>CM076245.1:10514653-11114653 GCA_038380765.1 Odontothrips loti
TAAACTGATTAGACATTATGCCCCGGCTGCGCCCGGCTGCCGCTGTATACCTTGGACGTCGTCGTGGCGTCCGGCGCCTATGCAAAGGCCACGCTGCTGCTGTGTTTCTCCTTTAATTCACTCCGCTCGTAAATTTGGGAAATTTAAATTGGGTCGTCAGGTCGGCCGACCAGCTGGCCGACTGGCTGGCGGGCCGGCCGACGGCGCGGTGATAAAATTCGTGGGGCGGGCGGGGAGGGAGGGAGGAGAGGAAGGCGGCGTGAAAATGATCAATGTTTCTCTACATGTCCTCCCCGCCCGTTCCCCCTGGCCCACCACCCTCTCTCTCTCTCTCTCTCTCTCTCTCTCTCTCTCTCTCTCTCTCTCTCTCTCTCTCTCTCTCTCTCTCTCTCTCTCTCTCTCTCTCTCTCTCTCTCTCTCTCTCTCTCTCTCTCTCTCTCTCTCTCTTCTCGTTTCCTGCTCGACGCTTCACCTTTTGCTGCCCCTCCCTTCCTCACTCCTCCCGCGTCAACGAATCGTCATAAAAAGTTATGCCTCCCACCGAATTTCGGAACCGATGTGGGCCGCCTCTGTTCGGGCTCCGGCGGCGTATCGGGGCGGGGGCCCGGCCGCCTCACCAGAGGGCGCACTGGGCGGCGGTATAACCCGCACCCGGTAAATTGCAGGAAAAAGAAAAAAAAAAGAAAAGCACCGTTGTGCGTCTTAATGAATGAACTAAAATTTGAAACCGCAATCGTCATCTTTCATCGACATGATGGACTATGATTTAAAGTGTGTCGCGGGCCACGAAAATCATGTGACGGGTAGCTGTGCCTTCTGTTTTGCTGTGCTCTGGTCACTGTACTCGGTCAGGTACTCGGTGCCCGTGATGGGAGGCTGTGCGAGGGCGGCGTCAGGGCTCAGGGGCTCAGGTGTGCGGAGAGCCGAGGAGGAGCACCTGACCGATGGCCTTGTTCTTGTGATCAGCCACTGTGCGTATTGTGCGGACCGTCGTTAACACGCCTGCCTTTCTTTTTCCCTGTTTCAGGTGAGGATTGTGTTCGGACGAGCGGTGGAGTGCTGCTGCCGGCTTACCGCGGTAATGTAAAACTGGCGGTCGTAATACTATCGGGGTCGGGGCTCGGCGCCGGGCGTGGCCGGACGTAGCCAAGCGTTGCCGGGCCTGCGCGCCGCGCCGGTACGCGGAATCCGGCCGGGGTACTCTCTTTGAAACCGGCGCGCGTTAGGGATGAAATACGCTTCGGCGGCGGCTCGCCGCGGCTCGGCGGTGCGTGTGTGTGCGTTCTTCCCGCACTCAATAATATTTTGGCTTGGCGCGTATCGGCTGCCAGCGGGGCCCCCTCGGCCCGCCCCGCGGGGCTGCCAACTCACATGCAGGTTGGCGTGTAGCGCACGGTTGCCTCTCGCCCCGCGGCGCGGTAAATCAAAGGCTTTTGTGCGTCCTCAACGCCGTGCCAAACGCTCTGCCACGCGCACTCGCTCCGCGACTCAAATTGCGATTATATACCATATTGCCACAAATTTTTATTTTTCCCCTGCAGAGGGGTGGCGGTGGCCTCTCCATACGCACCCACTTGTGAGTGTGTGTGTGTGTGAGGCGCCGCCGCCACTTGCAGGGTGCCGCGCCCGCCCGCTAATGAGCCCAAGTGATGTGTGTTGTCCCGCCGCATTGCGCCCCGAAGGAGCAACTTTCGGGAAGCGATTATGAACATCTCCCGCCCGCCTGCCACTCCTGCCGCCCCGCGCGCTGTCGGCAGCTATAGCGCGGTGGTCTAACCGCCGCTTCACTATGTTTTTGAAACTGCAGTAAAACCGTGCCGCGGAAGGTGACGCCTCGTCGTGTTCGTCGCGTTTCTCTTGATATTGCAACACTCCATAGGTCCCGCCGCGCGCCGCACCCCTGGCCATTTTACAGCGTGGCTGCTTCCAGAGGAGAATCTATCCGGGCCTTGTTATATTGTGTTTCCCCCGGCAGCAGCGAATCCTGGAAGACAGGCGAGTGGGTCGGCTGTTTACATCGACTTCCATTTGGAAATTGACATTTTATGGCCCGACAGTTCTGGTGTGTTTGTGTGTGCGCGCGCGTGCGCTATGCGGTGCGCGAGTCCTGTAACAACCATTTTTAGACTCTTGCTGGAGAGGGGACCCTCGTGTGCCTGCAGAGCCCCCTCCTGTCTTGGCTCTTTGTGTAGTGCATGCGGTCGTGCGGGGCCGCGCCCTGGCCGTGCCCTGGCCGTGTCCTGGCCGTGTCCTAGCCGCGCCCTGGCCGTGCCCTGGCCGTGCCCTGGCCGTGCCCTGGCCGTGTCCTGGCCGTGTCCTAGCCGCGCCCTGGCCGTGCCCTGGCCGTGTCCTGGCCGCGCCCTAGCCGCGCCCTGGCCGTGTCCTGGCCGTGCCCGCTGCTGCGCCTGGTAATTGGATGAATCTGTTTCGTACGGCCGGAAAGTGTTGGCGCGCCAAATCCGATTAGCCAAGTCGCCAAGCCTAACTTTTGAGCTTGTGGCTCGGCAGGCCTTGGCAGGCCGCGGCAGCACGCGGCAGCACGGCGCGCCACTCGTGCATAAGCCAATGAGCGCAGCCAAGCCTGACTAGGTCGCTGAACAAAGTTTGCCAGAGCGGGAGAGGGGAGGGGAGGGAGGGGAGGGGGACGCTGGCTGTCGGCGATGACAATGTTGCAGTACTGAGGTCCGCAGGCCCCAGCAGTGCATGGTCTGCCTGTCTGTCTGTCTGCCTGTCTTCTGTCTGTCGTGTCCGGCGTGCGGCCGGCCAGCCCGACCCAGCCCAGCATCACAGTCAGTGGCCGCTGCAGCTTAGTGCGCGGTCGCGTCGTCAGAAGGAAGATTAATTAATTCGGCCGGTGCAACTGAGATGAGGTTCAGAGATTAGCATTAGAGGCTGGCAGCAGCTTTGCTTACCCTTTTCCTCCCCCCCTGCCGCACCGCTGTCATCCCCCGCCTCGGCTCTGCGTGGGGTCGCGCTCACTCGTGTCCCCCCTCCCTCCCCTCTGCTCTGCCTAAACCCGGGCGGAGCTACGACTACCTGCCGTCCCAGCCCTGCGGCCCTCCGGCCCTTGCTCCGGCCCTTGGCTTGGCACCGGCCCCGGCCCCGGGCTCCGTCCCCAACCGTGGCGGCCTTGTTGGCTCTCAGGTGTGTGCATTGATTATTGGCTATGCTAATTCCGGCCAGTCCCTCCTCTGTTATCCGCGTTACGACCACTTTCGAGCTGAGCCTCTCCAGGGTTGAGCCGGCGGCAGCAGCTGCTGTCGTGTCGTGTGGCGTGGCAGGCGGTGCACAACTCCCGCGGCGCTGTGGAGCCGAACCCCCGAAAAGAGCGGGCAGGCGATACTGTTTACAGTGTGTCTGTGGGGCCAGACCCATTGCGGTAGCTGTTAGCATACTGTCGGGACCGCGCGGTCGCCCGGACCCTCTGGCCCGCCGGTTAAGGAGGGGGTGACTTGTTGGCGGTGAGAGAGAGAGAGAGAGAGAGAGGGAGAGGGAGAGGGAGAGAGAGAGAGAGAGAGAGAGAGAGAGAGAGAGAGAGAGAGAGAGAGAGAGAGAGAGAGAGAGGGAGAGAGAGAGAGAGAGAGGAGAGAGGGAGAGAGAGAGAGAGAGGAGAGAGAGGGAGAGAGAGAGAGAGAGAGAGAGAGAGAGAGAGAGAGAGAGAGAGAGAGAGAGAGAGAGAGAGAGAGAGAGAGAACGCGCGCGAGAGCGAGAGCGAGTGAGGAGGGGCGGAATTATTACACGGGACCCTTGGTGGGAGACTGCGATATTAGCGGCTCTACAAACCAATAAGTAAAGGCGGACGCAGGAGAGCACCGGCCCGGGGTCCGTCCGGATCGCCCGCCCACCCCCGCTCCACCCTCTCCCCCCAACCCGAACATAATCTGTGCTGCGACACTATGCTTGAAAATTGTCACGTATTTCCATACCATTTTTTAAAGATATTTTTAATGTATTGAAAGCTTGCAAAAATGATTTTTTTTTTTCGATGCACGACAGTGCGTATACTGAAACGGTTTTCTGAAGTTGCGTTTTACGATGCCGTGCTGTTAGTGCGGTCCCCGTCAAGGACCGACTCTTCTCTCTGGTTAAAACTCTGTTAAGGAGTAGCGAGGCCGTGGTATGGTGTTGTTGTTCTCGGAGCAAAGCACCCCTCACCAGGTGGGAACGCCGATGGCCGGGGGCCGAGCCGGGGGCCGAGCTGGGGGCCGAGCTGGGGGCCGAGCTGGGGGCCGAGCCGGCACGGGGACCCCGGAGCACAAGCAGCCTGCGAAATTGCCGCAGTTACATTGAAGAAGATTGCGCGACCTGCGACCCTTGGTCGGATGCCGGGGACCTCTGGCCGCCCCCAGGCCAAGTCCTCCCCACTGCGGCCTTCGGGGGCCCCGTGGCTCTAGGACACCGTCCTGTGTGTGTGTGTGTGTGTGTGTGTGTGTGTGTGTGTGTGTGTGTGTGTGTGTGTGTATTCAGCAGGCGGGAACGCGAGCGAGGGCCGCCGCGTTGCATTGTCCGACACCATGGCGCCACGCTATGCCCCCATAATGTATAGAAATCCTCTGGGTTTTAATGGTGGCGGTGGGGAGGTCGAAATGTAAAAGTTAAGAATCATTACACCGCGCGTTCAGTTATTTTGTTTTCATAAAACTCGCTCGCCCGCCCTATCCTGCTGCAGGGCCCGTATAGTGTAACTCTGATTAGTGCACCCCGAGTGCTAATGGCGCCACGGGTCGTGGAGTGTGGTGTGTGTGCGCGCGTGCGTGCGTGTGCGTGATGCTGTGGCCCATGAAAGCGGTCGCTACACTTTCCTGTTTGTTGTTCGCACGGGAGGCCGGCAGCCCGCGGTGGTACAGCGCCCGCACTCACCATCACCTGGCCTGTGTCCTGCCGGGCTGCCTAGCGCCGCCGCGGCCCCCGGCCTTACGAGGATGAAGCTGCAGCGGGAGGGCCCGTGCGCGCGCACAACGCACATTAAACGAGTGTGCGGGCTCCAGTTCAACTAAACAGGCCACAAAAAGACGTAAAAGTTGTAAAAAAAAAGAGAAGAAGAAAAAAAGAAAGGTAGCGAAAACGGCGACTTTCGCCTGCGACGCTACTGCTGTCCCTTTCGCTATCCCCTTGCGTAAACGTGACTTCCGGTGTTGGTCCCAGTAGGGGGTCGGGGAAGGGAGGGGGTGGAGAAGGGTGGAGAAAGGACGAGGGCCGACCGACGAAGGCGAAGACCACTGGGCAGCGAGCCTGCTGTGGCTGGAGAGGTTTCCTTTTAAAATTGTCCGAAATAGAGACATGCATTTTTGAGATTGTTTTGGAGTTAAATCTTACGGCGTTATACTTTGTATCACAATGCGCGTGCTGTTTCATATTTTCTTTTAAAGTAAAAAGTGTGTTTTTTTTTTTTTGTGCATATGTGGAGTGCGGAAACGCTGTTTTACTACCCCGCATAGGAGCCATGATCGCTCTCTCTCTCTCTCTATCTCTCTCTCTCTCTCTCTCTCTCTCTCTCTCTCTCTCTCTCTCTCTCTCTCTCTCTCTCTCTCTCTCTCTCTCTCTCGCTCTCTCAGGCGCTTCGCTTCCTCCTCCCGGAAGCGCTGCGAACAAAAGACTCCCCGAGGATTAAGTTTCAGCCGGCTGCTTCCTTTGCTAAGGACGACCGAGGGAGTAACTCTTGGCGCCCCACCACCACCACCACATACGTGCGCGCATTCAGGCCTGTGTGCAAATGGTGCACACACACACACACACACACACACACACACACACACACACACACACACTCGCAGAGCGCCTACTGCTGTATCGGGGTCATTCCGTATCGTGGTTTCCGCGGCCTGGTCTGCTGACGGTGCGGTGTCCTCGCTCTTGAAGGGCCCCGCCCCGGGACCACTGGGACCCGGTGCTCAGTGCGCCGTGCGGTGCCGTGCGGTGCCGTGCAGTGCCGTGCGGTGCCGTGCGGTGCCGTGCGGTGCCGTGCGGTGCCGTGCGGTGCCGTGCGGTGCCGTGCGGTGCCGTGCGGTGCCGTGCGGTGCCGTGCGGTGCCGTGCGGTGCCGTGCGGTGCCGTGCGGTGTCGTGCGGTGCCGAGCCTCGGCCCGGTATAGGCAGCGGCAGCGGTAGCGCCTGCCAGCCTAGCGATGCTAGCCCGCTGCACCGGGCCGCCGAGCGGGTCTGCCTATCGCCCGCTCCGGTGCTGGGCGGGCTGGGCCGGGCCGTGCCGGGCCGTGCCGGGCCGTGCCGCTGCGGGCCGCACTCGGCTACATCTCACGCCCCTTGCCCCCAGTGTCCGCCTGGGGCCCAGCCCCACCCCGCCCGGCTCGGCCGGCCATGCTGCAGGACCCGGTCAGGGATCGGGTAGAGTCGCCCGTGCACGGCCCGGCGTATCCTTTTACAAATATCAGGGAGCCACTCTCGTGATTGGTCTGCTTGATTCTGGACAAAGTGCGGGACGGGACTGGACGGGGCCGGACGGGGAAGCTGCGGGGCCAGATCCCCTCCATGGGCCACACATGTACACGGTCTTACGGCGTGCTTGTCCATCTGGGGCCCGCCGCCCCGCCCCGCCCCGACCCCAGTTCCATCAGGTGGATCCTTTTGATCCGGGAGCGACACGGCGCCGCATACATGTGACCCCCGCTGGCGTACCGCGCGCAGCCTCTCTCTGGCGGCATAGTGATTGCACCGTGGGGCTTTGCAGGGATCTCTATGTGGGTAATGGCAGCAGCCGGCGCAGTGTTTCTCGGCGAGGCGACGACGGAAGGGTGGCTTTCTCTGGACATGGCCGCTTGGCGCTTTGCAGCTCGAAATAATCATCTGGTGGATGCAGGGGGGGGGGGGGGTATCGCCCTACATTCTGACGATGTAAACGCCCCGTGTTTCTCAGGGACCCTTTATACGGCCCGAGCGGCTGCAGAGCCTTTTCGTTCCCAGTCCCATGATGAGGGGAGAGCGGGGCTCTCTTTTCTCCGCTGCCTCTCTTATATTCCTCTTTTTCGTCTGTGCCGGCGCGCTGCCGCTGCTGCACTGAAAAATATGGACGCGCATCAAAGTTGTCATTCTTGGAGAGGCGCCTCTCTGCCCTAATTCCGAGGGCCCCGACTGCCGAATTGGAGGCGCTGCAGAAGGGGGAGATAGCCGACGGCGGTGCTTGCCGAGAACAATGCGAGTAGTATCTCTCGTCTTTTTACTCGGTCCCCTGACGCAGCTCCGCGGTGCAACACTAACTTAGGGCGAGAGCCTTGTACATCTCGGCCTTGCTGCCTGCTCTCTGCGCAGTTTTGTTTCTGTACTCGCCAGACGTCTCCCCTGCTCTCTCTCTCTCTCTCTCTCTCTCTCTCTCTCTCTCTCTCTCTCTCTCTCTCTCTCTCTCTCTCTCTCTCTCTCTCTCTCTCTCTTTTGTTGTGGAGCTCGCAATCTCCCGTTGCATGCGCAGGCGATATGCGTTCTGGTCGAGCACGCACCGGCTTTGCATTCCTGTACCACCCCCTCGGAACTACTGTGACGGAAGAGTGACGGAGACTTTCAAGCCTGAGGGTATACTCATTCAGAGGACGTGTGTTTTCGTGCTCTACGCCATGTCTGTCTCAAAGTGGAATGAATTTAATTTACGAAAAAGAGTATTGTGTGTGATTATTTTGTGAGGTGTTTATTTTTGGCGCCGTGCACGTGGCTGGTCCTTGTTGGCTGAGCGTATCGCGCACGGCGGTGGCGGCGGTGTCTCGGAATTAAGGCGGCGGTGGGCTGTGCGCGGACATGGTGCGCCGTTTTGCGCCGCCCGCCGTAAAGAGTGTCGGGAACGTGTCCCGGCATCGCCGCTCCGCATTTTTGCCTCGGCAGACACGGCTCGTGTTCTGTCTGGCCGCCTCGCCCCACCTGCCTACCGCACCGCCCGCCTCAGACCACCACCACCGGCCCGGGCCCCTGCCAGAGGCCCTTTATAATGCGCGCATATTAATTTAATCCTTGATCGCTCCGGCTGTTTAATGCATGCATATTAATTTCATCTCGGTGTCCTGCCGGGTCCGTGGCTGAGCCCTTCGCTGTGGCCCCCGGCCGGGGCCCCGGGGGCCGCGGGGGTCGGGTGACAATACGGAATACATTTCATACATCCCCGTGGGCCGCCGGGAACAGGACCTGACACCTACCCAGAAATTGTAGTCCGGGCGGAGTCTTGGAGGGGCTTAGAAATGGTCAGGAAATTTTATGCGGCGGCTGGAATGAAAATGTAAACTAATCTTCACTAATCGAGTATTCTGCATTTCCATTACACCGGTCCTTAGGTACATGTGTACGCTGGCGCGTCCTTCTGACACTCACCTATGCGGCCACCTCTAAGCGCTCTGGGCAGCAGCAGCAGCAGCAGCCTCTGCCGGTGCGGTCAGCAGAATGGCTCGCATGCCTGGGCCGGCACGGCAGGCGCGCGCCAGCGGCCGGCCCAGACCCGGCCTGGTCAGTGCGGAGGACCGACGTGATGGCGGGGGGGGGGGGGGGCGATAGAAAGGGCAGCGTTAATCGAAAGGTCGTAAAAAAAAGGACCGAAGAATAGACCGTAGGGGGCTTTGGTAGTAAAATCCACCGCTTGCACGGCGGCCGGGCCCCCGCCTCGCGGCTGAGTATACGCGCTACCCTCTCAGCAGCACTGCTCACTCCGACCGGCACAAAACCTCCCCGCGTCGCACTCGCACTCCGAATATAGGGGTACTTTATTTTTCGTCTTGTTTTCGAGATTGCGCTGTCGTTGCGAGGGCGAATTAAAGTCGATGATCCATGGGTCGGCTCAGAACAATGGTGGTGTCGCTGGGCTGTAGCCTGGGCCTGGGCTGTAGTTGGCCGTACCTGTCGGGAGCCTCCACACGTCCGCCCCTCGGCTATACAGCCGTGCCGTAGCCTGACCCTGGGTGCCGTCAAGCCGCGGCAAGCGCAGGCCCGGCGCTAATGTTGTTTTTCAGTTTTCTTCTCGTTTCTATTTTTTTCCACCTCCTTCCCTCATTCCATTTTGTCGCCTGTCCCCTGTGCTTTTGGAGCGGTTTTCGCCTTTCATGTAATGGAAACCGTAATTATGACGATAGGAGAGGGAGCGAGAGAGCGCGCCGTGTCCCAACAAGGACCCAAATGACAGGGCCCGTACAGGTCTTTTATTTCCTGTTTTCGCCGGTTTGTGTGCTGGTGCCAATTACGCCGCGGCGCGGCGGGAGGCGGCGACGCACCGCTGTCAATTTCACGCTTTAGTTTTAACAATCGCGGCCGTGACGGTTTGCGTGGCACTGACGGCGCGGCTGGTCGCGATGGCCTGTCTCCCTGTCGGACAAGAGGGTTCGTTTCCTCGCGATGAATAGGCCCACTCTCCCAACTTCTCGGATCGGTTTGATTTGATTGATCGTGGCAAAAGAAATAAATTGACCTTCCCCCTTTTTTTTCGGGGGCGATAGTGCAGTCTGCGTTCGTGCGCAACCTCCATCCACGGCCCCGTCCGCGGAAATGTCCCTTGAATTCTTCTACGTCGGAAGTAACCTATTTCCGGGTTCTTTGTGCCCGTCTGTTTTTTTTTCTTCTTTTTCTTCTTTTTTTTCTGGTCAGGCGATCAGAGTGAACACAGCTTGTTCTTGTCAGAAACACAGAACGGGTAGCGATGTATACTCCGGAGCCCCCTCCGTTCTAGTTCTTACACTAACACCCCCAATAGACCCATCGGATGCTATTTGCCCTGCCTATACCCAGTAAAGGCCAAAGCCTAGAAAGCCCACATACATTAAATGGTGAAATTCGCAAAAGAGAAAAAAAATACGACGTGTAACGAGCCTACTACTTCATAAACTTTCGCCAGCGTGAGATTTTTTTTATTTCTTTTTTTGCACCGCTGCCGGACGTTGGCGTAAGTTTTTAATCCCCTTTCCCCGATGAGCTTCTCGCGGACACGGCCGGCGCCTCAACCCCCGGCATCCGGGCTGCATCCGGCCTGCAGTGGCGCACGGCGTGCACCCGCGCAGCGCCGCGTGTGCTCAACTTTTATTTTAATTAAAATTCCCGCGAATGCATATCCGACCTAATGGTAGCGGCCATCGCCCACGGCGCTTGCGTCCGTCCGGACCAGTTTCGTTGTCGTAAGATTTAATTGTGGGTAGAGTTAGTGCAGTTTTGCAATGGTGTTCACACATAACACTGCGTGTGCAGATGCTGCATCCGAATTCGGATCCTAAAATACAACGGGCAATAAAATAGGCATCCCCTAAACGAGTCTTTATGTCTTTTTCTTTCTTTTTTCCCCCCTTTTGGAGGCTGGGTGTGGAGGGTGTGGGGACTGTCCAGGCTCACCCAGGTGCGCCACTAGGGCGCTGGGTCCCTCTGGGTCCCGTCGGTGCCCTGTTGGTGGTGGTGTCCCTCGGCTGCGAGGTAGTTTTACGCTCCGCCCGGATGCGGAAGGAATTTCCAAAGTTTTGCGTGCGGACAGAGGCACGCGAGGCCCGTGGGTACGCACGCGGCCGTATTATCATGTAAAGCTGTTCAAGTGAAAGTTGCCGTCGGTGATGTTGTGGCCCCGCCCACCCCATCTTCCGTCACGCTAGGCCGGGCGCCGCCCCTGCCGCCTGCCCCCGCCGCCTGCCCCCGCCGCCCGCTCCCAGCGTGTGTCATGGTGGCGAGCGGCCGGTTTCGTGAGGAGACGAAGTAACAGCGTTGGCACATGTTCCACCAGCACCTCATCAATCATGGCCAGTGAGCGGGAGGGCGAGCAGGGCTATACAGCCCGGGCCGGGGCGGGGGGCTTGAAGACCGGCGCTTGAAGCCCACGACAGGCGGCGGACGAAAAGAGTACGCCCTTGGCTGGAGTCGTCGACTTGTGAGAGTAATCAGCGAGTCGAGGTCGAGACGGGAGGTCGGCGCGACTACACACGCGTTGGCCCTGTCCTGCACCTACTGTACAGCACCGCAGAGTATTCATTTCGAAACGACGCGGGTGAGGAACTCACTCCACTAAGCGAAACCGAAATCGCAGCCCCGAGTACCACGAAGAAAAGAGTCATATGCAAAGGAGGTGATTGTTTCTTAATTCGTGCGTGGGAGGTCGGAGTGTGCGGTGCTTCGCCTTGGAAGGCGTGCCCGACCACTTCATCAAGCCTCCCTCCGGGGACCGACCCCTCGGCCACATACTCGGCCCACCCCCGGCCCGCCCGCTGCCCGCCCCCGGCCTGCCCCCGGGTCCTACCACCCCCACCGCCCCCCGCGACGCTCCGCCGAGGCACCACTTAGGAATATTAAAAGTAATTTTTCTGCGCTGAAGAGCCTGCTAATTTACCGTCGGCGTAATCTGTAACCACGAAAGCGTTGGCTCGGGTCCGTCGTCTGCCCCGCCCCGAAATAAGCGCCTTCCCCTCGGCGGAGGGTCGCCACGCCCGGCCACGCCCGGCCACGCCCGGCCACGCCGCGCCGCTGCCGTGGACTGAATAAGAGGACCGGGCCAAGTCCTCGGGGAACGACATCATCACCACTCGGCCCGTTTGCACCCCCGGGGGCCCGAGGGTCCGGGAGCCCCCGGCGGGAAGGGGCGCGCCGAGTTTGGGGAAAGAAAATTTAAAAATTTCGAGAGTGAGAGTGGCCCGAGAGTCGTGCTTCGTCCATCCCCATTGCGTAATGGGTGGCGGCGCGGTGTCTCATCCGATGAGTGGCGCGACGGTTGACCCACAGGGTGACCCACAGGGTGACCTACAGGGTGACCCACAGGGTGACCCACAGGGTGACCTACTGGTTGACCTACAGGGTGACCCCACAGGGTGACTGGTGCCGACTGGTGTGCAGAACGCCGCGCACAGCACCAGTCGGCAGGTGACCAATTTCTTGTTTGGTGATCTCTGCATTCCAACGATTTTGCCGCCGCTGACGCCCGCTACGTTCGTCGGTCGTTACCTTCCCCACTTCTAAAGGTATTGGAGACTGTACCTCCTACCGGCAACGGAAACTTTTCCCATGAATACAATGGTGCGCGCCGTGCGCGGCCGTCTCTCGGTCCGGATGTTGAGCGCCACTGAGCCTTCGGGTGGCTGTCCGCCGCCGCCGCCGCCGCCGCCGCCGCCGCCGCTGCCGCTGCCGCCGCCGCCGCCGCTGCTGCCAGCCACCTGCCCGCGTTCCCAGGGCTCCCCACCCCCGCCGCGCCTTGACGAATGTGTCGAGGGCGGCAATGGCGTGCCGAGATAAATGTGGCGCTGCTTACTCATTTGCCTAAGGGCGCTGCAGGGCGCCCTGCCGCGCCGAGCCGGTATCACATTCGCCATGGAGCGCCGTCGCTTTTTGTTCGGACCGCCGAGCACCAGAGGGGTTTTGGTGGTACAGTAGTGGCAGTGGCGGCTGCTGTGGCTGCTGTTGCAGGGGTGGGCCCTGTGAAGAGGAGCGGGCATTGCGCGGCCTATGTGAGGGGGCGGGGGATGCCGAGACACACTGCGTTCTCCCTGGCTCTCTCTCTCTCTCTCTCTCTCTCTCTCTCTCTCTCTCTCTCTCTCTCTCTCTCTCTCTCTCTCTCTCTCTCTCTCTCTCTCTCTCTCTCTCTCTCTCTCTCTCTCTATCTCTCCCTTCTTTCCAGTAGGATCTGCCATCAATCGCCCTCCCCTCCCTCCTTTCTCCTCCCACGTTTGTGCGCGCTGCGCCACCTTTCCCTTTATTTTGGTCCAGGATAATTGACCCTCAGGGCGGCTGCTCCGCCACTGCTGTGGCTTCCGGCTCGCTCTCTCCTTTTCTCACCCTTTCACGCGGCCCTGCTCCCGTGTCAGCCAGCGCTTTTATCCTTACCGCCGCTTCTGTCTTCCTTCCTGCTGCCGTTCCGTCTTCCTCTCTTAATTATTCCTTCAGCGGCCTCGCGTCAGGGCTTGTGTGCGTAAGGCCCCAGTGTGCAAGCCTTGCGATTCCGCCACCGATCCTTGTGTGTGTGAGAGAGAGGGTATTTTTGGAGTGGAGACGGCGCGGAAAGTGGCGGTGAGAAAAGCAATTAATTTACTTTAACAAGTGCTCGAATAATTTTTTTTGTCCTCTTCTGAATCAGCGATGGAAAAATACGTGCTACAAAAAGAACATGCTTCTCGGAAGTTGCCATTTATTTATATTTTATTTTTTCCTCTTGGCCCGAAATGATGCCCCTTCTTTTCTTCCTTTTGTCGGTTTCGCGGCCCCGCGCCCTGCCATATATCGCAAGTCACCACTTTCCTTCTTGACGCCGGATGAATGGCTCTGGGTTCGCTTCGCCGCCAACGAGTTGATGCTTTTTTATTTCCATTTCACGCCCGAGGACGCGGTGTACGGCCCTGTCGCTCCGGTAAAATATGCAAACCACCCCACGAATAAGGGGTCGCGGAGTTGGTTTTCGGGTGAGGTGTCCGGCCGCGCGCGCTGTTTGAAGAGTTAAAGTCAGCTAATGCAGTGTGCACTGTGTGCAGCGTCCCCGGCTGACTGCCCCCTTTCCCCTGTTTGCTTTTCCCCAAACTCAGGTGTGCACTGAAAGGTGAAAATCTGCTCCCCTCTGGAATCCTCTGCCTCCCAGCCGACGCTATGTCGCCGTCCTGTGATCTCTCCGCTCCGAACGTACCATTTGGCTGTTGGCAGCCGGCCCGGCCCGGCCAGGGTACCTTCGGCTCGGCTGGGCTCCGCTGCTTGGCTCCGCCCTGTCGGTCCCTGCCGCCGTCGCTGCGTGTGCCTCAAGGCGACCCATTTCCTCCAGTGTTTGCAGTCTCGCGCCAAGGCTATGGCCGACCTCGCCACTGTTCCGGCCGGGGCGGAGGGCAGGGCAGGGCAGTTCCACTGCCGGCGTCGGCCGCCGTGCCTTTGAGACCGGGGCCAGGCCAGCCGTAGCCGGCGAGGCCCTTTCCGAGCGCCGGCCGCTGCCCCCGCCGCTCCCGGGCCTGCGGCTGCCGCCGGCCCAGGGTAGCCCAGGGTGGCCCAGGTGGCCGGGCCGGGGGCCGGCGCGCTGCCCCGGGGGTGCTCCGTCCCACCGGACGTGAAATGAACCCTGTCCGGGGAAGTGCAAAAATAATGTAAGGCCGCAGCGGCGGCAGCTTCGGAGAAATGATTGTGGGCCGCGGGGTGCTGCTGGTGTCGGCGGCAGAGTCAGGCCGGGGTGCCCTGGGAGGGTGGCCTGGCCGGAGGGCGCCGCCATCGGCGCGGGGTGCAGGGGGGAGGTGGTGTTTTATTGAAAGCCCGGGGAGAAGCAGCAGCAGCAGCGTTGTCGTCGCCGTCGGCTCGGATTTGTCCTTTATTGAGCTCATCCCCTCGGCGCCCTTTCTCTCGCAGTTGTCTTTCTCTCACAAGGCGCCATCGGCGGCTCCCGTTACCTCGGCGAGTGGCCCACCGCCGCCTCGGGCCCTCGGGCTCGGCGCGCATCCGGGCCGTTGTCGGGGGCCTTCACCCCGGCCGCAGCGCCCGCAGAAACGGGCGATTTGCCCATTTTCGTGTGGACGTTCTTTGTTTATGAGTGTATGACTCGGAGTAATGATGATGGCGGGAGCCCGTGAGCTGCGACAGCACGCTGTGTTGCGGTCTGCCGCCCCGCCCTACCCGGCCTGGCCGAGCCTTGGCCTTTGCATAGCACAAGTTGATCCTCCAGGCCGGGCTGGGCCGAGCTGGGCTGGGCCCCCCTGCGATAAGGGTAGCGGTACCCATGCACACAGAACCGACCCCTTAATTAGGTGGCACGGATTGTATACCGCCCCTTCCCCCTTCTCACCTGGAGCCGCCGGAAGTGAGGAGAAGTGCCCTCACAGTAAACCTGGGGCCCGGCCCGGACCCGGCCGGCCGGGACCGTGTAGCCGTCGCTTTGTGCCGGCGGCGGCCGGGTTTCGAACCGCAGAATTGTAGCTGCTTGCCGGGTCTGTGGAGTCTGTGTGCCGTACGGAGACTGTGGGGCGGATTGTGTGGCCCGGCGGGCAGCACGTGTTAGGACGTTCTGACGAGTGTTAAACTCTTGAATCATTTTGTTTTTGTTCTTTCTCGTTCCTTATCAGTCGCGGTGAGCGGCGGGTGAGAGGTGTCTCGCCGCACCTCGCCGGCTGACCCAGGCTGACCACCTGAGCGTGGCTGCGGGCGCGTTATCGCTTCGCGTGCCGCTTACAATTTGAGTGATAATTGTTGGCAGCCTTGCAAGGGCGAGGCCCGCACCGCCCCCCTCCCTCCTCCCGCCCCCGTGCGCTCATCCCCGGCCACCCGGAGGGCCCGAATGCCGAAGGGTCATCGCCCAAGGTTAGGGGACTCCCTCAGGACCCGGCCAGGGCAATAAGGCCTCGGGCAGGGCCTCGGGCATAGCCTCGGGCACGGCCTCGGGCGGGGCTGAGCACCACCTGAATAAATTCACTGTGCGGCTGAAGCACGGGACCGCACCGTGGCGGCGCTCTTGCCGCCGTTGCCCCAGGTTACGGGTTCGAATCCCGCCGCCGGCCTCGCCGCTGCCCCGCGCTCCGTCTTATGTCTTATCTCTGTGTGGTTGTTCGCGCGGCCGGTGGGGCAGCGCAGAATTAAGATATATCGGAGGGGCTCACCCTCCCCTACCCTCCCCTCCGCTCCCCCTGTCTGTCGCACATCGGCTCCCACCCCCACCCCGCCACTATTTCACCAGCGGCGCACCATCAGGATTTCTCTGTGAGAAATGGCCCCCCCAACGTTTTACCCTTCCTCCCTCCGCGCGCCGCTGGAGCGTCAACTTTAATATAAAAGCTCCAATAAATAGCAGTAAAACGCTGCCTATATATGCGCGCCCGCTTAAGTGCCCCCGTGTGAGGGGATCTCTGCCAACCCCCAGCGGCAGCGCCACGCCGCGCCACGCCCCCTCGGCGGATACACTCCGCAGTGCACTCCGCCAGGTGACTTCGACCCGTGTATAACTTAGGCCCGTAGCTTGGCGAGCAGCGGCGTAAGTTTGCGATTGTCTGGCCCAAGGTACATCTTAAGTGTAAAAGAAGCTGTGACGAAAATAACTTTAATAAACATCCACCCGCACTCCAACAGAGTTGTCTCTGATCCGCACGCCGCCAGGAGAAGGGTCCGGGTCGGCCTTCACCGCCCAGCCTCGGCCCGGCCTCGGCCCTGGCTTCGGCCCCTGCCCTAGTCGGAGTTGGGTGGCTGCGACTCGCCTTCGAAAATAATTTATGACCTCGCAGTTGTAGTTAAAAAGTTGGCTGGGCTTCCTTGCGCGGTCCGCTGACGTCGCGGTAATACCTCAACCCACTTGGGTTTGCGGCGGGACTTTTCGAATGCTGTGCTGCTCTTTAATAAATTATGCTCCATAAAAACGAATCTAGCCCTCTAACGACGAGTGAAATATGGCGCGGCCAAAGCCTTGGTGCCGTGGCCTCTCAGCTCAGTCTTTTGCCCCACCGAAGACGCCGCGGGCCGGGCCGGGCAGCACCCGGTGGGGTCAGGCCCGCTGTCGGTGCGATGCCCCTGCAATCATAAATCCATATTAAACGTATTCGCGTTGACTTGCGCCGTCAGCAGGCCTGGTGTCGCCGAGCCGCGTTTGTTTCCTCCGAATCTGCTTATTTCACTTTTTCCTGGACAGTAGCGAACACCCGACTCACCCCCGTGTTTAAACTGAAAACGCGGCGTCCGGCTCGGCATGACCGTGGACTTATATTGGCACGCTCTCATTCATTCATATAATGTGCAGCCTGTAAAGGTGCGTGTGGCGCGACGTGGATGAGCCGCTGGCCAGGAGGGTTAAGCAGTGGGGGGGGGGGGGGGGCAAGGTGAGGGACTCGCGGTCTACCGCTGCGTGCGGCCGGCACGGTGCGGCACGGCGCGGCACGGTGCGGCACGGTGAGGTACGGCACGGCATGCCACGGCACGGCATGCCTAGGTATATTGCCGCCGAGAAATGTGTAATCCGCCGATAAATCAGGGGAAGTGCAATAACTGGGAAAAGAGAGAGTGAGGGTGGGGAGGCGTGGCGAGAGAGTGAGAGTGTGTGTGGTGGTGGGGGCAGAGAGAGAGAGAGAGAGAGAGAGAGAGAGAGAGAGAGAGAGAGAGAGAGAGAGAGAGAGAGAGAGAGAGAGAGAGAGAGAGAGAGAGAGAGAGAGAGGCGGAAAGGGTTTGGCATGAAAAGGGGACAGGACGGCAACCCCTTTTCACATGTGTTCGTGTGCGGTACGTTTTGGGCCTATGCTGTTCCCGCCAGGGTGATTTAGGGGCTCGGATTGAAAAGCGCGTTTAATTAACCTGCGAGACGATAAGGGAGTGAGAGAGAGACAGAGAGAGAGGGAGAGAAGCCGGGCATCACTGGTCGGACGGCGCTGAGCGAGGTGACCAGTGCGCGTTGCGGGTATGTGAGAGAAGAGTTAAGGTGCGGCGTTCCCTCCGTCCGGCTTAGGCTCTTGGGCTATTTGTCACGTCCCGTGTGTGGAGGGTGTTCGGCCGGAGAGAAGGATGCTGCGGCCAAAGAGTGTTTGAACTGGGGCGGAGAGGTGTTGCACTGCGCCGAGATTCCTCCCTCCCTCCTGGTGGATGTTCGCAGTGGGGCTGGGGTAGCTCCCTCCGCCCACCGGCCTCCGCCCCCGGCCTCCGCCCCCGGCCTCCGCCCCCGGCCTCCGCCCCCGGCCTCCGCCCCCGGTCTCCGCCCCCGGCCTCCGCCCCCGGCCCGCCCCCGGCCTCCGCCCCATAGGGCTGCCCTGATCCATGACGCGGCCCATCTTTATCCATTTTGTCATCCGCGACTTCCCTCTGGCTGTGCGCGCGCGCGGCTGTGTGTTCTTTATGCGCTCCCACCAGATTTGCCCGTGTTTTATGTTTCCTGCAAACTGTGACCTTAAATCACCTCTCCGCGGGGTGATCTCCGCCGCTGCACCTGTACATATATAGATATATGAACGGGCGCCTCTCTCTCTATATCGGAGGAGGAGGAGGGGAGGGCGGGAGAATTGAAAAGGTGAGTCTAGGAACGAGTTGGAGCGGGCTGGGCTGGGCTTTCTGGCTCCCCGTACGTGCTTCGATAATTTATTTCCCCCCCCCCCCCCCTCCGTGATTTATCTTTCTATGTTTTTTTTTCTTCTTCTTTATTCATTTCCTCGCGCGATTTCTACCCACCTCGCTTCTCTCTCCGCTTATGAAAGGGAAGATCCGTAGAGAGCCCTCGCTCATGCATGCTTGTGTGCGTGTGCGCGCGCCTAATCGCGCGCCCTCCTCTGGTATGGGAGGGAAGAGGAAGCGGAGGGTCTCGTCGTATTCGAAGGGCCTCTTGAAAGTTGTCTGCGCGCCGTTTGTAAAATATTTGCCGGTGTAACGCAGTCGTGGCGTCGCGGTCGTGTCGGGTGCTGTGTGCCGTCTGCTCCGCACTCCGCCCGACCAAGTTGGAGCCGGGCGGGGCCGGGCGGGGCCGGGCGGGGCCGGGCGGGGCCGGGCGGGGCCGGGCGGGGCGTGGTGTGGCAGGAGCCAAGTCCGCCGCACTTGCAAGGCGCGCCGCGTATTTGAAGAGGGCCCACCACGCCCAACAGCAGTTCTCACCCATGTGACGTCTGAGACGTGTGCCCCAAGTTGGGGCATGAAAGGGTTAACCAGTTTGGCATTGTGTGCACCACCCAGCCCGCTACACCGCCTGGGCATGCTGCTGGGGCTCCGGCCGGACGGACATTGTGCATTATTGGTCCACAATGTAACGCGCTCCTAATCGGGCCGCCGTCAATTGTTTTCTCCTCCTGGACAACTTGGCGGCCGGAGTTGGACAGCCGAGGCCGGGCGGCTGGCGGCGGCAGGCGGAAGCGGTGACCCCGGGACGTCGGCGAGGAGCGGCGGCGCTGCCAAGTTGTGCGCGCTGCTTCTGCGCCCGCGCCGGTGTCGGCCACACGCTGCGAGCGCCTGCGGATGCCGGGGTAGGCCAGCCCGCAGCACACGCGTGCGCGGTGCGCTGCCGTGGGTGCCTACCCGCCAGGCGCGCAGCTGTCTCGTCGCCGGGGGCCGTTGCCATGTGTAACCTGGTTGGCGCGGGCGCTACAATGGGCGCGGGACAACTTTGATTGTGCTCGGCGTTATTTATGGAGCACGCGAGTTGGACACGGGCTGCGCTGACTGGCCGCCTGCATCGGGCCGCCGACCCCAGGCGCTTCGCGGGAGTTTTCTCCCTCGGGTACATCGCGGTGGAAATCTTGAGTGGGCAGAAAATTAAAACCAAGTCGACTCAGAATATCGACGTTTAAAATTTCTAGTCCATTCAGCGAAAAATTCGGTTATTCTGACTAAAAATCTATCAAATTTTCATAGTCACGTTCCTTTTCCTAACCGATTCAATTATAATTCTCCTGGTGTTGCTTTTGGTCTGGTCCCCACATATTCGATGGTTGGTAAGGTGCCCCAATACCAGCTACTCGTTTTGACGTCGCCGGAGTCGAGCTCTTCGGTCGGGAGTGCTCGCCCTGTGTTTGCAGATACCGTATTTTCGGGAAGGATGGGGTGCGGGGCGGGCAGGGTCGCGGTCGGTACGCTGGCGGCGGGCGGCGGCATTGAGGGCATGCCAAGAGCGGGGCGTGACATCGGGGCATTGTGGAAGGCGGCGCTCAAAGGCAGGCACCTGGAGCGTGCCTGTAGTGTCGCCATTACCCCTTCGATCGATCGGCAGAAGAGACGGACAGAGAGAGGAAGAGGGAGAGAGAGAGATTGTTATGACTCATCCCTAGGCCGGGGCCTAGCACCCGGAGCTGCGCCTCTCTGCAGCGTTCGCCATCACCTTTTATGGTGGGCCATGCATTCACCAAAGGCGACGAAATCAAGCCATTCAATATCGCGGGGATTAAAAGGAGCCAGCCGCGGGGTGTTTGGCTGGGATGGGGAGGGAGGCTTTGTGGTAGCAGTCCACTTTCGTTTCCGCTCGAGCCCTCTCGGGGTGTCAGGTGAGTCAGAAACAGCGTCGTGCGGTGCCGTTCCGACCAACCGTCTCAGCGCTGCTTAAGGATACTTCGGAATCAACACAGAGCTTATACATTTTCTTATATAGATACGCAGCGTTGGGTAAATTTTGTCGTTTTTATTTATTTTAATTTTTCAGGGGGGAGTGGGGGGCAGGAAACTTGTGCATATGGGGGCGGTGGGATGGGAGTGGGAGAGAAAGTTGTGGCGTCGGTTTCCGTGGGCAGGCCGTGGCCAGGCCAGGCCGTACCTCGTTGGCCGCACCTTTGATGCTCCTCTTGCCAAACTTTCTCTGCCTGCACTGCTGCGTGCGTTGTGGAAGCCGACGCCGGGCCACGCTGAATATCAAGTGGACCAATATGCCTC
The DNA here is from genome assembly GCA_038380765.1 of Odontothrips loti. Taxonomy (NCBI): domain Eukaryota; kingdom Metazoa; phylum Arthropoda; class Insecta; order Thysanoptera; family Thripidae; genus Odontothrips; species Odontothrips loti. Next base: position 10,534,863 of record CM076245.1, read on the forward strand.
CCTGTGTTCGCAAGCTAAAGTTCGTCGCTCGCCTTTTTTCTTTTTCCCCTATTTTTTTCTGCCTCTTTGGCACGCGCGTTTTGATATGTCCGATAGCTCACAAACTGCTTTGACCTGCTCGTGCGTGTAGTCGTCAGTCTCGTCCCATGCAGACGGCTGTAGGACTTTCTTGTTTTTGAAATCTGCTATCTTTTGCCATGGCGCCGACCTCCAAACGACACCCCCCTTTTATTATCTTCTTCTCTGGAAGAAAAAAAAAAAGAGAAAAAATCCTTTCTTCATTTGCGACGGTCATCCGAGCCTTCGAATAATGAAGTACGTGGCTGGGGCAGAGTGCGTCCGTGTCGTTAATTTATATGCGGCAAACGCCCCGTAAGTATCCCTCGGAGTTGGCCGGGGGATGTGTGCGCATTACCATAACCGGCAGTGAGTAACACTGCTGCGCGAGGCTTCCCGTCGTGCTAAAAACTTGCTTCGTTCACTTTGCTTCCCCTTTCTTTTTCCTGGTTGAGCATCGCAATAGAAAATCGTGTTATTTTTTCTTCATCTTCCGGACCCGAGTACCTGACGTGTGCGTGCTGCTCCCTTTCACTTGGGTCCCCGCACCTTTTTTTTCTTTCCGATACGCTGACGGCGAGGGCGAGATTCGAACCCCCGCCGGCTCAATATATTCAGGTCCGAATTCTATGCAAAATAGAGCGCGCGATGTCAAACGGACCCTTATTCCAGAGACCAGCCAATAAGGAAGGGAAGCTCGTCGCCGCGGCACGCCGCCCGGCTCCCGAAGGACAGAAATCAACCCGAGCACAAATCACAATCCACCGGAGGGAAAGGGAACCGAAGGGAGTCGAAGGCAGCCCCCCCCCCCCCCCCCCCCGCTTTTTTTTTATCTCGCCAATGCCGCCGCCTTTGCAAAGCAAAAGGGAGCGGGGTGAGTCGCGGACAGAAGAAAATCAAGTCTGCGGTCGGCCGGGGCGAGGGGAGTGGCGTGTCCCCGGCCTGCCCCGGACACGCGCCGCTGCAGCCTTCTGCGAGTACCTCTGGGCGGACAGGTCGACAGACGGACAGCAGCCAGGCTGCGGGCCGCGCTGGCCACTCGCGCCGAGCCAAAACGGACTCTTAATTAAACGCGATAATTAGCGGAATTGAATTTCCGGGTGTTCGCCTTTCGCGCCGCGCCGCCGCTGTCCGGGCCGCGAGGGTGCGGTGAATCCTCCCAAGGGGTTTGTTCGGGACGGGGCTGGGGTGGGGCGGACAGGGCGAGCCGAGCCGGAGCCGGCTGTACCTAAGCTGACGAGCCGAGTCGGCGGAAGGGGCCGTGCCGGGCTGGTCTCGCTTACGAGGGAGCGGGGGGTTCCTCCTCCAGGCCTCGAGCCGAATCTCACGGCCCCGCGCGCGCCGGCCGCACTGTGCCCTCCCTGCGCCCCGCCCCCACAAACGTCGCGGGAAACGAATGCAAATTACAAATCTGAAACGAAAGCGAAAGAAAACGCGGCCGGAGCGTGATGATGCCAGCAGGCCTCTGATGGGCGGGGCGGGGCGGGCCTTGCGGCACCCGGGGCATCCCGACGGCAGCTGGCCCCAAGTGTTTGCATTAGGCCGGATTCCCGCGGTTTAATGCGCTTTTGTAATTTATCGACTCAGTTTTGAGCGCGCAGCAAACACTCGCTGGCCGAGCATCCGCGGCCACCGCCTCCCCTGCTCACTCGCAGGAAGTGCACTGCACGGCACTGCAGGACGGGTCACCCGCTCTCAGGTGGACTCCTACCTGCAGCGTCACCGTGGTGGCCGCGGGGCCTCCTAATTTCCGCGTCTTTGCGGCTTGTGCCGTGCGGCCTGCCCCCTGCACAGTAACTCAACTTTTAATTAGGTAAATTGAAAGGGTGGGATGGATTTAGGGAGCGATAATGGGTGGCGGGCGGTCGGGTGACGAATCTGGAGGGGATTGGGTTGGCCTGGCGAGCGACTTCTGCTTCGTCTTCTGGGCCCCTCTGCTCCAGACGCGTTGCCACACAAGTATGCCGGCGTCAGCTCTTTTCGCTCCATTCACCATTTGTTTCCGCTCGGCTCCCTTTTCCATCCCCCGCTAATGACTGTTTGCAGTTGTTTCCCCTGCTGTCGTCACTGGGTTCGGACCATAAGGGTAGCAGCGCGCGGCTGGAGTCGATTTTAAATCGGCTCCAGTCAGTTTTGCAAACGCTCAACAACGCTGCCGGCGGCAGGTGGGCCGCGGCAAGGCCAGCGCCGCGGGTAGTCGGTAAGGGTTTCGGTGTTGCTTTCGTTCGATGGGCGGCGCTGGAGGAGGAAGGGACTTTTGCAGACTGATGGGACGGCTAACAAAGGGCCTGAAGGGCTCGCGGAGGGAAACAAATCTGGGCGTCGAGGGCTCCGCAGGGCCCCGCAGGGCTCCGCCGTGACGCGCTTCATCACCGCGCCTGGGCGCCTGGGTCGCCCTGCCGCCGCTGCCACCTTGCAGGCCCTGCTGGCCGCCTTATCACTGAGAATGAAGAGGTCATTGCCCCTAATTTCGCACCCTAACTTGGGCAGTGATTTCATTACTTCCCGCTGGATGTCACATATGTCGGCCTCGTGCCTCACTCCGCGGCGGCTAATGGCAGACCGACTCCGCGCCTCGCAAATAGAAAACGCCCTAATTTGTTTAGCGCGCGCCTCCGGCCGTCTCACGGACACGCGGAAACGAGAGACTTGCAAATAGATTAGCCACCATGGAAATGAAGTCCGCACGCACTCCGGGTGCAGCTCGGCTCGAGGGGCCGTGGAATTGCCCTGATGGGGCGTCTGCTGCCGCCGCCCGCCGCCTTCCTCCGCTGATAAAGTGACTAGACGCGCCGCCGCGCGCCGCCCCGCCACTGCCGGTTTGATGATGAGATATTGCGGGCCCTTATCTCGGTGACTAGAATCAAATCCCGGCACATAATTGGGTTTGATAAACTGGGGAAGGGTTTCGTGTTTTGAAAGTCGCGGCAACATTTCCCGCCCCGAATCCTCTTCCGCCTCCTCTTCTTCTTGCTGTGTACGCAGGCGCCCCGCTGCGCCCCGCTGCGCCGCGCCGGCCATTTGCCATTCCTAATCAAGTTTCTGGCGAGCGGGTCGCCGCTGTCGCCGCCCCGTGCGCACCCAGCCCAGTCCTGGACCCTGCCGCCGCCTTCGAGCGCTATTGGCTGGAGGCATGACGGCGGGCCATGGATATCGGCCGCGCCCGAGGCACCGCCCGGCACCGCCCGGCACCGCTTCCTGCTGTGCAATGGTCATTACATCTGTATCTCGCGGGTGCAGCCGTAAAAGCGGCCGTAATTAATGTGGCCGGCACGCCAGGCAGGCGCGGCCGCACGCACACGCGCGCGCCCATTTGTAAGGATTACGCCGTCTTGGTGCGCGGCCGGGCCCCCGCGCCCAGCACGCGCTCGCCCACAACTGTCAAGTCTCGCCGTAGAGGAGGTTGTTCGGTCCGTGTTCATACTAATGTGTTTGGCGTTTTCTCTGTTCCAGGTGAGCATCCGAGAGGCACTCGTATGACGGTGCAGCAGCGAGCCGGCTGGCTGCTGTTCACTCGGCGCTGCTGAAGTGACCGTAAGTGCAGTTTGGCCGACTCGTTGTCAAGGAGCGAGGACTGTTGGGGGGGAGGGGGGGGGATATAATAATACGGCGATGGTTACCCGGCTTTATTAAGATCACATCACTCCCGGCCATGCACGCGCACACACACGCACTGTGTCTCATTCTGCACGTGACATGCGATAGGTGGGCTAAGCCGCATGTAATCGCGGTTGTTCGTCGCCGTGCGTTGACATGAGATAGCGGACATAATGTCGATGTGTGCGGGTCGTGCCACACGCGTGTTGAAATGAGTTTCTGTAGCGTACATTACGATTACATCAGAAGATAATTTTAAATTATGAACTCTGCTCGCCAAAATAATAACATGCCGTTATAGAAAAATGTCATTTGAGTTGTATCTTGAATTTCTTCCTGACTTTAGTTTCATCCATATGGTTGCTTTTACTCTTAAAATATTATAAGAATAGCAGAGGCGATATCAAATTTCTGTCATTTTTATGCCCTGTCCTTGTTGCTCTTCTCTCTCTTTTCAGGTAAAGGACATCATGTTGTGTGTGTAATTTATGTACCTTCGTGAAATTACACTTATTCATACGGGCTTAAGTTAAGACGACGTTGCCTAAAATATGCGCAGTTCTTTCAAAAATTGTTTTTCCTTCCTAACAAATTTCACAAATTTCTATACTTTCATCAGCTAGTAGCTCTGATTAAGCAGATTTTTTTTGTGTGTGTCGATTTAATTTGTGCTCATATGGTTAAATGTAATTTCACAGCCTTTCTTATCGACATGAGGAAAGATGCAGGTGCAGAAGTATTAGGTAAGAGGCACACTGCAGGGCGGCCGTTGTGACAGGCCGGTGCTGCTGATCTCACCCTCACCCCCCGCCGCTGTTTGCAAAGCGCGTGCAAGTTGTTTGCGAGTGTGCGTGTGAAGGGGTTGACGGGAAGAGCTAGTGTGGTAGCCCCGTGCCAGAGCCCGAGACTACCAGTCGGGGCTGTTTGAGAAGGACCGGGATCTAGTGGCAATAAATACCCCCTCCCTCCCTTTCCTCTCTCTCTCTCTCTCTCTCTCTCTCTCTCTCTCTCTCTCTCTCTCTCTCTCTCTCTCTCTCTCTCTCTCTCTCTCTCTCTCTCTCTCTCTCTCTCTCTCTCTCTCTCTCTCTCTCTCTCTCTCTCTCTCTCTCTTTCGCTGTGTCTCGCTCCTTTGGCACTGTGCCAGCAATGGCCTTCGCCGTGTGCCTTGGCCTTTCCTTGCCCCGGCGAAATGTTTCCGTATGTGGCTGTGAGAGCTCGACAAATCACTGCCCTCCTCGGCCCCCGCGGCCCCCGCTGCCCCGCCCTCACCCCTCCCAGGCGGGCGGGGCGCTTCCGCCACGATCGTCACTTCGATATTGAATATATTCCACTTCGTTCCGGACCCATTCCAGACTGATTGCTTCGGTTTGATTCGAACTCTGCGCTGCGCGCTACACGCCCCCTATTAAAATGTAGAAATGGCTGCAGCTGCAGGCGAGCGAAGACCTATTGGGGCACACCAACAGAGTGAGAGCGTCCATCTAGACAGGTGAACTAGAATTGTGGGGGCCCTATGGATGGGATGGATGCACTGAGGGTAGCAGGGTATAGCATTGGGGTGAGCGAGTGCCTGCCGGAACAGGGGGAATTTTCATTGGCTAGGACGCCCATAGGAAAGCGGAATTTAAATTTATAACACCAAAAAAAGTAACAAAATCATAGTGCGCAACAAAAGCATTCTTGTTGAGGTGCGGCGCGAGGCCGTGTGTGTGTGGCCGGCGCCAACAGGTGCCGGAGGGGAGGGGGAGGGGGAGGGGCGGCTGGCTCCGGTCGGCGGCAGCTCTGCGGGGCTCTGCGCTGCCCGCCTCAGTCCGCGTCTCGGCTTGCCCTCGCGCAGTCCCACCCCGCCGCCGCACGGCCCGCCGCCGCCACGGCCCGCCGCCGCCCGCCCGGCCCAGCGAGTATGGCCTCGGCGCGGCCCGGACCCCACCGTGACGTGCCACGCGCCCCGCACGCGCCGCACACGCGCCGCACGCGTGACGAGGCGTGACGCTCGCACCATGGCCGGTGCCCGGCCCCGCAGACTGCTCGGCCGCCACAAGACGCGCCGCAGGAAGACGGATGCCGACAGTGCAGTGCAGTGATTCGATGCAGTGAATACAGTGATAGTGATATGTGAAGAAATGTGAGAGTGGGAATATGTGCGGGTGAAAGTGATAGTGGAGTGGAGTGATAGTGGTTTCAAAGTGGAAAGAAATATGGGAAAGTGATCAGTGCGTACCAACAGACGGGTGTGAAAAGTGCAGTGCCTCTGTGCCGGAGTGTGCCTCGACCACTACTGCTTCTGCACCGCCTGCCTCCTCACCGTAATCTTTCCTTTTTTAAAAAAAAAAAAAAGAGAGGAGTATTACGGAAATATTTCTAGTCCTATTTGAACGTGTGCGTGTGAGATCCCCACCACCGCACACATATTCGTTCAAAACGGACGTTGAAATAAACCGTAACATTCCGAAGAGTGTGAGGTGTGAGCCCCGCCCGCCTGGCCGTGCCGTCTCTGCCGGCGCTGCCCTGTCGCCGCGGGACCGCCACTCTCGTTTCGCCGATCCTCTTTCCGTGAAAGAGCGGTCGGCCAAGGAGCACCTCCAGTCCAGCGCACCTCGTCGCTGCCGCCGCTGCCGCCGCTGCCACCGCCACCGCCGCCGCCGATGCCGCCGCCGCTGTTCGGTGATGTAGAACGCCCCCTTGACCCGTTGCTTGTGTTTTGACCAGGTGTTGGCCGGGCCCGAGGAGCACCGCCAGCGCCATGTGGGCCCGATCACTGATCCTGACCGTGATCCTGGCCGCTGGGGTTTACGCAGATGGTAAGTGTCCTGTGTGCACAGACCGGGGAGCACCGCACCGCCGCGCCGCGTTATGTCTGTCCTCAGCCGGTTCGCGCACTCCTTCCCGACGGCTTCGCGTCCGCACATCCCCCAGCCAAATCCGAAATTGCCTTGTACCCGAGCAAAAATTAAATGTGAGGGATTTTTTTTTTATCGCGCTCGATTCAGAGGCGTGAAGGGCCAAAAGAGGCGAAGAAAAGATTAAAAAAAAAAAAAAAGCTGTTCGCAAACGCAAGGCCACCTCAATTAGAGGGTTTGCATTCAGCGCCTGGTGTGTTAATTGATTTCGCCAGCCATTGATGCAGTTTCGCTCTCCCCGCTTCCCTCCCTCCAGTGTTATTCGCGGCCTCTCGTTGTCCCTAACCTAACCCCCCGCGCTCTTTGCATTGACAGGAGCCACCATAGGCTCGTCAAAGATTTTGTTTCGTCGTGTGCCACAACACGGCGAGGTGCGTACGGCACGGACGGGCCTCGCTACTCTGTCGGGCTTCCGTTCCGCGTGTGGCTCATCGTAAGCCGCGCTGCCGCCGACTTTGCCTGGCTTCGCTGTCGACACAAACCGTGTGTATCGGCCTCCCGATCGGTGGGAGTGGAGTGCGGCCCCCCATAGCACTCTGTGGACGATGACGTGGCGCGTGTGTGTGTTGGTAGGCTCCCCGGTTAAACTGTGCGTCCATTTACTGTTTTCAGTTAACTTGTTATCATTGCAGTCGGGTTGCGCTCGGCGGCCTGCGTCAAGCTATGGGTAATCGCAATCCCGTCCCATGTCCTCTAATTATCACCATACGCGAGCAATCAAAATGCTCATTGAAATTTTTTCCCTTTTTTTTTTTTGTTGAACTTTTTTTTTTAAAGCATACTACTTGTGAACCTCGAAGGACCTACACTGCTAACATGTGTGCTACACTTGCACACACTACCGTGCTCGTGTTGCTTGTTTCTTGGAAGTTGAAGTTTCTCAGACTTACTGTGTAAGGCAAGGCGGTCCTCCCTCCCAGCCCACTTTTTCCTCTTTACGTCTAGCTCCAATTTTGTTTGGTGGCTAGCGGCTGAGTGGACAGGGCCCCTTTCTGGTCGGCCGACTTTCCCTTCCCATGTGTTGTTCGGTGCGCATGGCTTCGCCTCTTTACACGGTATGTAGCTCGACTCAGAGGCCGTTGTTGGGCCCCTCGTGGTGTTTCTTTCGTCGAGAAACTGGTAGATTTTATCTTTATTTTTGGGCACGAAGTAGCCTATTACAATCTTTAGGATTGAAACCATCAGAAAAACTACAAAATTTACAAAATCTACAAAATCTCGGCAATATCGTCTGACTCTACTTCGGGCCTCCCAGGATTTCACCTTGTGAAATCGTTTTTTTTTTTTTTTTTTTTTTTGAATCCGTAAAGACTCTGACATTTTTAAAAATTAATCGAAATAGACATGTTAATAGAGTTGGGGTGGTAGACGAGCTTTGTCGCAGCAGCAGGGTGTGGTGGTGGTGGTGGCTGCGGGCGCCAGAAGTGACTCTGGTGGCGTGTCACGTGACGCGGCGCGCCAAAGCGACGCTGCCACGGCCCGCCAACGCACCGCTGGCGCCCGCGTATTTCCCCAGCGGTTTTAGGCCGCACTCCGCGGGACGACGAACGCCCCCCGCCAACCCCAGCCGCCCCCCGCCGCCGCCCCCACTGGCCCCCCTAAGGGCTCCCCTATGTGCTCCCCGGTGGGCCCCGACGCCCATTTCGGAGAGCGTTACGTGAAGCGCCTCGCGCGCCGTGCCGTGCAGTGCAGTGCCCCCCCCCCCCCCCCCCCCGCCAGGACTCGCGGTTGGGGGTGTTGCGCATAACGGTACCGCGAACCAACCACGCCCATAATACAGCGAATGCGGAGGGGAGGGGGAGGCGAAATAGGTACTTCGAACGCGAGTTCGCCTCTCTTTAAAGCAGCGCTCGCTTGAATAACACCATCTAACAGCGCCTTAGTGTAGTTCCGATATGATGGACTGGAGTATTAGCAACAGCCGCCGTGACCCCGGGTCCTTTGATGCTGCTGTGTACTCACAGAGCCTTATTGTGTTCGCGCACGTCATCCATCAGCAGTCCCGGGTTCAAACACCGGCGCTAGCGATTTTCCCCCGCTCTCCTCCAAAGTGTCGCGTCGGCCCGCGGGCCCGGCTGCGTCCGAGGGGTGTGGGGATCATCAGTCTTGCAGGGGGGACGGGGGGGGGGGGGGGGGGGGCGCACTCCCGCACGCGCCCGGCCCGGCCGAAACAAATCGAAGTGGGGCTGGGCGGGGCCGGTGAGGGCGAGCCCAGCCCAGCCCGGCCCGGCCCGGGGCTACAGGCCAGCCGAGCACAGCAAGGCCCGTTGACCTCCTGACGAATGGATGTGGCCGCAGTGCTCCGTGCCACACGCACCCGCCCCGAAAATCACTGCCACGATCCCAGCCCAGCCCAGCCCAGCCACCTACCGCGGACCCACCCGGTCGTGAAGAAGAGCCGGCGCATGATGGCGAGGCCAGGCGGCCGCTGGCCGACGGTCAGGGTTCGCCCTGGCTGCCGAGGTCCGCTCGGCTAGCGGCCACTTCTCCTGGGAGGCGGCGTCGTTACTCGCCCCGTGTTGTTAACACTCGTGAGCGATGGCGCACGGCGCTGGTATTGTTTTCGCTGAGACCCCTTTTTTAATTACGCCGCCCGCTAAGTGACCCTAATGCCGCCCCCCCCCCCGGCCTGCCCCCCCCCTCTCCCTCTCCACACCCGGATGCTTAAAAACTTTTTGCCACCATACATTAAAATTTTATCTGCTGCTGCCGTGTATAGCCCGGGCCGTGCCGGGCCGGTGCGCGCTGGGCGGCGCTGCCGGCGCTGCTGTGTGGCTGTGGGCTCTTTTCTTTGTGTGTTTTCGGCTGTGTGGCTACCGGACCGCGCGCACCGTGGGCGGCTTTCCTGGCTTTTGGCTTTTCGGTTCTGCTTATGCCCTCGAGGTCTGTGCTGTGCCCCGCCGCCCCCCGCCGCCCCCCGCCACGTCGCGGACCAACAGAGTGTCGCCGTTCGGACAAGGTAACGATCAAAGTTTGGACGCGCACCCCCCGGCCCCCCAGCGGGGCCGTGGTGGGCCTCGGCGGCCCCCGGATCATCAGGCGGCGATAACTGCTCGGGAAAGAGCCGGGCAGGGCAGGGCAGGGCAGGGCCGGGGCGCAGGGCAGAGACAGGGCAGGCCGGGGTCGGGATCGCGATAGCGCCCTTTATATTCTTCACGGCGCCGCCGTCGTCGCCGGCCGGGGCTGGGGGCTCCCACCCCGCCCCGCCCCGCCCCGCGTCAGGCACCGCGCCGTGGCGTGTTTGTCCCCGCGGACAAACTGGGGCCGAGTTGGATAAAGCAGGCGGAAGGATAGCGAGAGAGGCTTTTCAAGCGAGAGAGTGTCCGGGAAGCCAGGCAGGCGGAGCACATCACATCCCCGGGCCGCAGGTGAGAGGAGCACACCCGGGACAGCACGTGACGGAGTGCCGAAGGGCGTGTCCCCCTGGCTGCCCTCACCTTACGCCCGTTCAACTACTCGCCGTTATTCTGCCCCGACCGATTATCCGCCCACTCCGCCACTTTTCATTTTTCCAACATTGTTGCTTTGCGAAATTGAAATTTAATTGCGGGGATTAAGGGAGCCGCCGCCCTGCAGCCCTTCCCAGCTCGGCCCGGCTCTCTGCCACTCCGGCATAAAGCGGCTTTAAACCCGGGCGGGCTGGTTAAATATACCGGCCCCCTAAATATTGCACAAACTCCTTGGTGCTGAGGTGGCAGGGCTGATTAATTTTTGGACCCGTCTTTACTCTTTGGATAATTAGCCGCTTCGCATTGCCACTGCCGCCCTCCCGGGTACCGACCCGGGGGCCCGGGGCCCGGGGGGGGCTGCTGAGGCCGCGCCGGCGGCCAATGGGGGACGGATCTGCCATCTGTCTGTCCGTCCTGTCCTGGCCAGCACCTCTGCCATGGACCAGAGGACGCCGCGGGGCGCGAACATGTCGCAAACAATATGGCGGGTGGGTGCATGTGTGTGAGAGGGAGAGAGAGAGAGAGAGAGAGAGAGAGAGAGAGAGAGAGAGAGAGAGAGAGAGAGAGAGAGAGAGAGAGAGAGAGAGAGAGAGAGAGAGAGAGAGAGAGAGAGAGAGAGAGAGAGAGAGAGAGAGAGAGAGAGAGAGAGAGAGATGGACGCGGCCTTGCCGAGGGCGTGTGTCGTGGGCCTGTCGTCGTGCCTGCCGAACCTCCGCAGCTCTTGACGTTCACACACACACACACACACACACACACACACACACACACACAGGCTCTCTGGTGAAGTTGTAGCCGCTTTGAAGCGGTGGAGCCACGAGGCAAGCCGAGCTCGTCGCCGCGGTGCCCTTCCGTGTGCGCTGCCTGGCGCTGGCTGCTGGCGCTGCCGCCGCCGGCTCCCTCCAGGCGGTGGTAATCGAGGGCCTCTTCCGCCCTTCCTCGTCCACCCACCACCCTCTTGCCGCTCAACAACCCCCCCCCCCCCCCCCCGGCGGCGTGTCAAGATGTCGTCCGCGCGCTGCATGTCCGCGATCAGCCGCCCGTGGGCATCGACAGCGACAGCCCGGCGGCCAGCTCCTCCTCCCCCAGCAGCAGCAGCAGCAGCTGCAGCAGCAGCAGCAGCAGCAGCAGCAGCAGCAGCAGCAGCAGCAGCAGCAGCAGCAGCAGCAGCATATAGGCCCCCGGCCGGGAAGTACACGCTGCTCTGAAAGTGTACACTCACACGGCCCCCGTCTCTCTCACCGCGGCGGGCGCACTTATTAAACGACTTGGTGAGGTGCGTGTGGCGACCGCGGCGTCCCCGGGCGACAGCAGTGCGGTGGGGGGGGGGGGGGGGGGGCGCCCACAGTGTCGCGCGCCCCTCCGCGGTTTGCACCGCACCGGCGTCCAGACGCCGCCGTGACGACGCGGTGACGGCGCTGTGTTGGCAATCTGTGCGCGTGCGACTCTCTTTTGTTGTGTGCCACGTCGTTGTTGTGGCGGGAAATGCGAATATTAGCTAAATGAGAACACGAGCGCGCACACACGCACATATGCGCACACGACGCGCTTCTGGCACAAGCGGCTTAGCGCGAGGCTCACGCGCGCGCGCTCTCACGCACACACGGCTGGCAACAGGAAGAGGAATAATTCAACCGGCTTTGAGCTTTGACCTCGCCCCTCCGCGAGTTTTAGTGTTTTGTTTTTGCGTACCGTACCGTTGGCATGTTGACACCCGGGCCTGTTCCTCGTTTTTCCACGGCCGTCGTGTGGGATTCGAGCCGTTCGTTGTGGCTTGATTCCCCCCGCGCACCTGCCGCCACCTGTCCCACAGCGGTGCCCGGCGATGGCCGGCGGTGCAGAGCTTCCTGGTGACCGACGGCGGCCGCTTGACGGGGACTGTTTGACGGGGGCCTCCAAGGCGGCTATCGTCTATTCCTGTCGCGTCAAAATGCCCCTTTGATGCACACTGGAACAACCGAGACGGGCTCACTGGCCGCCGGCACGGGACTGTCCCAGCCCAGGCCCTGCAGCCTCACGGAGATATCTCCTATAAGCGAGCGCCTCCCTGATACACGGTTAAAAAAAATTGTTGGGATACGACATTTTGCTTGATGAACTTTTCGTTCTATAACGAATATGGTCGTTTGTGTTCAGAACGCATTTTTATTGTTTTAAAACGAGATAGTTGTTGCCGAACAAGCAATGTCGTTACATTAGGATATTGAAGTCATAGTGAAACGACTTTTGTCGTAATTGAACGAAATTTGTCGTATGAAAACGTCTGTGATCGTACAGAAACGACTGCGCTCGCTATCAAACTTAGCGACTCCGGTGTCGTAAATTTACGACAATTTTTTTTACAGTGTACAGGCTGACACAGGGACTGACATCCTACAGGCTGCATGACACACGTCCACACACACACACACACACACACACACACACACACACACACACACACACACACACACACACACACACACACACACACACACACACGGCGGTGCAAGCAGTCCAGACGAGGTTCGTCTGCTTGTCCCGTCATTGCGTCTGATCCCTTTGCCTAGTCCGCTCCGCTTCCCCACCCTTGTGCACGAGCTGAGTGCGCGCGGCTCTCGAGCTGAGTGGGGGGCCGCGGTGCTGCGGGCTCAGGGGCCCCAGCCGCCCCCGCCCCCCGCCGCCCCAGCCGCGCCCCCGCCTCCCCCGTGTTATCTGGCAGCTTGCCCCAGCTGCCGCCTTCTGGGTTGACGCACCGTGATGATCGCATGTGTGGCGAAGCGTCCAAGCCGCCGGGACCCGCTGCTGGACTTGCGTCTCTCTCTCTCTCTCTCTCTCTCTGTCTCTCCCCCCCCCCCCCCCCGTGCCACCTTCCTCGAAGTCCTACTTCTCGATTAGTCGCGTTAGGCGGGACTTCGGCCCCTTGTCGAATTTAATAAGGCCGAGTTTGCTGCCGTGTTTGTCGTCACTTTGATAGCGCCGCGCCGCGCTTTCTCCCGCAAAGTGGGCGTCTCTCAATTCATTCAGTGCGACATTCCTGGCCAATTTCGAAGGTGTAACTTCATTTCTACCCACTCTTCTGTCCCCCCTCCCCCCTCCTTCCCGTCTAGATTGTCATTGTTTTCTCGCCGACGCGGTTCGTTCTCCGCACAATCGAGTTAGGCCCCCTGGTTCGGCTCGGCTCCGCCCGGCTCGCGGTGCGGATGGGTTGGGGCCACCCAGTGCCGAGGTATGAACGCACGCTGGCATACATCGTCATTGATATTACCAGCCGGAATGGGGCGGCATGCATACTAATGTCGTGTAGTCTGCGTACTCTACAAGGAAAGTGGGAGAATAGGGTATTTCGGAGAAGGTCCTAACCGGACATGGAGAAGAAGTCAAGAAGAACATCAGCGAAAACAAAACGAGAGTATCTCCGCCACGTCGTCAGCCACGAGCCAACGTCAAAAATTTGGAAGCTTAACTCTCGCTGACGATATGTCACGACCATTTGATAGGGTCAGACAGCGCCGGCGCTTCGCCGCGCGGCGTCAAGATGTACGTTCCCGGGCCGCGCAGTTGAAGTCTACGCTGTCTGACCCCACCAAGCTAAGCTTCCAAATTTTTGACGTTGGCTCGTGGCTGACGCCGTGGCGGAGATACTCTCTGCTACGGTAACCCTCACGATACCCGCGTTTTGTTTCCGCTGATGTTCTTCTTGACTTCTTCTCCATTTCCGGTTTGGACCTTCTCCGAAATACCCTATTGTGCAGACGGAGGAAGGACGCCGGTTATGTCGCGAGTCGAGGCTCTCGTGGGCGGCCGCCGTTCGTCCCGGACGCGCGCGCTGCAGAGCTTCCTGCCGCTCTGCTCCGCCGCCCTTGCCCCGGTGCCCTGCTGGTCCCTTTCCCTCCGGCGGCCCTTCCTGATGTGTCGCTCCCCGCCGGCCCCGCCCCCGCCGTCCCGGTCATCATCGCTACTTCATCTTGCCGATGTCCGCCGCTGCCGTGCGCCCCGCCCCGCCCCGCCTGGGGGCCCCGCCGGCCTCCGCCTCCGCCCCCGCCCCTTCGTGCCGCCGTGCCGCCCCGGCTGTCACCCCTCGGACATGCCCGCCCCGCCATTTCCGGCCCGAGTCGTTGTCCGGTACACGACACGCCGCCCCTCCCGGCCCACCCTTACACGCACGCACGCACGCACACTCACGCACACACTGCCTTGTTTTCCCGCTCGCGTGAAAGTGAGAGAGACGTTGGGGAAATAGTGTGTGGGCCGGTATGTGTGTGTGTGTGTTAGTGCTCGTGTGTTAGTGCCGCCACGATCCGCCCGCTTTGCCGTATCTAGTCCAGTGCCGTCCCCGCCGCTACCGCTGCACCACACGGCGCCGCACCTTTTCAATTCGCGGACAGGAAATGAAAAACAGCGCTAAAACGGGGTGTTTGCGCGGGAGTTTCGTGTGTTTCGTTATTTCGGTTTCCACTCTGCCGGCATGAGAGAGACCCCCCCCCCCCCCGGCAGCACCCGCGGGAGCGACGCACGCAGAAGTGGTAGCGTGGCGCGCCACCCGTCCGTTCGTCCGCAAGGAGGGAGCTGGACTAATGGAATTAAAGCCCCTCGTTCTAAAGCCGAGGCGATGACATCGAGGGTGCCTGTTTGTGGGGAGCAGCAGCAGCAGCAGCAGCAGCAGCAGCAGCAGCAGCAGCAGCAGCAGCAGCAGCAGCAGCAGCAGCAGCAGCAGCAGCAGCAGCAGCAGCAGCAGCAGCCCCGCCGGTGGACAGCGAGTCTCGGTAAGGCTGTGGCGGTACGGGTCGGGCCGGTGGCAACGACGTGACGTGTTCTGTCTGGGCCGAGCCGAGGCACGCCGAGCCGAGCCGAGCCGCGCCGCAACTCTTAACCAAATTGGAGCACCACCGGGAGGAGGAAGTGCAGCGCGGCGCGGTGACGGCGCAGACGACGGTGCGGCCGTGACTGTGCGCCTCGGGGGCCTCGGGGGCCGCGGGGGCCGCGGGGGCCGCGGGGGCCGCGGGGGCCGCGGGGGCCGCGGGGGCCGCGGGGGCCGCGGGGGCCGCGGGGGCCGCGGGGCCGCGCCACCGAAATGATTAATCTCGTCTTAGGCGAGGGTCCCGCAAAGACCGGAATCCTTTTCGACACGGGAACGCGCGGCGTACTTTTCGCGCATTTCTTGTTCCCCATCCACTCGCTAAACCACTTTCGACCGAATTTCATTTTTTTATGCGCTGCTTAAATTAATTTATAGTGTGGAAAGTATATACAAACGCTGTAGAAAGGTAGAGAAAAGTCCCTCGTCGCGTGCTCGGTTTGCTCGTTGGTTTGGCATCGATGCCAAAAAAGGTTGGGCCGAATATACGGCGCGGATAGCTATGCTGCTGCGACTGACGGGTTCTCGCCGTCTGTCTGTCGACCTGCCGCGCTCTCCCTCTTTCTCTCTCTCCCCCTCCCCGGGAACAAACGGCGCGCTCTGAGTATACTTTCTAACCAAACAGCTGGCGGCCCTCCGGGGGGGGGGGGGGGGGGGGGGGCTCATCCGCGGCCTCAAACGTCGCATACCCAGCAGCAAAAGTCCCCGCGTCGTCGTCATGGACTCGAACCCGCGACGGTAATGAGAACCCGCCCGTCAGAGAGAGACGAGCCGACGGCGTGACAGGGCTGTGTGGGATACCCGTGGTCCAGACTCGTGGACAGACCGTGTGCAGGGACAGAAGATGCGGAAGGCTGCCTGGAGGAGCGGAGTGGGGCACCACCAGCGGCCCTACCACGCCCGCGGCCCGGGCTGGCGGGTGCTGGCGGGTGCGCGGTTTAGTGGGGAGGATGTTAGTCGCCCGTTTCCTGGCCGTGATTTGCACTTGGGGCGCACGGACTTGGCCGGGGCGGGCGGAGCACGCGAGGCCGGGGGGCGGTCGGGGGCGGCCAGGGGCGGCAGGGCGCACCTCTCCCGCGGCCTGCAACTTTCGGCCGTAATTCACGGGCCCGGGAGTGGGATGGGATTATGTATTCGGCCCGGGGATTAACTTTTAGCGCCCGGGGAAGTCGTGTCACACATTTGGTCCGGGAGTAACCAACCCCGGCGCCCCCGCCGCCCCCGCCGCTGTCCGGAGCGCGACACCAATGCAGCGAATGAAGCCGCTTTTGTCCCAGAGCGGGCCGCCTGCGACTGACGTTGGCGTCGCGGTGCTTATCAATAGCAGACTGTGGGTGTGGCCGCGGGTCCACTCGTGGACACAGTTTTCGGTGTTGACACTGCAGGCGCCGCGGTGGTGTTGACGGCCTGCCGTGGTGCCCCCCCTCCCCCCCCGGGGCCCCCACAACCATTACTGCGGCCCGAGGTGCATCATGCGTGGTGGCACTTCGATCCGAAGGCCAAACCCTCGCTGTCCTAGCGTCCACAAATGTATGGCGCAAGGCAGCAAAGCGGATGGGCGCGGGTCGACAGTGTTTCCTGGGGTGAAACAACGTCGTCCCTGCCGGAAACGGTTGTCGTCTGATGTGTCATTTGTGTCGCGACAACAATTTTTTTTCCCCTCGCCCCTCCATGGAGTTGCACTGGCAGTATCGCACTGGCCGTGGCCCCGGCCCCCGGCCCCCGGCCCCCGGCTGCCGTCCCCAGGCCGTCGCCCTCCCTAGCATCTGCCGCGCTATTCGAGTCCGATCTCGCTGCGTTTATATAATTCACCGGGCAGGCCGGCGGTGCCGGTGTCATGGCTCCGGGGGTCCGGAGGTTCCGGGGGCTCCGGGGGTTCCGGGGGCTCGCGGCCTACGGTGAAAAACGAACCGCCGTTTCTGGCGACTGTCGCCCGGAACAGTGGCGCGTTTGTCGGTTTATAATTCAGCAAGCCCCCGCTCTCTGGCGAATTAAGTGCGGGAGGATGCTCGCTCTCTGGCGGGCGATGGACTCTTCTCCCTGGTGACTCCGCCGCGCACTGTCCTGCGCGCGCTGTCATCATCGAGTGTGCGTTTGATGACGGCACGCGGTCTAAGCGCTTTCTGCTGTAAGAGCCCCCCCTCTCTCTCTCTCTCTCTCTCTCTCTCTCTCTCTCTCTCTCTCTCTCTCTCTCTCTCTCTCTCTCTCTCTCTCTCTCTCTCTCTCTCTCTCTCTCTCTCTCTCTCTCTCTCTCTCTCTCTCTCCCCCTCTCTCTCTTCCTCCCTGTCTCTCTGTCTCTCGCACACACGCATACGCGCCTACGCTTACACCATTCATTCAGTGCTCAATACAGCCCTCCTGGCCGTCGTCTCCACCGGCAGCGACAGTAATGTTGCGCGCAGGGATTCAATAATTCAGCGTGAAACGGCAGATCCATCCGGTAAAGAGACGCTTAGCGCGCATTGTAGTTTGACAACGCTTGCTGTTCCTTTTCGTTGTCCCGCGGCAGTTTTGCGCCGTTCGTTTGTTAATCTATTCACCTGTCCGGCCGCGGGGCTGCGGGGGGGCGCGGGGGGCGCACCGCACCGGAGGAGAGGCAGGGTAGGCTATCAAGGTCGGGCCAGTTGACCGGAGCACGCCGGCCAGCCAGTCACGCGAGGGGCGCATCTAAATCTCGTGTGGTCTCCTCCCCTCTCCTCCGCGCCCCCCTGGCAACCTCAGCAGCCGAGGGCAGCGCTGTGGCCGCGGCCCTAGGCGGCCCTAGGCGGCCCTAGGCGGCCCTAGGCGGCCCTAGGCACCGGCCCGGACTGTCCCAGTCAATAACAATGGATAGACCGCAGCAGGTTCTTTGTTTTCGGGGACGGACGAAAGCGACGGGAGAAGAGGCGGGAATTACGCGGCGCCGCCGCCACCATGGGCTGCTGTTGCTGCCGCTTTAAAAGTTGGACGAAAAGTTGTTTTAGTTTCCTTTTGTTGGTTTGGAATTCGCCATGAGGTTTCCCGCGACAATGGTCTCCGCGCCGCCGGCAGACGGGAAGGAGAGGCTTGTGTCCACGCGCTGCCCTGCGGCTGGCAAAAAGTATAGACGTTTTGATGGAGGTGCACGGAGAAAAAAGTTCCGTCCTGGCTGCAGCAATTTAGCTGCTGCAGACGGAAAGTTTGCAGATTTTGGGACCAGCTATAGAAATTCTTGCTGATAGGTCAGAACACAAATTCCCGAATACAGCTGGAGAGTTTGCTGCTCCACTCAAACTGCTAGCTTCTAAGCACGAGGGCACGAAGGCGGGCAGTATGAGAAATCACGCAGCAGATGCACCGCCGCGCCGTCAGCCACGAGCCGACTCAAAAATTTGAAGGCTTTGCCCTCGCTGACGATATGTCACGACCATTTGATAGGGTCAGGCAGCGCAAAGTGTCACTGCGCGGCTCCAGGAAGCCTTTCCTCGGGCCGCGCGGAGGAAGCATGTGCTGGTGCTGTGCGACCCTACTAAATGGTCGTGACATATCGTCAGCGAGAGCGAAGCCTCCAAATTTTTGACGTTGGCTCGCGGCTAACGGCGCGGCGGTGCATCTGCTGCGTGATTTCTCATACTGCCCGCCTTCGTGCTGAGCAGCTAGCAGTTTGAATGGAGCAGTTAACTTGTCCAGATTAGTCGACATTCCGGAGCTTGCTGCAGTAGCTGCCTAGTAGTGCTGCTTGGTGCTGACTTTTTAGCTGCCACAGCTGGAAACATGCAGCAGGAAAGTTTAGCTGCCTAGAAGACCCCGATTTTTCTCCGTGTGTTTCTTTGTCTCAACCAACTTTTCTCAGGAAGCAGATCTTTTAAAAAGATAAAAATGAAGTGCGTCGCTGAAGCGAGTTATAATTGTGGGGAATGTTCTTAAAACTAAGCGGCTTAAAAGGGTTTGTGGATCAAAAATTATATTTTTCTTTTTTCGAATTTTCTCACAAAACGAGTCGTGGAAACGGGCTGAACATTCGGGGTTCAGAGTGTGGACAGTTATGAGGGTGAGACAGTGTTCAGCCCACTCCCTCAACTCGTTCGGGAGAAAAAAAAATTATCGAGATTCAAACAGAGAAGGCCATAGCCTTCTGCACAATTTTCCAAACTTAAGTCCGCGCACGCTCCAAAGAAAAAAAGAACCTTTTTTTTTATCGCGTACGCACATCGGAAACGCCCCTCACCTACTTTTCGTACTTTTGAATATGCGCGCGGCCGGGTCTATAGCTCGGGACATGTAAAACTCGGCGAGTCGGTGCGATTCATGTAGCGCAGTGAGTGTAACCAGTAATTGCCGCACCGCCTATCGGCTCGCCCTGCCCGCTTTGGAAACAAACTCACCCCGCCTCCCCGCCGCCGCCGCGATGCTGTGCGCCGGGGCGGTGCTGGGCGCCGCCAACTTGGAATCAACTCATTTTTCATCATCACGGCGCGTTCGTTCGTTAGTTTCCATTGAGCCGCTGCCGTGAGCGCAGGGCACGCAAGGCGCGCGCAGACCAACTCGATTTGCAACGCAGGCCGCATCTCTGTTATTGCGTCTGCTGAACTCCGCCTCTCTCTCTCTCTCTCTCTCTCTCTCTCTCTCTCTCTCTCTCTCTCTCTCTCTCTCTCTCTCTCTCTCTCTCTCTCTCGCATTCCCGCCGTCTCTCTCCGCTGCTTCTCTCCCCTCTCTTACCCTCTATCTCCTCCGAGATTTTGAAGTACGGCTCCAGGCTAGGGACATGTACCCCGTGGCGCGCTCTCTATTCAGCTACAACAACGTTCGGGCCGCTCAGAAGTACACGTTAACAAATGTATACAGAATTAAAAAGATGCGTCCTTCCTACCGCACCCGGGGGCGGTATGGAGGGGGAAGAGGTGTGCCGCCTACCAGCAGTGATGTTTCGTCTGTCTCACCCTTCCTTCCCGTCTCATTGTCCGAATCTTCCCCTCCCTCGACCCCCTAGGGTTTCACAAACACTGTTAATCCTCACCCGTGCTGAGAGCCTGACTAGCATTTAGATCGAATCTATATTGAAGTATGCGAAATCGTAAAGCAGATGTAAAGGCCAGGGATAGAGGAAATTTGCGAATCTTCCATTGTTTATTTATTTTGTCAGAAATTTCCAACATATGGATAGCAAAATTGTTCAGCATAAACTGTTTGGAAATTTCCATCCAAAATTGTTACAGTGTAGAGAGTGTTGCATGGTTCGGCCTGCATTTGGTTCGGCCGATTGTCCTCCTCTATGTATTTTGACCGCTGACTGTGTTTCCAGGTACGTACCGGACGCCGAGGTGTGTGACGAGTCAGTGAGTAGCCACCGGCCCCGCCTCCCGCCCTCCGCCGTGGCCAGCCGGGCGGCCGGCCCCCGCGGCGGAGGAAAAGGGGTAGAAAAGGAAAGAAAAGTGCACCTCCCGCGCCGTTAAGAGTGAAACGCATAAGAAAGTAGTTGTGATGTTAAAAGAAAATAAATAGTCCCGGGGTATTATGCTTGGCCGCGCCCATAACTCTGGCTCTGCACTCCATCAAGCAGCCTCCTTTCCTATGGAAACGCCCCCAGCCGAAAAGTTTGAAACAGCGCGCGGTCCGCACCGCTCCCAGCCGTGCCCCCGGGGCCCTGTGTGGGGCCTGTGGGGCCTGTGTGGGCCAAAGGCGTGCTATTGGGAACGCCCTCGGAGATCGCGTTTGGGCCGAGCGCAGCATTCGCCGCCGCACCAAGACGCCCCACTGTCCCGGCTCCATCCCGTAACATTTCGCAAGCGCGAGCGCCGGAACGAGGGCAGAGACGAGCGAGAGACAAGAGTGAAATAATTTCCGGTCGCCTCAACTCGGGCGGAGGCGGCGCAGCAGCGGCGCGACTCGAACGGCAGCACCCCGACGAGAGAAGTGACCAAGTTGACTAAAATATGAATGTTGATTTGCTATGCATACAAATTGGAGGGATCGGGGGAGGGGAGGGGGAGGGGGGGGCGACGGGATCCGGGCTCAGCAGCATTTGCCGTGCGTCGGCCTCGTCGTTCGTTTGCGTCCTTTGGAGCAGCGCTGCCACCTCCTCATGTCTAATTACACTTCTTTTTCCGGGGATGGAAATGAGGACGGAGTGGGGAGGGGCGCTGAGGTGTGTTTCCCTCTCTGAGGAAAAGAAGTGTGGATAGGAATTTAGCACGGCCGTGGAGAGGTCACTTTGTGATCGCGTCCGAGGGGAAGTGGAAGAGCTCCGTTCCGTTCTGGCCCTGGCGGGCGGGCGGGCGCGCGCGCTCTTTCGCACCGCTGGCTGCAGTTGTCTTTCTCTCTCGCTCCCGCTCCGCGATCGGCCGCGATATCATTGAAGGACGCGCGCGCGCACATGTTTGCTAACTGGAGAGGCGTTTTCAAAAGGAGCCTGGAGATTTACATAATTAATGACGTCCCTCTCATCGCGACGTGCTGCAGCCAGCGTCCCAGCTAGTTCAGGGTTTTCTCTGTGTGTGTGTGTGTGTGTGTGTGTGTGTGTGTGTGTGTGTGCACTTCACCCGATAATCGTAAAACGCCAGGGAATACTTTAATTTTTGTTCGTGTAGTCAACCCCCCCCCCCTTTACCCCCACGAGGAATGCTCCCGGATTGTTTTAAGTTGTCAACCCCGGAGTGGAATTCCCGCTGTTCGCCGCCTGCAAGATGTCCTGGCATTGCGCAGACGGCTCGGCCGACCGGCCACGGGCCTTGCGAGGTTTTGCCCGTGGGATTGCTTGGCACGCACCCGACACGCGCCCGACACGGTCACACACGCCCACTTAATGACGGCGCATTCCGTCCAAACCCGGACGCTGCCGGGGGGCTGCTGGGATTGCGCCGCGCTATCGAGGCCTTGCTGGTTCCCCTGGCTCCGCGCTCTGCTGGATCCCTGTCGTTTAAACTGTACCGCCTAGTATCTGTCGGGAGGTCCCCCGCATGAGGTCCCCCGCATGAGGTCCCCCGTGAGGTCCCCCGTATGAGGTCCCCCGTATGAGGTCTTTGCAGTCCGTCATCATTATCATATCTCTCCGGGGGACCATCCGAGACGCCGGCGCGGTGTGGCGTAGGAAGGCGAGAGCGTGCCATCCGGACAGGTGCCGGGTCGCCATCGGCCGATATTGCTCCCGCTGTCGAAACTCGGTCAATATTTGATAGACTCGTGCGGCGCCGCTCTCTCTCTCTCTCTCTCTCTCTCTCTCTGTCTCTGTCTCTCTCTCTGTCTCTCTCTCTGTCTCTCTCTCTCTCTCTCTCTCTCTCTCTCTCTGTCTCTCTCTGTCTCTCTCTCTGTCTCTCTCTCTCTCTCTCTCTCTCTGTCTCTGTCTCTCTCTGTCTCTCTCTCTCTCTCTCTCTCTCTCTCTCTCTCTCTCGCTCTCGCTCTCGCGGACTGAGGAAGTAGGCCTGACGAGGGTTCGTCGGCGCTCAATGGCTTCGAGGCCGCGCGGAACTCGGCGCGGACTCCGCCTGCAAAGCCGAGAATAGGCCAGCCCGCAGTTCAGCTGTGTGTCGCGGGCTTGCCTACCTCTCAGACCGCAGGCTGAGCGAGCGCCTACGAAGCCGAGGATAGGCCAGCCCGCAGTGCAGCCGTGAGCGGCGGGTCGGCCTACCCTCCAGGCGGGCGCCAGAGCCGGGCGTGGGCTGGCCGTGGGCTGGCCGTGGGTTTCCCCCGAGCGCACCCCGCCTCGTTGCATGTGTACAGCGCTGCACAGCCATCGCTATCAATTTCCATTACGTTATGTGGTCTGCCGCGCTGCCGCCCCACCCCGCCGCCTGATGAGTGGTTGTCTCACGGCTGACGTATGAGCTCCGGCCGGCTCCGGGGGCTGCCGGAGGCTCGGGCGTGCCCGGCGTCGTCGGCTTGGCATGGATGTTCATTTCCCCGGGCACGCCACCGGGACGCCGGTGTAGACCAGCCGTCCCCGATGCCTACCCTCCACAATGGCTGACTCACGGCCGTCTCGAGGCTAGCCGTACCGCACAGTATTGGCATACTACCATACATTGCAAAATGGACTTCACTGTGTTTCCCGGGTGCCGTGCTGTCTCTCTCCCGCGATGGAACGTATGCACGCACGCATTCGTTTAAAACGGAATCTTCATTCTCTCCCGGAAGAATACATATTTGTTTTAGGAACCCTTGATATTTGAATTGCAGACAAAAAGCGCATAGGGTCGTCGTCACTGTGTCATGATAAACTGTGTGGGCCCCGCTGGGCCCTGTGCTGGGACCACTCTCTCCCGGCCGCACGTGTGCGTATCCGGGCCTTTAGTCCGTATACCGAGACTCGCAAACTTTTAGTAGTCGGATGTGTTGTTTCTCTCTGTCTCTCACGGCGTGATATTTCCTCCGGCTTCTCGGGGTGCCTTGCGGCTTTCACCGCGGCCGTCTATCCGACTGCCGGACGGGGCCGTGGGGCCATGGGGCCCTCGACTCGGTCCCCGAGGCCGACGGGGCCGACGGGGCCGACCCAACCCTGCCTGCGATATTCATGGAGCGCCCCCAAGCCGCGTGCCGCATCCAGAGACATGAGATGCATGACGATCGGCCGGGTGTTTACATCGGGCCCATGTGCTTGTTGTGGGATTTATGCATGCGCGGATTTGTAAGTAGATCTCCGCCGGAGTGGGGGATTACTGTCTGCGCCGCGACGGGGCCCTTGTTCTGCGTCTGTCCGCGCCGCCGCCGCCGCCGCCGCCGCCGCCGCTGCTCCGACCCGGACCCGTCGTCGTCTCGGCTCCAATAAGCAGCGCCGCGCCGCGCACGTACGCTGCCCGATGGAAATGATTACATCAGAATGTTTTTCCCGGGTTTTAGAACAATAGATCAATAAGAGCCCATCATTCCAATCTTTGCCTCGCCAAACAAAAGCAGCAGCAGCAGCAGCAGCAGCATAGCAGCAGCGGGGGTGCGATTTTTCCAATTCCGTCGTCCGCGCGCTTCTTTTCACTCGCGCGTCCGTGATTCGCCTCCTCGTAATCCCGGGAGTTGGGCCCCAGCCCCGCCACCGCCCCCAGCACAGCCCCCCGCACCGCCCCCGGCCCTTTGTGTCGCCGTGTTATTAAACGAAATCCCATTACAGGGGTTATTAGTATTCCGTTTGTCGGACCGTCCGCGGCCAAATTAACATCGCGGACGTCCGAGGAAGACGCGGGGCTCGGCTGGCTCGGCGGCGCCGGCCTCATTTTCCTTGACAATCCGGTGTGTGGAATTCTGTGAGATGAGCGGGTATCGGCAGCCGCTTGTCACTGGGCGTGTCCTGCCCTCCGGCCGCCAAGGGCTCGGCCCGATAGCTGGGGGCAGCGGGCTACGTGGGCACGGCGCCACGCTGCAGGGGCTGGGGCCGGGGCACTGGCAAGCGGCAGGGTTGCGCCTACACGAGAGTGCCGGAGTTGCCAGGCTGTGTAAGGTCAGTGTGTTGTGTGCCCAGTGTCCCGCAGGCTGTGTCCGGATGCTGTTATTTCCTTGCTCTCTCTCTCTCGCGCGCGCGCTCTCTCTCTCTATCTCTCTCTATCTCTGCCACCGTGCCTATCTCGCTCTCAATAAACCACCCACCCTTGCCCTCCGGGACGAGAGGGAGAGAGAGAGAGAGAGACATAGAGAGAAAGGCGGTGGCGTCTTATTCACACGCAGCCCAGCCCAGCCTATCAGTCCACTCAGGCTCGAGGCAATGCTGCGAAGCGCGCGGCTGCCGGGACGGGGTGGTGCGGGGACGCGTATAGGGCAGACAATAGGGCCCGGTGGGGGGCGGTGGAGGCGGCGGGGGCGGGGGTGGCGGGGGCGGCAGCGGCGGCAGCGGCGGCAGCGGTGGCAGCGGCGGTCCGAGCTTTGAGCCCGCGGCATGTTGCGCTGGGACCGAGGCGGAGTAGAGTGGGCTCGGTTGTTGGGGTGACTCCGAGATGATGTGGTCAGCGAAGGAATCTGTGTGTACAAGTCGGCCGCCGGGCTCCCCTACCCACAAAATGACAAACCACAGTGCACATACACAGTGGTGCACAGCGGGCGGAGTGTATGTAGACATACGCCTGCCATCAACTCTAATGCAGACCGCACTTCCTCTCGCTGCGGACGGCCGTGTTTTGTATCGAGTCTGTGTGCACACACGCCTGCACACGCGCCCACCCACGCCCCGGCACACACACGCGTGGGCGAATTATTGGAGCCGAATGCTGTTATGCGTGCCCGCACGTGTGATTAACCCATCGGGGGGCACCGTCGGTCCACAAAGTGAGGGCAATTTCAAAGTGACGCGGCTCTCGCATCGCTTTGCCGAATTGTTTTTTGTATTTTTTTTCTTTGTGTGGGAGTAACAAAAAAATAAACACTGAAATGTTTTGGCAGCAGTGACAGCCAATGGCCCGGACTGCGGACTAAACTAGGTCGTTGTGATTGCGGAAGTGCGACAGCGTTGTAGTTTCACGCGGAAAACGGTAGCGTAATGCTGATGATCGTGGGTGTGACGAGTCGTTGGCAACAGTGCAACCGTCACTTCGTGCACATAAATCTAGGGAAACTGCAGGTAAAAAAATTACGAAATGGAAAAGAAGTTATGATCGAAAAAAAAATACGATTAGAAAAAGAAATAACGATTGAAAAACTTTACAGCAGGTAAAATAATTCCCCTCCCCCTCCCATCACCCCAAAAACAATGGCAATTTAGCAATTTTGATGAAAATGCATATTTTTGAGAAGTTTGTTTTTTTGAGAATGTGATTTATTAGTTTTAACCTCCATGTGATTGTTTTCCCGGAGTAAATAATTTACCTGCACTCCCCCTATATATGTGTGAATATATGTGTGAATACTAGCGTTGACAGTGCCCTGGCGCTGACAGTACATACCCTGGCGTGACACTGCACGAAAGCGGTGCTGTGTGGAGCTGCCGTGCTCTGGCCGGCCGGACAGGCGGCACTGCGGCCATTACCGCTGCACTCTTCCGGCCGGGGACGGGTGTGACTGCACCAGTGCACCTCTCTGCGTGCACCACCGCCTGCCTGCCTGCCTGTTGTCGGGCCGGGGGCAGAGCAGGGCCGCTCTCATGCGAGTGTTTCGGGTCGGGTATTCGCGGGTTTCGGTTGTAACATGGGAAGGGGTGGCAGAAGGAGAGGAGTAACGGGGCGCGGTCGTTTCCGATAAACCCCTTTCGTCCTTCACACTTCTCGTCGGGTCCTTCCCGTTTACACAGCCTCCCCCTTTACCCAACCCCCTCTTCTGCCCCCCCCCCCTCCTTCGCTGCATGCTGTCGGTCGTACTCAATCAGCCGTCTTGTGTATCTTCCATTTCGCTGGCGGCAGACTGGCGGCTTGCGGGCCCGGCCACCCCCTCCTCCCACCCCCTCCTCCCACCCCCTCCATGCCCCGCGCGCGCCGCCGGGGGCCCGTCTGCAGAATATGCTCTGGCGGGCAGAAGGGATGGGATGGGACGTGCGTGCGTGTGGGGGGGGGGGGGGTGTTTGCTGCCTGTCCATGCGTCTCGCGGCCTAACCATCGGCGCCGCATCGGCTGCTGCAGCCACAACCCCTGGCCCCTGGCCCCGTGCGGCACCGTGACCGCAGCCGTGCAGCAAGATCGATTTGGGGGGGGGGGGGAAAGAGTGAGCCGGGCAGAGCTTCTTATTCTGGGCTGGGCCTGGCCTCCTCTCCGACTGGCACCGCATTTGTTGCTCTCGCCAAACCATGAGACTCATGGCCAAACCACTCGCCGTGCCGGGCTTATTTGTGGGCGGGGAGCGCTCTGGTTGCTCGTCAGCCGGAACTTTGCTTTCAAGCGGGCCGTGACAGGCCGCGCTGCGCTGCTCTGCGGTCGACTGTCGCCCGCTGCCGTGTCCATCAAACCGCAACCAGCGGCGGGTACCTCCCCCGGAAAATTCACGCGACGAAACCAGGCAGCGAGGTAGGAGATGAAAAACACGTGAACCCCCCGCTCACCTGCACTCCGGCCCCGCACGCTACGTCCCCCCCCCCTCCCTCCCCCTCTGGGAGGGGGGGGGGACTCCCTTTGCCCTTCACCTCCGCGGCGACCGCCTCTCGGCCGGGCTCTAGAATTCCGTCCGTCTGTCACTTATATTTATCGTCCCCAACTTTCCTCTTTTTTGTCTTAATTTGGTGGGATTGTGGGTGACTCCCCCTCTGCTCTCCCCGCCCCGTTACTTAACTCGGTGCCCACGGGGGACGCTGCTGCTGCTGCTGCTGCTGCTGCTGCTGCTGCTGCTGCTGCTGCTGCTGCTGCTGCTGCTACCTCCGCCGCCGAGGCCCTAGCACCGCCGCCGAGGCCCCCACACGACCCGGCAAACAAATAAATCACAAGGAAGCTGCTGCGGGGCAGGCAATGTAAAACTGATTAAGGGGGCCGCCGAACGGGAAATGAAAGAAAACTGCCGGTGACGGAAATGAATGCCACGCTGGGGCTGTGGGGGCAGCGGAGGCGGCGGGGCGGCGGGGGCCGCAGGGGCAGTGGGGGCAGCGGAGGCGGCGGGGCGGCGGGGGCCGCAGGGGCCGCAGGGGCAGTGGGGGCAGCGGAGGCGGCGGGGAGCGCGTCCTCTGCGCTGTATGCCTCCTCATGCACATGGACCGATTCCTAATTTTATTCATTGGCCGAAAGGAGTCGTCTGCTGGTGCCGCGCGTGTCGACTCTGTTTATTATTTCGCCGGTGGAATACACACACACACGCACACACATATCCACATTCGCCGTTGCGAAAAGAAGAAGAGCAGAGGCCGAAGGAAGGCAGACCGAGGCGGCCGGCGGCGGCGGCAGGGCACACGTTTTGTATGCATGCGGGGTATTTTGGGAAATTGAAAGAACACACAGCCTCTGCGGCCCCTTGGCGGCC
This sequence comes from Odontothrips loti, assembly GCA_038380765.1. Lineage (NCBI taxonomy): Eukaryota > Metazoa > Arthropoda > Insecta > Thysanoptera > Thripidae > Odontothrips > Odontothrips loti. The sequence goes on from CM076245.1 coordinate 10,562,504, forward strand.
CCTTGGCTGCCCCGCGCTGCCCGCCTTGTTTGCCCACGGCCACCCCGGCCCCTATCATGGATTACACGAGCTCGCGCGTGTTGCAGCAGGAAGACCTGGAGTGGAGTGGAGGGGAGGGCGCCGACGGAGGGGAGGGCGCCGACGGAGGGGAGGGCGTCGACTGAGGGGCAGGACGCCGACGATTGGAGAGCCATCGTCGCGGCGTCATCCTGGACACTGTTTTTTGATTTGTAATACAGATGGCAAAAAGTGCGAAAAGTATTGCCAAACTGCTGCATTGCAAACTGTTTGCAATAACGTGGTCCTTATTTCTTATGGGGGTGTATCACTTGTTCTTTGCTATAACGATTTATCGCAAATTTGAGTGATATGTATTGCAATTCAAAATACAGTGGAGGGTCCCGCCTGTGTGCCCGTGCCTGTGTCGTTGTGTCGTGTTCAATTCCTACCTTTTTTGTGTGTGTTCGTAAACGAGAGCAGAGAGAGCGAGAGAGAGGGGGAGCGTTTGTATAGCGCGCGCGCCGTTATACTGTTTACAGGCATGGACCTGCGCATGGACCTAATAAATTCGAAATTAAATTCAATTCCTCTGCTGCTTCTTCTGCGGTTGCCTCCCCGCCGCGCTTCTCTCCGGAGAGCGAGCGTTACGGTGGTGCGGCGGAACAGGAGGGGAGGGGGAGGGGGGGGGGGGCAGCGGGCCGGCAGACCACCGGGCACCGGCCGGGCATCTACACTGGGCACACGACACGAGGATTACCGTGTCGAGTTGATCCGTCTTTTGTCCGGCTTGGACGCGATTTTGCTGCCGTAGTCATCATCATTTTTCCGCCCTTGATAGCATATCGCAGGCCGGGTAGGGGAGGCCGCGCACGGGGCTGTGCGGCATTAACGAAACATAAAGGAGCGTCTGATGCTCTGATGGCTTTGGAGTGTACGCAGCGGAGGCAAGCTGGGGAACAGGAAGCGGAGAGAATGAATGCGCGGGTGCCGCGTAACCCGAAAAAAGTGTTTCTCGCTTGGAATATTCCACACGTGAAGCGATTTGTCGGCCATGGCGCGCTATACGCTGGCCAGAGGGAACCCCGGCAGCGGGGACGGTCGGGCAAAGCCCTGTGTGATCCATGTGCAGAGGCAGCAGGTCCATCGGCGGGCCAGCCGGGGCCGGGCCGTGCTTTGGGCGTGGCTTAGCCCGCCTGTCCACATGCCGGCACACACGGCGTGCCCAGTGTTCCATTGCCCCGTTTGTGATCAGTAATACCAAGTCATGAAATGGCACCGAGCGAGCCGTGCTCGCGGACGCGGTGACGGCGGTCGGCGGGGCGTAAAAGTTTGAAGACGCGTGAGGACCGGAGGACCGGTGTGCCGGGGCAGGGATGAGCTGCCGGCCCCGGCCCCGGCCCGGCCGCGCGCCGATGGTCACTCTGAGGCCCTAGTCATTATTTAGGAAGGCGGGGAGTGCCTCTTGGACCGGGTTCAAGTGGCCACCCTCCTACCGGCTCAGCCAGCCAGGGTTGCCAGGGCGCAGCTAGCCCAGCCCCGGAGGGCCCGGAGGCCAGGCTTGACTCTCTCTCCCCTGCCCCCTGGGCTCGGCTCGGCTCGGCTCGGCTCGGCTCGGCTCGGCTCCGGCGTGGCCGTGCTGCGCCGAGCTGAGCGCACCGGCAAGTTATGGACAATAGCGCCGTGTAGCCCTTTGTACTGGTCTCTGAGCTTCTGTCTGCCCCGCCCGGCCATCTCCGCCCGCTCCGCCCCGCCCCGGCCTCCGCCACGCCCCACTGGGCCCCGCCGGGCCCCGCACCCCGCACCGTCCTCGACAGCTAAGCGGCATCGGCTTTACCTTTAGGGTCCTCGCTCCGCTGTTAGCCCCCTCCTCTGTTCCAGGCCCGGGGGCCGGGGGCCGCCGGGGGCCTGGGTCACGCTGCGATTCTCCAGAATGAACCCCCCCCCCCCCCCCTTGGCGCTATCGGTCCTATCTTGCTATCCAAATCGGGACACACGCTCTATAAAAGGTCGTTGAAGATTTGGAGGAAAGGGGTGATATCGGGGAAAAAAAGACACAGGCTCTTTTTATCGGCGTGAAATTTTACGTCGCTCCCGCTCGCTGACCTCCTTGCCGTCAGGTCGGGTCGGATCCTGACCTCTAGTACTCCACCGGGCGCTGCTGCCTGCTTAACTCCGTTGAATCGCGTCGCAAATTTGGACCGCCGTGGTCACAAACTCATCGCGTCGATTCCTCGGGTCGGCCGGAGCCGGATCGTGTTCGGCCCGCCCCGCCCCGCCCCGCCCCGCCCCGCCCCGCCCCGCGCCGCCCGCTCAGTTCAGGTCTCTAATTGTTGTTTAAGTTGGGTCAGTCGCCTCGCTCCGCCTCGCTGCGAACGGCGGAGTCCGCTTGCCGGTGCCCCGGCCCGGCCCGGGGGTGGGTCTCTCTCTCTCTCTCTCTCTCTCTCTCTCTCTCTCTCTCTCTCTCTCTCTCTCTCTCTCTCTCTCTCTCTCTCTCTCTCTCTCTCTCTCTCTCTCTCTCTCTCTCGCTTTCTCGGCAGGTCCTCCAGGTCCATAGCGACTGGACCGGACCCGGGGGGCTCAAGGACCGTAATTGGTCGCACTGCAGTAGCAGCAGCAGCAGCAGCAGCAGCAGCTAGGCACAACGACGTCGCTCGGGCGGTCAAAATCACGGCCAGCTGCTTCGGCAGACCGATCACCGAAGGCGGCGGTGCAGCGAGAGCAGAGCTCACGGTGTACAGCATCCGGCAGTATGGCGCCACTCCGGCCGCACTGACAGTGAGTGTCGTGCTCTGCCCCGGTCGTGAGCATTTCCCACGGTCTGGACACGGTACAGTGCGGTGCAGCGGTGCAGTGCGGTGCAGTGCGGTGCAGCGGTGCCTGAACAGCAGCAGCGGCCGATCGGTCCCCATCACCGCCGGCCGACTGACACATCGTGACAGAGGCCGTGCTTTAACCCGTTTGGGCCGCCTGCCGGCCTGAGCGCTTCGCCCGCAGCGGAGCCAGCGGAGCCAGCGCCAGCGGAGCCAGCGGAGCCAGCGGAGCCAGCGGAGCTGTCGGGCGCCGTCAGACCCGTTAGCGGCGCCTGGCCCCCGCTGCCGGCTGCCGCAGGCTGCTGCAGGCGGACGTCGTGTCGTCGTGACACCTCCCCTTTCGCTCTTTTCTGAACAGGAAGCTTCGCAGCTGATGTGCTAATGGAGAGTTTCTGTTGGTCCGCGCCGGCCGGCCGCCGAGAATGATCGGTAGCGAGGACGCGTTTGTCCTCGTCGCACGTCCTCCCTCGCCCTAAACCCCCGTCATATACCCCCTCCCCGCTACGCTGTCCTCGATTGCTTCAGCCTCATCTGTAACAACGGGTGCCAGCCGGGCGATCCGTCACGGCGGACCTCGCGGGTCAGACCACCCCGCCGTGAGGGGTGGGTCGTCCCCCATGTTTTATTTCCCGCATCGCCCCCCTCCGCCCCCCTCCGCCCGTAAAGATAAGCGCCTACAGCATTTTAATTGTTCCCCGCGTCGCTCCGGGCGCTCCCTGGACACACACGTCGTATTGACCGCCCGGCCGCCCCCGGGTGTCCCCGGCCGCCCCCCGGCCTCTCCCCTGGGCATTGACACCGGGATTATAAAGAGAGTGTCATAATGTGTGTAGTGCACGCGCGTTTAATTATCGCGCCACTGCGGCCCGGCTATCTGTCTCTCTCCCTCCCTCGGCAATATGCACGTATGGATGTTGCGGGCGTCTCTTTTGCACTCATTGCGCGAGAATGGCGCCGCGGATGCAGATGATATGCAGGCCAGATGGCTGCGGCCGGGCGCCGCATGCTAATGCAGCGCCGCTCGTGTTCGATTCCAGTGCCCTCCAGCCCTCTCCTCTTCCTCGGCCCTCTCCTCTTCCTCGGCCCTCTCCTCTTCCTCGGCCCTCTCCTCTTCCTCGGCCCTCTCCTCTTCCTCGGCCCTCTCCTTTCCTTATCGTTCCTTTCCCTCGGCTCTTTCCATCGGCCCTCTCCCGTCCCGGGCCGATGCCGCCGTCGACGTAAGTGCTTTCTTCCATGACCTAAAGTGGGTTTAAAAAAATCGATTGCATGTATCGTGTGTTCTCTTTACTCTCGGGCTCCGGCCATATGCGGTAATTGATTCAAACGATCCTGAGGGTTTACATGATTGATATCGACCGGTGGAGTGCAAACGGCGCGTGTAAAGCCAGGATCGTCTTCTTCACGAAGGGTTTGTCTGTGGGTTGTTTGGAAATGTTGTTATCAGCGGAGACCTTTTCGGCGGGGATGCGGTGGTGTCCGCGCAGCCCGTGTAGGCCGACGCCTGGGCGGCCTGAGCCCACTCGACCGCTGCCGGAGAGGAGGGGAGCGGAGGGGGGCGGAGGGCCGTTTGGGTTATTGGGCCGAAAGTGGAGTGGAGGTGGCCTTCCTTGCCATCGCGTGCCTACCTGCCATCAGACAATGGCTTGTCGACGCGATGCCTCCTTCCTCCCCCTTTCTCCCTTTCTCTCTCTCTCTCTCTCTCTCTCTCTCTCTCTCTCTCTCTCTCTCTCTCTCTCTCTCTCTCTCTCTCTCTCTCTCTCTCTCTCTCTCTCTCTCTCTCTCTCTCTGCCCCTTCTTCTTCTGCTTCGTCGTGATGCAGAGGGAGGTTGTGCTCTCTTCGTCACATCCTGGGTGCTGCTTCGTGGCACCTATACCCGAACGCGTGTCTCGGCACAACGTGAGTCCTCCGGGCTGCGAAGAACCCCCCGCGGCGAGTGCCGGAAGCAGTCTTCGGCCCGCGGAAACTTTGTTATTGTTAATAAGCGCGCGCGCGGACCGAGTGTTTTCGCGCTGCTTCAGCTTTCCGAGTCGTCTAAGCCCGGAGTAAGTCGGGCCGGGGAAAAGAAAAGTGATTCACGGTACGTCAGCGCTGGGGAGAGGCGGATGCTGCCGTGTCCCGCTGTGCCCCGCCGTGCCCCCGCCGTGCCCCCGCCGTGTCCCGCCGTGCCCCGCCGTGCCCCGCTGTGCCCCGCCGTGGCCCTGCCGTGCCTCTCTGACCCCCCGGGAATCCCCGCTGGGTCTGCGCTCCGCCTCACGCAGGCCTCTCCGCCCCTCCCCGCGGAGACGAAATTCGAGCCCTACCCGGCAGCCCCCCTCCTCGGCCCCTCCCACCTCTGTCTCCTAGCTTTAATGCTCGCCGGCGTAGATTTCCCTCGTGGTGGCTGTCCTCTGCTGCCATACTTTTGTTCTTATTATTATTCTCGCTTATGCTCCTTTATTTGCCGCCATTGCCGGCGTCTCCGTTCATTGCACACGGGCCGGAGAGGCCGTGGGGGGCGCGGACGCCGGGGGGACGTCAGCGACCGCTGTCAGCGCGGACGGGAGCTCGTCCTCACCTGGAGGACCGCGAGGGGGGAGTGGAGACCTCCGCTCTGCCGGCGATCGCATGCCGCAGGAAACCTCTCCCCGCTCGTTCCTTAATCCCCGCGCTTCCACCGCCGACCACCTGTTTTCCCCGACACACGCGCACCAGCCGCGCCCCCGTGTGCTCGGCCCAGCTCGCACACACACACACACGGTACGTGCGGTCACGCACACACTGGCGATACGCGCGCGGAGGGACGGAGCGTAGATTTTCATCCCTGCGAGAAGGGTTTCATGCGTGCGGGAGAGTTTCACTCTTTGCATTATTTCTTTTCCCTTTTTTGCTCCGTTTACTACACTTTAATGTCACACCCACCAGTCGCATTTTTCTGCACGGTTGTCGCTGACACGTTGGAAGCTGGGGGGAAAAAAAAAAAAGGAAATAAAGGGCTAGCGGCAGTGCGTGTGTGTGCCTTTACATAACTATCGCTTCTTCCGGCGAATTTGAGCTACATAGGATTGTAGCATACGGGATTGAGGGGAGCGAACATTGTGGTTGGCGCTCTCTCTCTCTCTCTCTCTCTCTCTCTCTCTCTCTCTCTCTCTCTCTCTCTCTCTCTCTCTCTCTCTCTCTCTCTCTCTCTCTCTCTCTCTCTCTCTCTCTCTCTCTCTCTCTCTCTCCTCTCTCTTTCTCTCTCCCTCTCTTTCTCTCTCTCTCTCTCTCTCTCTCTCTCTCTCTCTCTCTCTCTCTCTCTCTCTCTCTCTCTCTCTCTCTCTCTCTCTCTCTCTCTCTCTCTCTCTCTCTCTCTCTCTCTCTCTCTCTCTCTCTCTCTCTCTCTCTCTCTCTCTCTCTCTCTCTCTCTCCTCTTTCTCTTTTTCTGTCCCGTTAAAAGGCGTTGATGCCGCAGCGGGACTGCAAGGCAATGCGATGCGAACGGCCGGCCGCTCCCTTTTTATGGATAATAAAGTGCGTGAACAACGCTGCTGTAATTTCCGAGGGAAACAATGTGGCGGAGGGGAGGTTGGAACTCCTGATTCATGGCTCGCGCCGAGGCCTTGGCCGAGGCCGCTGTCCTGTCCCCGAGTGCAGCAGCAGGTGAGAGCCCTCCTGAACACCGCGGGCCGCGGCCCGCTATTTTGACAACGTAATCAAACCGCTTCGCTCGCCGCCTTCGCCCAGTATTTTGTATCGCCCCGCTCCACGATTAGTAGTGATAGCAGTACACCGAAAGAAATAAATGCACCGTCTAGCTCTGAGTTGGTATTCGAACCCGCGCGGCTTCGTCTCTCTTGCGGGCCGAGGCAGACCGGTTATACCTACGTAATTTTCCGTGGTCCGTCGCCAATCTGCTGCGGTTTGAGTGCGCCATCCGATTCGCATTAGCCGTAATGCGCCTCGCCGTCGAGCCGTCCTTTTGTTGTTTCTTTTCCCTCTCGATCGGCCTGCTTATCCTTCTTTTTCTCCCCATCCTCCTCTTTTTGTTTTTACCCGCCCCTCCACTTGGGCCTTTTCGCCGCGTTGCAGCCGGTGGAGAGTTACTTTCCCGGGGCGCATGAATCGGACTCATTATAGACGCGTTCTTTCCCGAATTAGTGAACCTGCTGTTTCAAATTTTGCCGAGGACCCAAACCCCGAACTCAAGCGCGGTTGAGGCTGTGTTGCAAGCGCGGATCCAGGGGGGCGGGGCAAAGGGTCAATTGCCCCCCCCCCCCAAGGCGCCCGAAGGGCGCCGGAAATGTAGGCAACCGGCATAACTTTTCCGCCTGTAAGTAGGCAAAAAGCGTGACTTTGCCCCCCCCCTCCTAGAGCCGCTCCTGGATCCGCCACTGCTGTGTTGACGTATCCTGCGTGTTTACCGCGATGTCACAAGGCGTCGCTTAAAGGAGCCGAGCAAGTGGTTCAGCGGCCACCATGTTTGCGCACAAAGCAGCCGAAACAGATGATTTTGTCACGTTCGCAGAAGACGCCAACCCATGTTGTGAATGTTGCCTAAACTTTTTCTCGGTGCTTTCAGGTGAGTTTGGGGTTGCTGCGGGACGTACACGTGGTATGTAGTGAGACGGCCGGAGACGGCTGTCCGTTCGCATCAAGTCCATCCGAAGCAATCAGTGTTCGAGACGACCGAAACGCCCAACTCGAGCAAACCTTTGGAAGGGGCCAAACACAATTGTGTGCAATTTGAGCCCCGTCGAGGAGAAGGCCCCTTTGAGGCTGTACCGTTGCCGTGTCGGGATTCGAACCCGGGACAGCAGTGCGTGGGGAACACGCGCCCGTTTATCCAACGCCGCCGGGCATCCTCGCTAATCCCCAGCGTCTAGACGCGCCGAGGGCTGCGCCGAGCGCCGCCCGGTCCGAACCAAAGCCCCTTACGACGTGTGCGACAATTTATTTCGAGATTAGGCGGCGGCCGAGTAAGCCGGGGCATTATTTGCTGGATATTGAATATGAATTGCGTGCCTGACCGCTGCATTAAGGTTGGGGAGGCGCTTAATCACTCCTGCTCTCACTCTGCTCTCGGTGTGCGTCTCTCTCTCTCTCTCTCTCTCTCTCTCTCTCTCTCTCTCTCTCTCTCTCTCTCTCTCTCTCTCTCTCTCTCTCTCTCTCTCTCTCTCTCTCTCTCTCTCTCCGCGAAAGCCGCGAGTCGTTTGAAGATGGCTATCGTGCTTCATTTTCGTGCGGCACAGCACAGCACACACGGCAGCGCGTCCTATCTGCCGTCATATTATTGCTTCCGGCCCAGATGAGGGCGCCAGCAGCGGGGGGCTTTTTACAAGTTGTATAAACCGCTTCCGGCGGAACAGACCGGAGCAGGCGGCGGGCGGCAGGAAACACGGCCACGCACACACGCCGGAAAATTCCGACACCTGTTTTGTTATTGGCGTTACGCGATAAGCGGGCGGGTAAGTTTTGACAACGCCGCCTACTATAGGCGCTGTCAAACCGACTGCTGCTTATATGAGGTCAAAAATTAAATTTAAAAAAAAAAGTCACGACCGCTGCTGTACAAATGCGTGTGATTTATCATTTAACGCGCATTTGTGTGCCGTAATGATTACCACGCACTGACGCTACAGTGCGCGATGGACCCGCCGGCCACGCTGTCACATTTCGTACCCAAATTGCATACGAACGCCCTGTGTCATAAAAATGGGGTCGTGGTGTTTTATTTTTCATCTGGAATGTATGTGTGTGTGTTTTTTTCCGCGGATGAATTATTATTCGTTCGTTCATCACACGACGTTATGACGGATGACCGAGAAAGGCGGGGCGGCGAAATAATTTCCTGTGTACGTGCCGGGCGTGGCGATGCGGGCTAGGCTGTCCCCGCGGGCCCTGCAGCAGCAGCAGCGGTGGTGGTGGTGGTGGTGGTGGGCCCTGCGGGTGCTCACACCTGCAGCAGCAGCAGCAGCAGCGGTGGTGGTGGTGGTGGGCCCTGCGGGTGCTCACACCTGCTGCAGCGGGAGCGGACAGGATCCCCGAGTGCCGTCTGCTGCCATTATACCGGAAGAACGGGAAAAACCGTGAGCTTGATGGAAGGCAATGTTGAAGCGCCGCAAGTCCCGTTGTTTTGAAGATACAACGAAACTGCACGGTCGACCTCGCAAATCGCTCGTACTGAATCACTTCACTTTGTACCCGGCCCTATCATAACGCTCGTGATTGAGATTTTGAGCCGTGTTCAATACAAAAGCGGTGCCGGAGTTTGCGCTGCATGCGGGCCGCCCCCTCCACTTCCCGCGAACCGCCCTCCCTCTCTCTCCCTTCCTCTCTCTCCCTTGCTCTCCCTCTCTCTCCCTCCGTACCCCTCTCCCTCTTCTGATGGCGGCCACAACTTGAGTCTGCCTTAAATTGACAAACTTGTGGTGTCGGGGGGGGGGGGGGGGATGGGGGGGGGGGGGAGGCTGCGCCAGGGGTTAGACCCTGCGGCCTGACCCAGCCTCCGGCCTTCGGGAGGTAAAGACGGCAATGATTGGGAGAAGTATGTCAGGGACAAAGCTTATAAGCGGCGTGCCGAGACTTTGCCGAGGGGGTTATCGGGGGGGGGGGGGGGGGGGGGGAGGGGGGGCTGATGGTGATCGCAGGCAGATGGAGGAGGACGGAGGATCACTAGCATGCGGGTGCCTCCTCTCTCTCTCTCTCTCTCTCTCTCTCTCTCTCTCTCTCTCTCTCTCTCTCTCTCTCTCTCTCTCTCTCTCTCTCTCTCTCTCACTCGCTCTCGCCTTTATCGCACTCCATCTCGCTCTAATTCCCGCAGTCGCTCATCTTTCTGCACGTGTCTGATCCCCCTCCTTATTTTTCATCCCTCGCACGGCCGCCGCCGTTTCCTCGTCCTCGTCCGCCCGTCCCGCAAACGGCGCGCCTAACTGTAAGAGCCGCGCCGCTCCCCGCCGAGACGTGGCCGCTGGCCAACACCAAAAATAGTTGTAGTTGATGATGATATCGTGTAAATTAGCCGAGCCCCCTCCCTCCTCCTCCTCTCGCATCGTGGACCCCGCCTGACTGTCTCCCTCCACACGGAGTAAGCCCGCCCCTCCCTCTCTCTCCCTCCCCCCCCCCTCCCCCACACGCCCCGCGCGCCGCACGCCCGGCGGAAATGGCTGGGTAATGGTGGCGAGTTCTGCATCAGCGGTTAGCATCTCCGCCAACTCCGAGCCGGGCCGGGATGGGACTTGTCTCGGCCACAACTCTGGGAGCGCGCAGCGGCAGCAGCGGCAGCAGCGGCAGCAGCGGCAGCAGCAGCGGCAGGAGCAGCGGCAGCAGCAGCGGCAGCAGCGGCAGCAGCAGCAGCGGCAGCAGCGGAGCCGCCGTGGCGAGCCGTGATCAATTTTAAAACAAGTGTGTCGCTAATAGCCGTCCTGGCGTGGCGGGTGCGGGTGCAGCCGCCCGTCCCGGTCCCGGCCGCCCGCCCGCCCTCAGCTGCCGCGGTCATAAGATCGCCGATGTCCTGCCGTGCGGGGCTGGCTAATTGCTGGGCCAGCAGCACCTGATCGGTGAGAGCAACTCTTGCCCTCTCTGCCGCCCAGCCCGTGGCCCAGCCCCGCCCAGCATCCGTGCGGTACATGCGGTACATGTGAGCAGGCCGATACGTGACGCGCCGCATGGGAAATGATGCCACGTACCCGGCCTGGCGTAGCGTGGCGAGGGGAGGGGAGGGAAGGAAAGGAAGGGGGGGGGGGGGGTTGTTCGCAGTGCCGGAGGGCCCGGAGGGACGCCATTCATATCTATATCTGTGTCGTACAGCGAAGCGATGCGACCGCAGGCAGCACGGCACGGCACGCCACGGCACGCCACGCCCAGCGCCCGCGCGCGATGCGGGTTTAAATCTTCCCGCCGCAGCGCGGCCTGCCTCGATGCGCTGCTGTCTACTCTGCTAAAAAAAAAGAACACTCTCGTGCGCTCTCCGTTTCTCTCTCACACACACTCTCACTCTTTTTCGCTCTCTTTCCTGAATACGACGGACTGGACTAGAAAGAGGAAATGCTGACGTACGGCTCCGGTGCACTCAGCTCCACATCCCTCCGTTGCGGCCGGTGACGTGTCCGGCGGCGCCGTTGCTGCACCTCCCACTGTTCGTTTCCATGTTTTCTCTCTTCGTTTTGAATCTTTCATAATTTGTTTTCAATTATTCAGTGTGGTCGCTCGTGTTGTTGGCAACTCTGAAATTTGGTGTGGTCTTTTGGGAGTAATGGGTGACAGTTGGTGCCCCCTCCCTCCCCCCTCCCCCTCCTCGTTTCCGTCGCTAATTCCCGTTTGTACCCCGTTTCGCTACCCCGCTTGTGCAATTTCCGAGGTGCAACTGCTGGGAGTCCCCTCCCCGCTCCTCCGTCTCTCTCTCTTGCAGGATGACCGAAACCGAAAGGGAGGTAGGAAAGGGGATCGGGGCGGCCGAGAAAGCAACTTTGTTGGGGTGGCGACACTGCCTGCGGACTGGACGGGCGTGTAACGGCTGGAAGGGGGTGGGCAGTTTGTGTATGCAAATGCGCGGTGGCGTAATTGGCGACGCCCGCCGTTTTATTGTCCTGTCCTCTCGATGGCCGACTGTCTCCGGCCGAGACGTCACACGTCTGTTAGGGGACTGGGCTGCCCGGCCACCGGGAGGAAAGACTGACAGGGTGACAGCCCGAGTTGGACGTTATTTTTTTGTTTTTGTTTTGTTTCGTGCTCCTTTTCCCAGGACTGACTTGGAAAGCGACACGACGGGTTTGGAGGGGGAGGGAGGGGGGTGCCGGGCCTCCACGGGCCTCCGCGGACCTCCCCGGGATCTGCCGGGCTTTGCCGCAAGTCGAGACGACAGGTGCCAAGAGCAGCCCGCCCCGAAAGCCCTTATGTGGGTTCGTTCCATCCCGTTAGTCAGTCATCCCCTGACTCAAAAGAGCAGTGCTTGGCGCGGGGAAGTGGGGCGTGACAGACAGCGCCTCACGTCTGCGCAGGGAAACCTAACCCTGCCGGGCGGCGCGGGCGGCCGAACCGCTGTCTTCCTCACTCTCAAAAAAGTATGCTTGAATCAGCGCAAATTTGATGCCTACCCTGAAATCCTGGGTAACCTTCCCCAATTCAGCAACAGGATACTTGTGCCAACCATCACTATGCCCGATACAGGCATACGATTCGGCTTAATCTGATGCCTGCGTTAGGCATGTAGACTGATGCCTGAATCGGGCATCCATATTTAGTGGCATGCCTTGATTCAGGCTGCATAGCCATTACGAAATTCTTGTTTCGAGCATATTATGCTCAGGGAAGATTTTGAGGTTCAGGCATAAAATCTGCTATGAAACAGGCATATTATGCGTGATTCAGGCATATTTGTTTTAGAGTGCTGTGCTGAATCGGCCACTCTCATTGAGAATGCGCTGCGCTGAGCTGAGCGGTGATTTTTTTTTTTCCAAGTAAAAGAAAAGGAACTGGAAATTAGTTTCTACACTACGCGGGACGTCGTATTTATCATGGTTCGAAATAATATATATTCCCCCCCTGCGCCGCTTGCATGCGGCCTGTTCACACCTTACAAGCGATTAGTGGGTTCACAGTGTGGGTCGGGCGCACAGTGTATAGGCATTGTCCGTGCGAAGGTGCCGTGCCGGTGCGGAGATGTGTCGGAGGGCGGCCGGGCCGGGCCGGGCCGGGCTGTGTAGTGCGGCGCGACCAGCGGTGCACACGTTAGAGCACGCCGAGCACACCGTGTTGGCGGCAGGTGCGCGCGCTCCCAAGGCCAGCTGACCGGGTCCTGCGCGGAGCGGCGGCGGGGCCCCGCATCGACGGACCGTGTGCGAGGATATTAATTACTGCGGCGCACCCGCCGGTACCCGCCGCGCCGCCACTGTAGCTCGCCAGCTGCGTTGTTCTCTCTTTTCTATGTTCTTGTGCAGCAGACCCCCCGCGGTGCGCACGGGTACACGGCTGTTGTAGCGCGGCGCCTACATCGTCCGCTGCTGGCAAGAACCGCCGAGAGGGTCTCGATGAGGGGGAGGCGGGTGCGGGCGTCGGGGCCGCGCGCGCAAAAACGGGGCCCTTCCGACTCTCGGCACATAATTACAGATGCCGTCCGAGTCCGGGCCGGGCCGGTGAGGGCGGCCGGAAGGCGCGGCGCCGCGGGGACGAGTGTTTTATCCGGGACGGGACGGGCCGCTGCCACGCCGGACGTCACACGCTCGTCTCCCGAAATTCCCTTCCCAATTTATCGTCTGTCCCCCGAGCGCCGGTCTCGGAGGGCCGAGGGCAGCCGAGGGGCCGAGGGCAGCCGAGGGGCCGAGGGGCCGAGGGCGTGTCTCTCATAGGCATCGGGCCGCCGGCCCTCATGGCTTTTTGATAGCCGTCTCGGCTCTTGGTTTCATGATGATCGCGGCGGCGCCGGCCGGGTCGGCCGACCCGGGCGATAAAAAGGCTCCGGGCCGGCGATGGTGGGGGCGGGCGGCTGTTTGTGCACATGCCGTGGAAGAAATGCGAAGTGCGTGCGTGTGCGTGCGCGTGTGCGCGCACGTGTGTGTTTAGAAGCTTTTCCCCGCGAGTACAGCCTGCCGCCGGGCATCTCGCATTCCCCGTGCGCGGGAAGCACTCCTGCTTCCCTAAGTGCGGAGGTAATCCGCCTAGGACGGATCTGCATGCACTTCAGAACCTCAAAACGCTGCTGCTGCAGTGGCCTCGGTGGCCGGGGGCCCCCGGGGGCCGCGGGGGCGCCGGGTGAGTGAGATCCCAAACCGCAGGCGGAGAGCAGGTTCGCCGCCGCCTCCACCGCCTCCGCCACCACCACCGCCAACCGCACGGGCCGAGATACGAGTTTGAGTCGAGTTTTAGCAATTGGCAATGACTAAAATGTGGCGCAAACAAAAACCTCACGCTCAGGTCGATCGTACAGATATTCTATCACATTGGCGACCTTTTTTGTGCGTTTGTTTTATTTGTTTGGTGTAACGAAAAACTTTTTCCCGACTCCATTCCGTGCACACAGCATATCCCCGGGCCCCGCCGTCTGCTGAGTGCCCCCCCCCCCCCTCCCCCTCTTTCTCTTTCCCGCCTCGGAGTTCCCTAATGGATGCCCGGCCTGATGTTTTCTCTCCAGGAAGCGGCTTGTTTGAAATAACGCTTAAGAAAGCGATCCTAAATGTTGCTGTCGGCCGCCGTTGCATTTTATTACCTTCTTCTTCCTCTTCTGTTTGTTCCTCTCTTTCCTCTCCTTCTATTCGGCCTATCACGACGCTCGCGCGGTGCCGCCGGCTGATCCTCCGTGAACATGAACCCTTTGACTGACATTTAGGACGCACATCGCTCGAGGAAAATCTAATGCTTTAACATTCAGCATTCAGCCGGCGCGTTTGCGGCGCGGTGCGTAGCCCCCTGAGTAAGGGCTAGGCCCGGTGGAGGGGAGAGAGAGAGAGAGAGAGAGAGAGAGAGAGAGAGAGAGAGAGAGAGAGAGAGAGAGAGAGAGAGAGAGAGAGAGAGGGGGGGGGGCTGCGGTGCGCGGCGCCAGGCCTGCTAGAATATTAGCTATTGTGTTTACATGCGGCCGGCGCGGGTGTCATCAGCACTGCCACAGGAAGGGTTTGCTGTGTGCGGCGCCGAGCGTGACGCGCCTAATGGTGGTGTGAAGCACGCCCCTTCCCCCTCCCTGCTCCTCTCCATCCCCTTCGCTTTGCTTTCCTCCGTTTCTCTCTCGCTGCTTTCTATTTTTTCAACCCCTTTCTTTCGCGATTTCCTTCCCAGTTGTGACTGGCTACTTGTCGCGAAATGGACCGTGTTTAGTATTCAGAGCGGAGTCGTAGATAATTCTCCAATACAAAAGAAAAATGCAAACAAAAAATATCCTCGTTGGATATGTCCACTGGAATAAAGATAAGAATCCCGTTAGTTTGCACCCCCCGCAGCTGCCGCAGCTGCCGCAGCTGCCCCGCAGTCGCTTGTTGTGGCTGTACGCGGTGCATCACCACCCGTGCCGGTGCCGTGCTGTGTCCCCGTCGTTGTGAGGCGAGGCGAGGCCAGCGGCCAGCCCACCCATCGCCCGCCCGGTACCCACAATGGTCCCGTAATGGAGCTTCACTTAAATTTGCGGTGTCTGTGTGTGTGCACGCGCGCGCGTGCGTTTGCGTGTCTGTGTGCGTGCGCGCGCCACCACCGTGGCGCGGCCAGTGAACGAGATCGTGGATGAAATAGTGGCCATTGTCCGCGGCCCTGGTCCGGTGCCTGTCGTCCGTTCCGTATCACATTTGGCGGAGGTGTGCGGGAGAAGGGGCTACTGTGCCCCCTTGTCTGCGCCGCCCGCCGCTCTTTCCCTTTCTCACTCTCTCTCTCTGTCTCTCTCTTCTTATCGACGTTTACTTGCGCGTGTGAAAGCCGGCATCTGCCCCCTCCCTTTCCGTCCCTTTTTTGTGTGCCGGCGTCACTTCGACACTATAAAGCTCAGCGCCCTCGCCTACTGTCCGCCTCTTCTTATTTATGGTTCTTGCTATTATCTCGGTTCCATTCACGCGCGCAAATGATTGCGCGACACCTTCGGTCTCTTATTGTCGCACCTCCCCTACATTTGTCCCCTCCTCCAGCCGGCTCTCTCTCTGCAGGCTGCAGGGTCCGTGAGCGCGAAAGATGAAAAATGCTAGCAGCAGGTGTTGTCGAGAAATGTTGTTTTCTGTGTCACGTCGCGGAAAACTCTCTCTCTCTGTGTGTGTGTGTGTGTGTGTGTGTGTGTGTGTGTGTGTGTGTGTGTGCCAGCCGTCTGTCAGGGAAGCCAAGACGGCATGGTGACTTTAATTTGTCCGCCCAAATATAGTGGCACCGTCGTCGCTCTCCCGTCCTTCCAGCCGTCCGATTTTTCGCCATGTAATCCCGAGCGTCCTGTCTGAGTCGGTGCCCGGCCGTCATCTCCCCCCCTCCCCTCCCCCCGCCCCGCCCCACGCCACACGCCCCGTCGCCTCCTCACCGGAATCAGTTGACGTGGGCACATGGCAGGAACACGACTTTATTGCCTCTGTGTCCGACTGGAGCGGTCTCCGTGGCAGTAGGGGCGAGCCGGGGGGGGGGGGGAGCAAGTCACATATTAGACGTCGCGCGCCCCCCGCCCCGTCCTGCAGGGGCGTCGTGTCAGTGGCCCCACCCCCGCACTGCCCACCCCACTCGACTCCTGAGCCTTACCGTGCCCTGAGCCTGAGCCGCACCAGCCGCACGGCCAGGACAGAGAGCCCCTGTGGACCGCGCCTTAGGCCGTCCCGCGGCACCCGCAGGCTCACCGGGTTGCCTACCCCGCCGTTGGCAGGCGCCCACCGGACCGAGCTGCCTCACGAGCTGCACCTGCGCCAATCCAAATCCAAGCATTTGTCTCGACTTTTGTACTTTTGTCGCTGTGGGCTCCCGCGCCCGTCTCCCTCTCTCTCTCTCTCTCTCTCTCTCTCTCTCTCTCTCTCTCTCTCTCTCTCTCTCTCTCTCTCTCTCTCTCTCTCTCTCTCTCTCTCTCTCTCTCTCTCTCTTCTAAGAAGCAGTACCCTCGTGTGCCTGGCAGCGGGAACTGCCTCGGCCGCAACCGCCGCCCAACACTGTGCTTTTTGCTCCGTTCATTAACATCCGAAATGTATGCAGGGAAACGTGACCATCTGCGTCTGTTTAGCCTGTTCGCCGTTTGTATCTTGTTTTTTTTTCTTTTCCCTGCTGCTGGCCGTGGCGACGATCCGGTCCGGTGCGCGCACTATATGACGCCGGCCGATGCTGCTGACTGCGCCAGCAAATGTTTGCGAGCCATGAACCTGCTGTCCCGAGGTGCGCCTGCGTGCGTGCGTGCGTGCGTGCGTGCGTGCGTGTGTGCGTGCGTGCGTGGGTGGGTGGCAGGCGCCGCTGTGCTTTAGTGCACACCACCGCAGCGCTAGTACTTTGCAAACGCAAAAGGGGGGCAAAAAAAAATTGTTGCCGAATAATCGGTTTCAGTTAGTCCCACGCATTTTGAGTCTCGAGTTGGGACAACCAGGTGTGATGTGTAGTCCGCATAGCGGGAAGGGCTCGGCCGCAAGGGCTCTGCCGCCGACCCCAGCAGGCGCCGCCGGCCGGCTCCTCGATTGTGCGACTAAAATATGGCGACCGTATCGCATCTGTAATCGCGCGCATATTTCCCCCTTGTTTATTCGCGAGTGTAACTCGCCGCCCCCGGCCGTTCCTCATGGCGCAGTGCGCTG
Organism: Odontothrips loti; assembly: GCA_038380765.1. Lineage (NCBI taxonomy): Eukaryota > Metazoa > Arthropoda > Insecta > Thysanoptera > Thripidae > Odontothrips > Odontothrips loti. The sequence goes on from CM076245.1 coordinate 10,579,489, forward strand.
CGCGTCTTCGGCACTGAAATTACTGCGGACGGACGTGAGAACCGCGCCGCGATAAATTTGTCCGGCGGAGAGGCGGAGGCGCCGCGGCGGGGGCGGAAAGTTCTAACACTCGGGGAAGGTTCAGAGGGAGGAGTGAGCCTTGCCGTGCCCGACTTGATGCGTTGTGCACTCGGACTGTCATCTGTGGCCCGTGCTGCGTCTGTGCCGTGGGCCCTGCCTGGGCCCTGCCTGGGCTCCGCTTTACGACCTATAAGTCCTCTCGCAACTTGCTTTCGCTCAGTGACGTCCTGGCCGTGTTTGTGAGCCTTTGACCCGTCCTGCGGAGCTGGCTGGCGCCGCTGGCGCCGCTGGCGCCGCTGCCGCTGGGGCACAAGACGTAGGTTGAACACGGCGGGCAACAGATGGGCGCTGCCGAAACCACTATACGACAGCACGCAGCAATATTGACAGCACGGAGGAGGACAGCCCTCTGGAGCTGGAAAGTTTCTGCCCGTCTCTCCGCCCCGCACCGCTGCTGTTGTTTGCTGTGCGTCGCCACCCCGCTGCTGTGGTGCACTGTGCGACGACTCAAGATATATGAAGGAGGTCCGTCCCTGCAGTTTACATAGACCAGCCACAAAGCCCGCCCTCTGTGGATTTTCCCCTTGGGAATCCGGGCAACGCCAAGCGCTGCGCCAAAACAAACCGAAGCAATAACTGATGCCAGGGTGTTCCGAATTGTTTTTGCGATTGGTCATCGAAAGGAAAGGGCTGCACGATTCGGGACCGTGCATATCCAACATGTTTCTGACAAGCGAATTACGTCCCGTTGCCGGCGGCTGTCCTCCGGGTCCTTCGGGTCCTCCGGGTGCTCCGGGCCGGAGACGGGGTCCCGCCTGTTCCCTCCCCGCCAGGTGCCGATACGTGTTCCGCCCGGAGGACGCGCCGACGACGGCCGGACGGGACGAAAATTGCCCCGAAATCCGAACAAGGCCCGGAGTCAGCATCCCGGCCCGGCTCGGCCCGTCCCCTGCAGGCAGACCAGCCGGATTCCAATATGCTGAGTGGACTCGTGTCCGGCCGGGCGGGCGGGCCGCCTCCGGGATGATGCTGCTCAGGTCATTGCGCGCGCTGAGCGGAAGACTCTGGCCTCGGCCCCGGCTCCGGGCACCTTACATCGGCCTTGTGTTTCTGGCAGTACGTGTATGTCAATTGGCTTGCAATGCTGCGATACTCATCAGCCGCGGCCCCCTTCCTTTGCCGTGCCTCTCCCACTCCCTATCCGTCTCGGCCCAAAGTGACCCCTCTCTCCGGCCTCTGTCGGCTTCCCAGGGGTTCCGGGTCGCCTGGCACCCAGTGGGCGCGAAGCCATCTGGGAGAGCGCCTTCTATTTCCACAGGGAGAGAGGCTTGGCCCGACCCCAGCCAGCGGAGGAGGGAGGGAGAGAGGCCACCTCGAAATTATTTAGGCGCACCTCAAAGAGAATGCAGATGCCGTTGATGCGAGCCAAACACGCACCCCTTATCTGCTCGGCTCGCACCCTTCCCTCGCCTCGACGGGAAAGGGCAGCCGATATTGTGCCGGCGCGCGCATTGTGAAATTCAAATGTCGGCTCGGGTGTGAGTGAGCAATAACTGTCACCATCTTCAATGTCAAGCCGAAAGGTTGTTTTCAATGTGTATTTTTTTTTGTTTTGTTTTTAACTGTGTCCTTACACCTATTTTGGACTTCTTTTTGCAGGTGAGTGATGGTGGAGTTCGGAGCTGAACTTCTCAGCCCGAGGAGCGGTGATACTGTAGCGATGCTTCGACAAGAGTGATAAGTAGTACTGAACCCAAAAGTGAATATGCATATAGCTCAAGTCAGCGATGAGAAAAAATGGTGTACGCGGTGCTTGACGAGCATCGATCCTCCGCCGGGCAGCCCCAAGCTGGTTCTCACTTGCTGCTCTTGGCTATTATGGCTATTATTCTTACTCCGCGTTTCTAGGCTAGAGAATAAGCATGACCCTGAAAACAGTGGCGATTATTCTTATTCCGCGTTTCTAGGCTAGAGAATGGACATGACCCTGAAAACAGTTCAGGTCAACATTTCATTGCGAATAAAGTCACAACTTCCAATTTGAAGAAAATATCCATAATCCAGCTAGAGGTGATTGAACATGTGTCTATGTCTGGGTGGACACTCTTTGTTCCATCCGGTTTCCGAAAATCGAAATTATTTTTAATTTATGTGGAAGCTCTCAGCGAGGGCAATGCGCATGGCGCGAGTAATAATACGCTTTTGATTCTATGCGTCCGTCTAAACAAAATGCATATGATATCCGTGGCTGAATGAAGTGCTCCGGTCTAATCCTCTTATCCTTGTGTTCTCGTTTCTCCGTGGGGGCACACCGGCCGTCTGCTGGTACCTGCTAAATGGAGACACGCCCGAGGTATTCCAAAGATAATAACGATGATGGGAATATAAACGTACGCACCCGCTGGATATTGAGTTGGTATATGATGTTTTTTAATCCTGTTGAAATTCGGGAGGAAAAAGAGTGACGCGGAGCAGTGCGAGTATAAATGATTTTCATGTCTCTGAATGCATCGTAATCTAGCGTCACGCTTTTTCGTCGCTCGCCTTCACCTCCCGTACGACGCCCTTCGTCCCCGCCTCTCCCCTCCCGCCTGCCCCTTGAATACCATGACATTTTTGAGCGTGATTCCATTATTCCGTTGGTAGCACTGCGACGTCCGTCCGGGGCGCTTCTTTAATGGGATCCACAATAATAAATCATTTCGAACAAGTGCACTTCGTTACATGCCTTTCTCGCCGGCGTCTTTTCTGGGCGCCAAAAGTTTGTGCGCGCGCGCGCGCCTTGAGGTAGCGCGGGGGCGTGGCGACAGAGGGCCGGGGGTGGGCGAGCGGAAGGGACGTTGCTTGCTTAATGACAAAAGATTACACCGAGTGGCCAGGCGTGGTGCGGGGGGAGGGGGGGCGGCAAGGCGGGTGTTGTCTCCGCGGTTGCTTGGATTTCTCCGGCCTCGGTGCCGTGGGGTCCGAACACGAGTCAGGGCTTCCGGGAAAATCCTTTTATCACCGCCGTGACCGCGCCAAGTCTGTGCCGCTGGAAATAGTGGCTTCGCGCGCACTTTGCATGGCCCGAACCGGCTACATTATACATGGCGCGGCCCCGTGGTGAGCAGCCATGTAAGGGATGCCGCCCGGCTGGACCAGCACTCGGGTCTCTATTAGCAGAGTGGAAAGCAGGGAACCGCCATTAGAAATTGAATCGACGCTGCTGCTGCTGCTGCTGTTTGCGAGCACGCAGTCGAACCCCCAAAGAGCGCCGGTACTCAGAGGAGTCATAAACTTAACTTTTCGTTGCGTAATGAATATTGAATATCGTGTTTGAATATGAGAGTAATCGTGGTCAAAGTGCCCGTGTAAACCCTAAAATAGCCCGGATTTGAGCATTCACTGCTTACAGCATCTTCTGAAATATCAATTTAATTCCTAATTCCAGCAAACATCCAATGAAATGTGTGGTGAATACCGCAAATTTGTTTAAAGAATATTCGAATTCTGCACGAGTTCGCGCAGTCGCACCTTTCCTCTTTCATTCATTTCCAATCATTTTCTCTGCCTCTTAATTTTTCTGGAAACAGCCGGGCTGATGGACAAGGGCGACCCTGTGAAATTGGGTCACGGCGGCACGAAGGGATTGTCATAATTGATTCGGCTGGCATCAGGCAGCTTGAGCCCGGGAGGCCGGGAGTCCCGGGAGGCCGCGGCCCTCCTTCCCTCCCCTGCCGTCCCGGCCGTCACCTTCTTAAGTCAATCCCTCCCTCTCGGCTAAACATGACCCCGAGATGGGGAAGCGGGCGACAAGCCCGCTGGCTGTTGGCCAGCAGAAACATCCGGTGGCAATCTGCAAGGATTATTTCAGTTTGCCGAATTCAAAATCAGGGAAGGGACGAGCCAAGGAGGGGAGAGCGACCAGAGGGACAGAAGCGACAGAAGGGGCAGAGAGAATGCCAGTGGTCGGTAAAGAGAGAGAGAGAGAGAGAGAGAGAGAGAGAGAGAGAGAGAGAGAGAGAGAGAGAGAGAGAGAGAGAGAGAGAGAGCAGGGAATAAGGTCACGGCTTTTAACCTCCCTAAGGAAGCAGGCAGCGGTGCGCGCTACGCTTTGCGGTCGGTGTGGCTGGCAAAGGGTCTGCGGTGTGGTCCGGAGGCAGGAGGCAGGGGGCGTGCACACGACGTCAGTGCGTCCGTGCCGTGCCGTGCCCACGACGTGCCCACGACGTGCTGCTGCTGCTGCCTCGACGTGCCCATCAAGTTCCCGCGATGTGCCCCTTCAAGCTGCAAAATTGTTGCTATGAATATTCACCGTGACTGGAGGCGGGTTGGCTGTCGGCGGCCTATGGACGGACCATCATCCCAGGGACAAGCGCTGCCAAAAATGTCACCGGGAAATATGTCACCGTGTTGGAGCTTCACACACGGCGCGAAGGTGACTGCTGGGCAGCTCTGGACATGTGCACAAGCCATGCCTCCCCCTTTTGCGGTTAGTTGCGGGCCTAGCTCCGTCCCCTAATTTCGGACACGTGTTTGGTTTGAGTACGTCCCGTCCCGTCCCGTCCCCTCTCCTCTCGGCGCCTGTCACGCTGGCTGGGCCAGCCCCTGTGATGCGGAGGGTAGGCCGCCCGCCACACGGCTGTGTCCGCCGCTTTGCCGGCTCTGCCTGCCTACCCCGTGCGGACGCAGGCGCTCTGCAGGGAGACAGGGGACGACAAGGCAACGCCAACGCGACGAGATAGAGAGTGAAATGTGTGTCAGTCAGACCCACGTCCACGCATCTAACCCCCCCCCCCCTACCCTGCCGGCCCCGCTCGTCACCCTCCTGTTGGCAGCGAGCCGGGAGCAACCACGGCCGCCGCCACCTTGCGCCGCGAATGGGTAGTTAGCCTTCCTTTGTAACCCGAGATTCCCCCCTCCCTCTCTCTCCTCCTCCTCCTTCTCCGGCTGCTGCTTTCGCCGCTGCGGTGGCGATGGTGGCGCACCCTGGCATGTAGTGGGGCCGGGGGGGGGGGGGCAGTGCGTTGTAAAGTTCTGAACAATGTCCGCAGCTTTAGCAAGAGGAAGGAGAGCTGGGGGGGAAAGGGGGGGCGGAATTCCCCTTGTCGCCTCTTCTGTCCCCCTTTCTTCATCCCTTATCCCCCCGTTAATTGGGGTGCATATCACACAATGGATCATTTTGCCTGCCCGCGGCCAGGAGAGAGAAGACGGTCGTTCGGTGGCGCTGGAGGGCCGGCCGGGTCACCGGGGTCACCGCGGAGACCGACTGGGACGCTGCAGTGGTGCCACGCAGGGAACCCGGGGAGCCGTACCCGCGAATGAAAACACTCGGTGGATACGGCGGCCTCACCATGCGGGCATACCGAGGGCCGTGCCGTGCCGTGGCGTGCCGTGCCGTGGCGTGCCGTGCCGTGGCGTGCCGTGCCGTGGCGTGCCGTGCCGTGCCGTGCTGCAGCGGCGGGCCGCTCTCCGCGGAGCCGTCCCGGAGCACCGCGGCAAATAAACATAAAATGAGACGCCAGCAATTTGAGCGCGCACTTTACACTGACGTGAGTTCTCCTACTGGAATTTCGTGCCCGCTTCTTTGCGCGTATGGAAGAGTGGGACAGTTGGCCGCCGTGCGTTGGCCCGAGCGCGCGCGGCAGGAAAGGCTCCTGGAGGTGCGGGAGTAACCCGAATCCTCCTCGCCTGCTTCCATTTACCTGGTCAGGGCGGAGTGACGGTGGGTCTTGTTATTTCTGTCTCTTATTTCATTCCTCCTCTCGTCGCCTTTTCTCGTTGCGAGAGCTGGGAGGGGTTTGGAGGGGGGGGGGGGGGTAGGTAGGTCGTGACGAGGCGACGTGCGTTGGCGCGTACGATGGGATGCGATGACTCGCCGCCATCAGTCCGCTACCTTTCAGGCAGCTCACTCTGCCAACCCTCTCTCTCTCTCTCTCTCTCTCTCTCTCTCTCTCTCTCTCTCTCTCTCTCTCTCTCTCTCTCTCTCTCTCTCTCTCTCTCTCTCTCTCTCTCTCTCTCTCTCTCTCTCTCTCTCTCAGCCACTACTTCCCTACCGCTACCTCCCTCCTCCGCTACCATCCCGAAAGCTGATCTCGAGATGATGGTCCCATCGGCTTCCCAGACGTGCTTTCAAATATCGGGAACGAAGTGCGAGGCAAGAGCAGCGCGGCGGCGGCGGGTCCGACGGGGTCCTCCGCCCCGGACCTCCGCCCCGCCCTCCGCCCCGGCCCTCCGCCCCGGCGCACCGCGGGCCCCGATGTTTTCCTGGGAGGCTGTAAGCGGCGCGTCCCGTTTCAAACATCTCCGTGCGGAAGCTATACTCCAGGGAGGCGTGCTCATTTCGTCGCGCGCGTGTGTGGCGTGTCGCCGTGCGTGTCGCCGTGTATGATAAACACCCTTTTGAAGCGCGCGGCGTGCTGAGCATTAGCGCGTCGCGGTACAGAAATCCTTCCGCCCCGGAAGGCTTTGTGTGGGGAGGGGAGGGGCGGGCTGTGGGCCGTGCTGATTCCTAATTCAGGAGGCTCTTAAAGGCGCGCCGACCGCAGCAGTAAGGAGCAGTTGAGCAGATGAGAGGGTTGGAACAAGCAGCAGGCACAAACTCTTCTTCTGCGATTCCTCGTTTCTATTAACCCTTCTCTCCCTCCTTTGCGCCTACCACTACACACACACACACACACACGCACACGCACACGCACGGGCGCGCTTCAAGCGTGTGTGGTAGTAGCGGCAGGTGCGACTCGTGGCGCACGGAATTGTTGTTGTCAGAGTTTGCTGTGGTGCGGTGCAGGACATGCTAACAATCTCCAACCATCCCAGAAAGAAAGAGAGAGAGAGAGAGAGGGGGGGGGGGGGGGGGCTGGAGGGGTAGCAGCAAGTTTCCGCACGGAGCCCCTCTATTCGAGGGGAATGGTGCGCGAGGCTGCCTCTGCTGGCTGCTGCTGCTGCTGCTGCTGCTGCTGCTGCTGCTCCGAGATGACATGGGACATGATGGTTCTTATGCCAGGCCACTTGGCACCACTATACCCCCCTTTAGTAGTTGTTGCCATGGTGTGTCGAGTGCGCGTTGGAGTTGAGTGTCTCCCTGCATTGGCCAGCGGGTTGTTTCCCTTATTGTTTGTTTATTATTTTTTTATTCGTGTGTGTGTGTGTGTGTGTGTGTGGCACGGTTCCCGCCCGCGGGCCCGACCTGGGGTCAGCGGGGAGGCCTGTCTCCCGCCTGGCTCCTGCCTGGCTCCGAGGCGGCCGCCTGCCGCTGCCCGCCGCCGGCACAGAGGCACGTCCCGCCCCGCCCCCCCCGCCCCGCCCCGCCCCGTCCCGTCCCGTCGTCCCGCAGTGACTCGGCACCGTGACGTCGTCTATTCCATTCCAGGGAAACAATGTCATTGTCTCTGCCTGAGAGCACGCGCTCCTCAGGACGGATGAAATATTAGCAGCGCCGACCCATTGGCGTCGGGGCGGACGGGCACGCTCCTGTTGCACGATACTAGCTGCTGACATTATGCTGGAAAATTTACTTTTCTCTCGAGGAGGAAAAGATGCCCCAGGAGAAAGTACTGTGTACAATCTGGAATAGTTGACGAGTGTGTTTGGGAGAGTGATACAGACTCCTGGAATCGCAAGCGGTTTGCAATGCGCCGCTTCTAGCCACGCTTTTATCACCGACGAGTGATGTGTGTTGCAGTCTGAAGTGGAGGTGCAGTAGGCCCTGGGGCGGAAGTATGGGCGCTGTATACGGTCGGCTGCGCCATGGCTGCGCGCTGCGCTCGGGATCGCCTGGAGCTCGTCTCGCACCGGGGTAATGGAGCATCTAAATGCAAGCCCGCGAATTGAGAGGCGGTTTTACGATCGCCGTTAACGCGGCGCTCCGCCCTGCCCGCCCCGCCCGCCCCGCCCGCTGGTCCGTGCACAGGTGCGCCCGCGGCCCTGCTCTTGGCGGCATGAGCGGCGTGTGCGCGCAACTCTTTCCCTCATCGCAGCCGGGATTACAGCGAGGACGCGTTGAAGACGCGTTCACAACGCACTCCTGAAGCGGCTGCCGAGGCCCTCTGGCAGTCCCTTGGCTCCCGGGCTGGCGTGGGCTCGAGGGGCGAATCACTCGCGTAATCATGTGTACAAAATTTCAGACATTTTTATAAGCAAATTGGAAAAAAATTGCGAATTTAAAGTTGGACTTACACTTCGTGCCGAAAAATAGCACCTACATAGGCTGAAATAGCCAGAAAAGCAATAAAATTCTAAAATTTACGAAATCCACGGGGTGTAATCTGACGAAATCCTGAAATCTGTGTACATAGTTGAAATGAGTGGTTTCCCCTATCGCGTGTGCTGCCGTGCGGGCCGCCGTGGGGGCTGCTTCCCGCGCCCGTCGTCCGTGACAGCGTATTATTTTTGCATCCAACAGGAAAAGCTGCTCCACCGACCCACTTACCCCCTCAATATCGCTCCTCTCTGGACTGTGGTCGACCCTGGCCTGCGGCCCTGCTGCCTCTGGCCCCGCTCGGCGACGCGTGCGCCGTAATTCTGTTGGATGAATTTTTCATACAGTCTCCAACTTTTCCTCGGGAGGGAGCGCGTCGCACGGCGTCGCCCGTTGGGGCCGCAGTTGGGCGCGCGGTGGCGTACCCCGGGGCGCGCCCCGCCCCCGCGCCCTGCCCCCGCGCCCTGCCCCCGCGCCCTGCCGCGCCCCGCCGTCTCGTGCATCCATGCCAGGAAACGATTTTAGCTGTGAGTGGCCTCACAGGGTTTCATCATTTTGTTTCGAATAAAATGGTTAAGGGGCCGTATTAAAAATTTAACGCGCGGTCTGCAAGTGCTTCCGCACGCGCTAAATTGGTGGTCGCCATCCCGTTCTGGTTCAGAAAGCATTTCCATTCCGCGGTTTTTGACGCGCTTCTAATGGACGGCCTTTTGCCGCCCCTTTTTTGTAATCTAATATCGTATGTATTGGGGCCGTATTTGGCGGCGGCTCCCCCGGGCGCGCCCCGTGGGGACCCTCCGGGAGGGCCAGGTGGGGGCGGCCGAACCTGGGCGGCCCCATGGGGGGTCCTGTGTGTGGGGCCTGGGCGAGCCTTAATGCGTGCCCTTGTGTGGCAGTCTAATTAAATAATGGCATAATCGAGTCACTAACCATATGCTATGCCATTTCAGGGCCTGCTCTCACACTCGTCTCTCAGCGTCGGAGTGAAGGGTTGGTGTGTGCGTGTGTGTGTGTGTGGCTCTGGCTGTGGTTGTTCTAGCTCGCGTGTTGGGACCCTTTCGTAGTATTGTGGGTATATGTTATGCGTGTGGGCGCATTTTAGGGCGGCCTTCTGTGGCTTCTATTTCCGGCAGTCGATTGAATTTTCCGCGGTCCCACATTTTCCATGTGAGACACTTCGGACCTCTATTCTTAGCGGTGTAGCCCTGGTGCTGGGCGCGTGGCCACTTAGCAGGCCGTCAGATATGCCCGGGCCGGCGGGCCCCGCACAGCCCTGCAGCACACGACGGCACAGCCCTATGCAGGCACAGCGGCCCGGCACGGCCTTCGGTGCTCCCGCACGACCGCACTGCGCCGTCGCCATTAAAACCTCATTTGCTCGCAGAGAGCGATAGGGTATCACGTGACTAAGGCAGCGGGGCTCCGGCTGCAACAAGGCGGGGCCGCGGGGGCTGCGGGGGCTGCGGGGGCTGCGGGATCGTCACACGGTGAGAGGCAGGGCCCTTTGCACCCGCCCGCGCGTCTGCTTAGCATTATTCCATTTTGCCCTGGTGGGACTTTATTGTCACTCTCACGTTTACATACAGACGATGATGGCGTTCTCTTCTTATTCTTTTTATTTTTTGGCCATCCCCGCGACGAGTGGATTTTGCTGTGACGGCCTTTCTAGTCCCCCCCCCCCCCCAAACCTCTCTCTCTCTCTCTCTGTCTCACTCTCTATCCCTCTACCGCGTGCAGACACGTCCTGGCGGGCGGCGACCAACCCTCTCCCCCAACCCAGGCAGCCCTGCTGTGGTGGGGCAGTGAGCTGCCAACTTGGGCCATCAGAGGCGCATTGGGGTCGACCTCTGATCTCCTCCCCCTCCCCTCCCCTCTGCTGGCGGCACTGCTATCCCACGTGGAACTCTCCCCCCTCCCCCTCTCTCGCTGCGGCGCTGGTCAACCACGTGATTGGCATGTTGAACGCATTCTGACGCGCGGCGCGGCGCCACGCCGCTGCAAAGTCGACTTGACCAATATGGAGGCGGCGCGCAGTCCGAAGAGGCCGCCAGGAATACGTGATGGTTCGCAAGCTGATTCGCGGACTTTTTCTTTCCTTTTGGCCGGAAGCATTTTGCACCTCTGTGAAGCTATCTGAGCAGGCGTAACTCAAGCATCTAGATGCCTGGAGTAAAGCAGAACAGAAAATATTTTCAGAAAAGCTACAGTAAACTCGTAGCGATCTCCTCTCCCGCAGCCCCGCTCGTCTTCTCCTAAATTGTCGAGAACGTAAGTTGCTCCCGTTATTGTTACCAGCTCTCTCTCTCTCTCTCTCTCTCTCTCTCTCTCTCTCTCTCTCTCTCTCTCTCTCTCTCTCTCTCTCTCTCTCTCTCTCTCTCTCTCTCTCTCTCTCTCTCTCTCTCTCTCTCTCTCTCTCTCTCTCTCTCTCTCTCTCTCTCTCTCTCTCTCTCTCTCTCCCCCCCCCCTCTTCGCTAGTCAAGAGTGCTTTCCGTTCTTACCACTACTTATGCAACAACAGCGTAGCGGTGGGTGGTGCAAGACCAGCCGGTATGGAATGGAAATACCTCACTAGCCCTCACTTCTTTGTTATGTGAACGCTCTCCGGCCATTAGACCTCTCCGTTCCTCCTCCATTGTACCATTTCAGTCTGGCGTGCACGGGGAGGAGAGAGAAGGGTTGAGGAGAAAGTGGGACGGCGAGCTTCCCGCCTCATGCGTTGCCCACCCACTTACGTTACCTAACCGCCCTCCCTACCTGTCATCATTTAATACCCCCCTCCCTGCCACGTCACCCCCCCCCCCCCCCTGACCGAGGTCCGTCCGTAATCTATTCCGCCGCCCTCGCCGCTCCCCGTGTGGCGCCACCGCACCGCCGTAAAGGACCCCCCCCCCCCCCAACGAGGAAGAGCGCGCTGACCACCCCCTTCTCCCACCCACTTGGTCCAACACAAATTAAGAAAATAACCCTCCTCACGTCCGTGTGGGCTCCCATTACGGCTTTCCCGTCGCCCATCCCTAGCGTGCATAGGCTGTTTACCTAAATGTTATGTAAATCTCGACGGTATGAAAATGGATTTTTTTTAAATTCTTACGTCACGCGTTTTGAAACGGACAAGGATCCCCGTCCGTCCAGTCACACAACAGGAAGTGACTTTCGGAAGGCGCGGGACGGACGTACTTTATTGTCTCGGGGGCGTTGCATTATTTGGTCGCAAGCGATTCAATTAACTAGTGAATACACCGGCTGTTCTGGCGATTGATATCAAGGACCTAGAAAGAGATCGGGGCAGAGGAGGTGGGGGACAGAGTGGAAAATGGAGGGGGGGGGCAGCTTCTTAAATGCTTCTCTGTAGTCGGAAAGAGGTCCCAAGTGTAGCAAAACTTAATGCTGATAGCGTCCCCTAGGAATTAAGCTTTCTTGCCTTCACTTATTTATTCAGTGCAAACCTTTCCTCCCCGTCCTCCGCTGGGGCCGCTCCGCTGGGGGAAGGGGAGGTTATCGGCCACGCCTCGTCTGTCTCTTTCCCATACCCGCTGGCGCCCCGCAGCGAGGACCTCCGAAAGACAGTGGAGAGGGGAGCGCGGTATACGCGAAACTCTTTGCAACGGGCGTGGCGTTTTAAAAATCTGAAACAATCGAGAAGAGGAAAAATGGCCCGGAACAAAGGCCCCGGAAAGCAATGGGTGCACGATGGTGCTCTCGTGACGGCCCGCAGCGCTGGAGGCGGCTGGAGGCGGCTGGAAGCGGCTGGAAGCGGCTGGAGCTGGCGCTCCCTCACTCTGCGGACCCCGGCCCGGGCAAAGCGGCCGTTCCTGGACGACTGGAAGCTGTAAATATAGCAATTTGGCCAATTACGGCCGATCCTCCGGTGTTGGGGCGCGCAGCCCGAGCCGAGCCGTACAGTATTGTGGAGCAGCCTGCGCAGCCAGCGGGAGCATCACATCTTATGACGGCCTACGTGCGGCTGCTCTTAAATCTATCTACAGTCGCGGGAAAGTCGCGCGAAAAATGTTTCGGGAAGATTAGTAGGAAATTCTTTAGGGATGATTTTCAAAAGCCGGCGTTGAGTACGGCCGTCTGTGTTGCTTGTGGTACCTGTGTTCCCTGTGGCACCCCTGTGGCACCTGTGGTAGCCGCTGGGGCTGGGCCTGACATCACCCTCAAGGTGCGGCTAGGCTGAAGCTGGAGGATCTGCCCTGCCTGGTGAGCGGCGGCACCGCGCCGACGCCTGGACTCTCCCTAATCCGTCATAATGCCGGCAGGAGCGGGCTCCCCTGGCTCCCCTGGCAGTGCTGCCCGGCAACAGCCCGGCCCCAGCCGGGATAAAGGCCGACAGTCGCAACTTTGCGTAAACCTGAGCACGGCACACCGACACCCAGGTAGAAAGGGAGGGAGGGAGGGGCAGGGAGGCTCTACATGCTAAGTGCCATTTCGTGCATGGCTGGAGAGTCGGTTTGTGTGTGCGCGCGCGCGCACCGCTCTTATAAACAAGTTACGCACCAGTACGTGTACGCAGGCGTGCGTGTTCGGCCGCGACGGACCTCGGCTAACGCAGAGTACCCGGCCCGAAAACGATGAAGTGAACAATGTGTGGTCGTGCTGGATATGCAGGGGGACGGAGGGCGGGGAATATTGATTTTCTTGTTAGAAATGATTATAGATATTATTTTTTTTTCGCGTCAATCTATCGTAAAGCACAAAGCCCACTCTGGCGGTGGGATTGCATCGCTTTCGAACGCGCGCCCTGCGGTGTTTTGCTGGTCGCCCACATAGAGCTTATCTGGGTTGTAACGAGCGCCGCCGTGTGGAAACACTCGATACGTGCGTTCGCGACGCCGCCGTTGTCATTATTTACCGCGCACGCGGGGAGCACGGGAGCTCTCTGTACGTGCATCGGGGCCATCGGGACCAGCCGGACCACCCCGAGAGTGTGGTGGTGTACCGTGTTAACTAGTAGTGCGGTGTGTGAGGTGATACCTGCCCCCTTTCTTTTCCTATTTTGATAGCACTATATACTCGATGGAGATCTGTGAATAACGAAGGTGACTGCGCGAACACTGCCAACGTCGGTGGTGTGCGTGCGCCCCGGAGGCGCTGCAGCGAGTGCCGGACCCGGAGTACCCGGAGTACCCGGAGTACCCGGAGGACCTGGAGTACCCGGAGTACCCGGAGGACCCGGAGTACCCGGAGGACCCGGAGGACCCGGAGTACCCGGAGGACCCGGAGTACCCGGAGGACCCGGAGTACCCGGAGTACCCGGAGGACCCGGAGTACCCGGAGGACCCGGAGTACCCGGAGGACCCGGAGTACCCGGAGGAGCACGCGGATTAATTATTGCGGCCGTTTCGGACTGGATGCGGCCAGCTGTTGCACGCATCCCGTCACGCCCGGCGGAATGCGTTACGAGCGCGGACCGTAAATAATTAACAACGTTATCCGCAGCGCACCGCCTGCAAATAACAACACGATGGTGCTGCGCGCAGGAAGCGCACGGGATGCACAGTGCGGCCGGCCCGGCCGCGAAGGAGTGCGCTGCTGTGTCCCGGCAGACTCTGTGTGCGCATTCACTAGCTTGCTGTAGTGCACGTGTTTCTAGTGTCTCTAGGTACATTTTTGTGCTCGCTGTACGCGGCGTATTCTCAGACTTCCCCCCTGCCATTCCCCCACCCCTTTGCGATGCCCATAGCTTGACCGCTCGCCCGGCCACCCCGTTGTGGTGCCTTGTGGTCAACAGAGCGTGCCTTGTTCCAGGCAATAACTTACCCGGCCCGTCCTCATTCATCAAATACACATCACGTAAGTATAGCACTTGTCTGTCCCTGTTTCTCTCCCCGTCTGTCCTACTGTTCCCGCCCCCTAGGCTATGGATCGTTACGTGTGTAATTGTTTTTGTTTTTCAGGCTACAGTGTCGCAATGTAATGGTACGCTGGAGATGTGATGAATTACATGTGTTTTCATTTCATTTTTTTCCCTCTGTGTAAACATATGCCGATCGTGTCATCGTTGTGCATTGTAACTGAGCTGCGCACAAAGCAGCGTCCCTGCACTGGGGAGGCAGCCCCGGCTAGCCCCGACAGTCTCCCACTGGCTCACACACACACACACACACACACCAACACACACACACTCACACACACCAACGCACACACGGCACGCCTCGCCGAGTCCGAATAACTCTCGAGGGGTATGAAAGAAGAGGGGGGGAGGGAGACGCGGAGGGTCAGAATTCATCTTGCTGATGGCACGCCGGGAGGGGAGGGGGAGGGTCCGCAGATGAATATCCGTTGCCCCATGTAAATAGGCCTCACCCGGGACCAACCTCTTAAAATTCATGCTCATGATTGAAGTCAGGGCAGCATGGGGCCTGGGCTGGGCTCCGCTGCGGCTCGGCCTGCTTTTGAGCGACGCGCACACACACACACGCGCGCGCAAATTAATACTTTCCTTCGTGTCAATCATTTACGCGCTAAATCATGAATGGCCTTGTTGGTGTGTTAGCGGTTAGGTTTGCGCGCTCACTCACTCAGCCTGCCGCCGACGGGGGACAACCTCCTCTCTCCCCTCCTCTCTCGCTCTCCCCGTCCCTGGGGTGTAGTGTCGTGAGTATGCTTACGTTGCGGCCAACTTATGAGGCTGTTGTCACCCCCTTCCCCTTTCCTTCTCTCTTCTGTCGTACTCCCTTCTCCTCGCCGCCATCTTGCTATCTCTCTCTCTCTCTCTCTCTCTCTCTCTCTCTCTCTCTCTCTCTCTCTCTCTCTCCTACTCCCACTCTCTCTCTCTCTCTCCTCTTCCACTTCATCATAAACGCGAATTTGCGGGCGAATTTTCAAGTTGTCTAACTTGCGCGACAGTCACCGGTAATTTGCGAGGAAACCCTCCTCCGCTCTGTAGGACTAGGAAGGGCCGAAAAGACCATCCAGCCCACCTCAACAACCAACCCTTCCTTTCCAGGTCGATGAGCTGGCTCACACTAAGCCCTCGTGATGAAGTTTGAAAAAGCCAAAAGTATATTTTCGTGGCGGGAAATTTAATATCCGGAAAGATCACAGAAACCGGGGGCACTTAAATATCCCCCTCCCCTTTCCTTTTCTCTGTATATAATGCGGTTTTGGGGTAGGTCGGGTCGCGGCTGCCTCTACCGTGGGGTAGTTTGTACATTCAAAACGTTTCATTCATCCGACAGAGTCGATTCGCGGCGGGTGTTTGTTTCCTCTTGCTTACTTTTGCACGTAGTAGAGAGAAAGAGAGAGAGAGAGAGAGAGAGAGAGAGAGAGAGAGAGAGAGAGAGAGAGAGAGAGAGGAGGGGGGAGAGGGAGATGGGGAGAGTTTCAAAGGCTTGCAACGATCCCTGCTTGGAGCGGAGGAGAGCGTTGGGGGCGTCGGGTCCCTTTGCCAAAGTCTTTCGAGTTCCGCCCAGTCGTATAAGGCCACGTGATGTTTCCTGTGTGCGGGTGCGCGAGCGCGCGCGTGCGTGTGAGCGAGCGGGAGAGATAAAGAGAAAGAGCACGCAACGTCTCATCAGCACGTCAACCAGGCAGCAGACAAGCCGCGGGGGGGGGGGGGGGGGGGGGTCTGAGGTTCCAGCGCAGGCAGAGACTTTTCCTAATCAGTTCGCGCGCCCCTTGCGCACTCTGAGGGAGAGAAGGGGCGGGGGTTAAGATCTCGCTCCGGTACGTGACAATGGCGACATGCGCGTATCTCAGCATGGATGCCAACATTGCCAACTCGAGTCTCAGTTGAGATAACTCGTAGACTACCCAGCTCCGCCACAACGAAGGTCTCCCCCCCCTCTCTCTCTCTCTCTCTCTCTCTCTCTCTCTCTCTCTCTCTCTCTCTCTCTCTCTCTCTCTCTCTCTCTCTCTTTCTCCCTCCTCGTTTATCCTTTTATACTGTGAGAAATATCACGTGACAATACCAACCAAAAGAAGAAAAAAAACTTTTTTTAAAATAAAAATGAAACCTTACTTTTTGCTTTATTTATGCGATGTGTCATTTCGGGGCGGTACCTGCGGTATGACGTACTCCGCCGGCGAGAGTACTGAGGCCCCCAATCGGGCGCGGCGTACCCGTTTTATCTCTCGCGTGGAGAGGTACTGCAGGCGACAGCAGGGGAGTCAGGGCTGTAAGAGAGAAAGGGAAGCAGGGCAAAGCAAAAAAAAAAAAAAAAAAAAAAAAAAAAACTGGAAAATATGAACGTTCTCTGTCCTTGTTTGTGTTGAAATCAGAGGAAGAGCAGAGCAGCAGCAGCGCGCTGCGGCGGCGGCCTAGTCGTGAACGTGCTGTACCCGCCGACGCGCGCTATCTTCCTTCTTCGCCGGGAAATTCATTTCATCCTCTAAAATGCCTCCCGCCCCCTCCCCTCTCTCCCCCCACACTTCACCCTTCCCGCGGTACTAGAGCCTCCCAGCCCCTCCAGCAAACGCCGCCGCGCCTGCCTGCCCGCCCGCCCCGCCTGCCTGCCTGCCCGCCCCGCCTGCCCGCGCGTCCGCCCGCCTGCTGCCGCCGCCGGCGCCACCTCGCGCTGCTCATCTGCATAAGATGCGTGCCGCCTAACTTCGCCACTTAAAAATATTTTTTATCAGCATAAGCTATCATTCTGGTGGGTTGTGCAGCGGCGCGCGCACTACAGGGGCGCGGCGGGGCGCGGCGGGGCGCGGCGGGGCGCGGCGGGGCGCGGCGGGGCGCGGCGGGGCGTGGCCGGGCGTGGCCGGGCGCGGCCAACAACCCTTCAAACCGGAGGAGGGGGCGCCGTGTGGTCGTGCCGCGCATTTCTCAAAGACAAGGGCCCCGTCCGGCTACGTCTGCATCCCGCCGATACGCCGCGCCGCCCGAAAGACATATTTCCCGTCATAAATTTGGCTTATAATCATGGGGACCGCCCGCGCGAGGCGGCGGCGCTGCGGCGCCGGGGTTTGGAAAAGTTTTCCCATGCACGTTCAACTTAATTAAATTAAATTGTGAACCGCCGGCCGCCTCTCCCCCCCCCCCCCTATTTTTTTTCTTGGCATCCCGAGGAAGAATTATGAATTTGCTCATCAGCCCGACCGTATATCCTACCGCCGCGTCCGTCCGACCCCGGGCCCAGCCCAGCCCAGGCGGTAGCGGGTACCACTGTTATTTTCATCTCTGTTTCCCTTGAGCAAGGATAAAGCAATTACGTCTCAAACGAATTAAAGTAACATCTCAAGCAGACCGAAATCATCGCGAGAGAGCTTCTTTATTTTGAAGTCTCGGCGAGAGCGATTAATTCCCCGTGGAGATGGCAGCACTGTGTGGCGCTCCGCAGCGCCGGGCAGCGCGCGCCCTTCAGCCTTCAGTTCTCTCCCTCTTTTCATCTGGGGAAGCGTTTTTGGCGGCGGCGCATGACGCGTCTTTTGTTGTCGGCCGATATGAGAGAGACTTTTCATTGCGAGGGTCGGCTTGAAAAACCCCGCCCACTCCCGCCGCGCTGTTTGTGATTCTCGATTCGCGTCGGGCTGCTCGAATGTCTCCACGGGGGACAAGGTCAGATACAGCCAACGCAGCGCGCCCTGAGCCCTGTCCTCACACACGCGGACCTGTCGCGGTCACCGCAGGCCGCAGGCCAGGCCGCCAGGCCCAGGGTGGGACCCCAGCGAGCGCCCGCGCGCGGGAGGGTAGGCCGGCCCGCAGCACACGCATGCGGCCGGGTTGCCTATGCGACAGGCGCTCCCAGCCAACTGTGCGCCAGGGCCAGGGCCTTCTGTCCACCTATCTCTCCATCTGCCTATCTATCTCTATCTGTCTGCCCCCCCCCCCCCCCCCCCCCCCGGCCCTGCGGACGCTGCAACGGCACTGCCCCAGCGAGCTTTATGTTGGAAGGCGGCTAATAGCATGATAGCTTCCATTGCTGTGGTTCCCTCCGCTGCCCTCCTCTCCTGTCCAATAGCCGGCAGCGCGGCCCGAGGGCACAGAGAGACAGAGAGGAATGGGGCGAATGAGGGTGGGGGAGGGAGAGAGAGAGGACTGCGCTGGGCGCCGCCGGACGCCGCTGGGCAGTGTGCTCGTACCGCCGTACCGTGTGCTGACGAACCCCCACGTGCCCAGAATGACTGGCCAATAGAAACAGCACGCACAGACCGCTGGCTGCGATACATCATGACTCGGCCAGCGCCCCGCAGGCCCCGCAGGCCCCGCACCAGGTACGCTGCCCGGAAAAATCACGCGCCCCCGGAGCTGGTATTCGAACCCGCGGGGCCCCGGAAACAACACCGTATCGGCAGTGCGAGGGGAGGATCTGACAGCGGGAGTGCGCGGGGTCCTTTCGCGGGGAACAAACTTCATAATTTTTACATGATCGTATTTTTTTTTTACAAGAAAAAATTCATTAAATCACAAGACGATTTTTTTTTACCACTGCAAGAACATAATTCGGAGACACCTGGTGCACTCGCCCTGTGAGTGGGACGTGCCACTGCCCCAGCTCTGCGCTCCGGTGCGGGAAACTAGGCGAGTCCTCGGGGTCGCATGTTGGCTGTGGTGGCCGGCCGAGGGCCTGGCCAGGCTCGGCTCATTAGTGACGATGAATCTTGATGCGAATGCGAAGGCCAGAGCCAGCTCAGTCAGTCCAAGGCCGGGGCCGGGCGTGCCGGGCCGGGCGGGGGCGGCGCCAGCTGGGTAATCGGCGTCACCCTAACTACCTGCTGCTGCAGTGCGCAGTCAGGGGTGTGCCGGGCTGGGTCGGCGTCCGGCTCGGTATCCGCCCACGGGTGCAACGGAGACACGGGCATCGGCGAGTGGGTGGGGTGGTGCCACGGCCACTCCTCGTCTGCCGAGAACACACACACACACACACACACACACACACACACACACACACACACACACACACACGAGCTGCCCAGAAACATGTCTGCTCCCTTTCTGAATTCACAAAACTCACGACAGCATATTACGCAACTTAGATGTCGAACCCAATATTTGAGAGTGTGTGGTGGACGCCGGCTAATGTGTCTCTGTGTTGCCGTGTGCCCACAGATCCGCCCCGCATCACCATCAAGCCCCGCAACCTGACGGTGAAGCACGGCGGCACGGCGGCCTTCTACTGCGCGGCCAGCGGCATCCCGCCGCCCACGCTCAGCTGGAAGAAGAACGACAAGAAGCTGTCGAGCACGCAGAGCCGCTACGCCGTGGAGGGCGGCGGCGGCGTGCTGCGCATCGAGCCGGTGCGCGCCGGCCGCGACGACGCCCGCTACGAGTGCTCCGCCGAGAACGGCGTCGGGGACGTCGTCAGCGCCACCGCCTCCCTCGTCGTCCTGGACGGTAAGTGCGCTGCAGATGCACACAATTATTTGGGGGGGGGGCGGAAAAAGAGAAATTCAATTAAAACTTGAAAAGGTTTTGATAGGTTTTTGCCGTCTACGGGTATAAATATTTCACAAAGGATTGAAAAGGTGTAGATACATTTTGTGGGGAGCCCTGTGGTGGTGATTCGCTTCAGTAACACTCCGCGGGGCGCCCCCGTGAGAGGGAAAGAGAAGAGCGGGCACACGCCTATCCTCTATCTCGCTCTCACACACTTTTTCCCCTTCTTCCTCGAACCGCGCCGCACTCTCGTTCGGGATTAATTCGATTGGAGGGAGTCGTCGTGCACGGCTGCCCCGCGCGCTCAGCGGCGCTCAGCGGCGCTCAGCGGCGCTCAGCCCTGGTTGGTAGCCACCGCTGGCCCGTGCTATTTACGGCCGCGGCCCCGGGCTCTTATTTTATTTTCCTCTGATCTACTTTGCTCCCCGCCTACCACTCCTTGCCTCGGCCTGGGAGGTGGTTTCTTTATGACGTGTGCCGCGTCGCATTGTGGCCAGTCTCTTTATGGCGTGGCCACCTTTTAGTCAGCGTTCGGCTGCGCGGATGCAGCGCCAACTATCGGGCCGCGCCGCAACCACACGCTGCTCTGCTGGCCTCTGGTGGTCTCTGGTCACAGATACCGACCCCCGCGCCGCACCCGTGACGTCGCAGGCCGTATTTACGGTCCAGCCTGGCGCCAACTGCGCCACGCCTCGGGCCGTGCGGGGGGCCGGCGGGGGGCCGGCGGGGGGCCGGCGGGGGGCGGCGGGGGGCGGCGGGGGGCGGCGGGGGCGTGGCACGAAGGCAGCCGCCGCAGGGATGCAGCTGCAGCCATGGCGCAGCAGCAGCAGCAGCGGCGGCGGCGGCGGCGGCGGCTTGATTTGCTCATGCCGGCCATGAATATTTCATCCTGCAGCTTCATATCGCCGGGCAGGGGCTGTGAGGCCAGCGGGAGGCCAGCTAGTGCAGGCCGGGCCAGCAGAGGCCAGCAGAGGCCAGCAGAGGCCAGCAGAGGCCAGCAGAGGCCAGCCATGAGCCATGGCTGCATGAATTAGACCAGCCGCCAGTTAGTACAGAGGCTTGCCAGTAAGGCCAGCCAGGCCGGCTTAGTCGGCGGATAGAGGGAAGATAGAAGACATAGAACCACCCCAAGCGATGGTCGAGGTGTGATTGGTCTGCTAATCCTTGGCACACACGCAAACAGGAATATGGCGGGAGGCGTAAGAGAAGGTCGGCGCAAAACTTTTCATCTCGCTGGGCGCGCTGCGTAATAGTCCTGTGAGTGGGTCCCCGGGGCCCCGCTGCCGGCGACACGTGCGGGACACGTGCGGGACACGTGCGCACACCGCGCTGCCACGCGCGACACTCACGCGCGACACGCTAATCCCGGCGCCGCTAAAACTCTCATCCCGGCGCCAATCATCTGCGTTCTGCTGCCACTCCGTGCCACTCGCCTCGTGCACGCAGAGCGAACGCTAGCGCTGTCCCGGCGCCACACTGGATTAAATGGCTCTCGTTTGAGTAAGTTGTCAGTTGTCATGCACGCCGCAGCTCGCACTCACACACACTCACGCGCCCCTCTCAGTGCCCCCCGGCCCGGCATCTCCGCCTCTGTCAGGGCAGGTATAGATGATGAACAGCGTTAGAGAAAAGAAAAACCACTAGCTAGTATTTGAACCCAGAACAACCAGTTGGGCCCGGCACCATATCTTACCCAGGGTTCAAATGATTTTTGGTTTCAGCCGTTGTGAATGGATTTAGACTGAATAATTACAGATACAAATATACACTAAAAAAAATCAAAAATTTTACAAAAAAAGTTGGTAAGTTTGTATTTTCTTACCCTGTGCGCTTCCCCCACGCTTACCCGTGCCTTGGGCGCACAGACGTTATTGGACGAGTGGCTGCATTAGAATTTTTACCCCGTCACTCAGACCCGCCCGTCGTGACGACACTTTTTCTTCCGCTATTGGAATGCAATAACTGTGATGGGGGTCGTCGAGGGTGGGTCAGCGGAGGTCTAGTCTGGTCTGAGATCGCCCCGAGCAGTGGGCGGCCAGGGCGGCCACGGCCTGGAGTTTGCTGTGGTGAAGTGGAAGCAAGCCTCCAGGCACACCCTTAAGCCTCCAGACGCTTCAGTCCTCTAGTCCACGTGAAGTACACCTCGCCACACTCTGCCAGAGTCTCCCCCACTCACTCTCGTCCATACGTACCCCTGTCAATAGGTCATATTGAGGCGAGCCCTAGCAAAATTTAAAAAAAAAATAGAAATATTGAAAGAAATTTTTTGAAAATAAAAAGTATTCCACGAGCGGTAGTAGTGTACCTGCTGTAAATTAACCTACTCGGGCAGGGTACTGCCCAATATCTCCCAACTCTCCCCGCACTTCTCGGGGCCCCTCCCAGGCCGACGTCGTCCAAGGGAGTTCGCCGTTTTCCATTATCTAAATTGATGCGAAAGCGAGCGCTCGATCAGATTGTTACGTCCGCATATCGGATTTTTTCCCCCTTCGCGAGTGCAATATTTTGAGAGACACACTCTCTACTATGATGTGAAAGATCAGATGACCCCCCCCCCCCCTCTCCCTCCTAACTCTCTTGCCTCTCTCTCTCTCTCTCTCTCTCTCTCTCTCTCTCTCTCTCTCTCTCTCTCTCTCTCTCTCTCTCCTTTCTTCCTCTTCCCCCTTCTCCCGCGTGCCTTGTCGACGTCGACCGGAAATTAAACTAATGAAAGGATCACGGAGGAGGACGGAGCTGACGGTGGGGAAAATGATCCAGACGCCCGACTCCCCCCCCCCCTACCACCACCACCACCACCACCACCACCACCACCCCCACCACCAGGTCCCCACCCACCCCTTCCCGCCGGCTGTGCAGTAGCTGTGCAGCGGCCGAGTGCGCGCCACGCAAAACCCACAAGTAATGTCGTCAATTATGGCTCCTCTCTCTCTATTTATTTCTTGGTGTGCGGCGGGTCGTGTATCCCCGCCTCACCCGTTTACGCCGTACCGCGTGTATTCATTGGCGGCGCACGTCCGTTTAGCCTACCTTTGCGCTTCCCCGCGCCGATGCAGACGCACAGAGCCGTGCCGCCTCTGCGGGGGCCCTGCCATGGCCGTGCGCAGCCGTGTGGTTGTGTAACGGCAGCCCGCACTGAGAGAAATGATTCGGCGTACGGACCAAATGTTTGGTTATCAGGCCTGAAGTGGGAACAAATCAAACACTTCTGACTTCGGGACGAAAACTTGAAACGCAGGGAAGAAAACTTCGGACGTCGTCACTAAAGCGTTAGTGACGCCGTCTGAAGTTTTCGTCCCTACGTCAGAAGTGTTTGATTTGTTCCCACTTCAGGCTTGATAACCAAACATTTGGTCCGTACGCCGAATCATTTCTCTCGGCCCGCCGGGGCTCCACCGCTTTGCCGTTCGGAGAAACCCTTTCGCTAAACACGCGTCCTATGTGAGGGGGAGGGCTGCGGGACGGGTGACAGTGGAGGGTGAGGGGTTCAGTGGCCGGCCTGCGCCGCCAGGGGAGGGAGCTCCCCGGCTGCAGCGAGCCTACTGCCCCCATCCCCCTCGCACCCCTTCCTCGTCTCCTCGCACGAACAGCTCAAGGGACCCATGGGACCCCCCCATCCTCCCCCCCTTTTTTCTCTTCCTGTTCCCCCTCGTGTTGTTGAGAGAAGAGGGAACAGAAGTGAAATCCATCTCACCCACGCTGCCGCCCCCTCGTCTCCGCCGCACACCGGGTGCCTTTTATAAAACCGCTCGCGCTCTGTGGCGCCCTCTGGCGCCCCCTGTTGCCCTCAGGTGTGTGAGTGAGCGGGTGTGGGCGTCGCCCGGGCCAGGCCGCGAGCCAACACCACAAATGACACAAGGCGTTAAGATTCTCGGTGCTCCAAAATGTACGAGTAAACCGGCACCCGTAGGCACGTTCTGTTCTGGCTGCTGCACATGCAGGTGGCAGAGGCGGCGGGGGGTGGGCGTCGCGTCGGTGGCCGCCGCGGCTCTACCTGGCTGCCCCCGGGGCCGCCCCCGGGCTGCCCCCGCCCGCCCCCGCCCCCGTCGGGCGCCACGCCGCGCCACCTCCGCACTTTGCATAAGTTTCGTCGAGTTCACGCGAGTGCCATTACGATGCCCCTCCCCTGCTGCCTGGCCGGTGCCCACCGGTGCCCATGCCCCCGCCGGGGGCCCAGCCCAGCCCGGTGCCCTCGGTCTGTTGTGCGGCCGCCGCCATTTGCCTGGCATTTGCCTGTCATATTCGTCGACGGTCCTTTTTTCGGCCGTCGTCGCGCGCAGTAGACTGACTGGCGAGTTTCTCATAATTGGCGGCCCCCGTCCCCCACGATCCCCTCCCTCTTGTCTCCTTGTCCCGCCCGCCGGAGCCCGCCGGAGCCCGCCGGAGTCCACCGGGTGACCCGGGTGCGTCGTCGCGCTGCTTTGCTACAAAATTACTCGGTCGTGTGCCGGGCCCTCCTGGCCCTCCTGGCCCTCCTGGCCCCCCTGCTGTACTTTGGCCTCCCGCTCCCCTCCGCTGCTCCGCGGCTGGTTGACGTCATTCATTGTTTCTCGCCTCTACTCCACTCGGCTCGGGAAGGAATAAGGCGGTGGTGTTGGACAAGTATTTGTCGTGGCTCGCGGTTCGCAGGGGTCGGAGAGGAGTTGCATTTTAAAGGGTGTCTGGGCCGTCTGGGCTTGCATGAGGGATGGGGGCCACCCTGACATTTAAAGTCGTTTTTGTGACATCGGAGTACATCGGCAGAAATGGTCTGCGCAGCGGCAGCAGAGGGAGCACGTCTTTCAATGCCGAAAGGAAGCGGGCTGTAAAATAGTTTCGGAGCGTGTAGTGGCAACACTAATCAGCTATCTCGTGTCCTCCTTCTCCCAGGGGGCTGCAGGTAGCACGCCACCGGCCAGCAGTCTTGGCGCCACTATCGCCTTGTGCCCCCTGGCGGTGCAGGGGCCAAAACAGAGGAGAGGGGGCGGGGCGGGCGAGAATAAAAGAAGGCCATTCGACACCGAATCTAATGGAATCAAACGCTCGGCTCGGCAGCGGCGGGAAAGTGGCAACAGAATGTGATTGGCATTCCTATGGACCATTTGGCTCGTGTGAGCAGGATGGGATATTGGCAAAGTGCCCCGGGGACCCTGGAGACCTCCTGGCGACACCCCAGGGGAACTGGGCGGTCACGCACACACGCCTCCTCCCCCCGCCCCCCTTTTTTTCTATCTTTCTCTCCCCGTCCTGACAGGGGTGGGTGGGGTGTCTCGGGCGCGGTTATCTTTAAGACTCGCTTACCTCCACCCCACCTTTGACTCGGCCAATATGTAAAATTTAGGCGAGTCCTTGGGTCCTTGGGGGGTTTTGGAATAATTGTGGCACTGGTGGATCTCGCCAAAAAAAAAAAAATGCAATTGCACAAGCGCAAAATATGCGAGTTTTTTTTTTATCTGTGTATTTTTACTGATTCTAATTTTTTTTTTGTTCGACTCTATTGCAGCGGATAAGTTACCAAGTGGATTCCCTCAGATCACGCCCAGTCAGACGACCAAGGTGGTGGAGATCGGGCACAACGCCGTGCTGCACTGCACCGTGTCGGGTGACCCCCCGCCCAGGATCACCTGGATCCGGGAAATGCTGCCCATCGACCTGCCCGCCAACCCCCGCTACTCCATCATCGACAAGGGACTGCCCGGTACGTTACACGTAGTATACATGTAATCAGCCCCGCAGCAGTTTTAAATGTTCGAGATGTTCCCGGTATTCACTCATGCCAACAGAGCACGAGAATAAACCCTCCCCCAAGTGTCCCAATGTCGCATAAAACCCACTTACCGAGATAAATTTCGAAAGAATATGCTTTTTGTATAATTGATAGATTTTTCATTATAATCGTATCCGATTACATTTTTGATCTGTCTGAAAATAACTTCGTAGGAGCACCCTCTGTTTTGTCCCGCTGCTGCTTACCCCCACCCCGCAACTCCAAGCGCGCCCCAACTCTAAACAAACCAACTGTACATACTTCCATTTACTGTTTAGGGGGTTGTTTAATGTAAATAATTATAAATATGTTATTAATGTGAACGCATCATTTGAACAGAATAATAATGGCCATGATCTGGTTTTTCTTCAGCGCACTTTATGTGTTTTGTTTTGTGGATGGAAGTATGTTGACAGTGACCTGACACCTGTTGTGTTTTTCTGTCACCTTCTACCTTAACCTCTGAGATCTTGTGCATTTGTGCATTTCGTTGTGTTCTTTTTCTACTGTGCTTTTCGTTCTTTTCTATTTCCAGGAGCCCTTCAGATTGCGACAAGTGAAACTGAGGACGCTGGCAAATATGAGTGTGTTGCAGAAAATTCACATGGCACAGAGTTTTCAAAAGCAACTCAGCTCTATGTCAAAGGTAACACTTATGTGCTTCATTTTACCTAGTAAGTTCATTCCTTATTTTAGTGTTTCACTTATAAAGTACAAATTTTTTTTGCAGAGAGGAGAGTTCCACCAACTTTTTCCATACCGCCAGAGCCTGTTAAGGAAGTTATGGTTGGTGAAGATGTGAACCTAACTTGTGTGGCTGTGGGTTCACCTATGCCTCATGTTAAATGGATAAAGGCCTCAGATACAGAATCAGCATCAGAGGATGAACCACCTCCAGTGGGAAAAAATATTTTGTATCTCCGCAATGTCCAGAAATCTGAAAACTTCACTTGTGTAGCTGCATCAGCCCTTGGCAGAATTGTTGAAAGAACTTTTGTAAAAGTGAAATGTATGCTACTTTATATATCTTACAGCTATCTATAACTTTGCTCTCAAATCCACTTGTGAGTTTTTTTTATGTTTTGTTACATGGAATTTATTTTGCTTTACAGCTCTTCCACTGGCGCCAACCAAACTGGAAGTTTCTGAGATAACTGCAACAACAGTGAAATTAGCATGGACTCACACCATTCCAGAAGATCTTTCATACTATGT
This sequence comes from Odontothrips loti, assembly GCA_038380765.1. NCBI lineage: Eukaryota > Metazoa > Arthropoda > Insecta > Thysanoptera > Thripidae > Odontothrips > Odontothrips loti. The sequence continues at coordinate 10,606,009 of CM076245.1, forward strand.
AATACAGCATAAGCCAAGGTCTGCAACCAATCAAGCCTTCTCAGAGATCTCTGGTATCATCACACAGTATTACACTGTGCGTTCCCTATCACCATATACAGAATATGAAATGTATGTGTTGGCTGTAAACCCGATTGGACGTGGGCCTCGCAGCTCCGCACTCTATGTTACAACTGGTGAAACAGGTAAATTTCAACTATCTCCATAATTTTATCTGGAGTCTTGTGCTCGAAAGTTAATTTGGCTTTCAGTTGTATTGTAATGTGGTTATAGGTGAATAAGCCAGCCCTATGAGAACAAATTGTGACAGTTTTTTTAATGTTCTTCTATAAAATGTAACAGTAGTGCTTGGCCCCCATGGTCCCCAAAACTACCTAAATTTCAGTGAACAATATGCGGCATTAAATGTGATGGGTAAATCGCCACATTTACAGGGATGAAATTTATTTTGCTCTTTATTTTACCTCTAAACTATTTAGTGTATTTGAGGCATTTTCTTAAGTGCTTGTAATTGAATTGAAATTATGGTAGCCTTTTATCAATTCTTGTCTTGAAATGTCTATGTTCTATTTTCTGCAAGTTGAGTATCATGCACAATATCCATATACCCCTAGGTGAAAGTACAGTATGTAGCAAGTGGAAATATTGAGTGCCTGAAAATAATAATCTTCATGTTGGGTTAACTTATGCAGCTAGTAATCTGACGTGAAGTTTTGCTTGGTATCATTTGTACTGATCCTGTTTTCTCTGAATTGTAATGTGCTGTTGAATTGGTATTTAATGCTAAGAATTGTAACAATTTTTTTTTTCATGCAAATAATGGGATTGTTCCTCTGATGTAAGTTGCAATACCTATGTGGCTTCTATTTTTTAAGCAGTTAGGGAAGAGAAGTTATTTCTCTACCAAGTAGAGCTTCTAACCAGCATTGTAGAGAATGTTGTTATTGAATGCATAGAGTTAGCTTAGCTGAACTGTGGTAATGTAATTGATGCCTTCCTACTTCAGCCTTCCACTAGGGGACTTTTCAACTTGCATCCCTTAAATGGCTCTCCTTTAGTTCGCATAATATATCATGTCAGTCAATATCTTGTCAGCCTATTAATGCACTTAAAAAGTAGCAAGTTGAGTTTTACAAAGTTTCATGCAAAGGTGCACAGAGTGCCTTTGCTGATACAAAGTTAACAAACTTCCAGAAATGTGTCCTCTTTCATCTCCTCCCTTAATTCATCTCAACCTTTCACGACTTCCAAGCCTATTTACACCGTTCAATCATTTTAAATTGGATGATGTGAGAGAATTAGCATTTAGTATGTAATTTATCACATTCTGAACAAGGAAATATTCAGATCTAGTACTGAACTGAGTAGATTATGCACATTATTCACACTCATATACACCAGTCATATAATAGTCTGTAAGAGTTGGAGGTTATTCTTTAACATGTTGACTGCTAAGCTGCTTAAACACTAGGAAATCCGAGAGCTCTTGTTGTCGTTTTGCAGTCAGTGTGTTAACATCAGCAACACAACATGGAAAGTAATATATTCTGTGTCTTTTTTTCTTTCTTGCTCTCAGCTGACATAGGAGGTACCAGTAAGTCAAATTTACTGTTACTAGTTTTCATCATGGATTTTATTTTTGTTTTCATAAATATACCCAAGGTCTCCATTATATCCTATCTTTTCTTTTTTTAAGCTGTGTTAGATTCCATTCGTGCCATAACTCTTAGTTGTTTATAATTCATGTTTTCAGCATAATGGAGTACCTACATTATTGTTTTGTGTTTTTATGCCGTCTGTAGTCTTCCACTTAATACATAATAGTGCATGTTTTGATTTTTTGTCTTTTTTTTTACTTTCAGAACCTGGAACTGCCCCTAGGAATGTTCAAGTGAGGCCGCTCAGCTCGAGTACCATGGTTATACAGTGGGATGAACCAGAAACTCCAAGTGGTCAAATATCTGTAAGTTACTTTTTGTAAGAAAGTTGGTGATTTTAAGTAATCTTGTAACTGGGTCTAATTGTATGCTATCGCTGCAGGGCTACCATGTTTACTATACTACAAATCCTCAGGAGCCAATCTCAAAATGGCAAACACAAAAAGTAGATAACAGCCAGCTCACCACCATTGGTGAACTTACTCCACATAGTATTTACACGATTCGTGTCCAAGCTTTTACAAGCATTGGTGCAGGTCCATTTTCAGTACCAGTACAAGTCAAAACTCAACAAGGAGGTGAATTTTCTATCTGTGATATGTTGTGGAAATTCTTGAAAATCAGTTGAACATAATGTTTCTCTTTCCTTTCATTGCATAGTTCCTAGCCAACCCAGCAACTTGCGTGCAAGTGAAATTGGTGAAACATATGTGAATCTAGTTTGGAATAAACCAACACATGCAAGTGACAACATCATCGGCTATGACCTGTATTGGAATGATACCTACGTCAGGGTAACGACTTAAAAAAATTAGAATTGTCTGTACTTACAAATGCACTGCATATTCCATTCCTCTATGTAATTAATGCTTACCTCCTGTTTAGGAAAAACATCATCGCCGAATTAATTCTGTGGAGAACTATAAGTTGACGGGGCTTTACCCAAACACGCTCTATTACATTTGGCTGGCTGCTCGTTCCAGCAGAGGAGAGGGGGCTACAACTGTTCCCCTTCCTATTCGAACCAAACAGTATGGTAAGAAATATTCACTTGGCTTGCTATTTGCACAGCCATGTGCAGTCCATCAAGCCGAGAGTTTTAGGGTCAATGTAACTGATGCGAATTTCTTTAAGAGAAGTTTTCAGACTCAAAGGGCTCAATTTTACTTGAGGTAAGGTTCATCCCTTTAGTCTTGCAGGTGATATTACACTTAAGATATCTGATAGGTCAAAATTTTAAGTTTGTCAAAGTTCCGATATTGGTAGCACTAACATGCTTCAAACCAAGAGTTTGTTTGACATGTCCTGAAATACGGACCATATTCTGTGTGGAAAAGTTTCTAAAGCACATGACTACTCCATCCATTGTGATGGAGCCTTTTCCTTCACATTACACCGTTTCGCTCAAGTAGTGAAGTCAATTGCGACTGGCGTATAGAGGATAGGCATGTGAAATTTTTCTCCTGCAAGAGTCGTTACTGATAAAATGAAGAGAGGAAATGAATGATATGAAAACTATGTTCTTACCGTAGTGGTTTTTCACCTGTGAGAGTATCAGGAACAGCCTGTTAGCTAACCTTATCCCTTCAACAAAGTATAGACTCATTTACTCTAAAACAAGATTATTATCATCAAATTTAGGACCTTAGTTTTAAGACAGCAACACCCAGGTAATGTATATACAATAGTTTGGTGTCATTTTATCTGTAAGAAACAGGTAAGTTTTATGTTGCCACCCGAGTGGCAAAAGTGTATGTACATATAACAGGTATGATGTGAGGTTCTTGTCAGGATGGGGACTCCATAATGCAAAACATCTTACTCTATTGACTCACACAAAACAGGATAGGTCTTTGATATCATGAAAAAGGGAAGCAAATTGTTGTATATAAAGCCCCTCTCTTTTCCCTCATCAACGTATTGACCATTGTCAGTCGCAATTTGCCATGGATAAACACTGCCTCCAGCACTGTAGTTGTACATCACTTTGAATGTGTTTTTTGTTGTTGTTTTTTTTTTTATTTTTTTACCCTGTTTTTGTTTTTGAGGCAAATGTTGTGTGTTATTGATGCCAAAGCGTAGCATGTAGCTTTGAGCACACTTTCTGTTTTCACTATCGTAAACATCATTTTAAGTTCCTCACAATTTGATGCACTGCAATACAGAAGTATATGCACAGGCTCTTAATTTTGATCACGTGTGCACTTTATTGAGTAATAGTTTTTAGTTTGTCTGGTGAACCTTTGTGCACAAGTATATAATTTAATACTATTCCCGAGTGAGAGTGATGTTTGTTGTTCTAAATACAATTTTCAGGGTAGTGTGCTCTTGGTATGTTGTGAACAACCTATCCAAATTTCGTACTTACGTTCAAAATCTTATTGATTGTTAACTCAAATGAGCAGATTAAAGGTTTTCTGCAAGTTCTTTCCTATTTCTGTGCATATGTTTTCTCTTGTAGACTAAATGCTCAAAGTTAGGTTTGAACTCTGAAGGAGGTCAACTTTATGCCATTGATGGTCCTGTGCCCTTGCTTTAACCACTTTGCCTCTGCAGTCCCTGGAAACCCTCCGCAAAATGTTACTGTGGAGATGGAGAGCTCTACGTCACTGCTGGTCACATGGAAACCACCACCTTCTGACCGACCCAGCGGAGAGATTACATACTACAAGCTCTTCGTTGTGCAAGATGGTCTACCTGAGTCCGAAGCCATTGTCATCACCGCTCGCGATGCAAGAACCTCCATGATTGTGGACGAGCTGCGGCCATGGACCAACTACTCAATTTGGGTTCTTGCCGGAACCCATGTTGGTGATGGGCCTGCATCGGAGCCAGTGATGGCCTGCACCGGAGAGGACGGTACGTGTCCATTGATCTCAGGGATCAAATTGAGCCTGTTTGGTCAGCAATTGGTTGGTTTGGGAAAATACCTGACATAATGGCCTTGATCTTGTCTATCAAGAAGAGAACATTAAATTACTAAATCACTTTTGTCTTTGTCTTAATGTTACATAGTACCAATCCATAATTTGTGCAGGCCTCAAGATTGAATAGTAGGGTTTGCTTATCATTTTGCTGTTGTGTCGGTATTTCCTCTACACCAATTAAATACCTACATGGTTTAATGTGGTTGGGTGGAATTACCATCCAAACATCTTTTGCAGCATGAGAAATACTCTGTGGTGCCAGCTCTTTATGCTACTTGATGAACTGTCTTAAATTTCTCCTGAAACCAGTGTGTTTTTCATTCCAATTTGAATTAGCTGAGTCATATTATCAAATCCGCTTAAAGCGTTCTCAAAAGATACGATAAGTCTTCCTCTCATTTTTCAAGGCTGTTGGGTATTATTAAGAAAGTCTGCTGATCATAAATTAGTATTTTGACTATTTTTATCAGGTTCGACTAACACTTTGTCTTGTAGTTCTAGGAAAAGCAGATTTCTGTTTTATGTAGCTTTCATTGAAGCAAAGCAGTATGCTGTCCTGATCAGCTAGAGGCAGTATATTTTGCAGGGAACTGTAGTTCCTATCTAGTACTGGGCATCTGCCTGTATTGCATAATACCTAGCAAGTTTCTTTTTTAAAAAAATATCTTATAATTTGCTGGGATTCTCTGTTGTTGAATCGAATGCTGCATATTTATTGAGTAGTACCTCTTTTCTTTAAAAAATGTTGTATATGACAGTTTTCTTTGTCTGTTTTTTTTAGAAGTCCAAAATTTGTAGTAACGCATGAGATAATAGTATGTCAAAAGCAGTCATTAATCAAATCTGGACAGATTGAGCGAACCTCTTTTGGCTATACCTGAACAGGGAGCGCTATAAGCGGTTAACTAAAGGGTAATCCTATCTGCATTGAAGCCTTCTTTAAATGTCATTTTCTTGAATGGCATTTTGTTAATAATTGTAATTGGGTATGTCTTTGTTAAATCTATAGGTGGGAGGTTGGGAGTTTTCAAGTTTTTGAGAATTGCTCTCATTTTTTCTTCATGCTCTTGTTTAAAACTAAAACTTTTCTAGATTCACTTCAGTCAAATGACAAGTTGGTGTGAAAAATTCATTTCCTCTTAGTTTCTTGGAAATCTGTAATAGAAACTTCATCATCCAAGTTCAGAAGATTGCAAGTTTCTGTTTCAAGTTGACACAGCCAGTTGTTTTCCCATGTCAATCTGAATTTCAGTGCTTCATATTCTTGCCCAGTCTTCTTACATTCTGTGCGGTATCTTATCTAATTTTTTTTTTTTTTTTTTTTTTTTTGGAGGCTGATGCTGATTGCCAGCAACAACTGAAATTTCATTGGCTTATTTTTAAGTATGCTTGCTTCTTGCGATTTGTACATTTTAATCAAAATTTTCTGCATTACACTGGCTGGTGGCTTCTTTAATTTTCATTTTAGTCATGTTGTCTCCTTTCCAAGTCCTATATTGGTACATATTTTTAATCTGGTTTCGTTGCTTGTGGTCTCTATCAGTCGTGTCTGTGTTTATCTCAATTGGCAATATTTCCATACCTTAGGCAGAAATTAATGGTCTATGGAATCTGAAGCAGCTGTCATTCGAGCCTGACACTTCTTTTTCATAAGTGTTCACCCCTCCAACGTCAATGACAAGCCCGTTTGCCTATGCTTCCAAGGGGAGAAAACAACTACCTGAACTTAAATGCTGTCTGGCGTCATATGTACCATTTCTCCTAATTTTTGATTATCATGTAAGCTCAATGCTAATCATTATTGTGTTCTTTGTTTTTGTTATTCTTTTGTGGGGTAATTGCCATTTCAATATTTTTATAATATTAATTTTCTATGAGCATCATCGCTGCTTTGCAGTGCTTTTCAAAGAACTTGTTTATTTGTGGAACAGTATTTTGTTTTTGGCACGAGTCAATCTTTTCTACATCATCTCTCATTTTGGTAGTTTCTTAAATTCAGCTAGGTTGTCAAGCGGTTTATTGTCCCTTTTTTCCAACACCCTTCCTCTACCCTCCATCCATCCTTCAGTTTTCTTGCTTGCAATTTTCTGCTTTGATGGTCTGTCTTAAAGATTTTTCATGTGGATGTAAATACACTACAAGTTCTGGTTTATGGGTTGTACCATGTACCACCTTGTCTCTCTTCTTCACAAGTTATAACTCAGCAGATTGAAATCACAGTCAGTACATGTCTTTCTCTTGCTTGGAGTTTTACTTTAAAAAAAATTTAATACTCTCGGAGCTAAGCTTATGAAAAAGGGGGAAAAAATACTGGTTTGCTGTTTGCAAATCTGTTTTCAAAACTCTACTCCATGATTGTGTGGTTTCTCAAAAGCTATTCTCTTTGAAGTGGCTTGTGAAAGATTGGACAGGACAAAAATTTCTTGTAGTTTATTTATCTTCCTGCCAAGATGTGGTACACTTGAAATTCCAGACCGTTTCTATTGGCAGTCTTAGGAATATTTGAAAGTGTACCGTGTTATGGCTCTGAGATGTTTAATCATTTGTGGTCCCATTTGTATCGGTTGTTTGTATTGTGTCTTGATGTGTGATTGTGTTAATCATACCATAATCAAACATCTACATAATGTGTAATGGGAGTGTTAATTACTACATCAAGTTTTTTGGTTTCCAATGTTTTTTGCTCTTCAATTTTTTGTAGTAACACTCCCTAGATTTTACGCACTCGTCCAATTTTAATGCACACCTTTTGTGATTCGTGCATTTCATACTTAAAAAAATTTCATTCTGAAAAAGATGTCACAAACTCTGGCACTAAATTCAACCTATTTGAATTTTGGTTTTTGATTTTTACTTATTTGGTGGTAGTGGACCTCAAAGGGTTAAATTTTTTAAAAAGATTTGTGTTTTTGTGTATTGTAAATTTTACCATATTTTGTATTTTTATGACAGACTCAAAGCTTTTTGGAAAACAATTGCTTTTTGATAAGTGATTTTTGAATGTGCTGGATTAACATTTTTCATGCTTTTTTTTCAAATGTGTGCGTGTGGGTGCGTTTCACAAGTTGTTACTTACATATTTTCCTCTTTGCAAGGTGATGGTATTCTCTTCATGGCTTGTCCTGTTTGTCTGGCTACTAACCCTGTCTTTGTCTTTCCAAATCATGGTCTTAATGTATTTGTCCTCAGCAGACCGCTGGCATCGTGGAGATTGGGTGAAACCGTTGTTACTTACTATTTTCTGGCATAATATGAATAGCACTGCTTTTTCTTTAAAAAAATTTAAGTCGATTCATGTTACATTTTCCCATTGATTTTACATTTCCAAAATCAAGTTACTTGTATTATTGTGTAAATGATAAGGAAGAAGCAGTGTATTCATCCCTTCAGTTTTGTTCACTCTTGTCAGTTACAACTCTCACTTGGTTGATTGCTTTTTAAGTCACGTACACAAGTTTTTTAAGAGCACAAATCTTTTGTTTTGGGCACATTGTGTCACACAGCACTAAGAGCACTGTTTTGGTTTTTCTGCTCCTTCCATACATCACCTATCCTTGCCAAATCCTTGCCTGCATGCTATAATTGCCACTCTGCACCTTCCATTATTTGCCATAAATTTGGGTTGTGGTATTTTTCTTGAAATTTGGTTTATTGTGATTTTGCATTTCAAATCTTTTCCCAGAAGCATTCTGGTTTCCAGTGTAGTTTAAGGAAGAAAAATAACATGACCACCTCCAATTTATGGCTGTATAGTTGAGCACCTACTGATGTCAGTGAGCACAGCTTGTTGTATTTCTCTGCACTGTAATTTTACACTGTGATTGAGGTACTCTTCCGTGGAAGTATTCCATATAATGTTGCTATTTTCTCTCCTTTTTTGTATCGGGTGTATGTAATGTACATCACCATAGAGAAGATATGTTAATCATATCTTCAATTGCCACTTTGTTTTGAATAATTCTACATGTGATTTCTAATGTATTTCTAATGCACATAAACCCTTGAGGAAATGGCAAGATTATGTTGGATTCATATTTGTATTAGAGTAGATGCTGAAGCAACCTGTGAAACATATAAATCATGCTGGGACATGTCATTTGCCCTTGAATTGCGGTAGTGAGGATCTAGTTTGATTATCTGCACATTTACTCTGGAATGTATCACATGCATTTTGATTTTGTTTGACTTCATAGCAAACTGGCCCTCACTGTCGTTTTTGAGGATTGATGACAATGGCTCTCCTTTATATTACTCGTTAATCGTTCACTTCTCCCTGAACAAAATGCTACCAAATCGTTTGGTTTCTGACCCCCCCTCTCTCTCTCTCTCTCTCTTTCTCTCTCTCTCTCACTCTTACTTACACTCATACTCTCTCTCTCTCTCTCTCTCTCTCTCTTTCTCTCTCTCTCTCACTCTTACTTACACTCATACTCTCTCTCTCTCTTAGAAACTCACCACAAACAAACATATGTTGTTTTAGTCTTCCATTAACTGATACTATTTTAACTTTTAAGACACATCACAACACTGTTGACACATCAGAACAGAATTTTTTTTTATAAGCACACACTATCTCTTCTCTTCTTTTCTTATTCCTGCCTGACCCTATTCACTCAATACTATAAGTTTAAAGGGGGGGAAAAAAACATTAACCATTGCTGTGGTTTGATGCTTCACCTATATTTTTCACTCACTAAATCTTGGGCACATGAAGTATTGTAGACATCAACAGTTAAACCCACAACATCCTTTCTTGTACTTCATTTGCACTGCAGAATAGGTGTATTGCAGTCATTCTTTTTTTTTGTCTCTTTTTTTTTCCTTTCAATTCTCAATGAACACTGCAGGAAGTTCTTAAAATTACAAAGATTTTGTATCTCTGTTACATAATTGCCATCACAAGACCATTGGTTTCTGATTTAAAAAAAAAAAATTGTTTTTGGTTTTGTTTGTTTTGCATGAGCTTTCCAGGGTACACACATAACTTGTTTTTGAATGCACCTTTTTCGATAACCGTTGTTCAACTGAAAAGTGAAATCTAATTTTTCAAATGTGTGCCTGGGGATGTCTCATCAGCAAACCACTTTTCTTAGTACTCACTATGACCCTTACTTTTTTATTCTTGGTTTTTAATTTTTACATCTTTCCAACTCCATCCCTATTTTTCACAGTGTGTGTGTGTTAACAATTTTGAGATGAGCAAGTTCTATTTGAATGCCATAACTGACAACAAGACGTACAGTTGGCTGTGTGGTGTGCCACTTACACATACTCAGTTGTAACTGATACATAATTTCGATCTATGTTAGCTGTATGTTACATGATCAAATTCATTCTCTGACAATTTTTTTTTCTTACCTAATTCCTCAACACTCTGGATATTGACAGTTCTAATGGCTGTTGTCACTTTTACATTATTTTTTTATTTTTTTTACACATCATACACTGGTCTTCAAGCACTCCAAATTGTGAAAGACTCTTTTTATCCCAATATTTTTGACGGTCATTTTTGTGGCTCCCATGTTACTCATTTTGCATATCCTGAAAGAGTTTTTGCAGCTGTGTTTTGAAGGGGAAAGTTTTGAATGCGCCGGCGATACAACTTTTTTTTTTTTTTTGCTAGATTCAATCTTGAAAGGAAAAAAATAGTAATTTTTGTCACATTTTTTCCACTTTTTTTTGTGGCGTATCAATTCTTTTGGTTCCCCTGCTCAGCTTGTAAAAGTGAGTACTATCATTAGCTCCAAATCAGACTCATTTTCCTCGTTTGTTGGCGATTATGTTTGGTTTGATTTAGTTTGATCAGTATTTTGTTCAGTTTCATTTGTAGCAAGTAGTAAAGTAGACTAGTAGATGGAAAATTTTACCCTCTTCACCCTATCTCATTTAAATTACTTTAAAATCTTTACTTCACATACCGTCCTGAAATTGGGGTTTGAGAATTTTCTTAGTTTCTGAACGTATGTTATGGAACAAATCAGTCACAAGAGATCAATATCTTGTGGCTACTGATAGGGGTTACCTCTCTTCTGTATTCTCTTTCTTTGTATCTGTATCTCTCCCTCTACTATTAATTTCTTTTCCATACACACCCATTCTAAACAAACATTTCTCCTCCTTTCCCCCCCCCCTTTTTTTTTTGCAGTAAGAAAAGATACATTTTTAGTATACCTGTACCTATTTGTGTGAATTCAGCTATGTTCTCACCACTTATTTCTCTTCACAACCTATTGTGCATATGGTATGCACTCAACTATCTGGAGCAATTTCCTTATTAACAATTATTTAACCTCATCATTTTTATTTTGGTAAAGGATGGACATGAAAGTTACATAACAAGTGTTAGGAGTTCTCTTAAAGGGGAAAGGAAATACAAACTCTCATAATATAACAGTTATTATTTCTCATCAGTGTGTAGAGCCTTAGGTGGTAGTATACATAAATTCGGTGTATACTGCTTTCCTGCTTGATGCTCTGAACTCATATGAAGCTCCAACATTCAAAATTGTCACTTTGCATCTAACATATATGGCTGCATATTTTCTAAACATGAAGAAAAGCTTTTGTGTTTGTTTCATTTTATTATCTTAGTATTTTTATTTCCCTGAATATTGGAGCTTTTATGTTTCCAGTGCTAAGCATCAAGCACATGTTGGGGGAAAACTTATCTGACTTTTATCACTTGACAGTGCCTGGAGCCCCTAAGGACATTATTGCTACACCAATCAATTCCACCACGATCAACGTCCGTTGGAGCCCACCAGAAGAAAAAGAACGAAACGGAATAATACGTGGTTATCACATACATGTGCAAGAAGCTAGCCTTGAGGTGTATTGATATATCTAGTGTAATCCCTAAATTGGTCAAAATTGAAATTGTGATGTTAATACTATCAATGTCTTTTGTTATGAAGGGTACTAGCAGCAGCCTTCTCTATGAGCCAATAAGATTAGATATACAAGATGGCTCAGTCCTAGAGGGTAATGTGAGTGGTCTTCAACCAGATACAAATTATTCAGTCCAAGTAGCTGCATTAACTCGCAAAGGTGATGGTGACCGCAGTAAACCCATCACAGTCCGCACTCCAGGTGGAGTTCCAAACAGACCAAATTTAAATCTTAAGTAAGTAACCACACAAAATATGTGTCAATATACTTTTTTGCAATCAGCTGCTATATTTGTGTTTTTATGTAATGCATTTGAGTTCTTAAAAATCTCTCTATTTTTCTTTTATTCAGGGTGAAACGAGATCCAGATGGTGATGTAATCGATTTGGAATTAGAATGGAATGCCCCAACACAAAAACATGGTGAGCTGGTTGGATTCCGGTTACGTTTTGGTATCCAAAATCAACCTCTCCAGGAAAAGCTTTTAGGACCCTCAGAAACACATTTTGTTATTGAAGAATTAGGTAAGCATCAATGGATTTAAAAAAAATAATTTAATAGTTATCTTGCTTATTATCTATATATCTTATTATCTATTGTCTATCCACAATTTCAGAGAAAGGGGTACAGTATGAATTCAGGATTGCTGGTCAAAATGAAGTTGGTTATGGTCAAGAGACAGTGAAATTTTTTGGCACACCAGAGGGTGCTCCAAATGGACCCCCAACAAATATATCAGTTCATTTCCAGACTCCGGATACTGTTAGTATAATGTGGTCACCTCCTCCGCGGGAGAAGCGCAATGGGCAGATCATTTATTATATTGCTGTGTTGCACAGAAAGGATGATCACTCAACACAGTATGAGAGAAACACTACTCAAACCAAAGCTGTATTTCCTAATTTAGAAGACAATTCTGAATACATTTTTAAAGTAAGAGCTTATACTACTAAAGGAGGTGGCCCGTACAGTGAGCATGTGGCGATTAAAACACAGCAAGATGTTATACGAGCTCCTCGTAACGTCAATGTCGTTGCTACTTCTGATCACAGTGTAGAAGTTTGGTGGGAACCTGTGACATCTAAGCATGTCATTGGTTATCAGATATTTTATAGTGTGGAAGCTGTGGAAGATCTTGACAGGTGGCAGCAGAAGACTGTCCCTCTTACAGAGTCTGCTGATCTTCTTAACCTTGAGAAGAACTCTGTCTATGCTGTGGTTGTTGCCGCAAGATCCAAGACAGGTCTTGGACGCCTTTCAGAAAAGAAAACTGTGAAAGTTAAGCCAGAGGATGTTCCAATGGAATTTTTTGCTTCTGATGTCAGCACTCATAGCATGACTCTTCATTGGTCTGCACCAAACCAACTAAACCCTCTCAAATACAAGATTTCTTATGATTCAGAGAAACAGTTTGTTGACTCCCAAGGAATTACTCAGTTTCAAATTGTCCCACCAAGAACAATATATGTGGAACCTCATGTGCATAATTATACAGTCACTGATTTGTCTCCATTTACAACTTATCGTGTCAATGTTAGTGCTGTACCTCAAGACAATTCATACCGGCCCCCAACAAAAACAACAGTTACAACAGGAATGGCTGGTAAGATTCTTTGATGCCCGCTGCTTACCAAAGTTTTCTTTTGGCAGTTTTGACATATGATGCTCTTTCGTTTAGCTCCTCAACCTATGGTGCAACCAGATTTCTATGGTGTTTCTGGGGATGAAATACAAGTCATTCTACCCCAGGCCTCAGAGCAATATGGACCAATTAGTCACTATTACCTCGTTGTTGTTCCTGAAGATAAATCAACAATTAACAAGAACCCAGACCAGTTTTTGACTGATCCTGTAAGTTAAGGATAACAATTATCAAGTGAACTGACCCCTCTTCATGTGGAAATATTATGTACTAGCATATTTTACAGATGATTGCCAGCAAAGGACATAAAGCAGAAAAAGAAAATACTCCTTACATTGCTGCTAAATTTCCGTTAAGGAACATTCCGTACACTTTCTATCTTGGCAACAATGAAACTTATGAAGGATTTGTCAACCGTAAACTTGAAAGGGGAAAACGATACAGGATATTCATAAGAGCTGTGGTAGACACGCCTCAGAAGGTCAGTCCAGTCATGATTCTCCATTCTTCACTGTTCTTGTTGGCAGTATGCTCATACTGTTTCTTTTTTCTCTTCAGCACCTGTATACAAGCAGTCCATTCTCGGAAGCTCTTTCCTTGGATATGCGAACAGCTCCGCCAGGGGCCCCCCCACGAAGACCAGACCCCAATGTTCCTTTAGATAATTCAAGTGATGTGTCTGTCAATCGTAATACAGAAGAAGCAGGGATGGTCTGGGTTATTGGTCCAATCATTGCTGCTCTCGGTTTATCCATTATTATGGTTCTCCTCTTCATTTTGAAAAAGTATGTTTTGTACTCTCCTTTTTTCCCCTAATTAATTGTGTTGTGAAGGCATTGTTTTGCTGGTTCTTTGTATGTGGTTCATTGTATATTGTGTCTTTCAGGCGAAGGCAGCCATGTAAAGCCCCAGACCAAGCTGCTGTAACTCGACCACTTATTACAGCAGACATTGCTACCTCTCATGGGCCTATAGATCCTGTGGAGATGCGACGCTTGAACCACCATACGCCAGCAATGGCCTCGCACCCACCCATTCCTTTTAACGAACTGGCAACTCACATTGAGCGATTAAAGTCTAATGATAATATGAAGTTCTCTCAGGAGTATGAGGTTTGTAAATTTTTCATTTTTCTAACCGGTAACATATATTGATTGATTCGTCACCCCTAATAATGGAACTGGTCCTCTGTTCAGTCAATTGAACCTGGTCAGCAATTTACATGGGATCATTCAAATATGGAGGTAAACAAACCCAAAAACCGATATGCAAATGTAATTGCATATGACCACTCAAGAGTAGTCCTGCAGCCAATTGATGGGGTCTTGGGATCAGACTACATTAATGCCAATTATTGTGATGGATACCGCAAGCACAATGCATATGTAGCAACTCAGGTTGGTCACTGATAATATCTCAAACCTGCATCAGAAATTTTGAATTCCAATGTTATTTTAACCTTATCTTTTCTTCATCAGGGTCCTCTACAGGAGACTTTTGCTGACTTCTGGCGAATGGTGTGGGAGCTCAGAACAGCAACCATAGTCATGATGACCAAATTAGAAGAAAGGACACGCATCAAGTGTGACCAGTATTGGCCAAGCAGAGGATCTGATACCTACGGAAATATTGCAGTCTCTATTTCAGATGTTCAGGAACTAGCTACATACTGTATTCGCACTTTCCACATTCACCAGGTTTGTTGATTCCAACCTTCCACCTAATGGAATTCTAATGGGACTATTCATGTTCAGTATGTTTATATTTGTGTTGAATGTGTAGCTAGGAGAGAGTTGTGTAAATAATATTTGTGTTTTGGGCAACAGTCTGGTTACAGTGAGCGGCGGGAGGTAAAGCAGCTCCAATTCACAGCATGGCCAGATCATGGAGTTCCAGACCACCCTGCACCATTCTTGCAGTTCCTTCGCAGAGTTCGCAGTCTGAATCCCAATGATGCAGGTGCCATGGTTGTTCACTGCAGGTAAATGCTTCCTCCCATCAGTTTTATAAGTATGTAAGAAATGTTCATATCTAATTTATCTTTCATTTTTTAGTGCTGGGGTAGGACGGACTGGTTGTTTCATTGTAATTGATTCTATGCTGGAACGTATGCAGAATGAAAAGACAATTGATATTTATGGGCATGTTACTTGCTTACGAGCCCAAAGAAACTACATGGTGCAGGTAAATATTCACCAAGATATTGTAATTAACAGTATCATCAACAGTTTCTTACTCCATCCCGCTCTTCCAGACTGAAGATCAGTACATGTTTATTCATGATGCCCTGCTTGAGGCAGTTGTTTGTGGAAATACAGAGGTTCCTGCTCGATCTCTCCACACTCACATTTCTAATTTGCTTCTGAATCATGAAGGTGTTACAAATATGGAACTTGAATTCAAGGTAACTAATTATACCCTCTTCTGAACATTTATCCTCTTTTTTTTTTTTTTTTTGTATGTCATTCTAATTTGTTGTACCAACTCCATTGACAGCGCCTGTCCAACATGAAAACAGATGCATCCCGCTTCTTATCTGCAAGTCTGCAGTGCAACAAACATAAGAATAGACTTGTCCATGTTCTGCCGTTTGAAAGTAGTAGAGTGTGCTTGCAGCCTGTTCGGGGTGTAGAAGGCTCTGATTACATAAATGCTAGCTTGATAGATGGATATAGACAACGGGGAGCTTATATTGCGACTCAGGGTCCTCTTCCTCATACTGCAGAAGATTTGTGGCGCATGTTGTGGGAACACAACTCAACAATAGTTGTTATGTTGACTAAACTGAAAGAAATGGGAAGGGTAAGTTACTTGTGACTTGTGGGTCAGTTAGATATGTTGAATTTCTTTACTAAACTCTGTTTTGTTTAACTGAAACAGGAAAAGTGTCACCAGTACTGGCCTTCTGATCGCTCAGTACGTTATGCATGTTATGTTGTGGAACCCATTGCTGAGTATAATATGCCTCAGTACATCCTCAGGGAGTTTAAAGTTACTGATGCAAGAGATGGGTCCTCAAGGACACTGCGTCAATTCCAATTCACAGATTGGCCTGAACAAGGAGTCCCTAAGTCAGGAGATGGTTTTATTGACTTTATTGGGCAGGTTCATAAAACAAAAGAACAGTTTGGCCAGGAAGGTCCAATTACAGTTCATTGCAGGTATGCTGAAATTTAAAATCATTTATATGTAGTCCATTACATATTTCCTGGGGGTTCTGATTATTGTATTTAATATTCCAGTGCGGGAGTTGGCAGAACTGGAGTTTTTATCACATTAAGCATTGTTTTGGAAAGAATGCAATATGAGGGTGTTGTTGATGTTTTCCAATCTGTTCGCATTCTGCGCACACAACGTCCGGCAATGGTGCAAACAGAGGTTACTCTCTTGACTTATTCCAGTTTCTATAAATATGAACAAATCATCTTTTTTTGCTGTATTATAATTTCATCTAAATCTTTCTTTCCAGGATCAATATCAGTTTTGCTACAGAGCTGCGTTGGAGTACTTGGGTTCTTTTGATCACTATGCGACATGAACTTCAGCCTAGCCAAGTAATGTGTGTCCAAGTCATCAAGACTCTGAGCTTCAAGATTGTAAATATTAGACTGGTATAAAGTATTCAATTAACCTCAACATTGTACATAAGCAACCAATTGTGATGAATCCTCTGTTCAAGCGCTGCTACAAACGGAATATTGTAAATAAGTTTAATGTCAGCTTCAAAGGATATTTGACTTAGGAAAATTGGATGGACTAGAGTTTTATGCTATAGATTAGTTAGCTGTGTATATGAAAATAATAGACTTGTAATAAGCTATGATTGTCTACTTAACACTGCCAAATGAGCAGCTTAATAATTCATTTTTATTTTTAAATTGAACTGACAATTGCATTTTCATCAACATCATACTTGAAGTGACTCATTAAGCAGATTTTGCTGCTATGTATATCATGGATCAATTTTAAATAGTGTTTTATTGAAAACTATCATTTATCAGCAATCATCATATTGACAGTTCTTATTATCAGATACCTGGTCATGGTTGTATGACTCAAACTGCATTTTGTATCAACACAGTCTGTGTCATGTCAAACCAACGCAAAACACTCAGATTTCACTTATTGTTGATCATCTCCATATCATCTTAACATTGTTATCAAAGGTAGCTTTGGAATGAGTACTTAAGACTGCTGAGCTCATATTACTGCCATTTTTAGAGTATAGCAATTGAGCTGTCTACCATACTGTTTATTTATAAAGTACAGTAATGGAGAAAGGAAGGTTAGTCAAGTAGAACTCTATTTCTGTTTAAATCAATTTTCAGCCTTATAATTTGAATATACATTCAAACTCATTGCCTCTTTTCTGTTTAGAAGCAATAGAATATTCTGTGAAAGTGACTTTGGGTTGTGTTCTGAAGACTTGGTACACTCCATGAAATAATTGTACACTTTCATTTTTACGTATAAAACCAGTGAACTTCACACCATCATGTGATTTATTGCCATATCGTTCTTAGAAGTGCTACAGCATTTGTTTTGTAGCTATCTACTTTCTGTGTTCAGTTTTATACAAATGTTTTTGTTTAAGTTTTGTAAAATCTTAACTCGTTGTAAGTTATATGTATGTTTTGGGTCTCCTGATTTTTTTGTATGGCAATATGTCTCAACCATGCATATATGTAAATTTTTAACTCATGAGGGGTTTATGTTCCTAATTTTGTCATTAGAGGAAGTAAGCTCAAAATCCTCAAGAGTCGTCCTTTCTTATGTATTTGTCCAGCGGCTTCAATTGACAAAATTCCATGTGTTATTCTCGTCTATACTTTGTACATGACAAGTATTATAGCTTGCCATTTGTATTTTTATTTTATTTTGCCTTTTTTTTGTTGTCCCAATTTTATAGTTGATCAACACTTACGAAATGTGTTTTCCATGATATTGTTATGATTAATATTTTTGGGCTTTCTACTTATAGTTATCCAGAAAAGTATTCATTGTCTGTAACTCATTACTACAGATATTGCAAAACCACAAGTAATATTTTAGTTGGAAAGAAAATTGTGTTTTGACCTGATTCAATCATTGGAAGTCGGATGATAATTCTCAGACAGTCTGTTCAGGGAATTGTCCTGTCAGGTAATGTTCTGCTAGTGTCACAGATTTATTTTTGCTACGCGGATGTTGGCTTCTTCCACATTCTATGTTTCCTTCTGTTCTGTTTTAGAAGCCCTGTGAAGTTGGTCTTTTATTAATTTTTTTAAATACTCCGCTAATGTAATTCACATGATTTAATCAAGGCAGAAGTCTGAAATTTCAAGTCTTTCATTTTGATTCTTCGGTACCTTAAATTTAGTTAGTTTCAGAGAAATTGTTAGTGAAAGGTATGGTTTTTGTATCAGTCTTTTGGCCTTGGAAGTTTTGAAGCTAGGTGACTCATGGATTTTGAAGTGTGCACTTGTTAAAAACTCAATACAAATGTGTCTGCATGAATGTTTTCTTTAAACTTCAATTTTGGAAACATATGCTTTCCTTCATTTATATGATCTCGAGTATGCATGATTTTTTTTTAAATTTTTTTTTTAAAGAGAATGGGAGAATTTTCTAGAAAAAGCACAAATATGTATCTACCCTGTAATGTGAAAATGGCGTAGATTTAGAATTAGAGCAGATAACTATAATGTGGTTTGTGGAGGCAATTGTTATTGGTTTTTGCCCTCTCACTAATTGGTACCCATAATGGTAATAAATCAAAGACCAAAGTGTTCCAATGAAAGAGCACAACAGCTAAAAAATGGCTGCTTTATTTTTAATGCAGTCGTGCTGTTGTGCTCATTATCATAATTTTGCTTCAGACAGACAATACACCCTAAAAATGCATGATGTGTTAAGTAAATCTATTTTTTGTGACAGTTTTATCCTGTCATTCTCATATTCCTTATGATTTCTGCTTTCATCTTTGTGCCATTCTCATGTTGGAAAATGTTAAAGTTAGATTACCATATCTGAAGTTCCATTAATTTTTTACTCCTTTCATTTGTATTTAAATTATTTCTACTCCCATTGTTAAACTTATTTGTTGAAAGGTTGAGTTGACTATTTGACTTTATTGAAGGCAAATATATGATTTAAAATACTTTTCTACTGTGTGGTGAAGCCAATTAAAAAAAAAAGCATTGAAATCAATGAAAGTTTACATCCTTTATTCTACCTTGATCCAGTGCACTGAAACACATTCATAATTATTTTTACCCAGATAACTACAGTAGCTAAAACAAACGCGAAAGCAGGCTTTCGCGACTGAAATGTACCCAAGTGAATGCAGACACTAGCGAAAATTGGTCCTGGAGAGACTTCATTTAATGGGCAAAGTTGAGCCGGTTTGATGGGAGTTGGACCATAGTTAAATGTTAAAAGCTTGCATAGGGTTTTTTTTTTTTTTAAAAAAAAAGATCAGTCGCAACGTAACAACAGTGGGGGGTTTGAAATGGTGGTGGTCCAGAGTCCAGGCTGCGCCCGGCGCCCGGGCTCAGGAAGGGGGGAGTGGGGAGGTGGGAGCTCAGTCCGCTTGGCCCTGCGCCGCCCGCGCCGCCCGCACCCCCGACGCCCGACGACCCCCTGCCGAGCCGTACCCCCTCCACCTGTTGGATGGAGCCGTTACGGCCACACGGCGCGACTCTAGGCGCGACGCCGCCGGGCCCGTAAGGGGGTGAGCGGAGGAGAGGGGGCAGCGGGGGCCGGGCTGGGCTGGGGAGAGGGGGTGGGGCTTACTACGACCCCCGGACCCGCTCCAGAGCCTGGACCGACTCGGCGGCGGCGGCTCGGGACGAGAGGCGAACAGTTTTGTCTCTGGAGCGGTAGCGGCAGCGGCGCGCTGGCAGGCTGGCTGGTGGGCTGCTGGAAGGGCAGCAGGCAGAGGGGTAGACGCGAGGGCGAGGGCCAGCGCCGCAGGGACACGGACAGGGGATGCCCCCGTCGGCCAGGCATCGGACCCGCCGGACCCGCCGCCTCGCCGCGGTGTCGCAAGGCCCGCCGAGGTTCGCGACGCGGAGCAGCGTGCGCTCGACGATTTCGAAATCGATGACCGCGAGACGCGACAACGCCGGAGTCGTCGTCATCGGCGGCCTCCTGGTGGTGGCGAGGGGAGCCGACGCGATGGGCCGAACGTCACGGCGTCGCCCGCCGACTTCGCCGTCTTAAGGGGGGAGAAAAATCCGTCAGCTTGGCGTCGGCAAGGATTAAACAAAAGAGGACGGGAATCGACTGCCCCCTCTAGAGCGACGCAGACAGCGCGCGCTCTGCAGCCGGAGGCCGGAGCCGGATACCCGCGGGTACTCGCGGCAACAGGTAGGTCGTCAAGACACGGGCGTCCTCCAAGGGACTGCGGGCTCAGAACATGAAACGGGCGGAAGGAATCGGTACTTCTAGAAATGGCCTCTGTCAGCCACCACGACACCAGACCCCCCCCCTCCGGACCAGTCGCGGCCAGACTAAGACTACCCACACAAACTACTACTGCTACATGCGACTTATTGAGGTTTCGCGGCGCAACTAACTTGGTCACCGCGCCAACAGGGAGCTTTAGTCAAGAGGGAGAGAGAGAGAGAGAGACGCCAAGAGTCAGACAGGGAGGAGGAGCGGGGGCTAAAACCCTCGTGAATGCCCCGTAACATTATGTAAGCCGCTCTGGCCTGTGCTAGAGCCTATGCCTGGGCAGGGCGCACGATGGCTATTCAAACGGGGTCGGAGGCAACGCCGCGGTGGTGGCGAGCCTCTCTCGGGGTAGTCCGCGCCCAGGGCGGCCAGGGGCGGCCGGGGGGGGGGGGGGACTCGGGGCGACTCGGGGGCTCGAGAGCTACACACTTGGCTGATGGGCCGACGAGGTTAATTGAATTTGCCCAGGTGAGTAATGAAGGGCTCAGCGTGGTTTGTCCGAGATAACCGGGCCATGGCACCGCGGACCGTGGCCTTTGGCCCACCCAAAGTGCGAACTGTGATGGGTTACTCTTGATGGTGGGTATTTTTACAAATCTTGGAGATGAATAATATGAGAGGGCTGGGTATTAGGTATAGGTCCGTTTACAGCCCACCACTGAGCTACCGGAACAAAGGTATTATTTTATATTTAATGGTATTATAGAAAGGCTTGCTTGTGTTAAATAATATAAGAGTTGGTTTAACTTTTAATGGTTGTGGTTCATTCTAATTATTTTTGGCATTTAATTAGCACATACATAAGTGCAAAAACCAGACATTGACATAATAATTAAATATTTAAAGACATATTAAGTAATGACCATCCAGGGTCTTAACGGAAACATAAGTCCTCCTGGAAAAATGGTAATACAAAAAGCGACAATAGAACCATAATTTCCCCAAAACACATAATCGTATGGGAGTATACAAAACCAACGATGCTCCGAACCAACGAACCAACGAATTTTCGACAGCGGCTCGTTGACCCAATCGTGGACATCACCTCAAGAAAAAGACAAAATGAGATTTAAAAAAATCAGAATTTTTAAAAAAATGGTACGCTTACGCTTGCATCACGAGTGAGGGACCCCTCGATGAGACATGACTCTGCCCGCTCACATAGTAGAAGACATCAACAGTCGCGGTGGTGCGAGCGCCGACCCTCCGACTCGAACCGCAGGGAAACCTGACGGAGGGTAGGGGCGCACAGGGGTGAGGCACGGGACGGGAGGGGCGGCAGGCAGGGAAGGGGGCAGGCAGGGCAGCCCGGGGAGGCAGGGCACTCCACAGCAGCGGCTCGGTCTCGGTCTGCTCTGGTGGCTGGGCTCTCTTCCACGATGGAAGATTGTATCCGGAGTGTCTCTCCCCCGCCAACCATTCTCCGGGCCCGATGGCGACGAATGTATTCGAGCACGCCCATACCCCATCCCTTCTTCAGCTTTCAAAGGTTCGCCAGCCCCTCGTAGCGCTTGTGATGGCGAGGGTAGGCAGACCCGCAAGACACTTGGGCCGGGCGGGCTGGCCTAACCTGACGGCGCTATAGACACACGGCAGGCACACGACTCGAGCGCCGTGGGGGTGGGCCATCCCGCACAGCCCCAGTGCTTTGCGGGTCTGCCTACCCTCGCCATCGCAGGCGCTACGCACCGCACAGCGAATGCAGGCTCGGTGGCTCGGTCTTGTATCCACTCTCCCCTTTCCCAAACTGAACTTAAAACCACCTCTGCGTATCGCCGCGCAGCCTCGCGTTGCGCGGACTCGCCTCAATTTCCGTCCCAATATCCGGCATGACACGCCTTGCCCTCCACCCTTTCCAGCCAACCGCACTGCTGCAACAGCAGCAGCAGCAGCAGCAGCAGCAGCAGCAGCAGCAGCAGCAGCAGCAGCAGCCCCCCCCTGAGCTTCACCAGGCCGGCCCATTGCTGCTCGACACCGCCATCAGGTCTAATTTTGGAAACAGTTTGTTTTTGGTGGAAGTATTTTTGTTCCAATCTCAGAAAAAAATTGCCTAAAGTTGCTATTCAAGTCTATGTACGCCCCATCGATCCCCTTTAAGAACTAGCCTGTCCTAGAACGCACTAGCGTTTTTTATGCCTATCTTGGATTTTTCTCGTTTATTCGCTCGATTACTCCCCCGATTCGATACGCGTGAAGTCGGTTGAGTGAGGGGGGGGGGGGGGGGGGATGCGCGGGTCACACAGCGGCTGCCGCCGCGTGCGCCTCGCCCCCGCATTCGGCAAGGTTTTTTCCGCGACGCGAACAATGATGGACGCTTGTCGGCGCCGCTCGCTCCACACGAGGACGGCGGCGGGGCGGGGAGGGCGACGCAGACGACAGCGCCGAGCTGGCTCCGGGGGGCTCCGGAGGGCTCCGGGGGGCTCCAGGGGGCTCCGGGGGGCTCCGGGGGGCTCCGGGGGGCTCCGGGACGGCTCCGGGCTACAGCGCCTTTCAGGGAAAGAAATTCAGCACACCGTTCGGCTCTGTGGGGCTCTGTGGGGCTCTGTGGGGCCCTGTGCGCGTTGCGGTCGGCCTTGTGTGAGAAGAGAGGCCTCGCAGGGAGAAGACTGTGCGCGCCGTGGCGACGGGCTCCCTAACCCGGGGCGGGACCGGGGCGGGACCGGGGCGGAGGCAAAGGCAGAGAGCGCTTTGCCTCGCGCGGTTTGCTCGGCCAGGCCGGCGGCCCCGAGCGTCCTTTTGTTCCTACGGCCCACGCAGAACAAAAGCACCTTTGGAACGAGGCGGATTAACTTTTACCTCAAGGGGTTGGCAGGGTGACATGAATAGGATGCCAGGCGCCGGGGGCTGCCAGCAGGGAGGCAGCGGTGTGGTGTGGTGTGGTGCAGCTGCAAAGCGTCGTCGCTCACCGGAGGACCGGAGGGAGGGGCGGGACACCTGAAGGGTCGGGCCCAGCCAGCGACAGCCGGAGACAGCCGGAGCCAGCAGCAGCCAGCCGGAGCCATCCGGAGCCATCCGGAGACAGCCGGAGACAGCGGTAGACACTCGGATTGCACGGAGGGTGGACAGCCCGATTGTGGCATAACTGTCCGGCCGCCAAAACGCGCCGCGGTGGACCGCGAGCGCGACTGTCAAGCTCTGCCTGCGAGCTGTCAGAACCGTGCACCCGGCCCAGTGGGCCCAGCAGCCCCAGCCTAAGGACAGACTCGTTCTTTGAGTTCTGAGAGAAAATAAGTTTGTTGTGTGAGAATGAGAAGTGAGGTACAATTACAGGGGGGATGAGGGGAGTGCTGACCTCGAGCACACAGGTGTGATCATTTCCAAAGTACCGCAAAAATAGAGCCGCTTTACATATGTGGGAATGATTCACGCTATCCAGCCCACATAGAGGATTCGACGGGAGAAAAATGTGCAGTGGATCTGCAACACAGAATTCTCCATACACAAATGGTAGGACACCGCCGACGAAGATCAGCAATGTCGTTCCTGATACGCACCGGGACCGAAGGGCTGACCAGACCTTGAGCGCAGACGGAGCACACCGCACGCATTGCCGGTGCTGTCCGAGAGACAGTCTCTGTCCCGCACTGGGGCTGGGGCCGCGGGGTGCCTCTTGGGGCCCCTCTTGGGGTGCGGCGTGCACGGCCAGCTTTGCCGCTCTGCCGTGCCGCGCTGTCCCCGGGAATGAGATTAGATGGAGGAGCCTCAAGCCCCGCACGGCAGCTAAGCGCCACACGGCTGTAGCGGGCTGGCGGTGCTGCCCCACTCACGGCTGAAGCCCGGCCACCCCCGGCAGGACCCGCAGGACCCGCAGGACCCGCAGGACCCGTGTCCTCCAGGCAGGCACTCTGTCACGCTGCAGACTAAGTCGCCCATTTCCCATTTCGACCGGGCGCGCGGTGCTTGTGATTCAATCTGTCAATGCGTCAAATCAATTTCCATTCCGCTGTCCTCTCCTTCTGCCCCCACTCCGCCGCCCTGCCGCCCTCGCGATCTGCCTGGTTCTCTTTCGTACTTCTCTCATCTCATCGCCAACCTACGTCACGTTTTGGTTTTCGCGAACGTGCGCGCCACCGGGTGGCTTCGCTGCTACTGGCACTCTCTGCAGAGAATTCGCGTCTCTCTCTCTCTCTCTCTCTCTCTCTCTCTCCTCTCTCTCTCTCTCTCTCTCTCTCTCTCTCTCCTTCTCCCCCCCCTCTCCAATAACACGCCATGCGTACGAGAGAGGCAGGAGATCCAGACGAGAGGCCCGCTGCTGAGGCCTCTAGTAGGCGGCTGTGCCTGTTGCAGCCGCCGTGGCAGAGCCCCCGTGTCCCCGTGTCGCACGGCTGGCGCGAATGGGCACTGAGCGCGAGTCAGACGAGAGTAATTCGTTTCACGCAGAATTTCCCTCCAGCTTGTGGTGCTGCTTTTACTTCACACGCATCGCCGCTCCCCTGGGATTTTTTCCTGTTTTTCGACGCGGGACGCGCGGGAAAGAACAAGACAGGCATGGAGAACGCTTTACCGTTCTAGGACAGGCTCGTTCTTTGAGTCTTGAGGGGAAATAGGTACTTCATGTGAGGTACGAGTAAAGGGAGAGGAGGGGAGAGGTAAACTTTGGGCAGCGCAGATTGATATTGCATTTATTCTCCGGATAAAGGATGAAACAATGCACGATGTGCGCGAAGCACGATACTTCTCGGCGAACGCATCATTGGTGTTCATTGGCAGTCTCACCTGCTCTCACTTCCGAAACGCACCGGAACCAAGCGGCTGACCAGACCCTAAGCGCAGACGGAGCACACCGCGCGCAATTCCGGCGATGTCCGAGAGACAGCGGCGAATGGCGATTAAGACGGGGCGGCTGGGCAGGCTCAGCGCGTGGACGGAGCACCCTGCGCCCCGCGAGCCAACGGATTTGCTCTCTGCGGGACAACAGTGGCTATAGTATCAATAGCGCGCTGCTCCCCTCCACCAGAGCTCCGTAGCGTAGTGGGCTAGCGGACCGGTCGGTGACCGCATGGTTCGGAGTTCAACTCTTTGCCGGAGTAAAAAATTTTCTGAAGTCTGCCGACCGAGGATGGTGGGTAAAATATACCAAAAGAAAGTGTTCAAAGTGTGTTGTCTGAGTGACCGCGGACGTTGGGCCGCGGCCATTCCCCGGAGGTTGAATACACTGCTGAGGAACAGTGGTTCGACGCCCAAGCAGGGGAATGGTGCTTGCCAAGACTCGGCAGAAATTAAATGTAGAGGCCTAGGGTTCGGCCTTCTACATTTTTCAAGCGTAAGGCCTCGGAATCTGGAGTATTCGGGCAACACCTACTTGGATACATGGCGTAGAAGAGTAGAGTACAATCGGCTTCGGCCGTGTACGATCTGGGCATCCTACCTCCCTCTCAATCCGCGAGGGAGTGGCCTCACGGCCACAGACCAACTGGCTGGTCGAAGGGGGCTGACTCCTGAAATCTGGTCAGCGGAAGGGGCGATGTTGGCCGTTGCGGAAGCCTGCCTACCAAGGTGGCTGCGTCGTGCCTGTGTCTTAGCGGCGGTCAACTCCTGGTACACCGGTTCCCATCCGAACACCGAAGTTAAGCAGGAACGGTTCCGGACGGAAGTCTGGGACGAGGTAGGACCCACCCATTTTTGCCGTTTTTTGTTGTAGTTGTATTTTTTATTTGCAGGGCCTGAATCTTGAGGATTCAATATACTTTTGAATTTTTAAAAAAATATTTAAATGAAACGCTTTCTACCAATTAATAGAGAAAAGAGGAAAACCGCGAAAAAACAAATTCGACCAATAGTGCATGAGTGTAACGAGCTCATCACTTTAAAAAAAAATCAAAACTTCTCATCATTTGATCGTAGCAGTAGTAGTAGTAAGCAAGGAACGAGTAAAAACGAACACATTTCCCCTCAGCTTTTCCATTCTTTCGTCTGTCGTTGTTCCGTTCTTTCTTCCCGAGATTGTTCTCCCCTCTCCGCCCGCCACTGGCCGCAGCTCGGCGACATGACTCGGAACGAATGCCTCCTCTGGGGCCCGGCCCGGCGGCGGCCGCCCGCCGCCCGCCGCCAACAGTTGCTTGTACCTACCAGGCGTTGTACCCTCCGGGCAAGGGATGGGGTCCTGAAAATTTTGAACACAGACTGTAATCCCAAATGACTAGATGCATAAATGTACTTCCAACCGCCCTATCTACAGACCCGAAAAATAAACTGCATAAGTGGGTGCGTCCTACCTCATCCCTTATGCCATGTTCGGAACAGTCCAGCTTAACTTCGGTGCTCGGATGGGAACTGGTCACCATCTGCTAAAAAGTCGAGCGACCAGCAAGATTTGAACCACAGACCTGTCGATCACCAACCAGTCCGCTAACCAAGATTTTAAAAAACTTATTCCGTGATCTGAAACTTATCTGAGACTCTTCTTTAAGTCAACTGCCTGATGTTTACTTTAGGCTTTAATCGCGCCACGATGGTGGTGGCAGTGCGCTCCCGCAACTCTATACCAGGTGTATCACTGGCCCCGGGCAGTTTCGGATTTAGGCAGTCCCGCAAAGCACTATCTCCCTCTCTTTCTGTCTCACGCGTCTGGCCGAGCCAGAAAGAGACGGAGATGGTGTGTTGCGGGACTGCCTAAAACTGAAACTGCCCGGGGCCAATGATACACCTGGTATACCAGCCGTGCCCAGAGCAGAACATCGAGCGAAAAAATTTGGTGGCAGGAAACATGGAGGAGAGGAAGAGATGTGGGGGGCGGGGAGCGGAGGGGTGCGTGCCACGCGCTGTTTTCAGAACTAACACGCAGTCCTGGCCGGCCCCGGCAGGACCCGGCAGGACCCGGCAGACCGATGCGCGGCGCCCGTCCCGTCCCGCCATATCGTGCGCAGCGGCAGTGTTTGCTCTCGGAGCTCGTGTGCTCCGGGCCTGCCTGCCTGCCTCCCTTTCTCCAACATATACGCACACGTGTGTCCGAACTGCTAATTCATGTGTTTTGAAGACCACACGGGGCGTGACGTCGAGGCAAGCGATCTACACGCGCTTCACACGCGTCCTCTATGCACAAGAATCACCTAAACACACACACACACACACACACACACACACACACACACACACACAAGCCAAAAACAAACAGAAATAATGACAATTCATGATAAAAATTGTTGAATCATGTGATTCGATACCGAGGGTGGTTTTTTGGGGGAACAGTGTGCCTCCACGAGAAGCAGCACCAGTACCAGCGGCAAGCGGCTGTGAGCGAGAGGAGTGGGGGTACTGAGTGAGACGAGACGACCCCGGCCTCGCCCCTGCCCCTCCCGGCACCGCTCGCAAAGCGCTCACTTCCACTTCCCACGCCACTTGACTCGAAGGCCGTGCCGTGGGCCCCGCCGTGGGCCCCGCTGTGGGCCCCGCCGTGGGCCCCGTGGGCCCCGCCGTGGGCCCCGCCGTGGGCCCCGCCGTGGGCCGTTCGGGGGACTGTCAAACCGAACCGAGAACCTAACCGCACGGCATGGCAGCCCACACCGCGACGGCTATCAGTTTTCCCTTGCAGGCGGCAGGTAGCGGAGGGGGGGCGGGGGGGGGGCTACTGAGGCCCCCGTCGGTGACACGCAGACTCCACCGCTGACACCTGATAGGGAGAGAGAGAGAGAGAGAGAGAGAGAGAGAGAGAGAGAGAGAGAGAGAGAGAGAGAGAGAGAGAGAGAGAGAGAGAGAGAGAGAGAGAGAGAGAGCGAGACTTCTGAAGTGTGCCGTGAAACTTGTCGGAAAATTTCATATCAACGCGTCTCTCCTTTCACCCCCTTCCCCTCCTCCCTGCGAGCGCTTCGTATGATTAGAGTCTCCGGACGCGTCCTCACAAAACAGACCAAGACGAAAGACCGCGCGGTGGCAGCCGTGGGGAGAACACCCCCCTCCCTAGGATACTCCCACTTTTACTGCCCCCGTTTTGCGCTTGGAAGCGCAAGAAGATCCACCTCCAACCGGTCCCTTTTCTACGCATTATTGGGAAAAGAGGAAATGCGTTTCTTCCCACGGGGGAGATCGGCTAGCAATGTATCATGATCAGAGCTGCAGGTAAAAATCTTGAAAAGAAGCGATTTACGAAATAAATAAATTTCTTTTATTCTTTTTCGTGGTTCGGGGCATAAAACTCAAACTGTAAATATCTACGTCCAGTATTTGAACCCGCGGTATGGCAGGGTGTGCGTACCCTTGACCAGGGGGGAGGGGGGAGGGGTTATGGTGTGGCTGGAGGGGGGGGGGAGGGCTTTGTCTCTCTCCGAGGCCGCCGTCCATTTCTATTCCCCTACTTTATGCCTTTACGGAGGCAATACGACACGCACGCACCTTCGGCCCGACTCGGCCACGCACTCTCAAAAATGAATGCTTGATTCAAAGCGATTTTGATGCGAATCTTGTATTCTTGTGGGATTTTGTTGATTTAAGAATCATCTGCGTACATCAACCGTATGTATGCTTGGCACTAGCATATGATGCTTGAGGCACGTATTGTATTCTTGGGGCTATCATATCGTATCCCGCAATCAAGCATAATATGCTTCAATCAAGCATAATATGCTTGTGGGACTTTTGGAGTTTTAGGCATGAAATATGCTTGACTCAAAGCATTTTATACTTAAATCGTGCATTCATTTTTGAGAGTGCTCTCGCCCGCCCCACCCCACCACCTGATGATCCTCGCGATCAACCTGCAGCTCCTGCCCTCCCCCTGCTACCCCGTCCCCAACATCCACCCCTTCAAGTGGATCGATAGGCAGACTCCGGCCCGGCGCTGTTCTGCTGCCGTCGTTGCCGCCGCTGTTGCTGTTGCTGCTGTTATTCGTGTTGATGTTCGCCGCTGCTGCCGCCGCCGCAACCGCAGCCGCCGCATCTGGCATGTCGATTGTTTGTGGCCGCCATGTTCAGCCCCGATGTTGACTGTCTGGTGGTGATGGGAACATGGGAGGATACGGGGAGGGGAGGACAGGATGTTGGCCTGCTCTGTTTAAAACGGAAATTATTATTTTTTTTGTTCCGAAACGAGCATTCGTTTGACTACTCATATAGGTGTCCCTACTATCGAACGCAGTGCCATGAGTTTCTCTACCTTGACCACAGCTGATTCCAAGCTACGATGGGTTAACCTAAGTTTGTGTGACGCCTCACAGCGGTTTCGGAGCTAGTGATGCGGGTCATCAGAAACCATTTTCATGTCCATACGATGCCTAGGGGTTTGGTCCTTGCGCCAAAAAAGGACAGAATTTCCTTTTCCGTAAATTGTGAAAATTAGGCCTGCCATTGTTATTGCGAGCGGTGGCAAGTGGTGGGGCCGTAGCGGAATTTATGGGGATCCCCCCTGCTGGGTGGGTCCTCCGCTCGACCGCTGAGATTGCGCGCGGATTACCATGTGCTTCCAGGCTAAGCCTAACAGCCAGTCCTTAGTCCATAGTCACCTGCTTGGCCGGAGTAAGCGGTGGTGATTCGGATCGGATGCAGGAGTGACAGAGCTTCTCACAACGGTTGTTTATTAAGTTCATTTCTTGGTGGCAGGTTCTGCTGCCCAGAGCACTCCAATTATCTGAGAGCCAACTTCGATAATGTTTCTCGGCACTCAGATTAAGCTGGCTTAATTTCTAGTTTCACCCGTGGGTGTGCTTGAAGTTAAGAAAGGCTCCACCCCACCACGGGAGTGGGTCCTTTAGGAGTGTGCCCCAGACACCCCTTATACACTTTCACGCCCCCTCCCCTGACTGGAGGAAGGTCACGTGGTTTGTGAATGCTCCCTTACACTTTAGCGTTTCCACGCAGCGCACCGCGAGGCTGGCAACGCTAATTCTGCAGCATGCATATTCATCCCGCCATGCGTCCCGCTGGCTGCACCCGGCTGCAGCAGCGGCAGCAGCGGGCAGCAGCGGCAGCAGCGGCAGCAGCGGCAGCAGCGGCAGCAGCGGCAGCAGGCGACGTGACTAACCCGAGGCTGCGCCGGGTTGGGCTGGGTGGGGTGGCAGGTAACGCAGGTGCAGACAGGTGTACGTACTCGGAAAAAAAAACAACTGAGACTCGCACGTTTCTCATACTAAATCGACGTGTCGTTCGCGTTTTGGTGGCAAAGTAGAAATTTGATTACGCCACAGCGCATTTCTGCACGTTTGCAAATGCTGCATAAAATATAGCCCCCTCTCACCCCCATCCCTCACTGTTATTCTTGTAATTGTGTTGCTGCCGATTACCAATTCATATCGACATACGCGGGGGATGGGAAGTGGGGGGGGGGGCTGGGGAGGGGGGTTGCACACCATCAGTGGCTTGGAATTAACTCGAACGGAAATATAAAACTAAGAGGATCTTGTTCCGTACAACTGACTAAAGCGAACGGGACGAGAAGTTACCTAGCACCTTC
The DNA here is from genome assembly GCA_038380765.1 of Odontothrips loti. NCBI lineage: Eukaryota > Metazoa > Arthropoda > Insecta > Thysanoptera > Thripidae > Odontothrips > Odontothrips loti. The sequence continues at coordinate 10,636,942 of CM076245.1, forward strand.
CATTGCACAATATTCTTCCCCTTTGGTCTAGGAGGGATGATTAATTTGTGCCCCACACAATCTGTCTGCTTTCCTGCCTGTCCGCCCGTCTGATTCACCGTACCTACACCTCGCTCTGCACTGCTCGGGGCCGCGCTAGAATTTCAGAATGAAACAGACGGCCTCGCCTGGCTGCGACCTCCCAAGAGCGCGAGGAATCCTCTCCCTCCCCAACCTCTGTTCGTCTGTCTGACTGTCTGGCTCACTCACTCACTCTCTCCCCCCTCTCTCGGTGCAGCAGCATAGGAATGCCTGTGTTGTTTAAAGCCACCGTACCGGACCGGACCGGACCGCACCCGCCCCTCCCCATCCCGCCCGACGCCCGTCCCACTCCCTCGCCCGCCCATCCAACCACCACCCACCAAGTACAGCAGCGAGGCGGCGCACGGCGCCCGGGAATGTTAAGAAACCCGATAAATCTGGCTGCGATTATAAAAGTTTGCGCTGTGGCCTGCAGGAGCAGTGCGCAGCCGAGCTGTGCGCGGAGCTGCGCACAGCAAAAGTTAGCAGGATTAAATGCGGAGTCGTCCCGCGTCGTTCCGGCAGTACGGCCGGCTGGGCTGCTGGCGGCAGGCGGCAGTCGGCTGCCACATCCGTCGGAAACGTCACAAAGTCAAGTGCTAGCTTCTCCGATGCCGCGCCACCCCACCAGGACGAGTCTGGTGGACAGCCGGGGACACTGGACACGCAGCCAGACGCGCAGCGACACCATAACTAGGCTGCCCAAAGGCCAATCAATCCAGGGCGAATTTGTGTCACGTGTTTCGTTGTGCTGGTTTTAGTCCTTCAGGGGGTTCAAAATTCGCGTCGCTCGCTTGATTGTAATTAATCAATAAATATTCAAGAACATTCAAGATATACAAGAACATTATTTCAGTTATCAGTTTCAATCATCGCGTATAAGGAACGTCACACCTGCTATGCACCCATAAGACGGTCGGCAGGGGCTACACGGTCCCTAGGGCTGGTGTGCCCCCAGTGACCCGTTAGTAAATTTTCAAATTCTCTGCCTAATGCCAAAAAGGCATGTTTAAAGAAATGTTTCGATTCTAGGTCAAAGAATCATTTTAAAATGCCTTTTCGTACTTTCAAGACAAAATCGAGGAATTACTGAAAAAAAGTGAACCTACGGCTCCCGGCCCTGGGTATTCCCGCAAGGGCTCTCCAAGGTTTGCGCCATCCGGGAGACACCGTTGTGCCATCCGTAGGCTCCGTCGTACCCCGAGGGGTACTCTCTTGGCAAGCGAGAGAACTCGCAAGCTAGAGGTGCACTCCTACGTCCCAGATTCATAGGACTTACGGTTAACGAAAGATCACCTTTCGACGACGAATGGCCGAACCCTTAGCCATTCGCCTCAGCCGAGTCTCGCCAGACACACTTCCCGGGGTAAGAGTAGAACCAGTGAAGGTCCGACACCGGGGAGCGCCGCTTACCACGATGATGACTTGACTGATGACTGTGTCTGCTCATAACCGTGGTGACGAATGGACAAAGAAATCTTTTTTCGCTGATAGCGCTCCGCCTCGCGGCTCGCTAACGTTCGCGAAAGATTTTCGCTAAATTTTTGCGTATCCATATTTTTTCGCTGATCCAGCGAATAATTTGCTAAGCCAGACAAAACATTTCGCTGAGTGAGCGAAAAATTTGCTGACTCGGCGCAAAAAATCTTGAGACGCGTTTTCAAAGTTCAGAATTCGCTGGACCAGCGAATCTCTTTTTCTTCCGTGCATATCGCTTGACTCCCATGCCAGTACAGTTAATCACGCCCCGTGACCCTGTGCCTGCCCTTGTCCCTTTGCCTGTGCCCTGGGGCAGAGGCGGGTCCGGTCCGGGCTCTAATAGAGGAAGGGCTGCTCCTTGAGATGCAAGCTAGGTGCGGTTCCGGGGTGGCCCGGGGCGGGGCAGGGCGGGGCAGGGCGGGGCAGGGCGGGGCAGGGCGGGGCAGGGCGGGGCAGGGCGTGTCGGCCACCGCCACTTGCCTCTCATAATCCGATGGCCACACAGAATGCAAATGGGGAGCCGGCGGGAAGAGGTGTCCGAGGGGGGTCCCGGGGGTGTCTCTGGGTCGTCCCGGTGGTGTCCCGGCGGTGTGCTGCCCGGGGACGTCTGCTGTGGGCGGGGATATTGCTGCGCAGACGCCGTTGATGAAGCCAGGCCGCCAAACGTGCGCGCACGAGGCTCTCTGCTCTCGGCTCCAAAAGCACGTCCGCGCGCGGATGAATCCCGAACTCCGTGCGCCCCGGGCGGATGAGAACTGATTCGGGGAGCCGGCCGGTGGGGATGCGATGCGGACGGCTACTCAACTTTATTGGGCCCCTTAAAGCGAAGACAACAACTTCGGAGGCGAGATCAAATGAATGGAAAGTGTGTCGGAGCGGCTGGGCGGGTCGGGGGCGGGGCGGAGTGGCCATGGCGGCGCCGCGCCGTCTGTACCCGCCACGGCCGACCGAATCCCGGCTATCCCGGCCCGGCCCGCACTGATGGCGTGGCGTGATGGGAGGAGCGGACGTTAATTAACGTGATGGCCGGGCCGCGCCGAGGCCGGGCCGCGACGAGCGACAAAGTTTGGTGAGCTGTTATCCGGACTTTTAGGGACGCTTCGCCTGCTTCGCCGGGCCATGGCCGCCGGCTCCGGACGGCTCCGGCCTCCGGAGGCCCCCAGCAGACGGGTGGGACGTGAACGATCCCCAGTGGCCGCGGCCGAATCTCCAACAAGGGCTCCGTGAGCCGGGCCAACCGTGTGGAGCTGCAGCGAGTGATGAGTCACGGGCGGTAGATCTCCGCTGAGCGTTGGCTGGGAATTGAAAGGTAATTATTGGGTCTGATCTCTTGTCTCGTTGGACATGGCAGGGTCCAAGGAGGCGCCTCCCGCCTCCTGCCACGGGGTAGGGCTCCCTTTGGAAATCTAGCAGGAACCGCGCCAAGGCCGTCATGGCGGTGGGCAGACCGTGCTGACGAGGGCAGGATTGCCCTGAGGGCAAAGACGATTCTGTCAGCGGGACGGAAGTGGATCTGGGGAAGAGAGAAAGGGCTGAGTGGAGGGGGGGGGGCGGTCAGAGAGGGGAAGGAAATTGGTTCCCGGCGGAGCGGAGCACAGCGCACCAGCAGTGACCATCTGCATTTGGAGGCTCTGCAGAGGAGATGGCATGGCATCTGCGCGTTGTTGCTATTGGGGAAGGGAGGGGCGCGGCGCGGTGCGGCAAGGCTCCGCGCAGGGCAGAAACACAGTAAAACGGAGAAACGGACTCCGCTCCTCGCATCCGGTGCCCACCGGGGCCGGGGGGCCGGGCCACTGGCCGGGGCTTAGCGCCTGTCAAGCGGAGCGTAGGCCACCCGCACAGCAGCGCTCTGTCCGCCCACTGGGCCTGGACAGCCGCCTCGTCCCGTTCGCCGCTGCCACTCGCGGACTGTAAAGTTAGCGACGCGCGTGCGAGTAGTTGGCCGCGGAGCTGGATATTTTCAAACCGAAATTTATGGTTCCAAAAATGATGGGCTGATGGTCTGTTGATCATTGGTAACAAAAGCTAAATCGTCCCGGCTTCCGCCAGGACCCCTGCCTTCAGCTTCGGTGATCTTACGTGAACCGGTGCTGGTTGGCCCCGGGCGGCCGCTACGCGGCTAGCGACAGAAGGAAAAGTTAACCAATTTTGAATTTTCGGGGCAAACACGTGTTCACTACATTTTGGGCGCGTCGTGTGCGGACCGACGTCTGGACACGGTTTCGTCATTAAAATGGCAAAAAAATCAAAGAGAAATCAAAGTCTGTAATCAAAGCAGCTACGTTCCCATCTGTAGATGTTGCGCTTGTACAGCGGCGCCTAACCAGCACGGCGCCCCATAGGTCATAACGGGGCGGATCAGTGCGGTATAGAGAACGACTCTCCGCATGGAGAAGTCTGTGCTTTGGACACACCGCGCATTGTTCTCCCGTTGAATCTTTCTCTGTTGACCGTAGCATAAATTCTCCAATAATTAAAGTGGCGCTTCGTTTACGGTAACCTGGAAATTTTCATACCTGTGTGCTCCACGTTAGTTACCCCCCCCCACAACAAACTTATTTCCTCTCAAAACTCAAAGAACGAGTCTGTCCTGGGGGAGGGGGTCAAAAAGTGGCCTAAAATCGGTCACGTAGTTTATGAACGTCCTATGAGGGAGGGAGCCGCGTGATTCGGACAGGGCAGGAGAAAGATAGGCGGATTATGGCGTCGAACAGGGAAGATGCGCCATCAGCACCGCTCTCCATCTCTGCCAGAGACGGCTCGGAGTCACCACCGCCCTGGGCCGCCCTGGGCCCCGTCCAGGCGATGCTGGCCATAAATTAGCACGAGCACGAGCGCCGTACACCGGCCGCTGCAGAGCGTTGCGGGCTACAGTGTATTTACTGTACTGTCGTGGGACCATAAATATTTTTGCAGTAAACAAAACTCATGGAGGGAGTCGGCAAAACTCGGGACGCGAGGAGGAAGAAAGATATGGAGACATGAAGAGGCAGTTCGGTCGAGTTTAGGGTGGGCGGTGGAGGCGTTGCCGCAGCTGCTCGTGATCGGGATAATATCAGCGGCGGAGCGGCGGAGCAGGCAGCATGCGGGTTGCGTTTCAGGCCAGACTGGGCAGGAGACCGGACTAGCCGAGGCTAGACCAGACGCGGAGCAAATCGGCGGCACGGCACGGCCTGGATCAGGTGCGGACGGGCGATGTCAGCCTAGACCGCAGCGCGGGCTACCGACGACAGCGAAGTGGTGGGAACCGTCCGCAGCGCGCGGGGGGACGACAGGACGACAGGGTCGTTGTGGGGGAGGGGAGGGGGAGGGGAGGGCTATGAACGTGACGACGCTATACCGCACCGCGCCAGATGCTGGCCGGCCGCTGCCGACCGGACCCACGGACCCACTGGCTGGGGCTGGGCGTGCGCACACACTCAAACAGTTCTGGAACAAACTCGTTCTTTGAGTTTTGAGAGAAAATGAGTGCGTTGTTGTGTGAGGTATTGTACAACGAGAGGCGGTACTGACGTAGAGCGGACAAGGTATGAAAGTTTTCGAAGTACCGTAAAACTAGGGCTATATAGAGAGGCGTTTTAACCCCGGCCCACAGAAATGATTCGAGGGGAGAAACATTCGCATGTCCACAACAAACTCCTCCATGCGGAGAACGCATCACCGATGGCTTTCAGCACTCCCGCGTCCAATACGCATCGGGACCAAGGGGCTGACCAGACCCTAGCGCAGACGGAGCACACAGCACCAAGGGCGCGCTGCTACTCTCTTGAATCAGACGGAGCTCCGTAGCGTAGTGGATTAGCGGACTGGTCGGTGACCGCAAGGATCGGCGTTCAACTATTTGCTCGGGTATATTTTTTTTTCTGAAAGTCTCCGAGGATGGTGGGTAAAATATTCCAAAAGAACGTGTGCAAAGTGTGTTGTCTGTTTGATCGCAGACGTTGGGCCGCGGACATTCCCCGGAGGTTGAATACGCTGTTGAGGAGCAGTGGTTTAATTTTTTGCTTCTACGTCATAGTAGTGGCAGAGGAAGCAAAGGACGAGTAAAAAGTGAAGAATAATACAAAGCGGAAACTTTCCCTAACCTTCGAAGCTTACATTTTTGATACACCAAGGGAAACCAACTACCGGCCGATGCAAAAATACTCGCTTTTCGTAGTGCGGCTGAAGTCAGAGAGGAGCGAGAAGGAGAGGAAGAGAGGGAGGAATGGGAGTTTCGTGTTCCTGTCGGTCAACGTGACATGCCGACCCAGCACGCCCCGCCGCTCCATGCTCACCTGGACGCCTGTCAAAGCACTCCACAGCAGGCCTGTTCGCGCCAGCCCATGTTATATGCATAAGCACAGCCCCGGCAGAGGGATAGGGGGGAATAGCGGCGCACTCGCGTTGTGAAGGGAAAAAATACCATCATGAAATTCTCATCCTGAGGTAAACAGAGCTGCGACCCGCAGCAGACGCCGGATACAGGACAATGGTGCTGAAACTGGAACTCTCTTGCTCTCTTTTCTCTCTCACTCTCTGAGCCCGCATCGCGCTGCGCGTCGTAATTTGCCCCGGCCGTTCCCTGATCGTCCGCGTGCCGGGCCTTTTGCCCTAACATCCTAACCTAACATAACCTAACCGAACTGTGCAGTCGGCTGCCGCTGCGCCCTCCGCCCGCCCCTCGACACTTTGGCCCACCTGTGCCGGCCGTTGGGGTCGGTCCCTGCCGGCTCCCTGCAGGTCCCTGCAGGCCTATCGGGAGCCGCTCACTCACCACCCTCCCTCCCTCCCTCCCTCCCTCCCTCCCTCCCTCTAGGCCCTTAGACCCCCGCAGCGACGCGGCCGTAAAGAAATAAGACGCTATTCACTCGGAGGGACGGCGCCCAGCATTGAGCCCTCGGCTCGGCCCGCTCCACGGCCACTTGGAATCAGGACTCGGAGGGGGGGAGGCCGTTTCCTCCATGTCGTCTGTGACGTGTCGGCCCGCCGGCCGCCCCCGGCCGCCCCCGGCCGCCCCCGGCCGGCCTAACGCTGTGCAGAACCCCCGCGGAGCGACGCGGAACGGCGAGGCGCCCCTCTAGGGAAATTAATTCCACGGCCGGAGCATGATGGGACGGCCGTTACAGCCGACCACTCCTGAAAAGAGAAAGGGAACCGAAGAAGAGTCAGAAGACGCGTGCTGTCAGCTGCGCACCGCCGGGCCGTGAAGGTTACCGCACGGCTCCTGGCAGTGCGGCAGTGCGGCAGGGCGGCAGGGCGGCAGCGAGGCGCCCGCCCTTGTGGCACGGCACATTCACTGCGTGTGGCTCTTGGCCCCCTTGGCCCTTCGGAGTGGCCAACAAAGAGCAACGGGGGCAATATATATCCCTCTAACCTGCCGGCCCTGCGGGGGCTGCGGGGGCCAAGACCCCCCACCACCTCGCCCCGCGCCCTTCGCTGCCCTCCAGCTCCTGGCTCACCACCCCCTTTCTCCCTGTGTCTCTTTCTCTCCCTTCTTTCTCCCCCTGCCCCGCTGACCTGTGGCTGGCTAACCCCTTTACGCAAGATCAGCCGGCCCAGCAGCAGCAGCAGCAGCAGCAGCAGCAGTAGCAGCAGCAGCAGCAGCAGCAGTAGCAGCAGGCCGTCCCGGCCGTGCCAGGCGTGCCCTTTGCCGTGTGAGTTGGCCCGGCACGACCCGCGCCCCGGGTCCACACACATGGCTGGGCCCCCAGCTGCCCCCTGCTGCCCCCTGCTGCCCCCTGCTGCCCCCAGCTGCCCCCTGCTGCCCCCTGCTGCCCCCTGCTGCCCCCAGCTGCCCCCAGCTGCCCCCTGCTGCCCCCTGCCCGGCGGCCTCGGTCCGGTGCTATCCGTCCCCCGTCCCCTTTCGACTCCTGCGCTCCAGTTAGTCGTTACATTCCAGATTTGCTCCGCTCCCCTCCCCCTGCCGCACGGGACGCGAGCGCGGCAAATAATTTTCCGAATTTTCTTCCCTTTGAAAGCGCGCGCGAGGCGAGCCGAGCCGGCCGCCGTGCCCCTCCCCCTCCATGTCCTCGGCGTCCCTTCACTTCCCTTTTACTTTTTCGCTTCTTTGTTCGGCGTGCGGGCCGTGCGGGGACCGTGCGGGCGTGCGTGCCCCGCCCCGCTGCGGGCCGTGCCGCCCCTTTTTACTCGTTCTTTGCTTACTACTACTACTACGACGACGTAGAAGCAAAAAAGAACGAGTATTGCACTCGCCCTGTCCGTTAAGACCTCCTTTCAATTCGCAAACCGCTTAACGCAAGTGTTGCGTTAACGCGACATTTTGATCAGTTGTTGATTTAGACTAGAGTAACTTGCTGTATGTATAGCAGCAGCGCGAGCCAGAAAACGCCGTTGACCACTAGCGCCATCTCTCGGAGCCCACGGTGCTGCTCTCTGCGGGACAACAGTGGCTAAAGTATCAATAGCGCGCATCTGCCTTCCACCATAGCTCCGCAGCGCAGTGGGCTAGCGGACCGGTCGTCAACCGCAAGGTTCGGGGTTCAACTCTTTGCCGGCGGAAAATTTTTCTGAAGTCTGCCGACCGAGGATGGTGGGTAAAATATACTAAAAGAACGTGTTCAAAGTGTGTTGTCTGAGTGACCGCGGACGTTGGGCCGCGGACATTCCCCGGAGGTTGAATACACTCGTTGACTCAGTGGTTCGACGCCCGAGCAGGGGAATGGTGCTTGCCAAGACTCGGCAGAAGTTAAATGTAGAGGCCTAGGGTTCGGCCTTCTACATTTTTCAAGCGTAAGGCCTCGGAATCTGGAGTATTCGGGCAACACCTACTTGGATACATGGCGTAGAAGAGTAGAGTACAATCGGCTTCGGCCGTGTACGATCTGGGCATCCTACCTCCCTCTCAATCCGCGAGGGAGTGGCCTCACGGCCACAGACCAACTGGCTGGTCGAAGGGGGTTGACTCCTGAAATCTAGTCAGCGGAAGGGGCGATGTTGGCCGTTGCGGAAGCCTGCCTACCAAGGTGGCTGCGTCGTGCCTGTGTCTTAGCGGCGGTCAACTCCTGGTACACCGGTTCCCATCCGAACACCGAAGTTAAGCAGGAACGGTTCCGGACGGAAGTCTGGGACGAGGTAGGACCCACCCATTTTTGCCGTTTTTTGTTGTTGTTGTATTTTTTATTTGCAGGGCCTGAATCTTGAGGATTCAATATACTTTTGAATTTAAAAAAAAATCATTGAAATGAAACGCTTTCTACCAATTAATAGAGAAAAGAGGAAAACCGCGAAAAAACAAATTCGACCAATAGTGCATGAGTGTAACGAGCTCATCACTTTAAAAACACAATCAAACCTTTTCATCATTTGAATTCACCTGGACAGTTGTGGACATTTCGTGAACCTCCCTTCCCCTCTAAGTGTCCACGTGGTATCTGAACAGCCCCAAAGAACGAGTCTGTCCTAGAACGGTAAAGCGTTCTCCATGCCTGTCTTGTTATCTATCCTAACTGCAAACGTATTCAGCGTTGCTGGCCGCCGCTGGCCGCCGCCGGCTACAACGCTGCCATATTCCGGCATGACCGCCTTGTACAGCCCCGCTCCCCCGCTAGCCCCCGCTACAGCCCCCGCTACAGCCCCCGCTACAGCCCCCGCTACACGCCGCGTCAGGTGTAAAAGGCAGCGAGGCAACAGCCCGTGTGCTCCGCAGCGCTGCGGGCAAACAAAGTAGTGCTGGTTCTAAGAGATTCGGCCGGATTACGTCATTGTGGGCACCTTCAGACGCCCCCGTGCAGGCAGCTGCAGAGTGAGAGAGAGGTGAGAGGTAGGTGATGCTCAAACACAGAGAGAGAGAGAGAGAGAGAGAGAGAGAGAGAGAGAGAGAGAGAGAGAGAGAGAGAGAGAGAGAGAGAGAGAGAGAGAGAGAGAGAGCAACCTAGGGGGAGAGCAGAGGGCACAGAAGAAAGGAGCCGAGTTGGTGACAGAAAAGAGGATCACTGAGGGATTACAGCGCAGTACGGCCGAGGAGGTTAGTGAGATCATCGGCACAACGACTGTCCCGAGAGAGAGAGAGAAAGGGAGAGAGAGAGAGAGAGAGAGAGAGAGAGAGAGAGAGAGAGAGAGAGAGAGAGAGAGAGAGAGAGAGAGAGAGAGAGAGAGAGAGAGAGAGAGAGAGAGAGAGCAAGAAAGAGCTGCGGGCGAGAAAAAAGACTCGCTGAGATTGACAAGGGCAAGAAGGCGAGGAGGTGCGAAAGAAAAAGGGAAGTGATTGGACCGGATGACGGAATGGCAGCCTTGTCGTCCTGACAAGGACACGGACGCCTCTGTCCTCCGTGTCCTTCGGCTCCGTCCTAGCAGCCGCCTAGCGGGCCAAGTTCCAACGCGGCCGGGCCGGGCGGCGCCGGGGCAGGTGCACACTCACTACCCTGCGCTAGCACTTACGCACGCACGCACGCATGCACACACACACACACACGCTCTCCTCTCATCCGTCACCGCGGCGCGTCCTCCTAAACAACCAACGCACCGCCGCCGTGCTCGCCAACGTTAATGAACTGAAAGGGGGACGGAATAACGACCAAGAGCAAAGCGAGTGACGCAATGATGAAAAAACGATAGGAAAAGAGTGGGGAGAGAAACGACGCGGCGGAGGGCGCAGAGGTGGGAGACAGAGAGAGAAATGTGGAGGGGGCAGCCCGGGAAAGAGATAGGGGAGGGGCTGCGTTAATTGGTACTGCTTGCATTATGGAAGCCCCCCCCCTCTTTTCTTTCTCTCTCTCTCTCTCTCTCTCTCTCTCTCTCTCTCTCTCTCTCTCTCTCTCTCTCTCTCTCTCTCTCTCTCTCTCTCTCTCTCTCTCTCACTCTCTGTGGCTGGAAATGTGGACAAGACAGTCAGGGTCATATATTCTCGCCGGGCAGGGTTCGAGCAAGAGGGGGCGAAGGCACAAGTAATTTACTCGTTGCTGTTCCATTCTGTTTCGCGTGATGAATGATCACTACTTTAGCATCATCATTACTAGGCTGCCCAAAGGCCCATCGCGGGCGAATTTAAGTCACGTGTTTCGTCGTGGTAGTTTTAGTCCTTCAGGGTTCAAAATTCGCGTCGCTCGCTCGCTTGATTGTAATTAATCAATAAATATTCAAGAACTTATTATTCTACAATAACAATATTTCAGTTATGAGTTTCAATCATCGCGTATAAGGAAAGTCACAGCTGATATGCACCCATAAGGCGGTCAGAAGGGCTGGTGTGCCCCCAAATGAAGCGATCGGCAGGGAGGCACACGGTCCCTGGGGCTGGTGTGCCCCCAGTGCGGCGGTCAGCAGGGGGGCACACGTTCCTAGGGCTGGTGTGCCCTCAATGACCCGTTAGTAAATTCGAATTCTCTGCCTAGTGCCAAAAAGGCATGTTTAAAGAAATGTTTCGAATCAAGGTCAAAGAATCATTTTAAAATGCCTTTTCGTACTTTCAAAACACAATCGAGGAATTCATGAAAAAAAAATACGATTCCACAAAGTGAAATCCTAGGAGGCCCGAAGTAGAGTCAGACGATATTGCCGAGATTTTGTAAATTTTGTAGTTTTTCTGATGGTTTGAAGTCTCTTTTGAATGCGTATGTGAGAAACAGGATCTGGAAGGAGAGGAGAGTAGAAGGAGTGAGAAGTGTGAGGAAGAAATATTAATGAATGATTCGTTGAGAAAATATTGGATAAATATTGCAATGCTATCAAAAAGAAAAAGAACTGTATTTTTTGGGTAAGTTAAACAATTGTTAAGCGAAAAAGTTTGTCGGAAGAGAGTTTAGAATTTCGTGGGTGCAGGCTGCCAGCGGGAAAAAAAAACAACACAAAAAACACTGTCACGTGTTTTGAAAAGTTTCGACACTAATCGGCGAACACGCACGTTCCTCATTCGCGGTGCATCTCATAGTAGGAAGTGCCCTGAGCGCCCACTTTGTGTTGCAGGAGGATGAGCCAGGGGGCGCTGATGGCCGCGCGTGCCTCAGGCAGCGTCAGGAAGCCGCCGGGCCCACAGCGGGAGTCGTCCAGCTCGAGCACAGCCAACCACCAGGACGGCGATGGCGGCGGCGGTGGCGGCGCCGAGGGCAACGAGCTGTCCCCGACGGTGCGGCAGACGCGCCAGATGCAGCACCACTCCGGCAACTGGAACGTGGAGGTGGTCCGCGGCAAGGTGACGACGCGTTGCTTCTGGAACGCCTGCAAGGCCTTCTCCTTCGGCGTCGCTCTCATGGTCATCGGCACCTCCATGGCCGTCGTCGGTAAGGACATGACACACAGGGCGCAACTCGTAAACGCGGGCTGTTCCCTCGGAAATACTTCCGTCTGTTTTACGGTTCACACCTGCGATGACTCGACTCGTCCGGGGTGAGGGGGAGCGGCCTGCACAGTGACCCCTCCCGCCCTTCACACCGGGCCGACGGGCCGCCCCACACTCACTCTGACAACCACCTTTCACCTCGGCGGCCCGAGCAAATTACAGCACCCTCGTGAGCCACCAGCGGGCCGGGGCGGCCGGGCAGGGTGGGGGGGGGGGGGGGGGGGGCAGGGCTCCGCGGCCTCCCCATTAACTAGCTCCCCCCGCAGCATGACGGCGTCATCACCATGATTGCATCCCTCTTCTTGCTCTCTGTCTCCCCCTCAGCCATTCAGGGGAAGCAGGCAAGCATGGGGTGCCGTGCTGCCGGGATATCACAGACACGAGAAAGAAAGAGTAAAAGAGCGGAAGAGGAGAAAGGGAGCAACCTCTCTGGCCGCACTCTCGGAAATGTGTGTGCTCGATGGTATGCCAGATCCTTCGGGCAATGGTCGTGCTTAGACCGCAAATTCTTGGGCTTGCAGCTCTGACAGTGAGCTTGCAGAGCGTGATGCATACCTCGGCCAGTTCCAGCCTCCAGCTGGAGCCTCCAGCCGCCGCCCCCTCCCCTCAAGCAGCCTCTCTTCCCTCCAGCGGTCGCTCCCCGGCCTTTGTCTCGCCGCCTCTCCACCCCCTCAAGCATCCCTCCGAGTTCCAGTGGTTGTCCTGGAGCCCGGCAGGGCTTGGTGCCCAGTGCCCGGTGCGCGGTGCCCGGTGGCATTGCGAGCCAGAGCAGCACACGACCACGACGCCACGACCAGTGGTCCGCGGGGTTTTGAGGGAGCGGTAATTGGGTAACGCGCGTAACGCGCTGCCGTGTGGTACAACGCGGCGGCCCTGGGTGCTGGAGGAGCCAGAGGAGCGCAACACGTTGGCGAGGCGGCTATTGTCCGACGATCTGCCGACAACGGGGAACGCGTGTGTTTTTCTTTGTTTTGTTTTTTTCGGACAATGTGAGCCCCCCAGTGGCGGGCGGCCGGGGGCGGCCGGGGGCGGCCGGGGGCGACTGAGTGGGGGCCTGCCCGCCCCCAGCAATGCCCCGCCACGCCCGCCGCCTCCCCTCGGCGGCACAAGGAGATGAGAAGCACGGCGGCGGCAGACGGTGGCGGAACGTGGACGGGAAAAAATGGAGCAAAACGCGCACGAGTCGCGACAAAAGGAAGGGGATGCGACGGCGCGGGCTGAGAAGGAGCAGCACAGCCGAGAGCTAGGAGTGGAGAGAGGAGGAAGGCGAGGGACGCGCAGCGCCGCCAGGGGGATGTCTGTCTGTCCGTCCGCTCCCACACTGAGAGCATGGGAGTTAGAGTCCCAGCGGCAGAGGGCACACCTTCCCCGGCTCTTCGGAAACTTTATCGAAAGAGTCACCAATAAGTGCGACTGGTTGGGTGCCAGCTGCTGCTCCGGTGGCATTCTTACTCCCCCCCCCTCCTCCTTTTTCCACACACACACACACACACACACACACACACACACACACACACACACGCCGCAGAGAGACTCGCCCGACTGCTATGTGTAATTAAAGGGGGCCAGGCTGGGCTCGGAAGAATGGGGACACGACGAAACGACTCGATACACGAACAGAGGCCTCTCCTCTCCTCTCCTCTCCTCTCCTCTCCTCTGTCCCTTGTGGTAGAACGGGACAAACACGCGCTGGGCACGCACACATCCGGCCGACCGGCTCCTCCATTGATTTCTCTCCGCAGAGCTGCCAGAGTGGTGTGCCCGTGTTTAATTATGTAACCCCCACGAGCAAGTACTTACATTGAGAGAGACAGACAGACAGACAGAGACGCAAATAAACGTGAGCGCGGCTCTGCTGGGAAATGCACAGAATCGGGAGAGTTGTGATATCAACTCAGCTCGGCTCGGCTCCAGCCTGGGGGGGTAGGCAGTCCCGCAGCACAGGCGTGCACGCCGGCGGACTACCCACGACTCGTCGGGCGCTTCGCCGCAGTGCGGCCCTGCCGGCTTACCGGCTCTTCCGAGCGGCACAGAGCATGGCCCAGGTCCCGGGTAGACTAAAGACTTCGGAAACTCAGTCCTCGAAAAAGAAAAGAAAAAAAAAAGGGTGAAAAAAACTCGACGCTGGAGAGGGGGGGGGACGACTCCTCCCGAAAACCTTGGTAAGTACCAGTGTGACATTCCGCGTGAGTAGGCAAAAAGCGCGACCTGACCCCCTCCGTAAACTCCGGCCAGCTACGGGCCTGGCGCCGCCTGGGAAGAGCTCCTCCTCCTCCTCCTCCTCCTCCTCCTCCCGCTGATAACTCTTGGTCTTCACTTTATTCCCGTTTCGGGCTCGGTGCACTCTCTGGGCCCGTGGCGCGGTGCCTCCGCCGTACTCCCTGCCAGTGGTGTCTGCCAGCGCTTGCGACAAGGCACGACACAACTCCGGGACACGGCGGCAATTTGTGGGGACTGCTGCGGGACGCTGTGATTGGCAGGGTGGAATGGTGCGCGGAGGGCGTCTGGGGAAGAGAGAGAGAGAGAGAGAGAGAGAGAGAGAGAGAGAGAGAGAGAGAGAGAGAGAGAGAGAGAGAGAGAGAGAGAGAGAGAGAGAGAGAGAGAGAGAGAGAGAGAGAGAGAGAGAGAGAGAGAGAGAGAGAGAGAGAGAGAGAGAGAGAGAGAGAGAGAGAGAGAAGGGGAGATCATCTATCCCTGCCACTCTCAAACGCCTCATCCTCCCGGATCCAACTTATCATCTCTCTCCGTCTCGCTCAGTGTTGGCTTATCCCTTCCGCTGGTGAGCACGACGCTGCGAACTTATTGTTCGAAAGGACCCGCAGCGGCCGGGCGGGGGCGGGGCGGGGATGGGGCGTGGGCGGTGCGGGGGCGGGGGCGGGGTCCAGCCGTGGGCCGAGCAGGGGAAGGATATGGCCGAGAGATGATAAATTTGTGCCGTAAGCTTCTGTTCCTCCTCCCCCGGGGGCTCCGTCGGCCGGCAACAACCAGGGCAGCGACCACGTTGGCCACTTCTGCACTCTCCCTGCTTCAGAAAAATTATTATTATTATCTCATTACTCACAGTCACATCCATATTCACTTGGCGGCGTAACAGTCCCGGCACTGGTGTACCCCTCGTGCTGCACTCCGTACTCCGTGCGCTGACTTGTTACTCCCCCCAGCTCTCCGCTTCCAGCCTGCCTTGCCTCCCTCTCGGTCGCACTTGTCTCGCAGTAATAAATACGTTTTCATTATGCGCGGCGCTGCCTCCATTCTTCCTTGGCGCCGCCTAGCTCCACCATCAATACGTTTTATTGCTGATGATGATGATGATGATGATGTTTGCCGACTTTAATAAGTGAACCTAGTTATATACAGCCGACTCCCGGCGAGTTGTTTCAGCGCTCAGAGCCGCCGGGCACGGCCAGAGAAAATCCCTTGAGAAGGGCGCTCATGGGGCGGGTGGATGCACAGATGCGCCGCTGCGACTGCCCCGCCCGAGGTAAAAACGAAGAGGATTCCTCGAGTATTCCGAGGATTCCGGCAACCACTCAGTATTTTGAGTGAGACACCAGGAATACTGAGGATTCCGAAAAGCCTGTATTCCATTTGGATTCCCGAGTGTTCCTATAGTATTCCTGAGTGTTCCTGAAGAGCATTCCGCTGTATTCCATTTGGATTCCCGAGTGTTCCTGAGGAGCATTCCGCTGTATTCCATTTGGATTCCCGAGTGTTCCTGAGGAGCATTTATTTGTGTTCCTATAGTATTCCTGAGTGTTCCTGAAGAAGCTCAGGTTGTTGTACGACACGGCAACACTGCGGTGCTGCGTCACACCCCAACCGGAGCAAGGAAAGAACTGCGACATCCACGTGCAAAGAATTGGAGGTTATGGTCCCCAGTAGCCACATCATCACACCCGCGTGAGAGACACTATCAATAATTGTAGAATGGTCACTAGAGCACTGGTCGGTACGCTGACACTCAAATGTAAAATCCTTGCGATTTCTCGAATTTTATAATAATAAAACGGCGCGGATCCGACACCGAGCCGCAGGCACTGTTCTCTTAAGGTAAACATCTCTTTCCAACATTTGCACACAACTTTTGCCACTACGCATGGACTCTTCAGTATGAAACTAATAATCGCAAACGAACAGCAGGAGCACAGATGCGCTAGGAAATAAATAGTAAGAATTTTAATATTTCGTGCGCACGACCGAACGATTCTTTTGCGAAGACCAAAACAACTGACTGCCGACTATCAAGATGGCGACGATGGCGACGGCGGCATGGAGGGGGAAGAGGAAGGGCGAGAGGATTCCCGAGGATTCCAACTGTATTCCGCAGTATTCCGGAATACAAGTAACCATTATTGGAATCGTCTGGAATCGTCGGCAGCGGAGGGAAGAGAGGCTAGAGTGTTTCAGAGCATTCCGATTGTATTCCTTGTATTTTGGAATACTGGGGAATCCTGTCGGAATCCTGCCACATGCCGAATTGTATTCCGGTGGAAGGCGAAGTAATACTGTAGGAATCCTTTGGAACATTGTGAATCCAAAAAACCACTCCTGGAATACTCATAAATACTCATAAATACTCATAAATACTCGAGGAATCCTCTTCGTTTTTACCTCGGGCGGTCCCGCCGTGGCTGCCAGGCGTGGCTTCGAATACCAGATCAGCGGAGCTCTTCAATGTTTTTATATTATTCCTTTCTTCTTTGTCATTTTACTTTTCAAATTCCGAATTTTCGCCAACAGCAAATTGTCGGGTGAGGGGAGCTGCTCTCCGGAGGCTGGGTGGGGGCGGGGGGCTGGCCGACGTCATTATGGGCGATGGGGCGGCCAGCACCGTCAGCGAGACAGGCCCACCGGGCTCTGCCGGGCGTCGGTGCGTCGGTCATGTCACGAGCACCCCGATAACAGGACTCGGGGCGGCCGGGGGTGGTCGGGGGTGGCTGGGGGCGGCCGGGGGCGGCTGGCAGACAGCAGCCGCGCAACCGCCCTACGCGGGTTTGCGTTCTGTATGTACCACCCCACCGAGGCAGTACCGGACTTCCCTCCCCCTCTGCACACACACACACACACACACACACTGCACACTCACACAGCACGCATCACACTTCACTGCAGCAGTGGCGGTGTGCCGCGCCGACATCGGACACAGGGCGCACGTGGCCAACAGCCCCCTCCCCCTCCCCCCTGACCAGTCGCAGCCAATCTGTTTACAATTACTCCCCGGCCCTGCCCCTGCCATCCGAGTTCGACAATCGGCCGCACACGGCGGGGCGGGGCGGGTCAGAGGCCGGGGTGGCCGGGGTCCCCGATACGGCCGATATGGCCCAGCCCCCTCTGCGGCCGCTGCGCGGATTAGCCGCCGCCAAATATTATTTTCTATTCCGGTTCCCCTGCTGGCTCTCCCCGCTCCCCCCGCTCCCCCTAGCTCCCCCGCTCCGCCCCGTAGAGCTCCGAGCGGCGCCAGCTGCACCAGCGGCGGATTAGTAGGGGATATCCTATAGCACCAAACATGCGAACAGAAGTCGATAACAGGATCATTTTCTAAAATTCCACCGCTCCCAGAGCGAATGTGGGAACGCGCTCACGCGAAATTATAACCAAATCGAGAGGGAGGAAAGCGGGAGGCCCCGGGCTGGCTGGTCCCGCGCTGAGCTCTCGAGATCGTTGTTCTCGTCTGTTCCCAGTGTTTTTGTTCGCCGGCGCGCGAAGAGTTCCAACCCCCTCCACGCGCCCCCGGCGGCCCCTTCCCAAGAGAAAATAAATCAAATTGGAATACGAAAAACGTAGTATCCGCGTTTCCTGAGCGCGACGAGGGGAGAGAAGACGTCGACGCTTGTATTGACACGTCACCGTCAGCCGAGTCCCGTCGAGCCGAGCCGAGCCGAGCCGAGACTCGAGTGAAACGTCGTCGCGCGACACAACGAGGCTCGTTTTGCTGTTGGCGCGTGACAGCTGGGCCCAGGCAGCCCTTCGCAGTGCTCTGTGCGGGAGGCATCTCACCGGGGGCCGCCGGCCGCCGGTGCCGTGGGGACAGAATGAGATGAGATACTGTACGGACGTGATCAGAGATAAAACACACACACCAGCACACACAGGGAGGGAGCTTGACAAGAGGCAGCGGTGAGGCCAGACGGCAGGGCCCGCGATTCGACATTATTTCCGACAGAACCCCCCCCCCCCTCCCCTCCCCTCCTCGGCTTTTGCCCCTTTTCTCCACCCTTCTTTGTGACGCCGCCCACGCCCGGCTTCTGTAGCCATGCGTCCCCCCCCCCCCCCCCCCTCCTGGCCCCCGCCCAGCACCTTGCCTCTACTCAGGAGATTACCGAGGACTTGCTGAAAGGGCTCTGATCCGCCTTGGTGGCCGCGGTGTGTGTGTGTGTGTGTGTGTGTGTGTGTGTGTGTGTGTGTGTGTGTGTGTGTGTGAGGGTTGGGGGTGAGGGCTTCATGCATTGCCAGTCATCACGCCGTTGGTCCGAGGACGCGGCCACAAGTGCCACAAGGCACACAGATGGTCGCGGAAAAAAAAATGTTTCCAGGCAGGCTTACGCGTACGATATAGAGTAATTCTTTTTCGAAGCCTCTCGACCGAAAGCGTGGAACGTGAGTGATTGCCCTTCACACACACACACACACACACACACACACACACACACACACACACACACACACGCGCGTTTACGCCCCCACAAAAGGGTTGCGTCCTTGCAAACATGTACCGCGCGGCCGCGCGGAGGGAGAAAATCACTTTCACAGAAAATATGTGACGGCGATCAATCAGGCAGCGACCAACAGCGCGACCCGGAGCTGAGCGGAGCCGGGCGGAGCCGGGCAATATATCAAATACATCAAACCTCTTTTTGTTTGCTCTCCATCCTAGATGCACTAAAACGACATTTTTTTAAAATTTTTTTTTTTAGTGGTTCCCGATACATAGATGATGAATCAATTTCGAGCTGACTGCGCGGCGTGCCGAAGGGCCGCGTTAGGGCCATATTAAAAGTCGTTGAATATTTTTATAAAAACACAGAATGAGTGGAAGTAGACGATAAAGTGTTCTTTCTGCACCCGAGAGCCTCGCGGCGGCCGTAAGGAATTATTGAGTCCGGCCCAAAGCACAATGGCCGCCTGGAGTCGACGACTTCCTCAAATATAGTAACGAAAAAGTTCGTGAGGGCCGGGGCGCAGCCGAGCGCTGCAAAGTGTTATGGAAAGCTCCGCTGGGCCCAAAGCTGCCCCATGCATATGTGCATGTGTGTCGCCGTGGGCGCAGCGCCATGTGTGTGTGTGTGTGTGTGTGTGTGTGTGTGTGTGTGTGTGTGTGAGTGAGTGTGTGTGAAGCACGTGTGTATCTGCTAGAATGTCGCACAATGCCGGCCGAGGAAGAAAAGAGGGGCCCTGGCTGGCTGCGCGCTAGAGAAAGTGCGCGTGGCTCGGACAAAAGGGGTTTATTTTCAACCTTCTCTCCCTCTCTGACTCAGTCTTCCTACTCCTATCTCTCTCTCTCTCTCTCTCTCTCTCTCTCTCTCTCTCTCTCTCTCTCTCTCTCTCTCTCTCTCTCTCTCTCTCTCTCTCTCTCTCTCTCTCTCTTCCTTTCTCTCTTGTCGCGTCGTTATTCTTTATTCCGCACGCAGCCGGTGCACGGCGCACCGCTGTGCAGCAGCAGGCCGCCTCGGCGGCGGAGCTCCGCGGAGGTCGACAGGCCGGCGAGGTCCTCCCGCCGTATGTGAGCCAGTGGTCACCTCCAGTCCAGTCGGCGCTCACAGTCGCCGTGGCCCTCCGCTGCTATCTGCCCCCCCCCCCCCCCCCGTCTGTGGTGTGCCCCTCGTCGTCTGGCAGCAGCGTCGCGTAAATTATGCAGCTCGCCTTTCTCATGACGCGGCTTGGTGTGGCGGACGTGGCACGACACTACGTCGTGGTCCAGAGGTGGAGACGAGGACGTCCGTTCGATCTGCGCCGCCTCCGGCTCCGCCCCCGGCTCCGCCCCCGGCACTGCCCCCGGCTCCACCCCCGGCACCGCCCCCTCCCCACGCACAGCCCGGCCGTTATCTCCTTTCAGGGCCATGAGCCGAGTACGGCCATTAGTGAAAGTATCATTTCATTTGAAATCCCTCTGAGAGGTCCGGGGGGGATTCTTTTCAAAATCTGTTTCCCGCGCCTCTTGACGAGCGCGGCTGCCGAGCGGCGCTCATCTGCCCGGCCCCGGCCCTGCCTAACTGACCCGGGCAAATAAACAAACCGATGCGGGACCACGGATCACGCCATACCCTGACTTTTTCGCCCTTGGCGCGGAGGGCGTTTGCTGCCGTATGTTAGCTCTCCCCTGGTGCTGGGCGTGCGGCGTGCGGGGCGCAGCGCCTGCGAGCGTGCCGTATCAGCCGCATCGGTCGGAGCTGGAGGAGCCGGAGGAGCCGGAGGAGGAGGAGGAGGGAGAGCGGGGAGGAGCCGGAGGAGCCGGAGGAGGAGGAGGAGGGAGAGCGGGGAGGAGCCGGAGGAGCCGGAGGAGGAGGAGGAGGGAGAGCGGGGAGGAGCCGAGGAGCCGGAGGAGGAGGAGGAGGGAGAGCGGGGAGGAGCCGGAGGAGCCGGAGGAGTGGGAGGAGCCGGAGGAGCCGGAGGAGGAGGAGGAGGAGAGCGGGGAGGAGCCGGAGGAGTAGGAGGAGGGAGAGCGGGGAGGAGCCGGAGCGCCTGAGGGGTAGGCAGCCTCCGCTCCGCATACACGCATGTCGTGCGGGCTGGCCTACCCTGGCCATGGCAGGCGCTCGGAGAGGCGAGCACACCGCAATAGGGCGGCCTGCAGACCCCTGCCTCTGCCTGACCTGACCAGGGATGTAGGGAGTCAATACGGCACTTGGGGATTAGTACGAGGGGAGGTAGGGGGCTCCTCTCCCTCCCCCGAATGGAGCGCCGAGTAAGTTCTCCAATTCTACACCCCGGCCCCGTGCGCAAGTTCGGCGGGGCGCGGCACGGCGGCCCGCCGGGGACCGCTATTAATTCACGTCTCCCCCACGCGGCCGTAATGAGAAAGAGAAGGTCTGGGCGGTGAGTGATGGCGTCCCCGGCGCGGGCTGCGGCTGCTGCGGCTGCGGCTGCGGCTGCGGCTGCGGCTGCGGCTGCGGCTGCGGCTGCGGCTGTCATCGAGCGGTGCGGGAGGCGAAGCCAAGCCGCTCTCAGGGGCCTGGGTGCCGGCCCCTGGCCATCCCCAGGGCGCCGCCGCCCCTGCGCCACGGCGCTTTGAAACAAGAATCAATAGGGAGGGAGGAAGGGTGCGGCGGTGGGGCTGGTCACCGGCAGGGCCGGGGACAGGTCCAGGGACGGATCGCAGCCGGCCTGTCGCAAAGTGTCCTCCCCCTCCTCTCCCCCGGCCGGTCCCGTCCAGTCCCGTCCGACCGCGTGCCACGTGAAAGGCAAATGAGAACACCGCGGGCACGGCTACTCCGAGAGAGCGAGAGAGAGGAGCGAGAGAGAGGAGCAGAGAAAGAGAGAGAGAGAGAGAGAGAGAGAGAGAGAGAGAGAGAGGGGGGAGGGAAGGGAGAGAGCAGCAACAGCGCGGAGTGGCCGAGCGGTACGGGGGCCGGACGGAAGGGAACGCTGGAGCGGAGACTGGAGAACGGCTGGAGCACCGCTGCAACAGGCGAAAGGCAAAGCGACCATCCAGAGGCGGCGCTCAGGGCAGCCCCCCGCGACCCCCGCAGCGGCCGACTCCCTGGCAGGCCCTGCAAGCCACCTCTGTAGTCGCCTCCGCTGTTACAGTAACGCGATTTTCATCGCCAAAAAACTTTACGTGCTAGATATCGTTACGAAAACTTGAGAAGAAGAAGGGAAGAAGCTAGCGGGACTGGAGAGAGTGACGAGCCAGAAAGAGGGCCGGGTGCGTATGGGAGAAGGAGGGACGGGGGCCTTTTGTTGTTCTGACAAAGTCTCATCTCAGAAGCGTTCCTCCTGCCGCTGACAACAGCAAAAAATCTCTTACCGTGTGCGTCCAGGGTGGGGGGGGGGGGGGGGGGCTGTAGCGGAAATGTGTGTAGTGTGTGTGTGTGTTGTGTTGTGGGGGGGGGGGCGGCCGCAAGCAGGCCCCTGATTGACCTGGTCTGGTCAACAACCGGATTGGAAAAGGGAGCCCGAGGGAACTGAGGCAGAACACAGCGATAGTATAAGGCTGGATTGGATAGATCTGCTGCTGTGGAGGGGCAGACTTGCCGAATTGTTTAAGAAGACGTAACGAAAACTCCAAAACAGCCAAGAAAGTTTATTAACACTGAACGCTGCTAGAAGCGAAACTGTTGTGAAGTGTATGCATAACTTAAATATCTGAATTTCGGAAGAAGGGATCGGTTGGGGCTGGGTGTTGGCTCGGTGGTCGCCGAGGCAGGCAGAGGCAGCCCTGGGCCTAAGGCCGACTAAGGCCAACTGAGCCCGCCGCGGCCACGCCCACGCCCATACATCACGCCCCGAAATCAGCGCGCTGACACTTTGTTGAGGTGGCAGAGGCAGAGATCGTAGCTAGGAGTTTCTTCCCGATAACGGGGGCGGTAGGGCGGCATGGGGACCGCAAGAGCGGGGGGGGGGGGGGCAAGAGGGAAGAGGGGGCGCTGGGAGATCGCGCGGTCCTCAGGGCCCCGCGCGTGCGTGCGAAAGAGACAGATAGAGGGAGAGAGAGAGAGAGAGAGAGAGAGAGAGAGAGAGAGAGAGAGAGAGAGAGAGAGAGAGAGAGAGAGAGAGAGAGAGAGCAAGGAATTTCGACTATTTGCATGTTATTGCTGCTCGAGGCGAACGGGGACAATAAAAGAGCACGCCCCGCCGCACAGCACACACGGCGCGGAATCCTATTTCCACTCCGCACCCGCTGGCCGCGCGTGGCCACGCGTCCCCCGGCGCCGCCAAATAAATAACAAAAGCGGCGCACAAAAAAGGGCGTAATTGTCTGCGCTGCCGCCCGTTGTCGCATCGCGGTGTGGAGAGGAGCCGCACCGGCGCTGCATGGGGGAGGGGCCGCGGCCGGTATACCTGGGGTACCTACAGGCGCACCTAGGGTACCTCGGCAGCTCTAGGTACGTCGGGTACCTGCGGCAAAATTTCGCAAGCCGTCCGTGCACGTCTGCACGGCGGCATGGGGACCGCAAGCGCACGTATACAAGGCTCTCGAGCTCTCCCGCTGCGGAGCACTGCGGACCGTCCAGCGCCCGCGTACTGGAGGATAGGCAGCCCGGCGTACCGGCACGCCCGCGCGTGGCCTACCTCCGCGCCCGGCGCCCCCGGCTGCGGCTCCGTTCCGGCCCGACCCGGCCCCGGCCCCGGCCTTGGCCTTGGTTCTCGTCGGTCCTGGTCGTGCCCTCCGGGGGGGCCAGGGTCCCCGGGGGTCTTCCGGGCTCCAAACTTGGCTTCGCCTCGCGCTTTCTTGCCATCATGTCTTGTTCAGCCCCTAAGGGGTTCTCGGGTTGCGCGCGCAGTCGTCGAAAAGTGCTTTCCTGCTGTCGGCCCGGGCTTGCCTCCTGACCTCTGCCCTCGGTAAGTTACCTCGAGCAGAACGGAGCAGAGCGGAGCAGGGTAAGGTAGTCGGTGCTGCGCCCACACACGAGGCCGGGCTGGGCCTGGGCCTGGGCCCCTGCTGCCTGCGGTTGGTGTGCAGGCAGGTGGCACAGCGCCGAGCCGAGCCGGGCGGGGCGGCAGCGAGCTGGGCGGAAAGTTTGTTGGTTGGGGGCGGGGCGGGACGGACTCCGTTTACATCACGATATGCAAACGAGGTTACGTGTTGCGTGGCGCCGCCGCCCGCCCCGTCCGCGCAGAGAGAAGCCGTCCTGGAGCCCCCGCTGGCGCCCCCGCTGGCGCCCCCGCTGGCGCCCCCGCCCTACGCACCCTTTCCACGCGCGCCTAATGTCAATAACCTTGTAATTAGGATTTAGGCCCGTCGTTCGTTGGGGCGGACATGCACACAACTCGCACAGGCGGGTGGATAGCAGGGCTGTTCTGTTCGTTGGTATGAAAGTTGAACGCCAACCACTGAGAGTTTCTAATGTCTTTTCCTCTGTCGCAGGGTACTACGCTGACCAGCTGTCCATCGGCCAGGAGACGAGGGGGAACCTGACGGTGCCGGTCAAGAACGAGAGCCGGGGCTTCCACCTCAACAACCTGTCGTACGCGGGGCCCATAATCATGGGCTGCGGAGGTAAGGGGGCGGAAGGGGAGGGAAGGGGAGGGAAGGGAAGGGGAGGGAAGAGGAGGGAAGGGAAGTGATGGGGTGTTTGCAGATCCACGCGCCCACCCATCCCAGCAGGAATCGATAACTCCGGCAAACTCGCGGCGTGTTGCTATCTCGTCTGAGGCGACCATCGTATTAATTTAACATCCCACTTTGAAAAGACCGCATATTTGTCAGTGTCAGTCCCGCCTGTCGCGTCCCATTCGGACCGATGGTATCGAGACGGGAATTGGGCCGTCTATCGGCACAAGCGCCCAGCCGATCCGGGCGCAGCCGATGAGCCGGAGGCCCGGAGGCCTGGGTGCGCGGCCAGAGCCAGAGGCCTATCAGGACTCGGTAAGCCGTTTATCCGGAATATTGCCAACGGTGTTCTGGTCCCCGGCTTTGCCCAGACTGACAGCCCGACAATTTGGTAATTCGAATCCGCCCCCCCCCCCTTCTCCCCAATCCCCCGCCCCCGCGGCCCCCACTTGCCGCTACCCCTGCATAAGGCCCCTCCCAAAGAGAAGCGACACGCGGATTCGTCGTGGAATCGACGTGGATACGTGGAGATCTCGTGGACGTGGATGTATCTACCATCAATCCACGATGCATCGACTAGTTTTTAAACAAGCGCTGGTAGTCGTCTGTGACATTCCATATGATATTGATTAGTGTTGAAGAGATTTAGGCTCTGTTAACACCCTTTTTAACGATCGTTCTCAGGACACGTGGATTCGACGTTGATTTAACGTAGATCAGTCCACCCCTTCAGAGATTTTTTTTTCTTGCTGAAAAATCAATTTATGTGTCTGGAATTTGTTTCGACTGTCTGTGCACAACATATCAGTAGTTGGCGAGCACTTTTTCGGGTTTCATGGTTTTTGTTGGAGGGGTCATGAAATCGTGCACACCTCCCACCACCACCCCTGGCGGCGATTTTTTTTTAAAAGTTGAGCACGTCATTGAGGGATGGTCCCGCTGACTTTGAAGGTCCGCTTGCCCTCACTGGCCATATCGGATCCAAACTCGCAGGGGGGGGGGGCATCTTTTGAACACCCAAGACGGATTCTGCACGATGGTTTTGATGCGAGCCACGGTTCGAGCGCAGTGGCCTTAGTGCATTTTCCCACTTTGGTCGAAGTTGGACTTCCACGTCTGGGACGAACCGTGTACCGGACCTCCGTCTTGCGCGCTTCAAGCCGCTCGAAATAGAACGGCCGATTTCTCCGCGAGGCTCGGACGCCATGCTCTGTGTCCGCTTCCGCATGGTGCTTCGGTCGCAAGGCTAACCCTCCACATCACGTTTTCAGTGATTAAGTTGTGATTTAAGCTCTTAATCATAATTTAAAATCCGTGTCGTCTACACTCGGGAGGCGCGTCCCGCCAAAGAGCGGCGAGCGCGGGTCTCATTGCCAACCTACGCAACCTGACGGACCCACGGCGGTCTGATAAACAATTGAACTCTGTCAGTCGGAATAGAATTTTATGAAAAAATATATTTTAAATAAATATTAAATGTTTTATCGGAGTCTGCTTTCGTGAAAAGGTGAGTTCGTATATTTTGAAACAGCCGTAGACTTTCGATCCGCAATGTTGGCTGTATACGGCTCGGAACCCCCAACCGCCACCGTCCCCCGCCCACCAAAGACGCCGCGTAACCGTTGCAGCCGTTCAAAGTGCAGCCGTTGCAGTTTCGGGCATCAACAGAGTGTGTTGGGGCAATGGATCGGCAGGTAACGTATGAAATGTAATTCTGCGTAATAAGAATGCAAGAATGAATGTAGTTGTATTGTGTTTTCGATTCCCTTCAAACTGAGTTATCGGTTACCTGCAAACTGATTGTGGTTAAGGCGGCCTTTGTGATGCTCACGTTTGAATGAAGTCCAGTTTAAATGAAGTTGAAGTAACATATATTACTCTAACTATGATGTAATCGTAGTTCATTTTTTTAAAACTCCAAAACATGCTTAAATGTCATCCTGACCTTTCTGTGCTTTGCTTTGTCAGTCCCGCTGCAGTGCTGTGATAGAGCCTGTTCACCTGTTGTGCCAAGCATTTTTCTTGTTAATTATTATTGGAGGGGCAGTGATTTCAACCATTACTCCCTATTTTATCGAATTTGCATTGGAATGGTCTGTCTGGGCTGAGCTACTCACTGAACCTAACCTTCTCTTTTAAAAATATTGCATCTTGATCTGCAATTGTAAACATGTAAACCTAACCCTTCTTCTTGAATGATTTTGTTAGCATCACTTGAAGAGGAAAGCTGCAAGAGCTGCCATCAGGGGCGCCCAGAAGAGAGTTCGCACTGCTGAGCTCATACTTATGATGAACCGTGATGGAAGCGAGAGCAGTGACACAGAAGACGCAGAACATATTTCTGGTGAAGATCATGATGGAGTATACGAAGATGATGGTAATGGCAGTGACAATCAGTTTGATCTAATTGAAGAAGAGCCTTGTCAAGACAGAGAGGCTAGTGAAAGTGAAAGTGAACGTGAACAAGGAAGTGTGGAGGAAAGCAGTGAACAAAATTCAAGTGATGAAGAACACTCTGAAGATAATGCTCATGACGAGCAGTGTGCAGCCCAACAAATAGATGACCCGGGACAGTACGTTCGGCAGCAGTTGTTGGAGTGGACTCTTGCTGGTGGCGTAACGATGTCTAAAGTGGATGACCTCCTGAAGAGACTAAAACCAATCTTTCCGAATCTTCCCTTTGTGCTATAAGACGCTTGTGCAGACACCTAAAAAAATTGAAGTTGTAGACTGTGGTAATGGTTCCTTGTGGTATTACGGCATCACTCCTCACCTCCATAGGATTCTGTCACGGGATTATTTAGTAACTCACAGAGAAATATTGATCGATGTTAATGTTGATTCATTGCCTATATTTAACAAGTCAAGTGACAACTTTGTTCCCATATTAGGTAGATTAGTTGACTGCAAAGAGCCTTTTATAGTTGGCATTTTTTGTGGCAAAGGTTCAGACCCGAAGGATTTGCATAAATTCTTTGAGAATTTTGTACAGGAAGTCAACAAGCTTAAATCAGAAGGCTTTTCATTTGAGGAGGAAATTTATCCATTTGATATTCGTCATTACATCTTAGACCAGAAGGCTCGTGCCAGTGTGAAGTGTGTGAAGGGTGTTCGTGGGTATTACTGTTGTGAGAAGTGCACTGTCCGGGGAAATGATTACATGAACAGAATGTGTCTTCTTAATCATCACTGTCCTCTGAGAACAGATGAAAGTTTCATTGACCTGGCTGCTTCTTTGATGGTACCCAAGAGAGAACATTATGATGATGATGATGTTGACACACATGTGAATGGCCTGTCTCCATTATTGGATTGTGAGAAAAAACTTGTTACCAAGTTCAGACTAGATTCAATGCACCTAGTTTACAAAGGTGTGTTTCTCAGGTGGTTTGATTTTTTATGGAATGGAAGGGGGGACTATTCTTTCACTCCACAGCAGCGCAAAGAAATATCTGATAAAATAGGATCATTCAGGAGCTGTTGTCCTTCTGACTTCAATCGTAAGCCTTTTGCCATAAAGTCAGAAAAATTAAAGGCCACGGAGTTGAGAAGAATGCTACTGTATGATGGGTTAGTAGCTTTCAAGAAGATTGATGATAATATTTACAAGAACTATCTACTTCTTCAATCTGGAATATATATTCTATGCAGTCCCAGATTTCATACAGAGCTGAATGAAGAGGCAAATCAATTTCTTCGTTCCTTTGTTACTCATGCAGAATCTCTCTTTGGGGCAGAGTTTATTGTCTATAATGTGCACAGTCTTGTGCATTTAGCTTCTGAGTGTTTGGATCATGGAGTATTGGATGGATTTGGTGCTTTTCCATTTGAGAACTGTCTAGGTCTTATCAAAGCCCGTATTACATCAAAAGTAAAACCTCTTCAGCAAATAGCAAAGAGAGAAATAGAAAAGAATAAACAGTTTAAAAAAATTGCTGAAAAACAGCGTCCACTGCTTCAAATGCCATGTCTGATTGATCCCAATGAAGAAGTTGCTGGTTTGCAATACAAGAAGATACAAGTGCAAGGAACAACATTAGCTATAAATAAAGCTGACTCTTGCTGTGAAATGCAGGATGGCTCTGTGATAATTGTTCATAATATTATAGACTCTGAGAATGGTCCGATAATTGTGGGCAGAAAATTTTCTTTAACAAATGACTATTACGATTATCCCATTCCTTCTTCTCTTTTGGGGATTCGTTTAGTCTCAAACTTGCTGCCACATTCAATGTATCTTGACCCTGAAAATGTAAAGCACAAATGCTACTTGCTGCCACTTTCTGATAGTGAATATGTGTGTGTTCCAATTCTGCATTCTACTTAATGTGGTACATGTCACTGAGTTTGTGCAAAAATAATATAACATTAAATATGTGAAAAATCTAATTTTATTTCTTGTTGGTTTCAGTATGCTGTTGTTGAGTTCTCCAACAAAACCGTTCACGCAATTCCCTCCATCTGGATGGATGAAGACCAGAACGGGAGCCTGGTAGCCAAGTGGCCGCCCAAACACTGGAGTGACAACAGAATTCGCAAAGCAATTGAGGGACGTGAGCCTGCTGGTAATGATTTCCTGACAGAGAAGGGTGTTCGCATTCTCCATTCATACAGTGAGTAGATTTCATAAACTAATTTAATTTCAATGGATGAACGTGTTTCCCAGTCCAAGGGGCATCTCACTACCAAAACAAGCGTACACTGACTGGAGCCTGAGTTGACTGTAAGACTGGAAGTGACTGAAATGACTGGAGCATGACTGGAAAATGACTGAAAAATAGTTGGAGAGACTGGGAGTCACTCCCCAGGTGGACGAATGGCAGTCTTTTTTCGCTAACAAATCTGCTAGACGTAAATATATTATACAAGGAATATTTCACATGTGAAAATAATTTCTTTGGATGTATACTTATTAAGACTGACTAAAGTTAACAATGCCATGTACAAAATTGTAAATGGGGGAGTGAAATTAGGAGAGTTGAATAGGATGGATACACCATTAACAGCTTTAACTTGTATTTTTGTGGCTTCTTTGTATTTATATTTCTATTGTTGTATTTGGGGGTCTGGTTTAGTTAAAACACAGCTAGTTCTTTGCATGATAAAAATTTTGAGCCAATAGGTATTCTCAAAGTCCAATTTTTCAGTCAAGAAACTTAAGTCATGACTTCTAGAGGCCAGTTTTTAGCACCAAGCTGTTGACTTCCATTTGAGTTAATTGTATCATTTGAGTTACTTGATTCTGTGTTTACCTATTTGTTAATTCAATTTTTTTTCCAGACAATCTTATTATTGCCAGACAAAATTGTAAGAGGTCTGAAATAACATCTGCCCTAGAAACTGAGACTGAAGAACCTATTGATAATACCTCCTCCAGAAAGTTTCGAAAGAGGGGTGTTCCGATTATTCAAAGTGAAGATGAAGATGATGAACGTACTGCAAAGCGCTCCAAGCATCCACCACCTCCAACAGTTACCAAATCTGTGGCAAACAAGATCAAGGAAAAATTAGCAGCTCAATCAAAAAATACTTTATCTCCTAAAAAAAGGTCTTTGTCTGCCAGGAAGTCACCTACCAAATCTCCTCAGAAGTCTGTTCCAGCTGTTCAAAGCTGTTCCAGATTGCCTGAGGCTGCCAGCCAAATCAATCCTATATCGCCTGAGAAGTCTGCCGGCAAAAGCTGTTCCAAGTCTCAGTCTGCCAGCCAAAGCAATCCTAAACTACCTTGGGAGTCTGCCAGCAAAACCTATTCTAAATCACCTCAGAAGTCTGCCAGCAAAACCTCTTCTAAATCACCTCAGAAGTCTGCCAGCAAAACCTCTTCTAAATCACCTCAGAAGTCTACCAACACAGCCTCTTGTTCTAAATCTCCCATCAAGTCTCCACTGAAAAAGAAGCCAAAGAATGATTGGGAGGTGACTGTAACTAATGAAGACTCTCTGAATAACCTTCATTGTTCATTCTCTCCTTTAAATGACTCATATTTTAATGATTTGAGTGAAAGTGATAAAAATACAGAGCTGTCAGAATATAATTCTGAAGTTGGTAAAGAAAATAGTACTACTGATAAATCTGTTAGAAGAAACATAAACTTTGACACATCTGGTAAAGCAAACAAGTCTCCATCTACATCAGTTGTAGTGAACTATTTCCACTCAACCCCAGTTAAGCAGCAGAAGAATACCTCTAGCATTCGTTCCAAGTCAAACAAAGAGCGAGAAGAAAAGTCTGAGAAGGAAATTAGTAAATTTGGGAGGACCAAAGTATCAATGAAACCATTGTCAGAAGGTAATTGAAATACTAAACTATTATACTTCTCACCTTGTCCCGTAAACAATGTTTTGTACTTGCTTCTCTTTATTTGTTTTTAGCTGAACATCTGACGCTTGTATCACTCCATATGGAAACTCGCAACAAGTTGGAGTCTGTGGAGAAATTGCTGTGGTCCATTCTGAGGGCAGTAAAACCGTCCCAGAAAATAGTCACTCCGCAAGATCTACCAAACATACCTCTTAAAACTCTGACTGAATTTGAACGCAATGAAGCTTATTTGGAAGAAAAAGGAAACCACACTGATACAGTAAGTGACATATTAATTGTATTTTTTCTATACAAAGCTTTCTCTAAAGTAAAATCCAAATAATTTGACTAACAAATTGCTGTTTTTTTTTTTTTTTCCTTTTTTTTAAAGGCTGACTATTTGTCACGGTTTGTAAACACTGCAATACGAATCAAGGACCAAGTATATTCCCTCATGAGGAAAACCATGACGGATGCTTTGGCCAAGGAGTTTAACTGGAAAGGGACTGGTGAGAAAATACCATTCTCCGAAACAAAACTCTGCAGTGTCATAACTGGTTAGTATTAATTTCTCTCACAAAGTAGATTCTTTATTTTGCTTTTTGACAAAAATAATTTTAAATATACTAAAATAGTCTTGGTAATGTTATTGATTTCATGATTTTTTTTAAAAACTGTGGCTGAAAGCATTTGCTGGGCGTTTCCATAAATTGAATGAATGATGTATATTTTCAATAATTATTAAAATCAGTCTCTTGATTAAACAGCCACTTTTATGGGGAATAGGAGAAATAAGTAGTGCTTATCCATATCTCACATATTTTAGAGTGCATGAAAATACAGAAATAAACTGATCAGCACTGGATATTTCTATGCATGATTTCAGGTGCTTTGTTGGATGCTCACAAGGACTCCAGCCTGGACATTCAAGACACTGAAGCTGCTATGAAGGAATGGTTGAAGAATGCTCCAAAGCGGTCATCTGCAAGCCCCCAGTCACAGCCAAAGAAAAGTGCCAATGCCAAAAAAACTGACTGATTTATTTTGCAATTGTTAAAATTATTTATCACTGACTGATAATGTCCTTTCTATTTTGCAATTGTTGTTGCTAAATACACTCACAGCCATTTTGACATTGTGGGTCTGATTCCTTCGCATATTTTCCTCTTGGCCCTCTTGGCCATCTATGCTTTTCTGGACAAAGTCCGTGTGTCAGTAGTTTTTGCAGTGTGCTTTAATGTTGCTTGAGGTCTAGGCAAGGCCGCGCAGGGACAGGTGTGCCACGCGCTAGCCTCTTAGCCGCCAGGGCGCCTGCGAACTGATCGGTAGGCCAACCCGCTCAGCATGGCTGTTTTGCAGGCTGGCCTACCCTGACAGGGCAGCCGTGAGTGACGCGCCAAACGTGGTGGGATCAACTGTAGCCGGACGGAGGCTGGGAGGAGGGGAAGGGGGGATGGCGATGGATAACGGGGAACGCTGCCGGCGTTCAGAAAAACAAAAAATAGTAAAAAAAAAATTACAGATAAAAAAATAAGATAGAGAGCTTCCATGCAGCGAATTTATAGACCATTATACGGGGGAACCGATTGCCGGGCGACGGCATGCAAGGACCTTCCCTCCTCTCCTCCTCTCTTGCCTGCGATATTGAAATGCGAGATGATTTATGCGATAAAGTGCGAATAAGCGTGCGCATTTTTGGCGCGGGAACGCGGCTGGGCCCTTGCTGGCCGCGGGGCTGGTTGGTCGTGTCGGCGGCGGCTCGGCATTTGAACGTGAATCCCAACCAGGAAGATGGCCACGCTTACACGTATTCAGTAATCTGCTGGCGCCAGCACAGCCAGCACCCAGCGCCGCCGTGCTGTGTGCGGCCGTGGGTTCGGCCGCCGTCCGCCAGAGAGCGCGCGGGCGCCGCCGACACACTCGATAAGCAGACAGCAGACGTAGGTGAGCGGGCCGGGAACAAACACACACGAAGCGCGCAGAGTCATTAGCCGCGGTGCACTATGGCGCGTGGCATATCGTAACGCTGACGATTTTGTGGGCGTTATCTCCGTAATGGGGAGGCTGTAAGCACACTTTTCATATCTCAATATTTTTTTAAATTTTATTTTTTAAAGGTCTCACCGATATTGGTACCAATGCCCGCAAGCGACGCGGCGATTGTAAACGTGCAAAATGTTTACCACATCAAATAGTCAATATACAATGAGGTTATCTCTTGTTCATTGGCCTTGCCGTTTTCAAATTATAATGCGCCGGCGTTCCATGCACACACAGACACACGCGCATACAGTACACACGGGGCACGGGCCGAATCTGTGTGTGTCCCTCTCTCGGGCCAGCGCGTCAGCAAAGGCGTTGTTCGCGTGGCCAGGAGAGGAGAGGCGACATGGGCGGCATGGTGGTAGCAGGCAGTGCCCGTTGACAATGGCCTTAGGTCCACTTTGTGGAGTGTGTGTGTGTGTGTGTGTGTGTGTGTGTGTGTGTGAGAGAGAGAGAGAGAGAGAGAGAGAGAGAGAGAGAGAGAGAGAGAGAGAGAGAGAGAGAGAGAGAGAGAGAGAGAGAGATGTCCGCACCCCTTGCTAGGCGTGCAGGCAGTGGTGCTCACTGGGCGTGCTGTTTCCAACCGCACCGCACCGCAGCCAGCAGCAGACCCACCCCCCAACCCCTCTCCACTACCCACCCCTCTTCCCTTCCTTAGACGCGCCCCGCGTATCCCCACGCCCGAACCGTCCGTAAAACGGCGATAAAATGTCGGCACTCACGAGCCCACCGGGGCAGGGGGAAAGGGGAGGGGGGCAGTAGTTGCCCGCCCGGTGCAAAGTGAGCTGGAATATTTACTTCTTCTCATTGTGTTTTCAGTGATGGTGGTCGGGTGGTCGTTTACTCGGACGCATGCTGTGACGTCCATGCAAAATTTACAGCGGAGGGCCGTATTCGTCTGCTCATGTTTATGTCTTATCGAGAGACGGGACCGAGGGGTTCACTCACCTTCTGAATCGGCGTTGTATCCATCTTCAACTAAATCAGTCTACCCGCAGGCTTCATCGTGGTGGCGGCCTGCGTCATGACATTCGAGGCCCGGGACTCGGCCGCCAAGGTGGTGCCGGCGCGGCCCAAGTACAGCGGGGCGGTGCCCGCCGAGGGTGCCGCCGCCGCCGCAGCAGCCGCTGCCGCCACCCCCGGACCCACCCCCGGAACCACCAGGTCACCGATCTCCAGCCGCCGCCAGTCCGCGCGCCGTTCCGCCGGCGTCCAGACGCGCGGCTCCAGCCGCCGAAATCAGGGTAAGAAGACTAAACAACAAAAAAAAGACAGTCCTTTAAAAAAATGGAGGTTTAAAATAAGTAATGGATACCACTTCGAACGAAATCAGCTAGCCATTATATTTTCGGGGAAACCTCGATCGCAACAGAGTGAATGAATAATATTTCTCATTATCATGAAGGGGGAATTTTCATGAGGTCGCACGGAGGGTCAGGCCAGCGGCTGGGTTGGCATTTAGCTGCGCAGAATGCAGAGGGGCTTACGGAACTTTCACCCCGCGCGATATCCCCGGTGTCTGCGGGGGCTGGCACTTCTCCAGAGACAAATTCATTTTTCCTATCGTGAATGTGCCATGACTTATTCAGCGCGCTGGCTAAGAGGATGGCCCAGGAGTTGCCGCGATATAAATGCCCTGTTTTAGAAACATTTATTCCCTGATTACAGAGAGCCAGTACAACTCCGACCCCAACCGGCGCGCACTGACGGCGGCCTTCGTCCAGTTCTCAAGGTGACCGCCCCACCTGGCCCACCTGGTCCAGCCCGCAAGGGCGCAGCCGAGCGCAGCGCCTCTGGCTGGACAGCACGGCCGCAGTCGCTCACACATCCGTTTCGATTTCCTCCCAGGTCACTCCAGCGTACGGCGTGCACCCCTCTGGGAAGCGGCCTGCCCCCGGGGGCGTTGGCGGGGGCCCTGGCGGGGGCGGGGCTGGCCGTGGGGGCGGCTGCCGAGCTGGGCTTGCCGGGGACGGGCTCCCCGCCCATCAAGAGGAGCCCGTCAGCGCCCGACCTCATGGGGGCGATGGCGGCCGCACGGAAAGCGTCGCAGATCCTCGCCGCCAGCAGGTCAGTGTGCCTCCGAGCGCCTGCGACCCTCGCGTAGGCAAACCGCTGTGCTCGCGTGAGCAGAGCGAGCAGAGTTGCCTACCTCGTACGTCGCAGGCGCTCCTCTCCTCACCCTGCCTTTTCCAGGAGCGGACGGGCCACGGGGAGCCGGCGCGAGGGCAGCGGGGCTGCCGGCGGGGCCGCGGCGGGGGCGTCCGGCGTCCGGGGCCGGGCCAACCTGCGGCCGTACGCCGCGCTGCACCGGCAGGCGCTGTCCGTGGACTGCCAGGACCTCGGCCTGGGCCCCCACGGCCTCGGCTCGTTCTCGCCGCCCGGTCTGTTCCTCAGCCGGCAGCACTCCGGCCAGTCCGCCCTCAGCTCGAGGGGCAGCCGGGACTCCATGGAGCTGGGCGCGAGCGCGTGCGGGGCGAGCCTGGCCAGCGGCTCCAACCGCGGCAGCCAGGTGAGGGTGAGACGGCCACGCGGCCACGCCAGACAGCGGCACGCGCCCAACTGAAATTGTGTGCGCTTTATTATGAATTCGAATTGAATGTTTCGTGTTTTCATTCTATTTTTATTTCATTGAATTGCTGGCAGGCTTCTATGGTGATGGACCTACACTTGCCCAACGACTGGCCAGTCACCTTGCGGGTCCGTGACCAGTCCCAGGCCGGTGGCGGGGGCTCGTCCGGAGCTGGCGGTGGCGGGAGTCACGGAGCGGCGGCTGGCCCGGGGGCGGCGGGGGCGGCGGGGGTGCAGGGCGGCGGCCACGGCCCCCCGCGGCGCTCCGACACGGCCCGCCGGCACATGCTGACCCGGCAGCGCCCGGTGGGGGACGAGGCTGACCAACAGAAGGGTGGTGAGTGGAGGTCGTCCGTGGTGTGACATGACCACGACGTGTGAGTGTGACTCAGTGTGACCTTACATGCTCCGTTCCCCTGTTCGCAGGTGCCAAAGCCGGGCGCGGTGGCGCGCACAACCCCCGCCGGTTCGCAGGCGCAGGCGAGCAGCACGACGGGCACTGGGCTCGGTGGTTCACACAGACCACGGAGACGTGTTCCGCTGGAGAAGGTCAGGGTCCAGTCCACTCACACCCCTGATTCAACTTTCGAGCCAATCAATTTTTAACCGTGCTTCACGGGATACCGTGGGATATCGCAGGCACGGGCATGACGTGGCAGCGCGAGGCCGGCGTCGGTGCTGTGCGGAGCCTCGAGGATGCCGCCGGGGCCGCCGGGCTCGACACCTCGCCGATGATGTCCCCTGCCGGCTCCCCCAGGGCCACGCCGCGGGGGGGCTCTCCGAGAGGCACCCCCCGCACGGGGCTGCCGGGGCCACCGGCACAGCCTGGCCGCTCACGGATGGCCAGGCATGCCTCGGTGGACGTCCACACGCGGTCGCCGGCACAGTCGCCACCGCGGTCACCCACACGGTCATCAGTGCGGAGAGCGGCCAGCCCAGCGTCCAGGTGAGCGGGGACACGGGTAGGCGCCGCTGGGATACGCGGCTGCGGATGCGCAAAACAATGATTAGTTGTCCCAACTAATTTGTTCGTAGATTTTGGGATGAGCTTTCAATTTAGTTGCACGATCTAACATTTCGTTAGATCAGTAGAAAGTTTGTAGCGGGAGAAAAACGCGCCTTTTTCTGCCTTTCGCCAACACAACGAATGTTTTGCCGACCCAACGAGATGTCAGTTTTTGCAACTAAATAGCTTGCTTGTCCCGAAACCAACAAATTAGCTGGACAACTAATCATTAATTTGCAGCTGTTTCATTACGTTGCCCACGGTCTTGCCCACAGGCTGGTGGACGGCCGTTCCAGCAGCCCCAGTCCCCGCCTGGTGCGCTACGCGGATGAGGACGTCCCGGGGCAGTCGCTGGGGCCGTGCCCGCGGACGCGCGCCGACTCGGGGGGCTCCGCCACGTTCCGGCACGGCCGCGGTGGCCACGGCGGGAGCCATCGGAAGCTGCGGGCGTGCCGCTCCACGGCGGAGGACTGCACGGCCTGCACCAGCCCCTCCCACGGCTACACGTCCGTGCCGAGCGTGTCGTGCGCGTGCACGGCCACCTGCACGTCCAAGTGCCCGGCCGCGTGCGCCGACTGCCAGGGCCAGGGCCAGCAGGGCCAGGGCCGGGGCAGCCGCCGACAGTCCTCCAAGTCCAGCGCCAACGGCAGCAGGCACGGCAGCAGGCGCACGAGTCGGCAGAACAGTGCCACCGGTGCCACCCAGGAGGCGCCGCCGCAACAGCCCCACGCAGCCTCCAGCCGCAGCGCCTCCAAGTCGCCCGCCTCCAAGACGCGCTCCACCGTCATCGACATGGCGCAGGTAGGGCAAGAAAAAGAGACAGTAAATAGAAAAAGTCGTGTATACGCCAGAAAATGTTGGAAAACAAGAAAACAGGGCCATTTGAAGCCGATACGTTTTCTAGACAAATCAAATTTCCTGTTTGGAAATAAAAAATACACAAAAAAGTCATCCATGGTTGAAATCGGTGCACATCGGGAAGTGATGGCCTCTGGCACCCTCGTAGAGTCCGACGTGACGTCCGATCGACACAACCGGCTACTGTAGAATGTGGTGGACTGACGCTAAGACATGGCCCTCTGATCCTCCAGGTTGAGGCCCAGCTTCGCAACCAGCAGGACGAGCTGCACCGCGCGCTCGAGGCGCACAAGCGTCGCCGGGAGGAGCGGCTCCAGCAGATGCTGCAGCAGCCCGCCGGCGACCAGGTGTCTGCCTGCGCCGCGCCGCCTCCGCCGCCCCCGCAGCCCACGGGCCCGGCACCGGCACCCACAGCTCACACCGGCGCTACTGATGACGCTGCTGCTGCTGCTGCTGCTGCTGCTGCTGCTGCTGCTGGCACCGCTGACTCCAAGACGATCACATCAACGACGCCATCGCCAACCTGCAAAGTCGACCTTGACCCGGAGCAGGCGACGGCGTAAGAGGGGGAGGGGGGGCATGACGACTATACAGCTCGCTGTTCGTGTCATAATGCCCACGCAGGCAAGGACCTACGCAGGTATACTGCCGCCGTCTTGATGCGGGGTCATAGGGAATCATGGTATAACGTGACGTCTCGAACACGCCTTACTTTCCTCCCGGACTTTCCTCTGACGTGGTCAGAAGACGAAGACAGATTCGGCCCTCATTAGCTGCACTGGGCTGCGCATCTTTCTTGCCGAGGGAACGATGAAAGACTTCTTTTACTTTGCTGAGAAATTGTTTTCGACACTTGAAGCGGAAGTTATCAACTTATCTTTTGTGATCTCTGACGTGCGCGTCATAGCGTGTAAATATCATTTGGTGAGCATTCTTTATTTTTTTATAAAATGGTGAACGATGTGTAATTGTTGAATGTTGTACAGTGTTGTTGAATTTATTGTTCGCTTTTGACATCGTCCCAGCGTTTTCACCTGACTTCACATGTGTGTGTGTGTATGTGTGATATTATGTGTGTGTTTAGG
The DNA here is from genome assembly GCA_038380765.1 of Odontothrips loti. Lineage (NCBI taxonomy): Eukaryota > Metazoa > Arthropoda > Insecta > Thysanoptera > Thripidae > Odontothrips > Odontothrips loti. The sequence goes on from CM076245.1 coordinate 10,674,828, forward strand.
TGCATGTCAGCGTGGTTATGAAATTATCCGCCCCCATGATCCGTGCTCTTATTCTAAATATACTGCTAGATAATGTCTATGTGTGTGTAGTGATAATGTACAGGGTATATCGTTGCTGAGTTGCTGAGCATATTTGAATGTTAGAGCATGAACAATAATTGTTGTATATTCTTAGAGACTTGTATAACGTTTTAGCCATGTTGTTGTGTCTGTAAATATTGCCTTGGTTTTGACGTTGTCAGAAGAAGAAAAAATAAAGAATGATTTTAAATGAGTATTGTGACGCAAAACATGCGATTTTTTTTTTTTTAACTTCCGACTACCCAACACTACAAAAATGAATAAGTGCGCCGAGAGGTCGAAACAACCCAAGGCTCAAGGCTGACGGGTCATGAGGTGAGGGTGTCAATCATACAACTGTGTCCTCACTAGCCTCCGCCCCTCACTAAACAACTCAAGGCTCAAGGCTGACGGGTCATGAGGTGAGGGTGTCAATCATACAACTGTGTCCTCACTAGCCTCCGCCCCTCACTAAATTACGCTTGAAAATACGCCTACCTTGAGTCTTGCAGACGCGATCACCAAAGAGCGCAAGGTTTTGAATTTCGCGCGGGCTGTTCTCTGCTTTGTGGCTTTCATATGACGTTCCACACGCCGCCATTGCCACGTAAGGTTCCGTAGAAAACAGACGAATGTCGAATTCCGAATGGCTGTCTGTCTGTCCCGTCCGTGTGTTGGTTGAGGATGACGTGAGTTGGTATTTACTACGTACCCTCAATTATTTTGATCAGTCGAAATTGTTATTGTTTGATTGAGTCTGATGGTGGTGAACGCGCCTGCCGTTACACACTAGCGTCACCGTAGCTATTTGTAGTGGAATATTATTTTAGGTTACCGGCTGAGTGGATTTCTAGTATCCAGACTGCACCTTAATCAGGTTCCAAACGTTCTGCCCATTAATTAAGATGTGGTAAAAGTTGGCATATTTCTAATTTTTCCCATTTAATGTGTGTTCCCTTATCACATATTAATGGTGTTCAATCGCTTCCAGTCCGCACAATATTTAGCTTGACAGTTCGAAGTGACAGTTTTTCTCTTGCTCATTCATAACCTTACACTCCATTTGTGTCATGATATCTCATTCATTCGTTTTAGACGTCATTTTAAAGAAGCACGATGCTAGTAGCCTCTATTTCACCCACTCTAAGAAAACTATTACCACCTCTCTTTTCCTCTATGTGCCATATTCAAGAAATGGGTGGGCTCTCCATTCAGCCCATTGATTTTAATTTCACTTAATCTAATGTTTTTGTTTCCCCTCCATTTATATTTGTAAGGTTTTCCATTTCTTTGTGTGATGTACACCTCAGAACTTATGTTTAAATTTAACTGAACGTTATACAACATCAGGTTCAAAGTTCATTTTTAGTTGACCTATTTGTGGCTATTTAATCTTGAAGTTCTCTGTTTTTGTGTGATTTAACATTGAACAGTGAATAAAATAGTCTGTAGAGTTATGCCATCATCAAATTAAATTGAAAATTATGATGTAGTTCAATTAGTTATCACGTTTGGTATTATTTTACTTTTGCTTTTTTGTTTAGTTCATTCAAAGAATCCTTTGGCTTCATATGTTACAGGTCAGACTGAAGTTTTTGTTTGATGGCCAATCAAAGTGGCTCTGTGCCACAGTTTTTGCATGGTGGTGAGTAAAGCTATGTCTTAAAATATTATATGTTAGCTCTAAATTAACTTCTCCTGCATTTAGCCTTAATAATTGTACACTGTGCTGTGAACATTATAGTGGAACTTTTACCATATTACCACTATTAACGTCACATTAATAGCTTGCTTTAACATGCAACTTATTCCTGCAAGTTCTGTATGTGCTGAGAACATCTTTTGGAACTTATTATGCATTGATGTTGCCCCTGTTCACTGTACTTGTCTTGCAGGGGTGCAGAATCTGGCGACAAAAATGCCTGCCGCAGTTCCAAATGGTGCGCCTCCTCAATGGGGTCAAGAGGTAGATTTTAAATCAACTTTAACTAGTCAAAGTAAGTAATGTAACTGCCATGTTATTCAAGCCTTTTTGGCGGTATCCCAAACTAGATTGTAGCTTCTCTTAATTTTGTTTCTAGGTACACCTCATTTAAGTGCAACGAATGGCACTAGGAGCTCTTCACAACATAGTCACCCAGGTATGTTTTGAACATGGCCCCCCATTACATATTACCTCATTATTTAAAATTTCTCTATAAAGTGATAAATATTTGACTTTAATAATTGCAGGTAGTCTTTCTTCCCATTCTTCACGGGATTCATCACCAGCTCCATCACGCATAGGAATAGTTCACCCCAATGCATGGAGTCCCTCCAATCCTAGTAACCCAGTAGCCAACAATAATATCCCTGGAACTAATCCAAATAGCTATCAACATCCTCTTCAACCACCATTCAGCAGTGGGGGACCAATAGTTTCAAATCATTCTTTACCGGTGTCATCAGCTCCAACTCCAAGCTTTCAGCCTTCTGTGGGTCAGAGAATGCCCCCAATTGGTCAAGTACCAGCAAGACAACAAGTGCCTCCAAATTCAGTGCCTTCACAAGCATCTGTACCTCCAGGTGGCATGCCATCCTCAACATTTGGACAATTGGCTCAAGTGCCAAACCCCATCTCCACATCACAAGCTGGAGTTCCTTCCTTCGCTCCTGCAGATATCTCTCGCCAGTTTGGACAGCAGGCAACAGTAAATCCTATTACAGGGGCATTGTCTTCTAATGCAGCATTTCCCAACTCTTTTGGATCCCCTCAATATTCACAAGCTCCATCCAATCAAGTAGGCAACCTTGGACAGCAGCCAAGCTCTCTTCAAGGCCCAGGACTGCAGAGGCCAGGACAAACTTTTCCCGCACCATCAACCGCCAGAGTGGCGCCAGTAGCTCAGCAGCCTCCAGGACAGCCTTCTCCTATGCCTGTGCCCCCTACTTCAAGTCAGCAAATGCCTTCAGGACAAGTAGCCGCTGGGAGACTTCCTGGACAGCAAATGCCCTCTGGCCCTGGGCAACAAATCCCACCAGGCCCTCCAAGTACAGGACAACAAGTTCCTCCAGGCCCAGGACAACAATTTCCTCTTGGCGTAGGACAGCAATTTTCACTAGGTCCAGGACAGCAAATGCCTCCAGGATCAGGACAGCAATTGCCTCCTGGCTCTGGGCAGCCTCCACTCGCAGGACAGCAGATGCCATCAGGCCCAGGACAACGAATGCCTCCAGGTCCAGGCCAGCCCCCGTATCCCGGCCTACGGCAGCAGATGCCGATGCCGCCTGTGTCTGGAGCTCAGATACCGCCTGCATCAGGACAGCGGCTGCCTCCCGCTCCCGGACCGCAAATGATGCCTCCTGGACCTGGATCACAGATGATGCCCACAATGGGCCCCGGCGCACAGGGGCCCCCTGTTCCCGGACAGCAGATGTATCCCGGGCAGCAGATAAATAGGCCATTGCAACCTGGGCAACTTCCACCAATGCAAATGCCACCAGGGCAGTGGCCAGCAGGTCCTGGTAGTGTTGCGACAGCGCAAAGGCCTGCGTATCCAACGCATCCAGGCCCTCCAGGCCCACCAGGCCCTCAGCCCTACAACAGCCAGCCGTTGGATCAGTCGCTCTCCGGACCTGCTCCTCAGCGCCCCATGCAGCCATTAGGCACAGCAGGACAGTACCCCAACCAACAGATGGCCGCTCATCCAGGAACTGACTTCAGGAGATACCCTCAGCATGTATGTGTTATCAGTTTCACACTTTTATTGTCTGCATTCTTATATTTGCCTCAGTTGATTCAATTCAATTTTATGTTATTTTTGGTTTGTAGCCCCATGCTACTAGTCCAGACAGCCTTACATCACCCATGTCTAATATGAGTGTAACTCAGACAGGCTTCAACAAGCTATGGGTATGTTAAGTTACACATTTGCGTGGCACATGCATTGTATCATTTTCATCTGAAATTAATTGACAGTTACACTCTCTTTGTGCATTTCAGGGCCAAGAAAATTATGACTTGCTCCAGAGTCGTAACATCTTACCCCCAGAGAAGGAAGAACCTCCCAAAGTAAGACTAGTAGCTGACTTTCAGAGCAGTGTCAATTGCAGTCCTGACATCTTTCGTTGCACACTGACAAGAATTCCAGAAACGGATTCTTTGTTGAAGAAGTCAAGGTTGCCCTTAGGTGTTCTCATCCACCCATTTAGAGATCTGAATGTAAGTATTTCTGTACTGACCTGTTAGTGGTTTCATGTCCCTAGTTTGAAGTTTTGCTGTAATGAAAATAAGTTTCATGGTATTACTCGATTGTTTACAGAATCTTCCGGTTATTCAGTGCTCTCCTATTGTGCGTTGCCGAGTATGTCGCACATACATTAATCCTTTTGTCTATTTTATTGATGAGAAGCACTGGAAATGTAACTTATGCTTTAGAGTCAATGAATGTAAGTTATAGTCATGGTGGTATACTTTTATCATCATTTTTTTAACCTGCAGAGTCTATAATGTAATGTTTCCTTTTCCCTTCTGTATCTTAGTACCTGATGAGTTCAGCTATGACCCAGCAACCAGAACATATGGTGAACCTATGAGGAGGCCTGAAGTAAAGTCATCCACAATTGAATTCATTGCTCCTGCGGAATACATGGTGAGTTTCTAATTTGAGTTTAGAGACTGCTTCAGATAAGGAACAGAAGAAATACAATCATGAGGAAATGTATGCAAGAGAATGTCGTCTGATGGTTAATTTTATGAATCTTGTCCTTTCAGTTACGGCCACCTCAGCCTGCTGTGTATCTCTTCTTACTGGATGTGTCACGCCTTGCTGTTGAAAGTGGCTACCTTCAACTTGTCTGTGAAACAATTTTATCTGAACTGGAAAACCTCCCTGGGGATAGTCGCACCTCTGTTGGATTCATTACGTATGACTCATCCGTTCATTTCTACAGCCTAGCAGAGGGGTTAAGTGCACCTCAACAAATGGTAGTTATGGATATTGAGGGTAAGTTTCTGACTGAAAGATGAACTTAATGGATGGATATTGTCTTAGTGCCAAGAACTAACATTGCTTTATTTTCAGATGTCTTCCTACCTTGTCCAGAAAATCTATTAGCAAATCTTGGAGAAAGAAGAGAACTTGTGCAAAACCTATTGCATTTATTGCCCTCAAAGTTTTCAGAAACATTTGATACAGGCAGTGCCCTTGGAGCAGCTTTGCAAGCAGCATTCAAGTTGATGGTGAGGAAATCATGTGTATTTTAATTAACTAATCCAACATACTATTAAGAATGGCCTAAATTCCTCCTTATTAAATTTACAGAGTCCTACTGGTGGAAGAGTTACTGTATTCCAATGTTGTTTGCCTAATAAAGGCCCAGGTGCTCTGAAGCCTAGAGAAGATCCAGCCAATAGAGCATCTAAGGACGTTCCTCATTTAAACCCTGCCACCGATTTTTACAAACAACTTGCTCTAGAGTTTTCTGGTCAGCAAACAGCTGTTGATCTATTTCTTTTAAATCAGCAATATTCTGATCTTGCTACAATATGTAAGTTACTTGTGAACTTTTTTTTTAATTCTAGAGAGTGCTGTAAATTGTTGACGTACATTTTGTTTTTTTCCACAATGAACAAGTAACATTACCTTTTTTCTGTGGGTATACTTCATTTTGCAAAATTTTGCTTTATAGGTGGTGTTTCAAGATTTTCTGGTGGTTGTATCTACCACTTCCCACTCTTCCAGTCAAGCAACATTCAATTAGCAGAAAGCTTTGAATTTGGTTTACGTAGATACTTGGAGCGCAAGATTGGTTTTGAAGCTGTAATGAGAATAAGATGTAGCAGGTAAGGATTGAACAAATGTGACTTCAAGATTTGCAAAGTGACTATTTATTTTGTATTCATAATTGTTGTTGATTGCTCAGGGGATTATCTATCCACACATTCCATGGTAACTTCTATGTTCGATCAACGGATCTACTATCCTTACCAAATATTAACCCAGATGCTGGCTTTGGAATGCAAGTATCAATTGAAGAGAATTTATCGGATATGCAAAGTGTTTGTTTCCAAGCTGCCCTGCTATACACTTCTGGCAAAGGTTTGTTAATGTTAATCAAAATTACTCAGAAAATAAGTGATGTGTTTTGATTTTTTTCCTACTTTTTACTGCATACCTTACTCCAACTCAATTTAAATTAATCAAATTGCGTACCTCTTTGAAAGGTGAAAGAAGAATTCGTGTTCACACTCTTTGTCTGCCAATTGCTGCAAGTTTACCTGATATCTTGCACAGTGCAGATCAACAGTGTATTATTGGCCTCTTAGCAAAAATGGGTGTGTTTGAGTTCAAGTTCTTAATTTTTCTAATTTTTATTTTCAAAGGTTCTATTCTTACATTTTTAATATGCTTACAGCTGTGGACAGATCTCAGCAGTCGTCCTTGACTGATGCTCGAGATGCCTTCGTCAATGTAGTAATTGATGCTCTATCTGCATACAAAGTGACTCAGTCAAGTACGATGGGTGCTGGACTCCTAGCTCCAAGAAGCCTTAGGCTATTACCTCTGTACATACTAGCGTTGCTTAAAAACGTATGTGTTCTAATCCGCTAATCTATTGTATTCCTTTTCCATCTGTAATTTTAAAAACCATGTGGCAGTTTTATTATCATGCTTACTAACTTTTCTCTTATGCTTTAAAGGTGGCCTTCCGATCAGGGACCAACACGAGACTTGATGACCGTGTATATGCAATGTGTCAAATGAAGACTTTGCCTCTCTCAAATCTCATTCAGTTCATTTACCCAGACCTTTACCCAGTTCTTTCTTTGGACCAATATGTAAGTAACATGATGAAGAAGCTGTGATATCTTCAACTAAATGACAGTAATGATATGAAACTTGGTTTTTCACTCAGGAGGAAATACTGATAGACGGTATGTCAGTGGCAATTCCTCCAAGATTGCACTTGTCTGCTGAGAAAGTTAGCTCTCAGGGAGTATTTCTTTTGGATGCTGGAGATCAAATGCTTCTTCTTGTTGGCCGAGCTATTCCTCCAACGTTTTGTGAAAACATTCTTGGAGTATCATCCTTCAACGCCATCCCTGAGGATATGGTAAGATTGAAATGCTTTTATCAATTTATGTCATCTTTCCTTGAGAAAATACTAAATCAAACTTGTCTTGTTATCCAGTTTGAACTACCAGAAATAGATTGTGAAGATTCTCGCAAAATGAGGAACTTCATTACGTATTTACAGTCTGAGAAGCCTTATTGCGCCACACTTCATGTTATTAGGTTGGTGTCTTGCTAATCAGAATATCAGTGCTTTTTGGAACTACTGATTTATTGACCTTGCTCACATTAGCTATTTTTACCTACTTGAATTTTTTGTGCTTACAGAGAAGACAGCAAATTCCGATCCAAATTCTTTGATCGTCTCATTGAGGATCGCACAGATTCCTCACTATCATATTATGAGTTTTTGCAACATATTAAAAACCAGATCAAATAGAGTGCCTTATTACATATAAAACCTAAAACAAACTTAAAGCACCTTTTTGATTCTGTTATTTGAACATTTTAAAAAGATGTTGTGGTTCTGTATTCTATATTATTTTGTTCTCACTTTTGAGTACATTGTGTAGCTGTTAAAGTTGCTTGTGAAAATTTGTATAAACTGTAAAATTGAAATTGTGACTCTGACAAGTCTGTGCTGAGGCTTCTTTACTAACAAGGAATTTGGAAGACATTGGATGTAATCCATTGGTTTTCTGTATATGGTGATATGGTGCTTTACTCGTTAGGATTTTATTGTGAATACTGTTTATGCAGGAGATTTTATAGCAATCATATAGAAAAAATATTCATTTCAATGTGTGTATAGTAATTCATGTGTGTAAATGTGTGTGTATCTGTGTGTGTGTGCACATACCATTTGTGCGTACTATTTGTGATAGTAAGGGCATACCGACTGTTGTAACCTGTATGAAAATGTGTGAGCTTCAGTTTCTAGTGGCCAGTAGAGTAGTTCAAACTCTGGATGGTTTTCTTATGTATGCTTTTGAGAAGAATGGGGCATGTACCTGTTGTTAGTTGTAGTTTTGTGTTTCTAGGTAGGAAGTTTTAAATGTTTGAGTGTCATTTGGTGTGATATGCGACTGATAGGACAACCACCTAAATATCCTTAGTGCCATCTGATTGGACATGTTGGGATACTGTTGTGTGTCCATATCCTCATTAAAAAACTGATCCCTGAAATTTTTGTGTAGTGTTATTTGCACATGTAATATTTCACTGCCAAGAATGAGTAAGGCCAACTCATGGTAACACTGTGTGATATATTTCTGTCATACATTTAGGCTGTAAGTTGACATGTTAAGAAATTTTCAAATCCTTTTCAGACCAATATTTTTAAGAAGATAAATTTTCATGACTTCTTTAAAGATAGTATCCATATCCATGTCTTGAAATGATAATGGTTGCCCAGAAAATTGTTGAGGGAAGATGTACGGAACAAATTGCTCATGGACTATGCCCAAAGAATCGCCTCATAAGTGTATTGTTTTATAGGGGAGAATGCTTCCTTAAGTTGTTAAGAACCTACTTCTATAAATTTTTGTGAGGAAAGCTTACATATTTGGTGAAACTTGCTGAAGAAAGTTGCTGTTCAGACCATAAGAACTCTGATACGCTTCAACATTTGCTGTCTTAGGCTTCTTCAGACACTTACCAAATTAGATACTTGTCATATAAGACAACCAATGGATCTCTATAATAGACACACATGCTGGCTTGTCAAACTGCAGCAGCCACTGTTTCTCAGTTTTCCAGAGCCAACTTTTTCTTGTTTGAATTTAATCTTAATACAATAGGTTCTACAATATGGAGGACTTACTGGTAAGACTGTTGATGTTTATTGCACTCATTGTGTCGTAACTGATAAATGTAAATAGCAGTTGGTTGAAACATGTCTTTAATTTTAAAAATAATGACCCATTGGAATCAAAGGATTAGTGAAAAAAAGTATGTTTATTTCAGTTCTTTGCAATAACAAATGTTTATGGCTTGTGAAGGTCTGAATTACCCAACTTGAAATAGTCAGGTTTATGAAAATGGGTTTCAGATTGATCAGCTGTTGGAAACCAAACGAGTCACAGTGCACATGCTTATGAAATACTGATGACATCTGGAACTATGCTTGTCTTAATTTTATAGTTATTGCAAAGAGTTTTCTGACTGACACTCAAAACTTTTTTTCCTGAGTTTCAGGATCTGTTCATGGTCAGTTAGTTGTGTTATTGTTTTTTGATATTTTTTCTGTTTTATATGGTAGTGCAATAGTGTATCATGAGGTGACTGTGTGGTCTGGAAATTATTGTTTTAAGGATGGTTACTGCTGCAGCACTGCCACCATAATGATGTCTAAAGGCATACTTTGTGGTTCAAATATCAATAGCATTTCACTTATTTTATCAGGTATGTGCCTCTTTTTTCAATTAAGCATTTAGACCAATAATAATTCAAGAGTTGTGTGTCTTAAGGTGATGTTCATGGAAAAGAATATAAATAAACTTTACTATTACTGATACTTTGGCTCACATTTTCTGTGCATAAGAAATATTTTTTAGACCATGAAAGTGGTGAGACAAAACTGGTTTGTTGTTAAAAATGTTTGTTTTGTATCTTTGTCCCGTGTCTCACCTATGTCTATGTTCGATTTGTTTACCTCTAAAAACATTTGGGTGTAAAAATACATGAGCTACTTCACTCTCCCAGCTAAGCTGATGTATATTAGCATTGTTTTCAATAAATAAATTAGTCACAGGAAAGCGCACATCTTTTCATTTTATCCCTGAACTTACCCCTCCATATCACACCACCCCTGTGCCCTAGCGGCTGTAGCCCTCCTTTTGACCAGAGTCTAGGCTGGGCACCGTAGGTCTCGGTCAGTGGGTCAAAGACGACTGGGCTGGGCGGCTGGGCCTTGGAGCTGTATTCACCCTTCTTGGGGAGAGGCAGAGGCTGGGCAGCAGGGCTCCAAACAACGCAGTGTCTGCGCCAACCACAGACCGGTCATCGAACAAAACTGTTTCTTTGGCCCAGTCCGCAATTCTATTTCGGATTTTGTGCCTTCCAGAGCGGGAGGGGGCACAAAGGGTGCCGTCAATGACGAAAACCGCCCAGTCAAACCAACGCGCATCACAGACTCGAAACATTCCTCCCCCCGAGGCTACATTCCGCGAGCTGTTGGTGGCGGCGAGGGGAGGAGCTGTAGGGGTGTAGGAGGGCCGGCAGCTGTCGCTGTCACACCCCGGGGACGGGGACCAACGGGGACCAACGGGGACCTCAAGTCGGCATGGGCGGCTCGACTCGACCTTGCTGCAGGCAGGGCCGCCACATGGGACGGCCTCGGCCCCCACGCCCCACGCCGTGCCACCGGCCGCCGTGCGGTGTTGTGCCGGCGGGCAGCGGACTGCGGGCTGCAAGCTGCAGGCCCCAGCCGGAGCCCGGAAACGGAGAATGCGATGCATCTCTGCGGCTCCGGAGCCCGGAGTTGGGCGGGCAGCGGGCGCCCCCTCCGCCATGCGCCGCCAGCAACAACCATGGTCCGATCCGCTCATGACAGTAACGCCACAGGCGGGTAGCGGAGCGAGGGCGAGGCAGCGGGCAGCAGCCGGCACAGCCGGGCCGGGCCGAGCGAGACTGCAGTCGCTTCGGGCTACAATGATACGGGTTAGCGCAAAGATTGCCGAGACCCGTCCGCCCCCGCCGCCTCCCCTCTAACCCAACCTACCCTAACTAGCCCCCGCCCCGCCCCTCCCCGCGTCTGCAACACCTAGAGACAACACCACCCCTTGACACTCTGTGAAGATCACCGGCTGTCAAGTGATTAGCCCCCGCACGTAAGGGGCCGTTCAGGAACCACGCGACACGTAATCGAGAGGGACTTTGGTAATTCAGATACGAAAAATCAGCGCAAGGGAGTGCGTGGAACCGTCTGTGGGAATCGAACCCACCAAGCCTGGTAGTCTCAGGGAGACTCAAGCCCGCGCCAGCGACAGTTTGCTCCAGCACCACCCCCCGCACTCTGCAATGTTTCTAGGGTCACGTGGTCTGTGAACGCTCCCTAACCACGTAGTCTCCAAGCGCGTCGAGCCGATGAAAACAGCGCTGTGTCGGGCAGCTGGGCATTCCCTAGACCCGCCTCGCCTCACGCTTCAGCCCACCTTGACCTTGGGATGCCATTCAGAATCGGCAATCGGCGAGACCGAATGGCGGTTTGTGTCCGACGGAGAGGGCTTCACTCTGTGGGAGGGACGTCTATCTAAGGATTCTGCAGCCCCTGCACATTCTTCCAGAGCTTAATGATCAGCGTGCATCGTGTGGGTCATAAGACGCCAAGGCGGCACCCATACAATCACGCTCACGAGAGGGAGTCGACACAACTAAACGATCGGATTACAGGCGTAAGTACGTAAGACCGCGTTAAAAGCCGTGCCACACACCCGCATCTGGGTGCGGAGTACAGACTGCATCCGTGTTTACGTGCTGCCGCCGGAGATAGTGAATGGCGGAGACGGGACTGGACGGGACGGTGTACCGAGAGGCGCGCCGCGGTACCGCAATGACGCTCATCCGACTGGACCCGATAAAACTCGCCGGAAGCTGTCCCGCAGTTCTATGAAGACGGGGCGGGGGCGCACTCGGGGCGCACTCGGGGCCCACTCGGGGCCCACTCGGGGCTTGCTCCTCCAGGCGGCGCGGCTGGTAAGGGCCCGTTCGGGAACCACGTGACAAAGAAATTGAGAGGCGATTTGATTTGCGCTCGGTGGGCGAAAAATCAGACAGCGCGGCGGGATGAGGGCGCGCGAGGAACCGTCTGCAGGAGTCGGACCCACCGATCCTTGCATGCTCGACCATGCCGACGACAGTGTTTGCTCCAGCACCGCACCGCACTCACTCTCTCGCGCGCCAAAGTCTCCTACACAATAAAGGATTCGAAGGAAGGTCACGTGGTTTGTGAACGCACAATTATACTGCACTCACCCCCGACCCACAAAATCGCGTTGCCCAACTGACGCAGCAAAGCGCCTGCAAGAGGCTGGGTAGGCCAGCCCGCACGACACGTGTGCATTCTGGAGTCGATGTTGCCTATCCACCAGGTGGCGCTCGGAGAGACCAGCCGGCCCGCGAATAGGAAAAACGTCGTGGATCCCAAACTTTTGCGTTTATTAATATTCCCCCCCCCCCCTCCCCCCACTGACTGTGTTCGGGGAACAAGATGGTTGACGTTGTTCTCTGCCCTGTCAAAACACGTCTTTTCATGGTATCACCGAGCCGTGTGCACCGAAGATAGCCCAGCAATCCGTTTAGCGGTCGTTTGGAGTCCGCGCTAGCCGCTGCACGTGAGCGGCGCAGCGGCGCAGCGGCGCAGCGCAGGCGTAATCGCAGCTGCCCTGTTCTGTCAACCATCATCAGGCCAAATATCGTCCAGCGAGACCAAATTGGATTTTTACAGCAGAGAGGAGGGGAGGGCCGGGAGGGCGGGGCAGCGGCTCGTTAGTCACACTCTCACCCTGAGTCACACTCGCGGTCGGGGCGGCTGCGGGGCTGCGGGGATGACGGGGCTGGCGGGTGCATTGAAGCAACGGGGTGCGGTTCTATTCCTGGACCGCAGACCCGGCCAAGGGCCGAAAATAACTCACAAGGAGAGAACGCGAGAGAACGAGCCCCACCCGATAGAGGCGGTACTCGAACCACCTAACCGGGAAATGCAGAAGTAAACCCGAGGGGTACGTTACATGCGGCAAAGTCCCTCTGAGGAATGTCCGGGCCCTTGATGGCTGGGGTTCAAATACCGGTTGTGCAGCTGGAGTTGAGCAGGAGTGTGATCTTCCCGCGGCTGCAACCACCCAGCCCAGCCAGCGTTGCTGGCATGTGAGCCGCACTCTCAAAAATGAATGCACGATTTAAGCATAAAATGCTTAAAGTCAAGCATATTTCATGCTTGAAACACCAATAATCCCGCATATTATGCTTGATTGAAGCATATTATGCTTGATTGAGGGATACTCTATGCTTGTCCCAAGAATACAATACGTGCCTCAAGCATCATATGCTATTGCCAAGCATACAGACGGTTGATGTACGCAGATGATTCTTAAATCAACAAAATCCCACAAGAATACAAGATTCGCATCAAAATCGCTTTGAATTAAGCATTCATTTTTGAGAGTGCGGCGGCACCCGCGGCAGTGGGCCGGGCCGGGGGCTGCACCGTGTTTGCCGCCCGGCCCGGCCAGGTCCGGTGTGTTCTTATCACATGTGACGTCTGCCCAGGGCTCAGGGCTCTGGAGACCGGGGAGGCTGGGATGGGGGTGGGGGTGGTGGAGAAGGGGCGGGCCGCCACCGGCCACCACCGGCCGCCACCGGCAGCGTGGAGGGGGGGGGGGGGGCCATCGCGGCCAGGTATATAAACCACACCAACCCTGGTCAAAGCCACTTCCACTTGGACTCCAACCACAGTCACCACCATGATCGTAAGTGCATTAGGGCCGAGTGCGCACCGAGCTTTCCACGCCCCCCTGCGTTGAAGTCTCGGGACTCACGGCCGTGCTTGTGTTGTGCTTGCAGTGCATCGTGCTGTTCTCCCTCCTGGCGCTGACCAGCGCGCAGTACGCCGGCCCTGCGTCCGCCCCTGCTGCCCAGTACGCCGCTCCGGCCCCGGCCCCGGCACCCAAACCTGTGTACGGACCCCCGGCTCCCGCCTACGGGCCTCCTGCCGTCGCCCCCGTGGCCCTCGCCCCCGCCCCCGCTCTCTACCCCGTCCCGGCCCCCGCCCCCGTCTACGCCGCCCCAGCGCCCGCCCCTTCACCCGCCTACGGACCACCCGCCCACGCCTATGGCGTGCCAAACAAGGAGGGCGGTGAGTTGCTGTCTGAGTTCGCCCCCGCACCAGTTGCCCCAGCCCCCGCTCCCGCCCCCTCCTCCAACTACGGCACCCCCAACAAGGAGGGCGGCGACCTTCTCTCCGAGGAGGTAGCCATCCCCCCCAACACCCGCGTCGAGCTCCACGACGACCGCAACCAGTACTCTCACGGGTGAGTGACGCCTGACACGGCACGGTGCTCTGGCACTCGATGGTCTCCGCCTTGGCTGCTCCCATCTACCCCATCCCCATCCTCATTCTCATGCACCCCTCTCTCGCCCTGTGCAGTTTCTCCGACGACAAGGGTACCCAGATCGCCGAGCAGGGCCGCCTTATCTCCACCAACGGCGGCTGGGAGTACGTGCTTGCCAAGGCCGGCTCCGTGAGGTACGTCACCCCCGAGGGCCCCGTCAGCTTCGACTACGTTGCCGACGAGAACGGCTACCGCATCATGAACCTCCACGTCCCCGGACAGCAGTAAGGCCGCTCCCGGAGGCCCCCGCCGACCCGGCCCCCGCCTGTGCAGGCTGTGCAGGCTGTGCAGGCAACAACGCTAACGCCACGCTCCCTTCTAACTTATTCATTGAGACTGAGATTATACCCATGTACATAGGCTAATTAACATATTCTGTACATAGAATACTAAATTATTTAAATTAATAAAAATATCGATGCTGACATATTAGGCGTAACTGTTTGTGCTGTGACCGGCTGCTACCCCTTTGTTTGTGCCTGTGCCGCGCAGTGCAGACCGGGATGGGTTTTGCCTGTCGCTGTCGCCCCGAAACCCCGGCTAAACCGCCCCACTCGCCCGTCATCGCCAGATTCGATCTCCTCGTTTTCAAAAGCTTCCACTGCTCGAAGTGCCACGCGGAGATGATATCGCGCCCCCAGCCAGCTGGCGCAGTCGGGCCTGGCCCAGCGATCAGACTAAATAACACGCTCGGCCACGGCCCGGCCACGGCCATGGGTGAGCTGGCGGGGCGGGCCTCGGATGGGCCACAGCCACCACACACACACACACACACACACACACACACACACACACACACACACACACACACACACACACACACACACACACACACACACACACACACACACACACACACACACACACACACACACACACACACACACACACACACACACACACACACACCACTACACGGATGAGGCGGCTGGTAAGAACAGTTTTAGGCGAAAGGGAGAGTCACGTTGCGGTACACCGAGGTCTGTCAAGTTAGCGACGAGCGTATCCGACGTGCGTGTGAGTGAGTGAGAAGCTGGCCACGGAGCTGGCTATTTCCAGGCCGCTATTTATGGTTTCAAAACTAATACGTAGCCACTGTCGCACTGTCGCCTTACAGGACAGAAACACCAAATGAAGTTAATAAAAAAACGGAGCACAAAAATATTTTCGTCGAAAAACTGAAAAATAATTTTTTTTCGAGAGCATCGTGTTTGAACCGACCCCTAGACATGGTTTCGTCATGAAATTGGAGTCTCATGACACTCAAGATTTCGGGAAAGCCGAGAAACATGTCCACGCCCACAAGGTAGGCAACCCAAACTACACGTCACTACCAACGCCTCATACGGCGAAACCACGGTCGTTTCTAAGGGTGCTCCTGTACTTTTCTGGACCTCCCCTATCGCCTATATCAATTTGATCAAAATGCGAAACACAAAATATTTTCCGGCTGGTAATTTTTAAGTATTTTGACAAAAAAAAAGAAAATTTTGTTTTTTCGAACGCATCGTGTTTTAACCGACCCCTAAACATGGTTTCGTCATGAAATTGGTGTCTCATGACATTCATGGCCCCCGGAAAAGTTGAGAAGATAGGCAGCCCAAACTACTTTTCACATTTGCACACACGCTCGTCCCACGTGCGTCCCTTACTTGACAGACCCGAACGTGCGTGCGAGTGACCTGGCCATAGAGATATGGCTATTTTCAAACCGCAATTTATGGTTTCAAAAATGAAGGCTGATGGTCTGTTGACCGAGGGCACAAAACACACAAAACCTATGTCATCCCGGCTTCCGCCAGAACCCCTGCCTTCAACTTCAGTGCTTTATAACGGCTGCTAGTTGGACCCGGAGTGAGATATCTGACCCGCGAATCACGCGTGTTGTTCCGAGTTGCCTACCTTTTTACAGCATGTTCGTGTAATTTGATGTAAATCGGGTCTTCATAGCGGCTCTCAGAACTCATTTTGTCATTTATTGATCAATGTGCGTTGTGAATATGGGACAGGGAGATGTTGCAGTAAAATAACACAAGGCAGTACATAGCAGAAACATTTATTTACAAAGAGCCATCTACACAGCATCACTGATTTACAGCTAGTAGGGACAGGCTTTCACGCCTTACCATGAGAAAAAACATAGTTTAAGCCATACAGAATGTGCCAAAATACTAGAGGTGTGATAAATTCAAAATCTTACAAGGACAAAAAATAACCCATTGCCCTCATTCCTTAATTCATGCCCATTTACAAGAATAGTTATTAAGTTGAAATTTCTTGCTGCCTTAAGGCTAACAAAGCAATGGGAATGAAGCAATTCTAATTCACTGATGAATGAATATTGTGGCAGAAAAATAAAAAATTACCTACTCACACCTCTACAAATGTCAAAAATCAGTCCATGTGCAGTTCACACCAGCGCATTTATATGAGTCCAGCTCCTAATCACACTTTTCTGTAGGACAAGAATTCTTGCTTGTATAGACAAAGGTGGGGCTGCCACTACAATATACCTTAAAAAGATTAAGTTGAACTACAAAAATAATTAATTCTGAAGACATGACAAAAGTAGCCATAGCAAAATTTGGGCTCACAGGTTGAGGTAGCACCATGGAGTAATGTCTAACTACACTGATCTTGGCTGAAACCCCATCTTACATTAATTTTTCATTCAAACAAGAGCCCTCTCAACATCAATCACTGTTTTAATTCTCTTGAGTGTCAAAATGTTGCAGCTATCAGTGCTGGACCAGAAAAGCAGATTCAATAACATAGGTTCTGTTGATGCAATATAATATATATATTCAAAATGGGATGAGTTGGATCCCATAGTCATGATAATTCTTTGCAGCACTTAAATGGACAGGCAACACAAATTGGTGCAAAGTTTTTCACTGAATTTATGGCAACTTACCCTCAGTGGGGTTCGAATGCAAAGTTTACCAATTTGTAAGAGACACTGCAATGCTCGGTATGACTCCGACACAATAATGTGATCCAGTCTTTCGTTCTCTCCGAGCAAAGCATTGAAATAACCAATCTCTAAGTTCCGTCACATTCAAATATGTTCTTCTTTTAATAATCACAAACTAACACTCTTCCTTTTACACAACTGAAAGATCACACATACACAATCACACATCTTATAACGATTCAATTCTTTTGAAAATTAAACAATGGATCTGAGGAATGCTAGAGAACATCCTATTCCTGATTTGTGCCCGCCCCTGGCCCCTCCCCCCTCATATTTTGAGTGGATCAAGTAAGAAAGGCACAAAAAGTCATGCCTTGGTATGTTAAAAGAAAATAATTTATCACTCAGTGAAGTTGTAAGTGCTACTAAAAAGGATTCAAATGCTGCATGGGAAAACCACAGCTTTCCAGAACATATTTAATGCACCTAAAATGCCGGGACACTATGAAATATTTTAGTTCGATAATCACAAAAAAAAAAGTAGCAGCACACACAAGATTGACTAAAATACAGAATCCCAAATTTAAAATTTAAAAATGAAAGAAACGAATATTTATCAGGTGACTTTTATTGTCGATCTCAAAAGATTTGGGCAATAATGAAATGATACAGGTTACAGCTTCATATGCTAGCCATGGTTTATCACAAGAGTAATGCATTCTTTAGAACAACCTATAGAAACTTAAGATTAATCCCACAAAAATATGCCAAAATTCAACTTCAAAATTACATGAACTACTGTGTGATTGGATTGTTGCATCAAGGCCATTCAATTGCACTTCTATGCTATCAGGACTACTAAGCCCATCTCCCACAGAATAAATGTCTTTATGATGGCCACCACCCAAGAGTGGAGGATGAGGACTGGATTGACCATCAGTAGAATCTCTTTGTGGAACCTTCGGAGTTGAATGCAACTGGTCAACTCTCTGATTACTTTGCCCCAAACCATAAGGCTCATGAGCATTGGTTCGCAGGAAGTAAAGACCTCTTGACCTACAGAGTAAGATTTATGAATAAGTGAATCAGAATCAGACATCTAATAAATGGAATAACGGAATCAAAGTCAAACTTACTTATTGGGTGTGTTAAAACCCATGGGAACCATATCGCTGGCTTCGCAAAGACCCTTTTCGAAGTCTGACCATGATGAACATTGGCGAGCTGGGAAAGCATCAGCATTGTAGATTGATTCAGCAAAATATGTGTACGCCATGAAATGATTACACACAACTGAAATTTAATTAAAAAAATTAAATCATGTTTTAATGAGATTAAGTACAAAACTTGTATCCAGACTTAAATGGACGTGGTAACAGAATCAGGCTTACGAGGAATATCTTCTGTCTGACAACTGGGCTGCCTGCTTCCACCATTTGGATAGAAGTCTACATGCCCCACAGGTTCCGACAGAGCTACAAATCCAGCACCAGTATGCAGCCCAACCACAAACTGAGCATCACTAGGGTCCAATCGCCCAGTACTATTCATCTTTTCAAAGCCTGGTCGAGCTGGATCCAAACCTACAGACAAGAGAACAAACACAAACATTAAGGTAAGTAATACACAAATAATATAAGGGCATGAATACTCAAAACATTTCTGTACCTGTAATTCTGCCAAGGCGCCCACCAAGCAATGTGCCAGTAAACCCAGCAACATGAGCACCCAAACTGAATCCTATGATATGGACACGACCTAAGTCCAGGCCACCTTCTTCCATTTTAAGGAGAAAATGATGCAAGTGTTGGGCTACTTTCATGGTATTCGCAGCTGCTTCATCATACCATGGGCCACGAGCTAATCGAGCCCATTGCACAGCAACTATGGTGAGGTTCTGCTTGAACAGCAATGCTATCGAGGAGGAAAGAAAACATCTAATACAAAGCTCTGTTTAAATGCAAGAAGTTGGTCAAGTAACCTAAATCAATTTTGAAAAGTAGAAACTACATAGCAATCCAATGCAATCATTTAACCAGAAACAAATAAAAATGATATTATAAAATTATATTACAAATGTTGCATACTGCAAGTAACATTTACCATCACGAATGAGGGTGACAGATTTACTGGTAACAGAGCCAGTAAAACCATGCAAGATGACCATAAGATCACCGGAAGGGTCCACAGGAGTTGAAGTAGAGTTAGTGGCCATCACTTGGGGATTCACCGGGTTCGACCTCGAAGTGACAGGTAAATTTAGTACAGACCTAACCTTAAAGTACAATGGAGCCACTGAATGACACTTGATTCACACAGGCTAGTGAGAAACATTTTAACAATAAGAAACTAATACATAATTATAAAATTAACAGACAGGGATTCTGCAGTCTAATCAAAATTAAGCATTGTCAGTCTGCTACTTAGTTCAGCTGATAACATTAACACGTTCCATCAAATCATTACTTTTAAATCACAAGTTTGCTTGTTCCATAGTGTCATAAACACAATACTTAACACATGGGCGGTGAGAGATGACGGACCGCTCACTGACAAAGATACATGACTGAGCTTAAAGATAACGTAACTTGCGCTAACACACTCACAATCACACACACATTCAATCATTCATACATGTACAATTAAGCCTCCTCTTAGGAATTTTTAAAAAAGGGGAAAAGAAAGAAAAGTTTATGACAGCAGTAAGAGGAGAGGCTGCTGCAGAACCAGAACAGTTTTAGTCTTCCATTGCGTATTTCCTCGTCCACTCCTTGGCATTACGAATGGCCTCTGCTTCATTCACACGCCATAGCTCGGCTACGTCGTTTGCAAGAGGATCATCTGGATTAGGAGCACTCAGCAAAGCTTGAATAGACAGAAGTACGGTGCGGATTTGAAGCGCTGGACTCCACTTGTCCTTTAAGATATCAAGGCAAATTCTTCCCAAACGGTCAATATTAGGATGATAAATTTTAGTAATAAATCGCACTTTGGGCGCAGACATAGGATAATCTTCGGGTAAAAATAGCTCCAACTTAAATAATCCACCTTCAAAAGGAGAACCTTCAGGCCCAGTCACGATTACGTGGAAATATCTTGCGTTGTTTTCATCGGGCACAGCCGATATGCCTGGAACAGGCTCCTGGAGAAGTCGTTGAGTTTCCTTGATAATTCTTCGAGGAAGAGAGGCCATTTCGAGCGCTCTGTCCGATGTAATATTTTCAATTACAAATGAAAGTTGTTTATGTCGGCAATATTGCGGTTGTCCGATGCAGATTATTGAAAGGAAATGGCTGACTCGCGGCTCGCGGAGATAAGTAGAAACGAGCAAGCCGAGTGAGAGAGACAACTACTCTATGCTCAGGTTATGTAACCATGCGCACCCTTCTCCGTTTTGAACAGAAGAAAAATACTGAGTTAATTGGAGTAAAACTTTCTCCATAATTTTTTTTGAAAAAAATCCATTACGGGTTTTAGTCTTACATCGGGAATGTTCATTAATATTAACAAAGTGTACGTCCACATCAGGTCGGGTTTTAACTTTATTCTGTTGGCTAACTCAGACAAAACAGGAACTGTATACAAGCTGGCCAGCATCGAAAAAATGACTTGATCAGGAAAGAAAAGTTGATACTATTTAGCGATGCAATTTTCTACTTGACAAGTGACTTTGTAACGTACGTAACCGCCCTCAGCTGACTTTACCTCCGCGAACATACTATCGCTGTAACCAGAGAGAGTGAAGGTCAAACATTTTCAGTACACAATGTTGGCTGTTTCGAAGTATCGAACAAAGCGGGTGTATGCAAAAGTTACGATTTCATCATTTCATGCAACAACGACAGGTGGTCATGATACATGGCAAAGATTCCGCAACGAAACTTAAACTATTAAAAATACATGGACAGAGTGTAAGTGACAAGTGAGCTGCCGAAAAGGGGGAATTACAAGTGCATCAGCCCCCCCCCCCCCCCTCTTTCCCTTGCGAAATTCGTCGCCGTCGCCTTTACCAGCGTTACCTCGTGTGGATATGGAACTCCACATCGGGACCGTCGGGGACCGCCTCCTCCCCCTCGGCCGGCATGAACGCCGCCAGAGCGGAGTTGCCCTGCGCCGCCGCGGCGCCCCCAGCTCCCAGCAGCCCCAAAAGCCCCACTGCCGACGGCGGAGGGGCCGCCGGGGCCGCCGGGGCCGCCTTGACCGACGCCGACGCAGCATCCATTGCAGCCGGGAATCCGTCTGAAAATAATAAAACAACCAGGGTAAAACAACATGTGTACCATTATTTTTCAAACCCGGAGCCTTGCTGGCGAAACCGGAACCGTATGAGTGCCCCAACACAATACAGTCATTCATTCATTGCCGCATCTTCGCTGTAATAACCGATTGCATTCCTGTGTACGCGTATGCGGTCGCTGTGTGATCGGATAGGAACAAGGTCACTTTTGTGGAAGCAGCTCGGCGATCTCTGAGCTCATCATCTCCTCCATGAATCTGGACTAGATGGGGAGTCAGAGCGCGACTGTACACCGGACTACTCCACGCGCATTCCAGCCGGCGACGTGTTGCCTCTGCCGGAGGGCGAGGCCGGCCCTGGCCCTGACCCGCACCCCGCCCCGCCGCCGGCCGGCTCGGGGTCACCCATTCGAATATGATTGTGCATTGCAGGGAAAGACACCAAACTCGGCTGATGGGCGCCTGATGGGTAGGCAATCTTTGGCTTCGTGTCGTGCGGGCTGGCCTACCCTAAACCCTGCAGAGGCTCCTCTACGTCAAAACTTTTGTCCGACCTTTGTTTTTTTCCTTCCTTACTTCTTTTTTTTCTTTTCTTTTAAACGCAGTCATGTTGACTGGCTTTTTAAAACCACTCTGGAGCTCGGTGTATTGTCCCCCGTTAGAAATATTTCATAATCACGTGATGTTTTCTTCATGTCATCTCAAGGGAATTTCGGCGGTGGGTCGCGCGACCCCGAGGGCCACCGCAAAAAACGTACACTGTAAAACACCGCAAGCTTCCCCGCCGTCCCGACCGCCTCGGCTGGGCGCTGCTTAGTAGTACTTAGTTAGGCTCTCTTATGGCCGCGTAGAGAACGTCGTTAACAGCAGCGCCGGCAGCGTGGGATCAAAGGTGAGTCGGCGCACGGCCGCAGAGGAGAGACAGAGAGAGAGAGAGATTGGGCGAGAAATGGACGCGGGAGGGGGCGAGACAGAGCGCACGTGCATGATGTTTCGGTTTATGCGGCCTGGCCACGTCGCCAGCTCAGCTCATAAGAGCAGGCAGCAGTAGTGCGGCCGAGTGCGGCGACGTTTACCGCGGCGGGGGAAGTATCACTTGATTGTGTGATCGAATTAATTGACGTCGCCAGCACCATCCGTGGCTTCCGCATATAGATTGCAGGTGGCGGAGCTCTGCCTGGCACGGCACAGAACGTCAGTGGCCGGCGTCACCGGGGTCACCGCTCGCGGTCTAGCCGGGCCTAAGCTCTAGCTGCTCTAGCTGCTCTAGCCGCCCCAACCCGTCCCGCCTGGGTCCGGCCTAGCAGTCCATGCCCATCCCATCCCACAGCCTGAGCCGAGCCTTCCGGGTCGGGGCACACAGGCCGCACCGGAGCAGGCAGACGCCCGCCGTCGCGGACCGAGCCGAGAAAAGGTTTTCTTCCAGAGGCGTGATCAATCAGGTGCCATTACAATGCTGCCGCTGCCTCTCGCTCCGCCTCGCCGTCTTGCGATACAAATATGCTGATGTGATCCTGCCGCCGACCCCCCCGGGACGGAACTGTGTACACACACACACACACACACACACACACACACACACACACACACACACACACACACACACACACACACACTCTCGCGGGCGCCTGGCGGCCACTATGCAGCGCAGCTCACTACGTATGGAATCGGCTGCGTTCGAACACCGCCCCTCCGGACTCTCGGACGCGGACCTCACCGGCATGTTTGGCCAGCAGGGCAGTGACTAGCCAGGGCTTCGGCCAGGGCCGGCAGCCTTGAATCACGCGATTTTTAGCCCAGCCATCCATCCATGCCGCACACCACACCGGCGGAGGCGGCATCGGCAGGGTGATCGTTAGAACGCGACCCGCGGCCGCCGGCCGCCGGCCCGACCGCGATTAAATTGGTATCGACGCGGTCAAAACAAGATGAATGAACGACAATGGTTCTCGAGAGTCGGTGTATTTAAGCCCGTAGGTGTCGCTCTGGCACCCGAAACTTAGCATATGACTAACGCGCTGGGAGTGGCCACTTCCAGCTGTACAACTGTCCATGTCAATACGACCCGCGCGTTGTCAGTGCATTGCTCCGTGTTGCTGCCGCTACGGCGCGCCGCAGTGTTGTCTTGGTGTCGGTGTCACCAGGGTGTCAGGTCGAGGCGTCGTGTCGCTTCGCGTGTGGAACGTGACGCAAAGTGTAACGCCACACGCTCCACGCGCCATTCCTACGACTGGCTAGCGGAGACGAGCCGGGCGGACGCGCGCGTCCAGCAGCTTATTTGTAAAGGTCGCCGCGCACTCGCGAGCCAGCGGCGGACACACACACGCGCACGCGCGCGCGCGCGCGCACACACACACACACGTCGAAGCGCGCCCCGCGTCACGGGGACGTGAACACCAAAACAGGCTCGAAGCCGCGGAAAAACGGAGTCGGCGTCAGCGTTTATTATTTCCCAGTCGGCTAAAACCGTACGCCCGGCCCGCAGGAAAAATTTCATTTTTATTGGGGCTATCCCAACTCCCAACCCAACAGCACAGCACGACCACGACGATCAGCGGCGACCGGCAACGCCCCTCCCCGCCCCTTTGGCTCCCGCGGCCCGCGGGCACTCCGAGCACCCGCACGGGGACCAGCAGCGCCAGCAGCCGATTGGGCGGTGTGCCCTCGCTCCGTTTTGCCCTGGCTTTGCCCTGTTCCGTCCTAGCCCACTCTCATCCGTCACCACGGCGTCAGACTCCTGTCGCCTTCCCCTGACGGACGGCTGACGTGCCGGGCCTGCCGCCGCCATGGCACGCAGCTTCCTGATGCTACTGCCGCGCACCGCGATGATGCACCGATAAGGAAGGATAATGAAGTACAAGGCTGTCGTGGTCGCGGCCATCCCTCCAGCCTGCCGCCATCATTATTACAACTCCTGCGGTCTTGCCTACGGCCATGGCCGGCCGCTGCCGCCGCCGGCTGCCCTTCCCTGGCTCCGCTGGGCTCCGCCTGTGGGCTCCGCGACAGACACATCGGCGCTACCCTGGTCCGCTGTCGAGAGGTCCCTCCTAACTCGCGGTGCAAGCGTACCATGATTGGAAATCAAATTTTTGATTCATAGATTTTTGTCTGATTTCCCCCCGATTTTTACTGAAGGGTTTACATTGATTTTTTGAGTGAGGGACGCATTGGCCGCAGTGCTTCCCTGCCGAGCGCCTGCGAGTGCCAGGGTAGGCCAGCCCGCACGACGCGCGTGCATGCACAAGGCACGGTTGCCTACCCAACAGGCGCCATGGTGCAGCCGCCGTTCGCGTTAGGAGGTAGGAGAGAAGTTTGGACTTCTTAACGGGCGACGTCGTTGGCATCCCACCGAGAGGGCCCCACGGCGTTTTGCTCCGGCGCATCGGGCTGGGGATCCCCGTTCTCTGCCATTACAGGACCCCAGGCCCGGTTCTGGTGTACACGCGCTTCAATTCTCGTCCCGGACCGGCCCCGCCCCCTTCGGCCTCGGCCCTGCCCTTCTTCATCTTCTTCTTTCTCACTGCTCCGGCGGCTGGACTGGCCGGGGGCCCGCGTTGCCTCGCACCTACACCGACACCCGCCTCTGCTCCCGCTGACGTAAGCGTTTTGAGTCGGCTCGAGTGAGCACAGATCGGTCGTAGTACCACTTAACGGACAGTCAGCCGGACCGGGCCGGAGTCGACAACAAGCAGCCGCAGCCGGACCCACCAGCGGCGCGTGTCGGCAGCCACAGCTGCGACAGGCCCCCGTCATCTCATCTCACCTGCCGCTGCTAAGAGCACCGCCATCAACACTGTCGCGACGATTCCTTGGGCCATCCTGGCCAGCCTGAAGCTGAAGGCTCTGCTTGGAGGGCGTCCCGGGCTGCAGGCTGCAAGGGCGGTCGGGGTGGAGCGGCAGCGGCTGTAGACGCACTTCACCCTCGCGCGAGTAGCGCGCAACCCCTCAGCGAATGCACGGGTGGGCGTGCGGCGCGTGTGCAGCACGTGGACTACACGTGGTCCGGAGTCCGGTCCGGTCCCGGCTCCGTGCCGGAGGCCCGTCGCGCCGGTTCGGTTCGGGCCGGGCGGGCGATGCTCGGCTGCTCGGCGGGCGCGCGTCAATCGAAGCAAACGCCGGTCCGGTCCGATCCAAACCGATCCGAGCGCGAATAAGAGAGGAAAAGCTCCACCTCCACCGGGCCCGCGGGTGAATAGAGAATGATGTGTGAATGCTGCGGCTGCGAGCGAAGCACCTGAACCTGCAGCACCGCGCCGAGCCTGCCCATGGCCTGCCGCCGTCCCCGCCCGCGGGGGCCGCGGGGCCGCGGCGCGGGGTGAGGAAGGGGAGGGAAGCGTTCGCGTGGGAGGGGGAGAGGGAGACCGAGCGGGAGCAACGCTACCGCCAGCTGGGTTTGGAGAGAAGTAATTCCAGGCAGACCCATCCCTTGGTGCCTTGAGATAAATTGAGCCAGTTAGAGGGAAGGACAAGCTGGGACGCCACGAGGCCGGGCCAGGCGCCGCCGGTCCACAGCGGCACAGCGCCTCGAGCCCGCAAGTGGCTTGGCAGAGCGGCCTCAGCCTTCAACGAGTGCCGTTCTCGTTCGAAGCAATCCAGTTACTGAACTACAGGCAGAAGGGAAGGATGTAGTTGGAATTACAGAGTAGTGGTTGAATCAATGGGAACTGAAATAAATAAGAAAACCCGAACAAAGAGTGAGCAAACAGTGATTTATTGACAAACCACAATTTCAGTACATAGGTTTGCCTTCCAGTAACAGTGAATGAAAATAGAATGCTATGTTATGCTCTATCTGAGACTAAAAATGATCTTCAGATGCTAATACTCAGTCTCCAAATGCAATCCTCACAGAAGCATTATGTATATACAGGTAATGTACGAACACGAGGTCACATTCAGAGCATCTGTAGCACATATGGAATTGGAGCTCAGCTGAGATCATTTAAAACTGTGAGAACACTTCTCAGCACCAACAGCAACTCACTCATGAAACAGAGGGTTACACTGGGCACAATTTAACATTAGACAGAGCCCTGCTACAAATACTTGCAACAATGGCCATTTTTATTTACGAGTCGATAACATTACAGTAAAACCTTAACAGCATTGATTCACAGAGCAGTGATTGGAGGCATTCAATAGCTTGTAATGCATCTAAATGGACATCTAGACACCACCACAAAAGGAAAGAACATAACAGGAGAGGTAATGATGGTTTACTGCAATAGGCTTGCTGTTAAATCCTGAGAGTAGGGTAACACTCAACTATAACATATCACATTCAAAAGACTCCACACAGAGCCACTTACAATATCTCAATAGCATGATCACACAAAAAGATCAACCATTAGATTGCAGCATGGTAAATTCACACTTAATATACTTCACAAACACTGCACATATCCCTCATACACAAAGTTTCCAGGGAAGTGCGGGGGAGGGGGATTGGGGGAGAAGGAAACTCTGGAATAAGGCACCAAAATAAACAAAATTGACCAAGCTTAATTTGGAACAATAGCTATTGGAAAAATTGGAGAAAAGTTAATTGAAACCGACTCCATTCATGAAAGAACATGTAGAGAACACTTTCAATTTTAACTATCTTCTAATCCGTGTACAACAAATACTGCCTTTATGCTGAGATTATCATGAAAACAAAGTGCGGAACGCCACTGAAAATGAAAACAAGTAACAAAATAAGACTGGGGCCTCAAAAAATTTGTGGGGAAAAAAATAATAAGAATATACATATCTCTTAAAATCTCAGCATAGTGACACAATTTATTACCCTAACTACATACTAATGAACTTCTGTACAGGTAAATAACTCCAACACTAAAAGCAAGTTATGAATTTAAAACTGCAACATGTTAATTCTCAGTATATACAAGTACGGGCTTTGGCACAAAAATATACACGTAATTTACAGCGAATTTTACAAAATAGCAATTTTCAGAGAAAAACCTACATACAGACAATAACTAGCCAAAATGCCCATCATACAATTGCCGCTTCATTTCTATGCACCCATATCAAAAGAATCGATACATAAAATAATTAAAAGGTGAAAGATCAATAAGTTAACCCAATATGTCAATTTGGTCACTTCAACACACAAGATTAAAATAAATACTCCAATATTCACAGACTTGTTCTTTTCTCAAATGTCACAATGAAAACAAAAGAAAATTGAAACTGTATGGGCTTTTTAACATGAGTTGTCATGATATGAAGAATACACACTACCAGTACCATAAGATTACGGCATTACTTAATCTTTTATACTTTAGCAACAGTTAAGAACAGCTTAGAACTACTAGGGCCCTCCCATTTCAAAACATATGCACTCGTCTTTTATATAAAATTATTTATGTAGAAAAATATAGGAGGAAACCAAATGCTTTAAATAACAATAATGGGTCCAGTGAAAGTAATTAACAATGAATACTTGTGTACTCAGAAAGAGGAACCTTGGTGCTTCCTCTGATGCATAGTTAATGAGATAGCAGATTGAATGAACTCTAAATAAGGCTTTTCTTTGATTTAAAATGAAATACTTAAAAAAAAAAAATTCTTTAAGAAAGTATTGTAGCATGTCACAAAAATTTCAGTAACATAATTGATAAGTACATCTGAAAGAGGCCTATTGAACAAAATCACAGATTTTAGCAACTTCAGTCATAACCAGCAACATTAGTCATCAGTAAGCAAATTTCATTAATTCTAACAGTACAAAAGGGACAAAAAGAGAAACTCTGGCAGAGCATTGGAAGTTTGCTCAACTTCGAGCTGAGCTTACAGTTATAATCTACAAAACAGAAAATGTTTCTGCAAGTTAGAAAAGAATTAACACTACCATGTTAAAAGTAAAGGGGAACAAATTTGAAGAGAGAACATGTTGAATAAACCATCAGTGCTTAATTGTAAAAGCAATGGCAGTCACATGAAAGGAAAGGAGCAAGTCTCAAAAGAACAACGCAAGTTTGAAATGGCGGCCCACTTTAGACAAACTAGACTGATACTGCTGGTTGCAAGGTGACAATGTAGTGTTAAACTCAAAAAGCAAGACTGTACATTTACTCACACTAGAAATACCAAATCGATGGGTCTTCAACCAAACTAAGTAATTTGAAAATGCTATAAAACAATTTTGCTGAATTTTAAGATTTCTTAAGAACCCTGCTACACCGTTTAGAAACTAATATACATCTAACAGAGTACATCATGTACCAAGTTTTGTAACCAACTCTATCAGAGCAATCTGAATAATATAATTTGTAAAACTTTAATAAAGATAACCTAATGACACCGATATCAATTTTAAGTGAAATTAAGAATACCCAACAATAAAATCAAATGAAGAAAAATTTCGCTCTTTAAGGAGCCACCCACAATAATTACACCTCATTAAACACTACATTAATACAGCAGCATGAATTTGATGCAGAATTACAGTAAAAGGCACACAGCTCACCGGTATGGATAACATGTTCATTTTGTCACACACTGTCAACAAAGGACATCAGTCAGATTGACAGTTGCTTTCAGAAAAATGGAGGTCTGTGAAGAACAACACCATTGAAAGAACCAGATAAGATATGGGGAGGTCTGCCTGAAAGAGCACAATATATGAATTGGCATTCTCCAGCAGCAGACAGAACCTTCACCGTCAGTATACAGACCACAAAATGATTAATACCACAAATGAATGATGAATGATTATAATACAAATGATCATTAAAAACTATGATAAAGAGAGATTCAAAACTTGTCCATCTCTCATAAGTTAAAAGGCACTTCTAGCAAAATGCACATTTACATTCTTCTTCAGTGCTTGTCCACAGCCACAGTGTCAAGTCGCCGATAATACAGAAGGTAAGGAACCCGGGGCGGCCGTGGGGACAAAACCTGTGGAGCTGGCATGACTCTGACAGAGCTGTCATCATACCTGATCCACTGATTGTAACCCGCATGAAAGGCATCAGTTATGTAATGACCTTTAGTCGCTTCCTTGCCATCATGATATACAACTGAAAGAAGAAATTACCTTAGAATTACAGTTGAAACAAAATATGGCGATAGTTTTTTTTATAAACAATGATAGTTACCTGCAAAAAGTTTGTACTGTTGGCTAGAGGCCTTTTGTTTTTTGGATGACAGTAATTCTGCAAAGGAAGAAAAGGGAGTTAAGAACTGCAGTGTTTACAGAAGATAAAAAAACTATTTGAACAGATCGATGAATAAAATCTTACTTGAGTCAACTTTCAGCTCAATATCGTAGCGAATTGTTTTCAGAATCTTTGAGCAGCCTTCATGGCTGTAATCAAACCACTTCAGATGCAAAAGAAGAACTGGTGGCAACTCTTCCAGCTGAACCTCTTGCCATGCTGTGACTTCCTGATTAGACCGAGCGCAAGTTAACCCTTCTAACATATCTCTTTTAACATAAGCCTCTAGAGCTTCTTTGACAGAAGTGCTGTTCTGTGAACAGAAAAAGAAAGTGTTAACAAGATACACAAGAAGAACACCGCACCATTTTAGAACTCGGCTCCAGCTATGGTCATAACTTGGCTTCACAAGATTTAGCAAAGTGATATGACTTGGAGGACACGTTCAAGGAAAATTTCAGAAGGGAGCAGAAATCAACATACCTCAATATCCAACTGAAGAGTGAAAAATGGCTGGACATTATCTGTGTAACTGTTGTCAACAGACTGACCACTTCTGAATACTCTTGATCTAACATGGCCCCGGAATATATCAGACAGAGGAGTGCGGCCGAAGTCTGCTCGCCTTGTTACAGCTCCTTTGTTCTTTGGACCCATGACCTGCAAAATTTAATGGTGATACACAAAATGCATGGACAAAATAAATAATCATGCAATCGTCAAATCAAAATTTACCTTCCATTCGTCAGCTTCATCCTGGCTGAATGACTCAGTTTCCCCATTAGAAGGTGGGGGAATTGGTGAAGTAGCAGCAGAAACATCACCATTGGGAAGGTCAGTGACTTTCATGAGATCAAGCATTTCGTCATTTAAAGAATTTAGAAGACAAGACAGAAATTCCTCAGCATCTTCTTGTCTTCCTTCCACCATGGAGTCGGTTTGAATGACAGACAGCATGCGATAGACAAAAGTAGGTTCAAAGGGCGTGCCAGTTTGAATGTCATACTGCACTCCCTCACCCTCCTTGCTGCGGGCTGCACGATCTGCCCTTTTAAGTCTCGCTGAAGCAGGAAGATGCTGGAATTCTTTCACAAACATCTTCCTAACAAAACAAAAGATAGAAAAGTAAAATAAATCTCTGCTGCAAATTCAACAAAACCAAAACCACAACTTACATGACAAATTACTTACATGCTTTCCATCACAGCAGCACGGGAATCAGAAGAACGAGAAGTAGGCAAATCAGGTAAATTGTAAAAGAGATTGTAGAAAGGAGGACATGCTAGAAGTGCTTGCAAGGTTGCATTAATATAACACCAGTTGTTACGGTTGGTGAGACCCCTGGGTTGCAGACTTGCAGGTTTATGGTCCAGTTTGTAATGATGCAAAAATTCTGCCAAATTAAATAAATAAGTTATGAGTGAAACACGCACACAAACAACAAAATGGAAAACAGAAAGGAAAACTCACCTGACAACTGATACAGCTTAGGATCGTGAGAAGGATTGGGCGGAGGTAAGGGTGGTGCAATGCCTGAGGGAACAGCTCCAGGTGGTGGGTAGCTTCGTGACTGCTGAGAGATAAGGTTGGATTTGCTGGGAGGTTGCATAGGGCCCCAACCAGACTGAGTTGGAGGGGAGACAGCTTGAGGTCCATCACTGCAAGACAAAAATAATCAAAGTCATATCAGTTGCAGATTCTGAAAATGCTTTCAAAGCCATCAGCAGTTATGAAAGGTATAGAAAAGTTTAAGAGGTTCACTTTCAAAGGAAAACAAGAAGTCTCAGCAAAAGTTCTGTCCTAGCCAACCACAACTACAGATAGCTTTAAATATTGATTCAAGTTGGCTACAAGGTATTGACAGAACTAAGATATAATTAACAGCAGGGAGAGCCAAGTCACAATACAAAAATGCTCAACCAATAAACTAATGTACGAAAGGTTGACTTCCAATAAGATACAAAAAACCTTGTTGGTAGTTATTCCAAACAAATTTGATTTAGCACTTGTCCTCGTACAGCTTCTACCATAGAGGTAAGCTGCTGGCTTACGACTGTGCCACCATAAGGTCCAACATCAAGTAAACAATTTTTAAAAAAACGTTTTTAATAACCAACATAGAATGTTGACTCTTCTCACAAGCTATGTATGAAAGGTTGACTTCCAATAAGATACAAAAAACCTTGTTGGTAGTTATTCCAAACAAATTTGATTTGGCACTTGTCCTCGTACAGCTTTTACCATAGAAGTAAGCTGCTGGCTTATGACTGTGCCACCACTTGGTCCAATATCATATAAACTATTTGAAAACTTGCTTGAAATAACCTGTCTGCTCTTCTGACGAACTATGTATGAAAGGTTGACTTCCAATAAGATACAAAAAACCTTGTTGGTAGTTATTCCAAACAAATTTGATTTGGCACTTGTCCTCGTACAGCTTTTACCATAGAGGTAAGCTGCTGGCTTACGACTGTGCCACCATCGACTCTAACATGAAACAAACTACTTGAAAATTCACATTAAATAACCTGCCCGCTCTTCTGACAAACTATGTATGAAAGGTTGACTTC
This sequence comes from Odontothrips loti, assembly GCA_038380765.1. Taxonomy (NCBI): domain Eukaryota; kingdom Metazoa; phylum Arthropoda; class Insecta; order Thysanoptera; family Thripidae; genus Odontothrips; species Odontothrips loti. Next base: position 10,706,940 of record CM076245.1, read on the forward strand.
CAATAAGATACAAATAATCTTATTGGTAGTTATCCCAAACAAATTTGATTTAGCACTTGTCCTCGTACAGCTTTTACCAAAGAGGTAAGCTGCTGGCTTACGACTGTGCCACCAAAAGGTCAAACATCATGTAAACAATTTAAAAAAAGAACATTTTAAATAACCAAAATGGAAAGTTCACTCTTCTGACAAGCTATGTATGAAAGGTTGACTTCCAATAAGATACAAAAAACCTTGTTGGTAGTTATTCCAAACAAATTTGATTTGGCACTTGTCCTCGTACAGCTTTTACCATAGAAGTAAGCTGCTGGCTTATGACTGTGCCACCACTTGGTCCAATATCATATAAACTATTTGAAAACTTGCTTGAAATAACCTGTCTGCTCTTCTGACGAACTATGTATGAAAGGTTGACTTCCAATAAGAGACAAAAAATCTTATTGGCAGTTATTCCAAACAAATTTGATTTAGCATCAATCTTATTACAGCTCTTACAAAAGACGTAGGCTGCTGGTTAATGAATGTGCCACCACTGATTCCAAAAACTAATTGTGAAATCACTCCAATAACCAACATGAAATTTTGGCTCCCCTGACCAGCCATTAGGTGCACTACCAAATGGATGGTGCTATTTTGGTAATTTCAATTTAGGTTTTAAGCTATTTTGAACTTTGATACTTACTACTCTATACTACTATCATCAACAAAGAATATTTCACTTACCTCCGTTGATTGTTGAATGCATTAGGATGGGGCATAGCAGCTGGTGAATATCCACCTGATGCTGCTGAACCAGCAGATGAAGCTTTATTGTTGAATAAAGAGGCAAATGAGGGTTTTCCCCACTGAAATACAGGAAAAGAACTGGTGTAGAGAGAAGACAATTCCATGTTCATTATCACCATGGGCACAAGAAAACCAATTACCTGAGAGGTGCTCTGAGGGACTGATGTGGTCTGGTTGTCTTCAATTTTAGTAGTAGGAACAGGGGCTGTTGTGGCAGGAGGCTCAGGGGATGGCGACTTAGACGGCTGAGAGGCTGGTGCCGGGATTGGCAGCGAGGATGGTGAGGGAGACAGCGCAGGCGGGGGCACTTCAAGAGGTGCGGCACTATTCTCAGACGGTAGCTGCTTCTGCGGTGGCGTTGAGTGTGGTTGTGACTGGGCCGGCGTCGATTCCTTAGCAATGGGAGCAGCAGACACCGGAGTGACGCTGGGCTGCCGATACTCCTCCACTGGCGCGGCGTCGGTCTTTGGGGACGGCTTTCTGTCCGAGAGCACCGCTCCAGCAGGCGGGCCCCCCGCCGGGGCCTGGGCCTGCGCCACAGGCGCACTCGTTCGCGGGGGACTCTTCATGTCCTTGGCGTCCCTGGCGGCGGGCGCAGACGTCGGTGCGCGAGCTGGACTCGTTACGAGCTGCGGTGCAGGGGCGGGCGCCAACGGGGGAGCGATGATTGGTGCTGGAGCAGGGACAGGGACAGGAACAGCCTCAGGGACTACAGGGGGAAGAACAGGGACCTGGGGTGGAGGGACGGCCACCGGGATAATGGGCGGAGGCGGCAGCAGCGGCGGCGGCGGTCCCGGCAAGGAGACAGGGGGCGCAGGGACTGGAGCAGGGGTAGGGACTGAAACAGGCGGCGCCTGGGAAAAAGACATTTTGGGCCCCGACGGGGGAGGCACCCCCATGGACGGGGGCGGGGGGTGGAACTCGTACATGGGATGGTGGTACATATAGATGGGCGAGCCCGCGTGCGCGGGGTGGTGGACGTTGTGTATCTGCTGGTACGGCTGGTAGGGCTGGGCGTACTGGTACTGGGCATACGCCTGGTAGGGCTCGTACGAAGGCACTAGGCCCCGAGACATCATGTCCTGGTTGTGGGCGTGCATCATGTCCCGCTTGTTGTTTGGCTTACGCGGCCGCCGCTGATCCCGAGGGTGCTGTAACTAAGGAAGGGGCGTTAGTACGCCGTTCGCAACGCCACCGGTGGCACGGCGCTGCCACAAGGTACTCACTGGGGGGTCCATCATCTGGTAGGTGGTGACTGGCTGGTGGTAAGGCGGCATGGAGTGCTGGTACATAGGCGCCGAAGACACGTACGTCGGCACGTTGGAGTAGACTGCGTGCGGGTCTTCGTGCGGCGGAGGTGGGGCATAAGGACTGTGCAGCATCTCGCTGTGCGACGAGGTCGGGGCCGCAGACTGGATTATCTCCAGTTGCTGGGTCTGCGACGACTCATCACCGCTGGTCAGATCCACATCCGAAGCCAGTTCCAAGTGCCCTCCATTGATTGGCTCCCCTGAAGAACAAGAGACCCCACGGAGTCCAAGTGTTAACACTAAAGGAAATCCAAACTGGCATGAGTGCTGAGGCACAGTTAGTGGTCAAACCATCAGGTATATTTAGATGACAAAGGTATTGGGAATACTTGAACCTCAGCACATGAATGGAATAACATGATAAATTAAAGATAATATCTTTGGAACACTATTTTTCATACCCCTGAAAAGACATGCATAAGATGAAGTGTATGAAAACATGCATCAATTTACACAAATTAAAATCCTGGAATAGTGGAAAAAGAAAACAAACTTAGAAAGGTCATTGTAGATGAGTAAAGGAAGCAGGAGAGGGAAGGGAAGGTTAAATGGTAGAGGATAAAAAAAGAAAATCATAAAATGCTAGCCACTGAAAAATGAATTCTTGAAATATCTAAGAAACATTAATTCAATGGACTACTAAGTAGTCAAGTTGCACTGTTAAAAGTTACAGACTCATCCATTAAGGTAACTGACCAGACTGGTGAATTGACTTGGGTGAGTAAAAATGGATTTTAAAAATGACTTGCAAGGTGCAGCAGCAAACTACAGGGGCACTGGCAGGAGCAAACACTACTTGTTTGCAGCTATCAAATTGTATGGTAAAAGAAAAATTTGAAAGAACTAGGAATTATAACCAAACAATTGAACAGGTCAGATCAAATATTAATTTAAAAAAACAAAACAAATCTTACTCTAAGTGAAATGAAGGAGCATTAGCCAAACAGCAGCACAACAAGAGCACTCGACACTCAATTACCTGCTGATACTGCTTGTAACCATTGACATGTGGGGGACCCGCCGCCGAAGAATGGAGGGGGTAGGAAGGCATGAGGAGGGGGAGGGAGAGTAGCCACAGCTGCATAAACTCACCATAATTTAGTTAAAGTACAATTTATACAACAATCAGTGTATCACGGAATAAATGAAAGTGGAGCAATGGCATTTGAGAATGAGAAATTTAGGTAGACAGGCTGCACAAACAGGGCTTTCCCTGCAGAAATTTCCCAACAGATACGTTGACAGTTCACTTAACCAGTGAAGTCCAAAAACTATACTATAAGTCTAAGCTACTGAAATCAAACCAGACATGCAGCAAAGACATTGTAAACAATGACACCCCATGAGAATGAGATACAGCAGGAAACAATGATTCAATGCTGTTTTTATTTTTTTATTTAAAAATGGAGTCAATACTCAAACGACATGTGCATTCCTCTCCAGAACAAATACAGGAGCTTTAAATGAGGAAATAACTCACCAAACTGGATATCTGGATGATCTGGAGGTGGAATCCAAGTGCAGACATCATCACTCTCTACATGTTCAGGTTCCAGTAGTGGAGGATCAGCTAAAGACACTTCATCTTCAGCCCATGGTAAGGTGAGGCCCTGTTGCTCGGGGTTAGCCCCAAGCACAGAGCGTAGGTGACTCAAGTCATCCTCACCCAGCCCCGACAGATCCAGGAATTCATAGTCCTGAAGAAAGGAACAGGTGAGATGAATAAAAATGCACTCATGTTTTAATGATAAATCGAGTTCAGCTATATTAAAATCAACTGATGCAAATAGGGTGTAGCCTTGGAAAATTTGTAATAGTAAAGGATAACAAGGAATGTAAATGAATATTCTGAAACAGAATCGAGCTTCTTCTCTGATACAAATACTGGAAAATGACGAACCATCCAAGGAGATTCGCGAGGGAAAACAGAACCGACTTCGCACTAAACGTACGCTGCACTAGGCCAACCGTGAGTTGCCAAACGAAGCGTACACGGTACCAAACACTGGTCCTCCTCCACGTACCATGAGCTAAAACTAGCAGTACCAGATTTACAAGCGTGAAGGTTAATAGATGAACAAGGTTATCGAGCGCATAATCAAATCGGCGCCCGGGGAACTTGAACTCGGCATAACCTAAGCCGCAGGAGGGGGGGAAGAGCGGAGTTAAGGTTATCTGAAGTCCTTGCCGACGGCCACCACAGGGGTATAACATAACCTTTCCAGGAAAGGACCTTCTCACTCCACCCGTCATCGAGCAGCGCTCTAGCGTATTATCCGAGAAATTACAAGCACCGACTCCACGTGCGGCATGTTTGCTTGCAAAATGGAGGTCTAGGATACAATGTGTCTACCCGGAGTTAAAGACGCGCCACAGACATTGATAGCGTTCGTCCTCGGCGCTACGTCACCTCAACCATTACATACATTTTTATTCCACAAGAGCGTGATTTTCTGACATATCTCACCTGAACTGGATTATCCATTGGCCTATATTATGAACTCAAGTCATTTCTCATGAGAAGAAGCCATGTTCTTCGGTTTCAGTAAAAGTATTTCCGGTGATGGTGTCGAACGCATTCGCCCTCGCTTGTCGGCTTGTCGGTTGTTTCCGGAACGGGTGCTTTCATTTCTGCATCTTCCGTGACCATGGTCTGACCGTATTGCACATTTTCGAGCAGCGCACCAAGAGGCATCTCATACTTAATATTATGTGACGCAAACTACGATTAAAAGAGGAAATAGAGATAGAATTCGTGGGAGGTTATTGAAACACAAATCATTCAACATAAGCGACCTACAGTATACATTTAAAATTCCCGCTGTCAAAGCAGGCAACCAGCTTCCCGATACTTTACCAGATTAAACTCCTTTTCTTAAAAGACACCCAAAGTGCTGAAGAAAAACAATTGATTTTTCTTACAAATATTCTAATTTTGTCGCAGCAAACAGATGGGATATGGGGATATTCAATTCTGATGTACTCTTTCTGAAGTTGGTGCCAATGGGTGAACGTTTCGTGCTGTTTACAGGCGTGGCAGGCCGTGAGTCGGACCTTTCCTTTCTGTGTCGTTAGAGAAGGCTTAAGCGTTTCCTTTCTACACGAACGTGTGTGCCGTGTAATCAAAATGGTAAATTCTCGCCCGTTTTATCGAAAATTTCTGTATCCATCGTCTATGTGTTCAGTTTTTTTCAATCATAAGTGGATTATTTGGTGCTTTCTCTACAATATGCGTTGCGTAGTTCGTTTCTACGCATTTAGACCCAAATGTTGTCGTGCTTTGAAATTCCATGCATCTGTGGCTGCATGTGTGTCAATTTACATGTGAAACGACTGCCCAAATCTTCCTTTACCGCGTCGAACGTGAAATTTCGCTTAATCATGTCCTCAATTCATTGTTTGCTTGGATGTTTATACGGTGTCCAAGAAAATTTTATTCCGGTCATGTTTTCGGTGCTTTTTGCAGTCTCCGGTGACCGAATGCCAACATGTATATTTGTTTTAATTGTTGTAATAAGTGTTTGTCTATTTTCTGACTCGTAATTTTGGACTAGCGATGTCGGATTTTCAGTGGTAACTTGTGTTCACTTTGTGTATCTCGCCAGGTTCATGTTTATGTGACCCTTAACCTCCACTGGAGGTTAGTTAACTTCGCCGGCTGCGTACACAGTACTTCCACACCGTTTATTTTGGATAGTATTAATGTATTCTCTGTACCTTTCAACGTCCCGTATTGTACAATAACGTCTATGTACGGTACAGACTGCTTCTAGTTTGTTTTTGAGATTTATACTAGAAGTTCGTCAATATTTAAATTTATGGTGTCTACCATTGGTTTATCATGTGCCAAATTCGACCCGCTTTCATTTTGTATGGAATTTAACTTTCGCAACGTTTAATTGTTTATTTTTTGTATTTCAGTCTGAGGGTACAGCAACTATCCGGACGAGGAACTTCATGACCAACCGGCTTCTGGCCCGGAAACAAATGGTAACTAAATTTACTACTAATTATTATTTTGAAGGTCACATTGTTTGTCACTTTATGTGGTTGTTTGTATTTGCAGGTCGTTGATGTCCTCCATCCTGGCCAGGCTTCAGTTAAGAAAGTTGATATCAGAGAAAAGCTTGCCAAGATGTTCAAATGCACACCTGATGTAGTTTTCTGCTTTGGGTTTAAAACCAACTTTGGTGGTGGCAAATCTACAGGCTTTGCTTTAATATACGACACACTGGAACTGGCTAAGAAGTTCGAACCCAACTACAGGCTAGCCAGGGTAAGTGGCCAAGTTTTTTTTTATTTTTTTATCTATGTTCTATTGGTGTATGTTTTGCTTATGAGTCTTTTTCTTTTAGCATGGACTCTATGAGAAGAAGACCCAGACCCGCAAACAGCGCAAGGAACGCAAGAACAGGATGAAGAAGGTCAGAGGTACCAAGAAGTCAAAGGTTGGAGCAGCAGCCAAGAAGGTTAGTGTCACTTGAATGGGTGTACTTCATTGATAGTCTTGATGAAGATGTTTTCTTTTGAATACTCTGATCCTGTCATGGTTCTTATTTTCCATCATAGTTTACTCCAAAGAAAACTATGTTATATACTTATGCCTCTAGTGATATTCAGGGGATCTAGGAAACTAGGTGTAGGGGTTGCAAGTTCTGGTGTGGTGGGCACATCTTATGTGCCAGCAGGCATTGCCATTATTAGCTCTTAACACCCGTATGCCTTTTGCTCTTTTTTAGGGCCATAAAGTGAGTGAGGGAAGGTGTAATGGGTATGGTTGAAATGCCTGGGTGTGAAGTGTATTTTCTTTGTGTGAAAAACATTTTTGCCTGTTGAAGCTTGACAGGCTGTTTACTAACCATATCCAACTTCTTCCAACAGTTGATAAGTAATTTTAAACTTCTGAAGGAAAGTTATGCATGGAACATAAGTCTTAGGTTCTTGGCACGAGTGTCAAGAACAGTCCACAGGAGTTTGATCCATAGGATCACACTTGCCTTTAAAGCTTTTGTTCTGTGCTCAATTAGAAAGCTAACATTTGTCCTAAATGAAGCATGTGTTGCTCTGATACTAACAATTCTGTTGCAAATTGTTTTCTCTTGCTCTAAGCATCCTAATAGCTCGTGTCGTAATTCTTGTTTGGTATTTCACTTGTTTAATCTTCACTGCTTAACTGTGTGATATTTTGGTTTCTTTGTATGTAATTGTATCTCTAATCTCTAGATTACTTCAACTAATTGATGTTCTTTTCTCTTTGTTTGCAGTAAACGATGCTGGTGGACGACCTACTGTAAACTTGCTATTTTATTGTATGGTAATAAACCTTATTCGTTTCCTATTTGCTCATATTCATTGGACCTTTCCTACTTGCAAGTTCCTTGGGGCTATGACAGGGTGGCCAACAGCCAGGGAAGTTGGGAAAAAGTATGTCAAGGAAAAGCCAGGGGCATTCGTCATGCTGTCAGGGAAGATCTCCTGAGCTGGTATCACTGACTTAAACGTGGGCTGGATGGTGCGACTGAATCCTTCGTCGGTCATTGTCTTGGCTTTGTATTACACCGCTTCCTAGCCAGACCCAGACTGCATGGAATCAATAAGAATTCGTTTACCAGCCCATATTTTTGTCAACTATCCCACAATGTGGGTATTGATTTGTGAGGGAAGAATGGTTTGTTCAGGGAATGTGACTTTCGTTGTTTGCTGGCCACTCTAGGCACATGGTGCGCCTGTTCTGTATGTACAAGTTAAAATCAGGTTTTCATTACAATAGTCATTGGTCTCTAGACCTGGTCTTCATTCAAGTCAACCCACTGGGGTCAAATAAATTGTAATTGTTTGCTCATTTTTGTTAGGAAATGTAAAAGGTTGATTTCTAGTATAAATTTCCCCCTCAATTTTATTGAACTGTTTGCTTCAGATAAACATGAGTTTTCATCTATTGAAATTTGGATTCTACATCCACATTTTGAAGGCTCCTTTCTAAATGTTTGTGATTAAATCAAATGAAGATGAAAGACCTACATATCACATGAACAATCTTCATATTGGAACGTCTAGTCCAGATGTGACTAAGCCGTATTTGAGCACTTGCCACATATGCTTACATTGACTCTTCAGACGAACAGTATGGCACTAACATCATTGCATTACATGGTATGAAATAATTTATTTTCAAATCGTTGAAATTAATGAGTTATAGCAGAGTGATGGCTTTTCAATTAATGAAATTGAGGAAAAATATCGAGCATAATTCTTAGCATATGTACATAGAGTATTACAGGAATGAAATTTCTTTAATTAAAAAATAAATAAAATCACATAATTTGCACTTGCGGAGGTAAGGGATGCACTGATAAGTACAAGACAGTCTGTTCCATCCCTTGGGTTTCTTCGACATTCCACTATGTCGACACAATTCTGTAAAAGTTTAAATAGACTAGCATGAGAAAACGCCGAAACCCCTCAGGTTAAGGAACTCAAGTTAGCTGAACCACTGGAGTGATGCAAAGTCATTTAGTTCTTTGGTTGACTCGGAGTTCCCGGGCCCAGAAAACCATGCCAATACTCTGTAGTGATCAGAGGCGTTCAGAAAGTGTCACTAGGGACACTGACTCGAAGGGAATTCCCGGCCTCACACTGAAGTGGCTGTGGCTACTGCGGTGGGATTGCTGATGGTCAGGGTGGTCTCCGAGGAGGTAGCTTTTGGTGCGGCTGGGCCGCTGCAGCTCATGTTCGTGGCACCGGCAGCACCGTCCTCATCCTCATCCTGCTCGGACACGGGAATGACGACAGCCTCGGTGACAGTGAGCTGCGCCTGGACCTGCACCAGGCGGTAGCTCTCCCGGTGCAGGTTGTTGTGCGAGTCGAAGGGTCCTTTGAAGGCCCCCGGCAGAGGGAGCGGGGTGAGCCTACACGATGATTCGGCTGGACTCCTCCAGAGCACCGAGCTGGAGCTGCGGTGGTGGCGCTCTGCAGAAGACCAGTCGGCCCGCCATCAGTAAGCCGACACACCCGACACAGAACGGCCCGCCACGCTGCAACTGCAACATGACCCAAGTGATGATGTTAGTCGGCAGCGGCATCAGTTCAAAGGAAGTCCAGCTGGAACCCTGCGATAGCAAACAAGACAAAATAAAGGGGGGGGGGGGGCTGTGCACAAAAGATTTCTTTGACATCCGCCCCCGGGTGGGCTCAAACCATCAACCTTTCGGTCAACAGCCATACGCGCTGGCCGTTTGCGCCACGGAGGCTACGCGACCCTCGCGATCCACAGACAAATTTTATTGGATCATAGGTATTTTCTACCCCCTCCCCTCCCCCTATCCAGCGTCCAGCGCGCGCATTGGCTTCCGTTCGCTCGCGTCGACTTGTCATTTTATCGAATCTCATGCAAATGTCGCGATTACATGTCTCATGTCATGGGTCTTCACACAGTGAGAAAGGAGGTACTGGCAGGGTCAAAGACGGACGAAGCACAGGAATGCCGGCAAGAGTGATGAAAGCCCCACCTAAACCTTTCTACTGCTTTCTGCACACATAACCTAACCGGCAAATCCCCCTTCGGAAACAGCTGTGCAGGTTGGGTCAATAATGCTCGGGTTGCTAAAAAGAGCAGGGTTTCATTAGATAACAGGAGAGAGGCTTTCAGAAGAGAAGGGGAAGAGACCGACCGGCCAAGCAGAGCCCCGCGCTGCTGAGACAGGAGGCCTGGCCGCTCTCCCTACTGTAATAAGACGAGGTGGCCGAGTGGTTAAGGCGTTGGACTGCTAATCCAATGGGCTCTGCCCGCGTGAGTTCGAATCTCATCCTCGTCGTGAGCTTTTTTTTCGGTTCTGGGCGTCGCAGAATATCGGATGTCATGCGGCTCAATTGATGCTAAATTGCTTGCAGAACACGAGTAAAATGACGACTCTTCAATTAATTAATTTCTATAACAAAAATAAAAATTACAGCGCCAGGGGACACCCGGGTTTGAACCGGGGACCTCTCGATCTGCAGTCGAATGCTCTACCACTGAGCTATATCCCCGACATGCAAGGAGGGGGGCGGGCACCGCCAGATAAATAGACCCGCAGGAACACACAGGCGTGCTGGGTACGACGGACAACGGGGAGGGGAGCGGTTGGCGGGTGGCGCGCCGCTGAAGTATACGCGTCACGCGACAGATGGCGCTAGCAGCTCGACGAACATCGAGAGAGAGAGAGAGAGAGAGAGAGAGAGAGAGAGAGAGAGAGAGAGAGAGAGAGAGAGAGAGAGAGAGAGAGAGAGAGAGAGAGAGAGAGAGAGAGAGAGAGAGAGAGAGAGAGAGAGAGAGAGAGAGAGAGCTGCTGCTGCTCGCCTACAGCTTTCGGTCGCGAGGGGAAACCGGGAAACCGTGTGCGTTCGAACGTAGCCCAGAGAACAGTCGTGCGGCGGGAAAATCAAATGCATGCGCTTAGCGAAGAAAGGTGTTTGTTCAACACAAAACACTGTAACTGCTACAAAAAAATAAAATAAAAAAATGTAAGAGTTTACGGCATGCTGTCACGTCTACTACATAGGCGATTCGATCCAGGAAGAAAACAGAACCGCACCTGATACCCAAGATTGGGAAGAAAAATTAAATCGGAGGTGAAGTGCCTATAAGATTATTATGAAGGAAAGATGCGCAAGTTACGAAAGTACGCTGTCCCGAACGAAAAGGGTAGAGAAAGAGCAAGCGTAGCACATTGGTATTGTGCAAAGAAAAACAGAAGCCCAATGGCGGATTCAAGTTTTACGTACGTACTTCTATATGCCCTTGGAGGGACACTTGATTGGCCAGAGATTGCTAAGCCGTGGGCATGCCAGGGCTTAGCATATAAAAATAAACACTTTTCTACGCCTCTTGGCTTTAGGTCTCTGCCTGAAAAAGAAGAAGAAATCATAGCTAGTAGTTTGACCCTGATACAAAACGAAGCGACCTACGATCCTCCTCTGGCTTTCACAAATATTTCACAGGAAAAATAAACATGGACTGGCATTCATCAGCCTTATCCCTGGGTATCAGGTGGATCCAGCTGCTTTCGTACGCAATCTATAGCAACGGAAGTCGTTCCATAGTCCCCGGATGGGGAGCGTTCACAACCCACGAGTGACCTCACTCCGAATCCTTGCAGGGTGTGGGAGTGGTGCTGGAGCAAACTGTTGTTGGCACGGGCTTATTGAGTCTCCCTGAGACTGCAGGCCTGGTGGGTTCGATTCCCACAGACGGTTCCACGTATTACTACCCCGCCCTAATTTTTCGCTTTCGCGTCCAAATTACCATAGTACCTTGATTGCGTGTCACGGGGTTCCTACGGCCCGCTCCCGGTCCGGATACGGAATGCAACGATGACAGGACAGAAGTTTGCAGCGGGGGAAGTAGGGGGGCGGGGCAGAGATTGATTGGCAAGGGACAACAGTCTGCACTATTTACACCACGCGGTCTGAGAGGCCTACGGTCACGAGGCAAGATTACGATAATCTCTGTTCTGCTTACGTCGTCTCATTCTTTTGTCCCCCATACAACGGCATGTCAAAAGACATCGATGTCAGAATGACATCAAAATGACCCCATGCTGAAGGCCATGACCCTCACCTGGTGTCGTTGAGCCTGAGGGACGTGGTGCGCGTGTTGGTGGACGGCTGCCTGTTCGGCCTGCGCCCCACGCGGCACCACCGGCACAGAGCCTGCCGGAAGCTCTCTCGGAAGCTCCTCGACATGAAGCCGTAGACGATGGGGTTCACGCAGCTGCAACACATCCGCCTCAGAAATAGAGGACTCCGAAGGTAAGAAATCGTAACGAGGAAGAAGAGTCCAGGAAAAAATATGAGAAATCGAGTGATTTTTGAAGAGCAGTGGGGGTTCCGAATACTCGATTTCTCATAGAACTTCCCCTGCATTCTTCTCCTTCGTTACGAATTCTCACTTCCGTTCTGAGCTTCTCCGGAGTACTCTTTTGACGAAAATGCAACGTCATAAAATGAGCTAGGGATTGAGAGTGCCGGGGCGCTGTTACCTGTTGAAGTAGGCCATGAGGTGGAAGCAGGTGCTCATGTGCTTTAAGCTGACGTCTTCGCCGTTACGTTCGTACATCTGGGGAAGGACTTTCATCGACGTCAGTAGGTTGTCCATGAGCAGAGGCGCCCAGCAGATGACGAACACCACAACCACAGCCACCAGCATCTTGATGACCTGCAGCAACGCGTGTTTGGTGCAAACAGAGCTCGTGGAGCAGATACCCAACCGTGCTGGGAGGGGGGGGGGAGGGGGGGCAGTCGGGACTGGGCGCAGCACTGGGAGTGCGGAGTGCAAACCGTGGGAGGGACCGAGAGGGACGCAGACACTCACAATTCTCACCTGCTTCACGGTTTGCGTCTCCTCCTCTAGCCGGATCTGGCAGCCACCCTTCTTGAGGGACTCCCGGAAGCCCACCTGCCGCTTCTTGGACAGCGGGATGCTTTCCACCACGTTGAGTCTGCACACATTGAACAAGGGGGGCGAATAAGCACACGCGAACGGTTTCCTGTGACGCCTACCAAATACCAACCAGGACGACAAACCGCAACCACAGACCGCAGACCCAATAACGGTAGCTAGTCAGTTGGGCAGCCAATGAGCTTCTCTCACATTTGCATCTTTATCTCTCAACACAACACACATTGCGTTCGATAGAGAACGCAATAGAAACGCAACTAATACGTGCCCTGCTCTCTCTCTCTCTCTCTCTCTCTCTCTCTCTCTCTCTCTCTCTCTCTTCTCTCTCTCTCTCTCTCTCTCTATTATACACACACACACACACACACACACACACAGATTATCGCGAGCACTCCCCTATCATTAATGCTTTGACTGTGACGTCATGCTCGTAACTACGCCAACCCTGCGTGCTGAACTGACGTATGGTGGTGGTCGCCATCAAAACCGTACCACCTGGACACACACACACACACACACACACACACACACACACACACACACACTCACTCACGCACACACGCACGCACAGAAACATGATTCAGTACTCCTGGTGATTGGGAATGGACACGAAAATAGCTTTCCACGGTAGCGGTCTCGTTATAGAACAGCAGAATATAAAGAGCACAAAGAGGTATACTGGGCACTGGGACCGTAAACGTGTGTCGTCTTTCTCGTCTCTCTGGAGGCGAACCAAAAAGGGAAAGACCATCCTGTCGTCACTTATAAAAGGTGGCCCAGCTGGCCTTAATTTTGCGTATACCGCTAACAAGGCACGGAGGCACGGGGTGGGGGAGCTTCCGAGAAGACAGAGGATCGGGTGAGCAGAAAGAGGGTGAGGGCTCTGGGATCTCGGGTACACCCTCTCGGTGGCTCCATGGCACTTCCGCCCTTCCGCCCATGCAGTCGTCTCTCACTCTCTCTGTCTCTCTCTCTCTCTCTCTCTCTCTCTCTCTCTCTCTCTCTCTCTCTCTCTCTCTCTCTCTCTCTCTCTCTCATGATTCGTTCTTCTGTATTAACCAATATTTTATATATACGGTGTTGTGTTAAGTCTTTACTGATTATTGTAAAACTGAATTAAGATGTACACAAATGGGACTTCTAGTCCTCTTGTACTTCAGATCAATAAATCAAAGCAAAGTCTTCAGATCTCATGCGACTCAGATGGACACAAATCCGCCACTGTTTAAAGGAATGAATATGGGGGGGGGGACGCAAGTAAAATACTGTTCGCCTCATGATCAACGAAACATTCATCCATCATCCACAGGCGATGGCATGGTGTTATCGCAACAAAGAACGCCTGTGGACACAACACGACCCCTACAGAACGCCGCATCCCGGTTTCCCAAGTTTGCCCTCGGCGGCAGCCGGCAGCTCACACCAGTGTTCTCCGCGACTTGTCAGTGTCGAGTAGTGCCAGACACTGCTGCTCCCGTTTGGTGACGCCCGCCCGCTCCGCCCACTCCGCCCGCGCCCGCCGAGACCCTCCCACTTGACTCGCTGCCATTCGATTCACGTCGTGGCCCTTGTGTCGTGGCAGCCGCGTCGGCGGCTCCCCAACAGACGGACCCCCGCCCCGCCCCGCCCCGCCCCGCCCCGCTCCATACAGAACTCGCGTCCCCACCATCGGCGGTCTCTGCGGTGTGGTTTGGGAAGGACGGGGCAGAGTGCGCGGGGGAGACCGGAGGCGCCGGCCCGAACACGCCGAAGCGCAAACTCGCGGACAACCACATGAACTACCGGGTATGACCCCCCCCCCCCCCCCGCCGGTACCCCCCGGTGCCCTCTTGCCCCCCGTCCAGAGACCTGATCAACGGTTCCGAAAGCGGGGCCGCCACCTCTCATCCCGAAACAAATATTTATTCGACGACTTCTGAGAGGCGCTCCTCCGCCGCGCCGTTCGGTTCGGGGGAGCGCAGTTGTCAGCTGTCCGCAAACAAAGTAGTCCGCCTCGCTGCTGACCACCGCTGCACGGCCGGCCCCAGTCCCTCACCTCAGACGGAGCTGGAAAAACGCAGACTGGGGCGACTTTCGAACCTTGATACTCGTGCCCGGCGTGGGTCACGACTTTTTTGTCATCCGGCAGGCTCCCGGCCAGGCCCCATACCTCCCGGCGTGGCACTCGCCTTCATTATCACACTCTTCTTGGCTGCAAGTCATATTGGAGCGTCTCCAGCACTCTGCGCCCCGGGCGCCACGCCCTCGACGCCCACGACCCTCTCCCCAATACTCTGCATAATTGTTTGTGGAATAATAGCGTTCCGCGATAAGTGACTCAGTCGTTTTCCCAACTCCCAGTCATCTCATTCTCTCGAAAGAAATATCGCGGTCAAATGTTATCGCAAATGAATGTGATTTCACGTCTATGCGACTCTCTCTGGTAAGAGGCTGCGCCCTTGCCTCAGGCTCACGCCTCCCACACACATCACCTACGACCCGCCGATCCAGCGAGCCGGGCGCGACCGGGGTGCGTTATGTGGTGGAAGCACCGTCCGCAGGAAAATCCAATCATGGTCCGTGATTGAAACTGCTTGCGCATGTGAGAGAGAGATTTGATTTGATTTATTTTGACAAAAAAGGCACAAAAGGACTAAAGAGTCCCACGAGAGTACCTATGGACAGGTAGAATTATACAAATAAGTACAGTCAGCAGTTATTAAATGCACCTAAGAATGGTATAACAAGAGAAGGAAGTGAAATAATATAGTAATTAATTATGACACAAGAGTACGGTTGTTTTGTTGGTTTAGGAAGAAGAGGGAGTTCCACACTAGTAGGGCATGTATCCAGAATGAGACAGAGCGAGAGAGAGAGAGAGAGAGAGAGAGAGAGAGAGAGAGAGAGAGAGAGAGAGAGAGAGAGAGAGAGAGAGAGAGAGAGAGAGAGAGAGAGAGAGAGAGAGAGAGAGAGAGAGAGAGAGAGAGAGAGAGAGAGAGAGAGAGAGAGAGAGAGAAGCAGTCATGCAGAGATGAATTTCCGAGGTCTACAGCCGTAGCTGAGGCCGATGCGACACAATCGCTTCTTTATTGGGACGGCAGGACCAGGACCCGCGCTAGGACCGGCCGTCGGCAGCCCGCACCAGCGCGACATTACAGACTCGAAGACGGCGACTGCGGCTGCGGTGCGGATTGCGTGTGGCGCCTCGTCCAGGATACTCACCCCTTGCCGCTGGTCATGTGGTAGCGCTGCAGCATGACGTGCCACACCTCCCAGCAGATGACCGAGTACGTGAAGACCATGATGGCCGTGGGCACCAGGAGGATCACGAACAGCGAGTACCAGTCGTTATAAACCAGAAACTCGTCGTCGTAGTCACGTATGCACCAGTACACCCAGTTGTCATTCTTGCCGACCTGCTTGTAGGCCTGGCAAACGAGAAGCGAAAAAACGATGAGTGCAAGACCTCTCCGTATGCCCGCCTCCTTTCCTTCACCGGTGTGGCACTACTATAAGATTTCCTACTTTTTTCAGTGAGAGCAAAACTACTGCGGGGCAGTTTGGGCACGATGATTAAGGGTTGGACGGGGAGGGGCAGAGCCCAGGCAGAGCAGACAAAGTGAAGTGGCAAAGTTTGAGAGTGGAGGTGGAGAAAACGAGAAAGAATGCGACGCGGAGAGGCTACACTCGTGGCGCCCTGAGAACACTTTATGGGGACGTGGAAACCACACGTGTGTCGTGCGTGCGAGTCGAAGTGTGTGCAATATTACAAAACTTTTCAGGGTATTGCTTCGGGAACCCTCTCGCTTAGGGCGGAGGCGCAACGCACTGGTCCCTGCGGGGAGTGTACTCACGAAGGCTCGGAGGTTGGGTGTTGCGAGGACGAAGGAGATCAGCCAGATGAAGACGCAGATCTTCCTGGCCTGCGACAGCGAGCACAGATACTTGACTCGCATCGGGTGGATGATGGCGTAGTACCTGCAAGCCAGGAAGGATTCAATGCACCAGTGTCGCGGTCGCGACGGCTACCCGCTCGGGCGACGCCGGGCGCGCTCCCGCCCTACATTCAAAAACGCAACCATTGCAAGTTCAGGGAACACCAGAGGCACCGACTGCCGGGCTCGCCCAGAGCTCGTCAGTCGGTGAGTGTACAGCCAGGTGTACGTGCGCGCCCTGAGGGAGGACGGATCCGCTGAGGTATGAGCTGCTTAAAGTGAACCCTGGCCTTCGTCTTCTTTCTGAGTTTCCCCCTTGCTCCCCTTGGTAGATAGGTCCCTGCTACATCCCCAGCAAGTCGAGCACCCCCTCTAAATTGCCTGAGTGTGGGTAGCCCGACTTGTATATGGTGGAGGTGCTTGGGGTTTTCTTAGTCAAAAATTCAGGGCCCGCCCTCGCCGTCTCACTAGGTATAGGTTAGGTATAAGGTAACTGTCCGCCCTCCGCTTGTCCTGGCGCTAGCGGAGCGCGTGAGTCAGCCCCCAATCTGCATGTTCGTAGATTTCGCGTTTTGGCGGCGGGCATCCCCTAGGTGTAGTTTCTTCTTCCTGTCGTGGTTAGGTTGGGCTAGTGCGCGCGCCTCTCGTAACCGGTCGCGGCCAGATTTCAGTTCTCAGTCTGTTCCCCCCGTCCGGTGGATACGCAAATGTCCACTGCCCCTAGCCATGCAGATTTTCCTTCTTCCTTCTCGTGTTGGCTCTTTTGATTCTCTCGCACTGCCGTAGTGGCCGGGGCAGTGCTGTCTGGCACCAGCAGTTCCAGCGGATTTCAGTTCTCAGTCCGCGTCGGAGCTGCTGCCGGTGCCTCTTTCACTGCTCCTAGCTGCGTGCAAGTATTCAAGCTTCGGTTTTAGTGTGCGGGCGGTCCAGCCCGGCCGTCCGTCTCGGCTATTTGCCTCAAGTTTTCTTTCCTCTCTGTCCTCTTGTTCGCACTATGAGGTGAGTGCGTCTCCGCTTGCGCAAATTTTGTCGCCAGTCACTTGTTTTTTCTTCCTTCGTTTGATTTTGAAGACTCGTTTCCTGTTTTGTTCTCATCAACAATTTTTTTTTAAAATCCTAGTTTAATTTTTTTTTCTTTCTTTCATCGTGCTTCTCTCTTTTCTTTTCTCCTTGCCCCAGCGTGTTCGTTCCTGTTGTGGTATCTTTCTACAATTATGGACTCGTCAGCTCCGATCCGCCAGTTTCTCGGGGTGGATGTGACGAATGGCGTCAAACAGACTCTGTTGGAAGCTGGACTCTCCAGTGGCCTCTGCAATGAGTTTGTCGGGTCGCTTGGGCCAGTCATACCGGAGCGGGAGTACTCGTTGGTGGAGAGTTTGCAAATTCTTCTCCGGGTACAGAATCTGTGCAACAAGTACCGGGAGTTCAGGGAAGCCCGCGGACGCTCCAGGTCTCGGTCAAGGCGTCGCGACGGGAGTGGCTCCAGCCCCAGACACGCCGGGCGCCCACCCAGCCCAAGCCCAACATCCGGCCCTCCACATCGTCCAAGGTATTTTTCTGCCAGCTTTCCATCTCCGTGCTGGTATCCGTGGCCGCAGCCCCCACCTGGCTACTCTGCCCTTCCGGGCTTTCCTCCGCCGTTCGCATGGAGCCCGCCCACTCCGATGAGTCCGTGGTGCCCTCCACCCTGGTGCGCCTCTCCCTGGAGGTACGGCACTCCCCCGCCAGCATGGCCCTCGTGGTACTTCCCTCCGCCTTGGAGCGCCCCACCCATGGTCACCGGTTTCGGCCCAGCAGAGCCCGCGGGGTCACCTCCGCGGTCGTCGCCCCCGGCAGTGCGCTCCCAACACGGCAGTCCGCGGGCCTGGCACAATGGCCTACTCCGGCCCGAATGCCTGACGCTGCACAGCTGGCACCGGCGGCGGCGGCAACGGCCTGCCACCGCTCCGTCAGCACAAGCTCGCCGTGCGTCTCCACCGCCCTGGCGACTGCCCGGCCCACGCATCGAAACGACGGGTGGCAGCAAGTGCGGGCCGCCGCCACCACCTGGCACCCGCAAGGTCGCAATCCTCGAGGTCACCGCCGGGAAGGGTGTCCCCGTCACGGCCGTCCTGGACTCCCACTGCGCAGCCTGCATGGTGTCATCTGACGCGCTCCACTCCATTGCCCCGGAGTATTCGCTGGAGAGCGCTCCTTGTGGACTCCGCACCGCGGGGGACGCACGCTTCGCGTCCTGGGCTGTGCTGAGATCGTCGTTCAGGCAGGCTCTGGGGCTCCTCTCCCCGTCAAAGTCTTCGTGGTTCCTGGTCTCCGTGTCCCTCTGCTCCTAGGCAACCCTTTCCTCCATAAAAATCATGTCCATCTTGGGGTTCGATCCCGATCTGTATGGCAGCGCGTCCAGCAGAGTCGGGTCCTATTAGGAGAGGATCTAGAGTGCTGCGAGTTTCCTCCTCGGCGCTGTTCCCTGCAATTCTTGGCGTGTCCGGCGGGCGAAGTTGAGCTTCCACCTAACACCTCCGCGACGGTCACCGTCCGTCTGACTTCTCCGCCCACGTCAACTGGTGCCCGCACATTCAAGAACACGTCCTTGGAGATCAGAAAACGGCTGCGAATCGGAGACCTACACCACGCCGACGACGCCCCTGACTCCTGGCACTGCCGTATCGTCAACGTCGGCAGATCGACGCAGATCGTCGGCCCTTGGACCATCCTGGCAGTGCTGTGCCCGTCGACCTGGCCGCCGAGGAGAAGACCACCTCCAAAGCCGCCTCTGCCCCCACCGCCCGCGCAATGATCCACGACCCAGCCACCAGGAACAACACCTTCTCCCCCTTATCTGCTGTCCGGCCCCAGAGGTCCTGGGAACCGCGGGGCCGAGGGTGGTCACCACTCCCCCGTGGGTCTTGACGGTCCCTTTCGCACCTGCTTACGTCTCGTCTCCCTCCGCCAATTCTCTTGGTTTCTCGTTCCATGTAGCCGGCTGTTAGCTGTTTCCATTTTGTGCATTTATTTAGTTACATCTCTATTTTTTTCTCACTCTATCTGCCTCCGTTCAGTTACATTCTTGTCAGTTTCTCGTCTCTAGATTCCAAAGTCCTCCTAGGTAGTAGTCCAGTTCGGCTTAGGGGCACCACCATTCCACCCCCTCCCCCTCCCCCGCCACGCTTTCCCAGGTCGGGGTTTCTTTGGGTATGCTCTGTTCCAGCCGGCCCCTTCTCCGGCGTCCACGGCCCTGGCTGACGGCTTGCCGACGCCCCCCCGGACGTCCGAGATCCTGTTCGGGGGGCACCGAAACGGCGCGAGGCGAGCCCTCCTGGACCCCGCCGAACCACCGCCTCTGGCCGGCAGCACGCCTACTGACGCAGCCCCGGCCAGCCATGGCCTCTCCCCGGCTCCCAACTGCCGGCCCTGTACTGCCCCGCCGCCGGCCGCCAGAGCGGGCGCGCCACCTGAACACCGCACAACCGTCCCGCCACGCCGCCGCGTTGGAAGGGTGGCCTACCAGCTCGGCGCCGACCCGGCCGTCACGCGGCCCGCGCGGCATCGGACCACGGCCTCGACCTCTGCAATCCCCTGGACTACGATTTCGGACTCCTCTTCGGACGACGCTTCTCACAACGGACAGACACACACGGACACTCACACCCACACACCCAATAACCCACGGCTCCATATTAACTACAGATTTACCGACACCTACACACCCTCGTTTTTTTTCGCTTTCATACTCCACCTAAATTCTTTCTTTCCGCCGTTTGTCACCGTTGTGAGAATAAACCATTGCTCATTGTTTGTTATTTATACCCGACTCCCGATGTTCGCGCTGATACGACACAAATCTGCACGGTCTCAGTCACAATTGTAATGCACTAACCCCTCAATTCCATTTTGATGCTCTTGTTCAGTAATGTAAAATCTTCCGCTCTGCGTAAAGCTGCCAATTCTCATTACCGTTTGCTTTTCTATGAGATCGTGCACCTTTGTGGTTCTTGGCTGCTACTCCAAACTAAATTCACTTTCACATTCGTTCCAAATTTTGGCTATATTTTTCATTTTTTTTCTTTTCCTCGCTGATTCGGCACTCTGATTAGATTCATTTGGCACTGGTGTTCCCAATCCCTTTAACTTCTTTTCTCACTCCTGCCCAGCCTTTATGGGAGGAGGCCGTGCGTGCGAGGTCGCACGCTTACTTAATTGGGGGGATGTCGCGGTCGCGACGGCTACCCGCTCGGGCGACGCCGGGCGCGCTCCCGCCCTACATTCAAAAACGCAACCATTGCAAGTTCAGGGAACACCAGAGGCACCGACTGCCGGGCTCGCCCAGAGCTCGTCAGTCGGTGAGTGTACAGCCAGGTGTACGTGCGCGCCCTGAGGGAGGACGGATCCGCTGAGGTATGAGCTACTTAAAGTGAACCCTGGCCTTCGTCTTCTTTCTGAGTTTCCCCCTTGCTCCCCTTGGTAGATAGGTCCCTGCTACATCCCCAGCAAGTCGAGCACCCCCTCTAAATTGCCTGAGTGTGGGTAGCCCGACTTGTATACCAGAAAATGAGTTTGGTATTTTTCAAATACATTTACACCGACGGTGAGTCCAGCGTTCTCGTTAAGGTAACAACACCGACCACGTGACAATTTGCGGCCTTTTTCTTAACCTAGTGCGGAGTGAGGGGTGAGGGCAGACAGTCATTGGCACGGGCCGGAGTCCTCCCGACTCCAGGCCCAGTGGGTTCGATTCCCACAGGCGGTCCCCGACGCACTTCCCACTCCCCCCTGCTGGCATCAAATTATTTCATTGACCCCGTCACGTACATTGTAAGCGGCTCCTAAGACGCTGCGGCGGGTTTTACGCGAGGATTCTCAGAGAGCGGGTGGGTAGCGCCTGCAATGGCGTGGGTAGGAAGGTCTGCACGACGGCCGTGTTGAGCGGGACAGCCTACCCTCACGGCGCCCAACCTGGAGCGAGGCCTGCAGCGAGGCCTGCAGCGAGGCCTGCAGCGAGGCCTGCAGCGAGGCCTGCAGCGAGGCCTGCAGCGAGGCCTGCAGCGAGGCCTGCAGCGAGGCCTGCAGGCCTGCAGCGAGGCCTGCAGCGAGGGCCTGCAGCGAGGCCTGCAGCGAGGCCTGCAGCGAGGCCTGCAGCGAGGCCTGCAGCGAGGCCTGCAGCGAGGCCTGCAGCCGTGCACAGAGGATGTCACCAACGCTCTCCTGGAGAGGAGGAGCTGGCATCACTTTTCCGATTCCAAATCTTTTCTATTACTGATCCCATTCCACATCGTTCAAAAGGTGTGGGGGGTTCGAGGCGAAAACAGCAACCACTTTAGAGTCTACACAATGAGCGGGCCGAGCCGAGGCGCCGCCCATCCCTGCCCGAGCTGCAGCTCCCCCCCCCCCCCCCCCCCACCCCACTCGGCCCCGCCGGGACCCGCAGTCTCTTCTTTCCGTCGCTTTCAAAAGGTTGATTCGTAAAGAGGCGACAACAACAAAAGTGCTTCCCTGCGCTGCAACGCCCGCCGCGCGCCTTTTTGCCACGCGTCAAGTTAAGTCTGAGAGAGGTTGTTTCCGGGATGGCTCAAACTTTGGGCCCTCTCGCTACACAACGCATGGCAGAGACAGAGGCCGTCGGCAGGCCGTCGGCAGGCAGGCAGGCAGGCAGGCAGGCAGGCAGGCAGGCAGGCGCCGTGCTGCACGACTCTCCGGAGGACTTTCGCAAGTGCTTCCCGGAGGGCACCGTCTCCGGCACCCCCACCGTCTCGCCCTGGCCTCGCCCCCTGCCTCCTTGCACGCCCTCCGGCACGCGAGTTCAGACCGCACCGCACCTGTCTGCCACTACGCTTTTCCCCCATGTGGAGAACTCGGCCGTCTTTGATGTGATTCCAGTTTGGCGAACACATTCACTAACACACATACGTACACACATGTCGCGAAGATGGAGAATTATTCACCGCTGGGAATTAACTACCAGGCCAAACTACCCAGCGTGTAGTCTGCAGAACGTGTTGCGGCGATAACACGTGGGTACCCCCCCCCCCACGCCATAACACACACATGCACACACACACACACACACACACACACACACACACACACACACGCACGCACTGAGTCTACCATCCATCACAACAAAAGCCTGGCGCCAATGTCCCACGCCAAAATCTAATGCGCTATTTCGGGTGTTTGCAGATCTCCCTGTGGAAAAAATCGTTTTATCGGCCGGACAGCTTGGGCTGCGCAGGCTGCGTGAGCTCCGCTGCTCTCATTAATTGAAAGCTCGGTTAGCGTGACAAAGAGTATCGGAATAATGGCTCGAGCGGGCCGGGCCGGGCCGGGACCCAGAGCTGGGCCTCCTGCCGCCGTGTCGCCGCGAAGAGGCGCCCCTAATGGCGTCCGACACTTTCTCGTCCGCTTTATTAATTATCATTTCTTTGTCGCCCGCACCCATTTCCCGCGCGGGATCCGCAGAGTAGGAGCGCTGAGCAGCCAAAGCCGCGGAGTCTGGGGGTAGCCGGCCAGGAGCCTGCAGCGCCGCCCAGAGAATAACGCAAAGCACGGGGAGGAAAAAGATTAGTGGTCGCAGCTAATTTTTCGGTTGATTTCCAGACAAGGGATTTTGTTTTTGTTTTGAAAACTAGAATTTTGTTGGGAAAACTGTTTGTTCGTTGAACCAACGGCAGAAACTCCCAACGAAAATGTGGGGGCAAAAATGTAGTTTCGCTCTCGCAACATACCTGTTTGCTGGTACAACTAACAAACAGTGCCACAAGCAAAATTTTGGATCCATAACCAAATTTACTGCCTATCTGGAATTCAACTGAAACATTTGGTGGAACACTAATCTTTTTAGCAGATGATACCTCTTTAAATAGCACTAGCATAGCCTAGCTAAACTAAATAATATGTAAGAAAGAGGTGTCAGCTAGCTTGTACTTTCGTTGTAGGGGGAGCCGCGTCCGTATCCGTCCGCGTCGACCATTGTCGCATTTCGCATCGTGGCATTGTTGCCCTCCTGGGCGGGGTAAGGAAGGCACCCCGCTCCCCCCTCCTGCACCCGCCTCGCCGCTCAAAAATTGCCTTTCCTTTCAAATATCTTCGGCTCTCCCTCATAATACAACAAAAGATAAGTTCTGCTTCCACAGATAATTCCTACAAAGCCTTAAGAAACTGGAAGACATTTGGAGTTGATATCATCTGCTTCCTATTTAAATAGGGATTTAGATTTTTTTCTCCTTGAAAGAGAAGCACTCCTTTGAGGAGCGCGGGTGCACCGCAGGCGCCGTGGGAGCTCGGGCGGCACGGGCATACGTGTTGAATGCGGCCCACGTCCCCCCTTAGCCCCCCCCCCCCCCCACCGCGGCCCGCGGTCCCCGTGAACGTCCCGATCTCGGCCCCAAACGGATTTCCCAGCGGCCCAGTCCGTCCGCCCCGCCGCGGCCGTGCCCAGCGCGGTGCGTGAAGCAGCAGTGGCGCGGCGCGCGGCGGAGCGCGAAGCTGCCGAGCTCCTCCACGCAGAAAAAGGTTTGGTTATTACAACGAATTCGTTCGTTGATTTTGGAACAAGCTTTGAATTTTGTTGCGAAGAACTAAATTTTCGCTAGCTCAAACTGACACATTGTTCCCCCAACACGGTATTTCATTTCCCACAACTAAATGTATTGCTTGTCACGAGTATTTGTTGCGACAACGAATCTTTTTTCTGCGTGATTGAAGCGCCGTTGGAGCGGCGAGCGGACAGGCCGGATCAAACGCCGTGTACTCTGCGTTGCCGCCGGATGGGCGCAGAAAACGCGGCCGACTCGACTCGATTGGATTTTCTCGCGGATTCCTCCGGCCGCGTTGCCAAACTGGCCAGTCGGGCGCAGAAGGAACAAAGGCTGTACATGCAGGCCGAGAAGATCTCATCTCGTTTTGTCAGAGGAAACCGATGCGAGCAGGCGACAGCGCCAGTGCTGCTGGGGACAGCTATGGAGCGACAAACGTCACAAGGGAAACGATTTCACACGATACGGCTGTCGCACGACTCGCGCGGTGTTAGCGGATCCTGAATAAACGGAACAGGGTGGGCCACTCGGTGGCACGCGGGCTCCCGCGCTGCACCCCTGGGGCGGGCCGAGGCAGTCCTGTGGCGTGTTGTGCGTGCGTGCGTGCGTGCGTGTGCGCATGGTCACCGGTCCGCAGGAACAGCTCAGGGACTTGCAGCGGGGCGGCACACGTTAGCACGACAAAGGGCTGGCACTGCGCGGCACTTGCCAAAAAAGTTGGGTAAATACACAGTAATAACGAAGTGACAACACACACACACACACTCACACACACACACACACACACATCCGCAGCACAACAGACCCCGCGGCTACCATTGTAAAACTGTTGTTCAGTCGTGCGCACAAAACAAATGATGCGCGTAAAACAGAGCAGCCCTTCCCTCCCCTTCCCTCCCCTCCGCTCGGCGCTCAGCGTCACCTGTCGGGTCGGCCCTGACGACGCGTCCCGGCGATGTCAGATGTCGCCCCAACGAGCACGCAGGACAAAGTGATAATGAAATGAAATGGCCCCGAGTGGAGAGCGCGGCGGGCACACAAAACCACGTTATGAATGGGGGTGGCACTGGCAGGGGTCGGCGATGCGACAATTCATACTCGGAGTGCACGATGAAAAGAGAGAGAGGGGGCGGGGGCTGCAGCAACGACTTACTGGAGGCCCTCTTACCTTTCAATGCTCATGGCGGTGAGGGTGATCACCGAGCACATGGCGGACACGTTCTGTATGTAGTGGACGAACTTGCAGAGGAAGTACCCCACGTCCCATGTGAAGGAGAACAGCTTGGCCAACTGCAACACGGAAGACAGAGAAGCGGTTTCGGTTAGTACGTATTCCGAGGTGTGCCGAGCGAGGGCCAAGAGGAGCAGTTTGTCGGCGACCTTCCAGCGCAGCCGCAGCACGGCCCTCGTTACATACGGCCGGCGGCACCCGGCGGCACCCGGCCACGACGTTGGCCCGCGGCTCAAAGGGCTGGGCGGGCTGGGAGGCTGGGCAGGCCAGATGAAAGAAGGGAGGAATTCATCCAATTATAGGGACGATCAAGAAAGGCAGGGGCTCCCGTCCGGGACTGGCGGACTGGCGTTAGCCGGCGGCCTGGCCGGGGACCCGTGGCCGGACCAGGCTGGACGCGCTCCCACCCTCTTTCAAGCCCTCGGGCCCCCGACCCGGGAGCCCCCACAGCCCCCGTGGCAGCCGTGGCCCCAGCGCCAGCCCATGGTATCGGCCGGAGAGAAGAACCGGCTGCCTCAAAAGAAGCAGGGAGGCCTGTGCCGCCGCCGCCGGCTCGCACCTCCGCTGGGGGGCCGCCGGGCCGCGGATAGCAATCTCAGAGACGGAAACATCCCAGGATGATTTCGGCGGGGGCGACACCCCGCGCCGCGGCCTTCAAGTCCTGTCCGAAACCTCTCCGTTTAAGTGACTCTAACAACACCTTACTCTCGGTCCGCTCGGAATGCTCTGATAACGAGCCCTTGGCGTGCCGAGGGGCTGCAGCTGAGGCCGAGGGGACGCCGTCTGGGACCCAGTGTCCGGCCACCTCCGCCGGCCTCCACCGGGATACGCTGGTTGACGGCTTTAATTTCCCGCCCGGAACAGTCGACAGGGCCGGGGGGCAGTGCAGTGCCTTGTGGATAGGAGCGCAAAACGGGGGAGGCAGGACATTGAGACCCGGGGAGACCCGGGAACCTGGCCGCAGTCCCTCCGAGTCCCTCAGGTAGCGCGGCTGTTCGCACCCGGTCGCTTTGCAACAGACTGCGCAATGTGTACGGCGCAGCCGCAGCGCAGCGCAGCTCGGCGGTGGTATTACTAACTTAGCAGAGTCAATAATAGATCAGAATTCCGTCGGCCGGCCACGGCGAGGTGGCTGCGGGTCTGGGAACGGTCGATCCGATAGCAGAGGGCGCGTCTCCAAGGACGCCTCCAGCAAATAAGCCTCTTTCCCGCAGGTTTTCTTATCTCTGGGAAGAATGGTACAGCACACAGCCTCCCAGACGGACTTGAGGTCAGGAGCCTTCCCTCCCCTCTCCCCCCCCCCTCCCGCGGTCGGCACAAACCGCCCGCCCAGCCGCGGGTAGGCCGCCCGCTGCACGCAGGTGCCCGCCGGGCTGCCTACTCTCATATTCGCAGGCGGCTCAACCGCGCCTTTTGTTATCTCTGCCCGTAACTGTCCCTGATATGTGGACGTTCCCGCAGCTGGGTCCCCCGGGGAAAATGTAGCGGTGTGCGTCTGGGTGCCGGCCGATCGGGGAATACAGCGGCGGCCGGGGGCGGCCGGGGGCGGCGTGGCCATTTCCACTCGGCGTTACGGTCCGGTTATGGTACTGATAATGGCCCTTCAGAGGCGGCTGGCTGCGCGGCCCTCGCCCAAAGCCCAGCCCCGGCCCAGGTCCCCGCACCTCGAGTGCCGCCCGAGCTTTGCCATCGTTCATCATTCATCGTCCACACTCCGGCACGTTCCTCTCGCGGCTCCCAGTATAGAGCCAGGAGGTGAACATCGGTGCATTTTACTGTGGCGGCGAATAACCCGCTCCGCTCGCGTGCGGCGCGGAGCGCGGCAGTGATTGTGGCGTAAAAAAAATCGAGCAGGGCAAATAAGAAAATGAAAATCGCCACCTCTGCGGCAAATATTCGAACCTTGGATCAGAGGTTGCGACTGCCATGGAGTAAATATGCCCACTGCTGTCTTGGATTCGGTTACTAGCTGTGGGGAGGTGTTTTTTGTTTGATGTAAATTATGTGTGTGTGTGTGTGTGTGTGTGTGCGTGCGACACGGATCTGACACGATGAGGGGTCCAAACTAATTCTGCTCGACGCACACGCGAGGCTACGTATCAACTTTTGGGGTCCACGCCTCCCTCTGGGCCAGACTCTGGCCCTCTGGCTCTTTGGTGCACACGGGTGCACACAGCTGGTGAGGGCGGGCAGCGGGCAGGGCTGTTGCCGTCGGCTGCCGTGGCGCACACGGTGACGATGTCCAGGGCTGGACGCAACGTAACGTACGCGTGCCAAGAGCCCCAACGGCAGGCCCCCGCCGCCGCTTGTTAAGCAAACCAAACACTGTGGCCCCACGCGGCAGTCCTGAGTGGGGTGGACGGCAAAGGGGCGGCGCGCGGCGTGCCCTGCTGATGAGACGCGGAGGCCCAATCACCTCTGGCCTGGCAGCCACCGCCGCCAGCCCGGGGCAATGAGAGCGAGAGAGAGAGAGAGAGAGAGAGAGAGAGAGAGAGAGAGAGAGAGAGAGAGAGAGAGAGAGAGACAGAGACAGAGAGAGGGAGACAGAGAGAGAGACAGAGAGAGAGACAGAGACAGAGAGAGAGACAGAGAGAGAGAGAGAGAGAGAGAGAGAGAGAGAGAGAGAGAGAGAGAGAGAGAGAGACAGAGACAGAGACAGAGACAGAGACAGAGAGAGAGAGAGAGGGCACAGAGTCAGGAACGACCAACACAACTCATTTACATACGGCTGACAACATGCGACTGAATTAAACTTTTTAGGCACGCGGCGGTCGTCCTCACGTCGCCCGCTTTCACAAAGTAGTTTTTCCCAGAACACTACGAGGCTCTTCGTGGTTTCGGGAAATAAAATCAAAACTAATGCAGCGGAGGCATTTTGGCGAGAGGACTGAAGGATCATGCGGGCGAGAACACGTAGGGCTCTCCTTGGAAATACAAAAGGAGATAAATAAAAGGCAACAATAAAACTGATGACAGATATCGACAGATATCGAAGGAGCGATAATCTTGCTGTGGCGCGGTGTGAGATGACGCACGACGTGCCGCTCAAGGCCGCGACCGCCCCTCAAAAAGCCGCGGTCCGCGGTCCGTCCGGGCGCCTAGCGGCACCGCCAAGGGCATCGCGCTCCCTCGCACTCGAACCAAGGTGATCGGTGGCAGTCGAGTCGAAAACAGCGGCGTGGCGGGGGCGCAACGCAACAAGTCACTGTGGCGGGGAGAGAGGCACCGAGCTGCGGCTAACCGCAGCGCAGCTGTGTGACCAAAGTGTGTGACGGGGCGGGACACGGGGAACCGGGGGCGGGGGGAAACCCTGGTCAGACAGACGGCAGATGTTCGAAAACTGTTCCGATGAGACCGCCAATCTGTTATCACGACACGACCCAGGTGGAACTCCGAGCTCCCCTCCCAGCCCGTGCTGCGCTGAGCTGCCGCTGTGGCTGCAGTGGTGGCGGCGGTAGCGGTGGCGGAAGAGCGGAAGCAGAGTAGTGCTTCGCTTCTCCGCCGTCCGGCCGGCCCCGGCATGCCCTGCGGCCTGCGGGGACAGCACTGTGCCGGCCAGCGCCCCCAGCGCCCCTCTTTCCACTTTAATACCCAGAGCACAAAACTCGGCGCTGTCACGTCGCGTGGCATATCCCCGGTGACCGGGCAGCCGACGGGACGGCCGCGACGCCAACTCAGCGACAGCAGTCCACGCCCAGCAGAACACAGCGGCCCGGCGGCCCTGGTTCGGGTCCCGCAGGCTGCACGCCCCCCCACAGTACCGGCTCAACCACTCTGCGACCCTTTTATTCGTGAAACTGGCGAAGATTAGCCGTGCCATGAGGCCTTCCTTTATAAAGCCAGAAATCTTAACACAAAATCTAATCGGTTTGGTATGCGCAGGATCTAAACGCGTGTAAATTTTCGTCACCCATGCGAATGGCCTTGCTTCGATTCTGCGGGAGAATCTTGAAAAACTTTCTGGAGAGGGTTCCACGAATTCTGTGCACAAATGCCATCCCCTCCCCCTCCCTGGCTTGCCTCAGCACCCGCCAGCTCGCGGGTGGCGCCCGACCCCCCGGGGCTCCCCCGGGGCCCCCACGGGGACACACAGTCTCTGCCGCACGCGATACGATACAAGATCCGCCAGCCCTGAGGGAGGCTGGCGGTATCGTAGGTGCGCCGAACACGGAGAAAAAAGTTCCATCCTGGCTGCAGCAGTTTAGCTGCTGCAGACGGACAGTTTGCAGATTTTGGGACCAGCTAGAAAGTCTTGCTGATAGGTCAGAACACTAATTCCCGAATACAGCTGGAGAGTTCGCTGCTCCACTCAAACTGCTAGCTGCTAAGCACGAAGGCGGGCAGTATGAGAAATCACGCTGCAGATGCACCGCCGCGCCGTAGCCACGAGCCGACTCAAAAATTTGAAGGCTTAGCTCTCGCTGACGATATGTCACGACCATTTGATAGGGTCAGGCAGCGCAGGATGTCACCGCGCGACTCGAGGAAGCCTTTCCTCGGGCCGCGCGGAGGAAGCATGTGCTGGTGCTGTGCGACCCTATCAGATGGTCGCAACACACCGTGAGCGAGAGCAAAGCCTCCAAATTTTTGACGTTGGCTCGCGGCTAACGGCGCGGCGGTGCATCTGCTGCGTGATTTCTCATACTGCCCGCCTTCGTGCTGAGCAGCTAGCAGTTTGAATGGAGCAACAAACTTGTCCAGATTAGTCAACATTCCGGAGCTTGCTGCAGTAACTGCCTAGTAGTGCTGCTTGGTGCTGACTGTTTAGCTGCCACAGCTGGAAACATGCAGCAGGAAAGTTTAGCTGCCTAGAAGACCCCGATTTTTCTCCGTGAAGGTCGGCTTACTTTGTGGGGTGGTTGGGAGGGGGCCCAGGAACATGTCTGCCATCGGTACCGCGCGGACCTCAGCGTGCTCTCCTCCGACGCCGCTATGGCCATTGAGAGGTTCTTCAATGGCTGTTAGTGTGCGTGGCGGGCGGGTTCCTTGTTGTGTAAAGTGAGCTCTGGTGAATCCTCTGAGACGGAAGGGCCCACGTCAAAGGAGGTGCAGGGACTCGGAATGCGGCCGGGTCGCGCGGCGGGGAAGGGGGGGGGGGGGGGGGGGGGGGGGGGGGGGAGTTTCAAAGGTCAGCCAGGGCCCGACCCGTCCAGGACAGATAGTATTATAGAGTTTCGCCGAGTTAGTCACGGCTGGAAAGCAAGAAAAACGTCGCCTCGTCCCCCTGCGCCCTCTCCCGCCGAGTTTTGCAGCGAGTCGTTTGGCGTTCTTGTGGAATGCAGGTCGCTCGGGGTTCGGTGGCCCCAACAGGGAGTGTTCAGGGATCCCCTGGCGAAGGGCGGCGAGACGTGCTGGATTTGCAGGGGGTGTGGATTGTGTCGCAGACGAGTTAGGGCGGAGGGAGGGAGGCAGGGTGCGTCTGGCAGCACGAAAGGCCTCAGCCCGTGACGGGGGGCTGGTGGGGGCCGGCAGGGGGGGGGGGGCGGCAGGGGGGCCGGCAGGGGGGCGGCAGGGGGCCGGCCGCCACACCAAGTGCAGCGCAGTCACATACACACATAAATAAGTGAGGCGTCACGGTGGCGGCCGGGTACAAAGGGATGTGATGTGGGCACGCCGGCGCACGCCAGCGACTCAGCTGACTTCTGTTTGTACGCACCGCCGCCAGCTCCGCTCTAGCGCCGCTCTAGCGCCGCTCTAGCGCCGCTCCACTTCGTATCACCTCTCCGTCCCACTTGGCGAAGAGAGGAGCTCATTCATAAAGCAGCGTCGGCGCCGAGCTGTCGGCTGTGTGAGCGAAGCGCCCTGCTCTGAGGATCAAACAGTATCACCGCACAATCTCAGCGGCGATACGGGGCGCGTCATTACATTTGAGATTTGAGACCCAAACCGAGGCTTCACAAACACTCGTTTATCTAATCAAACTGCGAGCGTTCCTACACTTCAAGTCCTCTCTGTCCCCGAGCATTATTGGTGTGGTAATCGCATGACTTTTCATTGTCAGTGTACGATGCAGGGTGGATGAACAAGGAACACGCAGTGTGCGGCAGACGTGAATAAATGACCTTGAGCGAGATAATGTTGTCCTCGTGACCGGGGTCAAGGCCGCGGGAGCACAGGATACGGCGTCTGATAGAGTCCCGGGGCCCAGGGGGCATCAGGGGGAGCCCAGGGGGAGCCCAGGGGGGGCGCGTCGGATGGAGAGGCTGCGGCACGGCACGGCACAACCCCAATGAGTTTGCCGAGTTTGTCCAAAGATGATGCCAGCAGCGCCTTCCCTGCAGTGTCAAGGGGGCCGGGGGAGGGGCGGGGGCGGAGGGGTTGGGGGGGGGGGGGGGGGGGGGGCTCCCGTGACGCCTGCCACGCCGCGCTCTTTGGTAGTTGATATTCGGTTACCGCGCCGACAGCCCTCTTCACCGGCTGCCCGTCGTCCCGCCCGCTGCGGTCCCCGGGGTGTTAACCCCGCCAGGACATATCGGCGCGGTCCTTTCACCCCCATGGCCCAGCACAGACCAGCCCACCTCCCCGTCCACTCCGGCTGGAGGCTGCTGGCGGCTGCTGGAGGCTGCTGGCGGCTGCTGGAGGCTGCTGGAGGCTGCTGGCGGCTGCTGGAGGCTGCTGGCGGCTGCTGGAGGCTGCTGGCGGCTGCTGGAGGCTGCTGGAGGCTGCTGGCGGCTGCTGGAGGCTGCTGGCGGCTGCTGGAGGCTGCTGGAGGCTGCTGGAGGCTGCTGGAGCTGTGCGGGTTGTCGCTGCGGTGACGTCAGACGCCGTGCAGTGCAGAGCAGACTCCGTGCCGCGCCGTCCTGAGCCCCGCTAACTCGATGTCAATCACAAGTGTAACACGCCAGAGACATGGCGGCAGAGACACTGCGCCGTTCTCCTCTGGGAGCAGAGGGAGAGGGAGAGAGAGAGAGAGAGAGAGAGAGAGAGAGAGAGAGAGAGAGAGAGAGGCTCCCGATGCACTTCCAGCCACCCTCTGCCAATACGGAGACCACCACCATTATCTCCCACCCCCACCCCCAGCCCACACCACTACGGCACACTGCCGAGGCACGACGGTAACTATCTGGCCGAGTTGCCTGGAATTTCCCAAATTGGCTGCTTTCGTCCCCGAGGCTCGCTTTGACGAAGTAGTTCATTGTCATCCCCCCCCCTCCCCCTTCCTTTTCCCATGACAACGTGCCGATGGCGGGGCAGGCACGGGTGTAAAACTTTTGACAGATTGAAAAGAGGGGAGTAATTTACAGGCTAGCCAACTGGGTGTGAGCGTCTCGTACAGCGCTGGAAGGGGAACGGCGGGTTGTCTCCAGGATGACGACCCAGAAATCGTCCCCCGCCCGCTCACGCCAGGAGCTTTGGTGCGCTGTGCCCCGGCCCCGGCGCGGGTCGTGGTAGCGCCGCCAGCCTTGTTTGTTGCAGCGCGCGCAGGCCTTTGAACTGCGGCATATTTACCGGGCCGCAAACAGCCTACCAGCCCTGCCCGCCCTGCCCGCCCTGCCCGACCCTGACTCGGCCCGAACGCCCATGTTCCCGCCCGCTCCCCGACTGCCAGTGAGGGTTCTCCAGGATTTGCCGCGGGCGGCTTTGTTTAGCTAAAAAATGCCTGGAAATAAGTTTGAATGGGACGGTTCGTCACCGGACAGACAAATGGGATCGAAAACCCGTCTGAAATACGCTCTAAAGGCGGTGTATCTGAAAAACTCATTTTGAATCACTTCTCCCCCTCGCCTGTGTGTCGTTCCCGACTCGCTCGGAGGGCTCCAACGGCTCCCGACTTCCGACGTCATTACTGCTGCCACTACAGGAAAACGAAAGTAATTCGTTCCCATCATGGACTTTGGCACCGCCAGCATAGGCGATCCGGTCTACATCTCCAGTGCTGCCTCCAGAGCCAGCCGCGCGCGGGAGCTTTGAATCAGCGCGAAATGTCAGCTACTACTTCGCTGACGCGAGAGAGAACGGTTTATATTTTGTTCGCGGTGGCAGTGCCACAATGGTCGAGCTTGGCTCCCGCGCGGAGAGCCCGTATACTCAGTGAATCGGATGCCGATAATAACCGAATGCTATCCGAAACGCCTCCCCGTCCCCCTTTTTGCAGGTTGAATAAACGAAGCAGCGTCTACTGTGAACCGATCTGCTCCGACACCGCCTGGTTCTGGCTCCAGCACGGGAGTCTACCGTATTTTTCCCTTCGGCAGATTTCCTCGTCGCGCTGCCCTCTGTGGTGAGGTGTTGGGGCGCGGACCTCCCCCGTGCTGGCTGCTGCAGCTGCTGCTTCTGCCGCCCTTTCAAAAGCTTAGCAACAAGTAATGCGTCCGAGCCAACGCCTGCTCCGACCACAGAGCTGCAAAATGCACCTCCTGGCAACTCCATCCCAGCCCAGGGCGGATCGTGAAAGCCCGACTCCGGCCGACGTCCGGCCTCCAAGCCTCCCCCGGGATTTCCGGCCGAGGCTTCAGACACGGCCGCTAACTTTTTATTACTCGTTTCCTATTTCCCCCTCATCCCCACATCTCTCTCTCTCTCTCTCTCTCTCTCTCTCTCTCTCTCTCTCTCTCTCTCTCTCTCTCTCTCTCTCTCTCTCTCTCTCTCTCGCCTTGCATTCAATTAATGCGGACTATAATTAATGGTGACATACATTAGGATGAAATCCCGCGGGCACGACACATCTATTTTCATCGTGGGGTAGCCGGACGCGCGCTTCTTGCGGCTGTCTCACTTCTTTCCCGCCTTCCGCAGTATCTCGCGAGTGCCTGCTTTCCTGAGGACACGCCACGCGGCGGTCCCTCGACGTGGTGTCGCCTTACACTCTTCTTAAGCTGCAGTGCGCCACACCTCGTCCGACATACACACACACACACACACACACACACACGCGCGCGCGCGCGCGCGCGCTCACAAAACACGCACACAGGAATCCACTTGCCAGGCCACGCCTCCGCAAATAAGGAGGATGTGTCAGGGACGTGGTGTCTGAGTTAAGGCGCGGCCCGACCCGACACCCCAGACGACAGGGCAGGGCAGGGCAGGTAGGTCCTGTCCAAAGTACTTTCGGCCTTCCACTTTTTCATCGCCTTTAATAAACGGCGCGGGCTCGTCACTAGCAGCAGCAAACTTTCAGACGGACTGGGGTCGTGGGACGAGGCTGTCGTCTCAGGCCGGGGGGCCGGGCCGGGACCAGCGCCTTACTGCGGGGTCTGGCGGGGTCAGGAGGGAAGCCCGCCGGCGACAATAAGGATGAGAGCGACGGCTGCTTTGTTAGCGCTGATGAACCTGTGCCGCTGTGCCCCGCTCCGCCTCCAACGGGTGCCGGGTCCTGACACGGGCTCCGTGTCGCCGCGTCGCCGGCGTTCTTGCTGCGCTGTGCCCCGCTTTGATTTATTACAGGCGAGCTCCGCGACGCCCCATCCCGGCCCCCAGCCCCCGGCCCCCGGCCCCCGGCCCCCAGCCCCCGGCCCCCGGCCCCCAGCTCCCAGCCCCCGGCCCCAGCCCCTAGCCCCCCCCCAGCTCCCAGCCCCCGGCCCCCGGCCCCCAGCCCCCAGGCCCCCCCCCGGCCCCCAGCCCCCAGCCCCCAGGCCCCAGCCCCCGGCCCCCAGCCCCCGGCTCCCAGCCCCCAGCCCCCGGCCCCAGCCCCCGGCCCCCAGCCCCCAGCCCCCAGCCCCCGGCCCCCAGCCCCCAGCCCCCGGTCCCCAGCCCCCGGCCACGGCCGCCGTGGACTCGTGTCACCGTAAACTTTGACGTACCATTAGGGAGGACATGAGCCTCGTTGGCTCCGGCCGTGAATAAGAGGCCGCGGGGCGTCAAGGGCGGCCGGAGGACAACGCCGTCATCCTTTTAGTTGCCGATCAAAGCTGCGCCCGCTGCAGCGGCGGCAGCCTGGGATTACCGCGGCCCCGAACTTAGGCCCTCCTGCCCGCATTTGCGGGGACGATTCATCCGCGGCGGCTCAGCAGCTCAGCCGGCCGGCCGCCCGACAAGCCGAGGGTAGGCCAGCGCCGTGCGCGCCTGTTGGGCTGGCGGCCTAGCCTCGGGCCCGCAGGCGCTCGCTCTATTCCGTGATGCTGCTGCTGCTGCTGCTGCTGCTGCTACGGGAGGTGCGGTGCGGCGCTGGGCATCACACGCGAGTGCCTGCGCCTCAGCCATTCTCTGTGGCCGGTGCGGCGCTATCAAGAAGCCACGAGATGTGGCCGCACACGCTGCCCCCCCCCCCCTCTCTCTCTCTCTCTCTCTCTCTCTCTCTCTCTCTCTCTCTCTCTCTCTCTCTCTCTCTCTCTCTCTCTCTCTCTCTCTCTCTCTCTCTCTCCCGACGCTTTTACTTTTTCTTCCGCCGCTCTGCGCTACCCTCAGCAGACCAACGAGCTCTGTGCACGCGAGTCGTCGAAAAGCCAGGATTGATGAATGAAACACCGAGTATCGAGTGGCTGCAACAGCTCCTCCTCCCTCTCCTTGCACACCGCGCTTCTCCACACTGCTCTGTGTCGTCGACGCGCAAGTGAGAGAGGCAGCGCGCCTCGAAACCATGGTGGTGTGGTGGGTGCAAAGACACGGCCAGGTGGGCGGCCGCGACGCGCTAAAGGAGAGCGCTGATCAGGAGGGGGCAAGTGAGGCGAGTGCAGGCGGGGCGCGGGGCACACACCATTTTGTCGAGGAGAGCGACACGACGAGGGCAGCACCGCTTTCCTCCGAGTGCCGTGCCGAGCAGGCAGCCTGCAGACGATGTGCCATATAGGCTCTCGCTAGGCCTTAGATCTGCCAAGTCTCTACCGTCGCCGCCGCCAATTTTCTGTGTGAATGAGGTTCTCAGTGGCGCGCCCTGCTGCCGCCCCTTGCTCCGCGCCGGCTGCCTCGAGCCGTCTTTGAGGTGTGACTGTGCCGCTAGCACACGCCCTCCGCGCGTGCGCCGTCAAACTTTCGCCTCACACACTCACGGCCTCGAACCTAAAGCAAACGTGAATGTGGTTTACCTGGAGTATGACCGCCCTGTCTCCTCGTGTAAATAACACATCGCAGCATGCCTCTGAGCGTAACTAGCGTGCGCCTCTAAGCCTCGGAACTGGGCTCTTCACCAGCATCTAGACCGATCGCAAAGTCATCCCGATGTGAACCGTGAACTTTCATCCGAATCCATATTTGCATCGCGTTGAGAGTGGCGCTGGAGCAGCTCAGAGCAGCACGGGTACTAGAAGTAATGAGGCCTGCCTTCGGGTATCTCAGTATCCCTTGCGGTGTACAGCAGGTTCGCGGTAGGGTTCGATTCCCACACGGTTCCTCACTCGCATTCCCCGAAGCGCTCATACATATTCCGCGTCCAAACGCAAAACTATATTACCTTCGAAATCCGAGTTCGGTGGTTCCTTTAATGTTTCCCCAGTCGTGTGTCGCGGCCTGGCGGGGACCGACGCTGCCAGCGCGGCATTCATACACCTCCGCGCGGAGCCTCGCCCAGGACCGCCAAGAGCAGCCAAGGGCGCTCGCGCCGCGCGGAGTCCCTCAGAGTACGGCGCGCTGCAGCGCCATGCCGCCTCTCCCACCTTCCCCCGCAGCCCTTCGGCGACCGTCCCTTAAGAAGATCACGGCGTAATGAATGCATAACACCGCCCTACTTTAGGGCCGCTGCCGCCCGCGCACCTCGGCACCACGGCTCCGCACCCTTCCCGACACTTTACCCCCTTCCCCACGCTCGCGCCGCACGCGTCGTGGGAATTAAATCCTTGCTCCTCCGTTTCATTGTCTCCCATCTCTAAATTCCAAAGCTTTAAAGTTTCAATTTCCATGTTTTAGTTTTGAGGAGACCCTAATGAGTGATGGGTAAAAATGAGAATAAAAAGCACGTATGCGATCTATTGAAACACAGCAAGTGTCCCCCCTCCTCTCCCCCGTGACATATGTGCCGCGCCGCCCCGTCCCACTGCGGTGTACCCGCGCGGGGAGTAGCAAGTCGCTGTCGCTCTGCTGACGCTTGCCAGTAAAACGAAATAACAAAATATGTACGGTAGGACCTGTTGGCCGGTTAATTACCTCTGCCGGAGCACGTGAACACGTGGACCAGATGCTTGCTACTCTACTCCGCGCTCGTCCGCTCCGCCAAACACCAGACAAAGCTATCAGGAATTCGTAAGCAGAGTTAATTACGGCCGAAGTGTCGACACGCGCTCGGCCCACGCCCAGTCCGCGCTCGACCCACGCTCGGGCACGCGCTCGGGCACGCGCTCGGCACGCGCTCGACACGCGCTCGGCACGCGCCCGGCGCTGTGGTGACACGGCCCACGCAGCAGCGAGCCGGAGCCCACGCCCACAGCCCGTACAGCCGGCCGCCGCAACAGTCACACCTCCCTGACGGCGCCAACAGCAAAGTTTTGCCTGTTCCGTGGTGCTGGTTGACACTTTGCTCGGTGCACGTGCACGTACCCGCACGCCCGCGGATCTGCAGTACGAGGCGGAATAAAGTTTCCATGGCGTGAGTGAAAGCGCCAACCGCTTCCCCTCGTTCTCCTCCAATCCGTCTGGTGGGAGGCGGGCAGCGGTGGGGTTTCTGCTTTTGTATGAAGAGCGCCTAGAGGCAATCGTCTCCTGCCGGATATTGGTGTGCGTGAGGTGCGAGGGACCCGATGTGTTGTGTGTGTGCCCGCCGTCACGAGAGAGAGAGAGAGAGAGAGAGAGAGAGAGAGAGAGAGAGAGAGAGAGAGAGAGAGAGAGAGAGAGAGAGAGAGAGAGAGAGAGAGAGAGAGGGGGGGGGGGGGTGACGAAGCACAGTAGTAGTGCTTCATCTCCGTGTCTGTGACCTTCGCTCTTTGAGGGCCGAATAAGCTGCCGCAAAATCATGTCCTCGGCCACTCCGCCGCCTGACGGCCTGACGGCCTTCTGTGTGGGTAACATTTCCCACATTGCTTTCGCCCAGGGCTTCGCCTGCGCCCACTGGAGGCGAGCCCCTGCCTGCCCCGCCCTAACCCTGCCACTAGTAGTTCTGCTGCAGGATAATCCAGCGCGCGGCTCACCGCACACACACACACACACACACACACACACACACACACACACACACACACGCCCCCCCCCCCCCCCCCCCCACACACACGCGCGCGCGCGCGTGCCGCAGCGCTCACCAACTTTCATCTTCCTTCCCCTTACAGTATGAACAGCCCTCGCCACCCCTCGTTTAGTTCCTAACCAGGGGAAGTAGTTGTTGCTCCACACAAAAATAATGTCAAGTCACGAAAAGAAAACATACATTTTATGACGACATTGGTGGGTTTACGGCATCGGTTGAACCGTAATAAATGTTAACGCGATCAGCACAAAGAATGGCGGACGATTTTTTTCTTCTTCTTTTCTTTTTGCGGAACCCGACGGAACCGTTGGCGGTTACTGTAAACGGCGGTTCGCTTAACGTAGACGGCAACAGGGCTGGAATGGTGTGCCGGGAGCCGTGCAACATTGTGTGTTTGGTCTGGGTGTGTCCGTCTGTCTCGGGTCTGTGTGTCTCTTTTCTTCTCCGTCTCTCTCTCTCTCTCTCTCTCTCTCTCTCTCTCTCTCTCTCTCTCTCTCTCTCTCTCTCTCTCTCTCTCTCTCTCTCTCTCTCTCTCTCTCTCTCTCTCTCTCTCTCTCTCTCTCTCTCTCTCTCTCTCTCTCTCTCTCTCTCTCTCTCTCTCTCTCTCTCTCTCTCTCTCGCAGCGTCGTGCAGTGTGCTGGGCACCTTGTTCTTTCGGGCGTGCGCGGTGTCGGGTGTCATGGGGCCCCGGGGGCGGGACTTGGGGTGTGACCTGGGGCTGGCCGAGGGCGGGGGGAGGGTCCAGGGCGGGGGCGGCCCCGGGGATTAGGAGTCTGTTTATGAGCTCGATGTCCGACTGATCACTTTAGCGCGTCGTCGGGGGGCCCGAAGGGACCCCCGGGGACCCCAGGGGCCGCCGTTACCGCCCGGGGCAGACGGCAGCAAGGCGTGGGGGCGTGGCATCGACGGGGAGCGGGAAGCCGTCAGAACGGGCATCAAAGGGGAAAATATGTTTGGCAAGAGAGTCGTAATCTGAGCTGGGGCCGAGCCGTGCGGGCAGCCTCTGCTCGGCTTCAGGGGGGGGGGGGGGCAAAGGCTTGTGAAGCGACGGGGATGATGCCTCTCCGACCCCCGCCGCAGAACTCGCCATACAACGTCCCGAGGGTTTTATCTCGGAGCTAGCGTGCTTTGTATGTATGCGGAACGGCGGACAAGAAACACAACCAGATACGACAGAATTCAAACATTTGCGTGCGCAATGAGCTTGGCTCGGACAATTGAATTAAGTCGGTGCGCGGGATACCCATGCGAATATGCCGTGCGGGACGTCGACCAGGACGCCGGTGGGGTTGTCCTGGCCGTGGGGAGAGCTCCTTTTTGCGCGTGTTATGGCCTGGTATGTCGCTGCCGGGCGAACACGGCGGCTGCCGCGGTCCGCCCGTGGGACCCACTGGACCGGGCCGGGGGCGGTGCCGGGGGCGGTGCCGGGGGCGGTGCCGGGGGCGTACCGGGTAAGGCCCGGCCCCGGCCCAGCGGGGCCCGCGGAGAATAAGAACTTGTCGCCGTGGCTTTAATTAGATACAGACTATCTGGAGCGGAATACAACGACGGGGCGGTCCGTGGTGGTGTGGTACGGTCGATGAAGCCGATATCACAGCCCGTGTACCCGAGTCCCCGGGTCCCCAAGTACAGCAGCGGAGCAGCGGAGCAGGGGCTAGGGGGTCCAAACGACTAGCACAGGGCACAGGCCTCCGCCGGGTGCATCAGTACGTAGCGCACTTGCGCTGTACGCGTTACGCAATTTTTGGAGGGTCCCGCGCTGCGCGCGGAAAGGGAAGGAACGCCGCGTCCGGACGACTCCGCGGCAATACGTTTCCAATTTAAGTCGGAGCTACATGGGGAGCGCGAAAAAGAGGGCAAAAAATGCGGGGGGAAATGCGCAATCTCGCTGCGCTCAGCCCGGACTGGAACTCCCTGGTCACACTGCCGGGCGCCGGCTCCCACCGGCTCCGGCCCCACCGCCGGGCCTGTTAGACCAGACCTCTCCTTCTTCTGCACCAGTTCCCGCACCTGAGTAAGCGACGATGCGGAAGCCAAGCCGGAAAGCACTGCCGTGCCGGAAGTGCAGTCGGCGCAGCCAAAGGGCACGATTTTCGCCCAATACGCAAACAGCCTCGCGTCCAGCGTTCCAGTTTTCCCGCTTTTCCCCGCGCAGCCGTACCGCGTACCGCTCTTTGCGGCCATTCCGTTCCGAGAAGGAAAAGAGAGGAAAGGAAAATCCCCACCAAAGTGTTTGGACAACGGCAGAAACAAGGGGTGCTTTAGCCCTTTTTCTGTTGGCTATGCTCTCTTGTCCAATAACAGAGCCGTCCCGTCCCGGGGTATGGTCTGCTGATGTAGGACACGAAGACGATTTATCCATCAAAGCAGCTGTGAATGCGGCAGGGGGGGGGTGGAAAGTCAACTCCCCCCTCCCCGACGAAAGGACCCCGGGACCCACCCCGCTCCTCCGTAATTACACCGCCTTTCTCTTTTTATTCAAGTCGCCAATTACTTTTGGCCGGTTGGGCCGTAAGGCGGTGGCGCGGTGGGTACAGACAGAGGGCTGCTCTGCTCGTTCTGCTCGTGTGCGCAGCGAGTGGCAGTGAGGCACAGGCAGACAGCCCGGCCCTGCTCACCGGCCCGTGGCCGCCCTGTTCACGCGCACTTGCAGACGGGATTGCCCTCTATCGCGCGGGTATTCCACTCTCACGAGCTCTGAACCACGTCGTGTCGACGTGGTTCCCGGCATTGAAGGATTCGCTCCAAATACCGACAGCGGAGAAGGCCACCCTCACCGTCAACCTTTTCCCATTTCGCAGTCCAGGCGCCTTAATCCCAGCGTCCTTAATCACAGCGGCCCGTCATGCGGCGGCCGAGATTATGTCACGAATAATGGCGCGATGCGGGGTCCCTAATCCCGCTTTAAGAAGCCGCGGAGATCGGAGCGCAAGTATGAGAAGTCGCACGGGCGGAAACGTCACTGCAGGTCGGTCAATACGTGCCAATCGAACAGAAAATTGAAAGCGTTTCCGAGCGAATAATAATTATACTTGGGTAACCTCAGCTTGTCCTCGTTGCTCGAAACTGAAAAAAAATATGACATGTTGGAAAAAGTTGTCCTTCTCTTATTTTGCGAGTCGTGTGCAACTGCACCCCTCCCCCTTTCTCCGACTTATTACTCTTGTTTTTGATTAACAAAACAAAAAAAAATAAGAGAGGTATCCCTTTGTTCGCATCTCCCCCCTTCTCTCTCATTCTTGTTTCTCAGATGAGTCTACCCTGGCTTTATGCGTGGCAGTATATTTTAACCTCGGAGGTACACGGCGCAGGGCTTATCGATCACAAAGGGGTAGACAAAGCAGGGCTCCACGAATCGAATCCAATTTCGAGGATTGATGGTCCTGAGTTTTTTCAACTTGTCCTATGTTTCCCCTTCTTCTCATACACGACGTCGAAGCCGAGAACGGGTATGGCCGGCCGCAGTCGCCATGCTGGCGCCGGATCAGGAGTCGGCTGAGCGGAGCGGCAGCTGAAAGCCCGTCTGTTTGGATATTGAAATGAGAGCAGCGAGAGCGTATGAGGCGACCGGCCTAGCACTGCTCAGCGCCGCCCTCAAGGGAGAACTCCATCGGCGGATGGCACTCCGACAACACGCCGCATTGCACATCCGCCCCGGGTGCCGCAGCGCCCCAGGGCCCCAGGCCCCCGCCGTCCTCATTCCCCGAAGATGTCGGGCATCCGGGCCGTCCGGGCCTTCCGGCTGCGGCCGGGCCGGATAAGACGTACACGACGAGATGTCATGAGGGCCTCGCCGCAGGGGCTGGGGCTGGGGCTGAGGGCTTCCTACACGAACACCTCTGTTCGCGGTGACGAGCCGGGCTCAGCCCTAGGCGACCCTCAGCGGCCCTTCGCCAGGCCTCGGCCCGGCCCAGCAGGGCTCCGGATGTCATTCCGAGGAGGGGGCGAAGGTACGGCGAGGTGCATGTCGTCAAAGGAGACCCTGCCCTGCCCACCGCTTTGTGTTGGCCACCTAGCAGTCGGCACGGAGCGCCCGACGACCGGCGGGTAGGCCGCCGCAGCACGTACGTGTCCGCGCGGTTGCCTACGCCGAGGTTCGCAGGCGCTTGGGGCCGCGCTGTGCGCTATGCACGTGGGCTGGCACGAGCACCCGGGGACGGGGGCGGAGACACTTTCAGACATTGTTAATCCTGGCTGGATAAGAGAAGGTAACACTTCCGCATATCAGAGCAAAATGAAATGAAATACTGGAGAAATTTAATAAAATTTGTGTTGTCTCGACGTCCCAGGCTCGTCTCTCTGTCGCCTACCTGGCCCTGGCTCGCTGGCGCTCGCTAATCCGCCTGGCTCACCTCTCCCCATCGCGCTTCGCTTCACCGGCCTCACAATACCCTGCCCTGTCTAGTTGCTCCCCACGCCGAACCCGAGTCGCACGCGTTCTCGTACTCGGAGAAAAAAGATTAGTGGTCACAACTAATTTTTAAGTTGATTTTCAAACAAGCAGTAAAGTTTTGTTCGGAGAACTAAACTTTTGTTGGGGGACCTAAATTTTGGCTGCACCAACGGAACGCTAGTTGCTCCAGCTCAGAGGTTCACCGAAGGAGCAGAAAACAGAAAAAAAAATTATTTAGTGCCCGCAACTAAAATTTAGTTCCCCCAACAATATTTATTTCTCCGAACAACAATTTGCTGCTTTTCTAAAAGTCAACTTAAAAATTGGTTGTGGCCACTGATCTTTTTTCTCCGTGTAGAGTAGAAACGTCTGGAGAATCGCGGTCGAAAACGAGGAGGAGAGACCAGCAGAAAGGCGACCAATGATGGTGCTCTAACGCCCCCCGACAGCAGCCGATTGAAACGGAGCGCGACAATGAGGCCCCGGTGCCCCGGTGCGGCCCCACGGTCCCCAACACGAGCCGCGCGGCACGCGGCACGCGCCACGCGCCACACGCCACACGCCACACGCCACACGCCGCCCGCCACACACCGCCCGCCACCACAAGCCTTTTACCGCCTATTTTCGCCCCCGTTTTATTTTGGCCTTTCTCCTATGGCGAGGCAGGTTGGCGAAGCCCATTCGGGGAAAACGCCACCGGCGGGAGGGGGAGGCGGCCAGTGGTACAGATGGAGTCGGACTTGCTTCATTAACCTCGTCACGAGGCTGGCGGTCGCCGACGGCCGCTGTTGGCACACGTCGAACTACTGACCCACAAATCACACGTCCCCGACTGCGGTGTGGCGGGCGGGGGTTGGCAGTTTCTGCGGGTGGAGCGATGTGTGGCGCGGGCCGGAAGTATCACGACATGTCTGACATGAGAGAGCTCATTAGGGCGGGGCCGTGCGTGCCGGCCGGCCGCCACTCAGGGGGGACTGCTTAGCGGGGGAGGACCTGCCAGGGATCCTCTGCGGCCTGCCGCGGCAAGTGCACACGCGCCACAGTCACACACACGCGCACGCACACACGCGTACGCGCACACGCGCACGCACACACGCGCACGCACACACGCGCACGCACACACGCGCACGCTCACACGCGCACGCACGGCCTTGTGGTGCCTCTGCAGGTGGGTGACGGCGGCCAGAGCACGGAGCAGGACGTGGGCTCTCGCGATTGTCGCATCAAACGGCAGGGCGCCCGCCCGATCCTGGGCCATTAGGGTGGTCGGGGGCTCGGATTGCCCAGCAATTAGGTGAAACGGAGTGGAATGGGCGGAAGGTAAGGTCCCGGGCGGCCCCAGCAGGGCAAGGCCTAGGTCAGATTAGCGTGCCCCTCCCCACCCAAAGGCCCCCTACCCCTCCTTTTCCAACAACAATAATAACAACTCTTTCAAGATAATCAATGCCGACTGATTAAAATAAAAATAAAAAACACAAAAAAAAAACAAGGGAGATTTAGACAGCTGAGGGGGTTTACGAACGGTGTGCTAACAGAGCGTCGGAGAGCATTTCGCTGTAGCCGCGAGTGGCGCGAGCACGCGCAGCGCAAACACCAGTTCGGTGGTCGGTGCGCCTGGCCTGCTGCCGGCCCCGCCCCGCCCCTCCCCACTCCGGGCCCCTCCAGCAAACACACCTACAGGTACTGTGCTGCAGCGCACCTCTGTGGGCTGAGGCGGGACTCAGCCGAGCCTCAGCCGGCTCTCAGCCGGCTCTCAGCCGTACCGGGCCTGACCCGGGGGACGCCAAATGCACGGCACGGCACTCCTCCGCCTCTTCATCATAAAACGAGAGCGGGAGCGCAACAGTTCCATTGAAACGGTCGTGGTGACGGTGGGCTGGATCTGGCCAGAGGCCAGACGCCAGAGCCCAGGGGCCAGAGGCCAGAGCCTAGAGGCCAGAGGTCAGATCCCGGATCCCAGAGCC
The DNA here is from genome assembly GCA_038380765.1 of Odontothrips loti. Lineage (NCBI taxonomy): Eukaryota > Metazoa > Arthropoda > Insecta > Thysanoptera > Thripidae > Odontothrips > Odontothrips loti. The sequence continues at coordinate 10,751,550 of CM076245.1, forward strand.
CAGAGTCCAGAAGCCACCTCTCGCCAGCCGACTTTTGGAAGGCGCGGCTCTGCTACCCCGGAATTATTAATGCTCTCCGTGAAACTATGCGTTTGTAGGAGGAAACGAAAAGCAGGCAATAGGTGGATATCCAATCGACGGTTCCGCTACAGCTTGATGGTGTTGTTGTCCTCGGGAGTTTGCGAATAGACCGCGAAAACTTTTGCGAAGCTCATCGTGAAATATTGGACGACTCCCTTAGACGATGACCAACAATCTGCAATCCCAACATCACGACCACTTACGACGCACGTCACAATTTGGGGCCTCGAGGAGGAACAGTATACGTCTGATCCTGACCGAGGGCTGCGGTTGGACTGTGTGCAGCCCGGCCCTCTGCATACGAAGCAGGCAGTCTCCGGAGAGCGCTCCGAGGCGCTCCGCAGAAATCGGTTACAACGCGGAATAAAACACGAGGCGGAGATTGCTTTGTCCCCGGCTGGATTTCGGCCCCATGCCCCACCCGCGCTGCCCCGCCCCGCCCCGCCCCGCCCCGCCCCGCCCCACCCCTGTCTTTGACTCTTCAACGAGATGCTGATCGGCAATCCACCTACATTATTCAGCGCCGTCAGGCATCGCAGCGACCGCACCGGGCCACGCGCGCGCATTAAGCTGCCGCCTGGCGGTGGGGCGGAATTAACTGTTCAGCACTTCAACATTCCCGACGGCAACATTCCAGGGGATTTTGTACTGAGTCAGTCTGACACTCGTAAGCGCAGGCCAAGACCCGAACTCTCCCAGCCCGAGCGCAGAGATTTCACCATAAGAGCTGGAAGATGGAAAAAAATATCTACGAGAAAGAGCATGCACAAGCAGGCATCCGAGGGGACTTTCGCGGTTAGCAGGGGGTGTCGTACGTCGGTGAAACGGCGGAACGGCCGGGCGCGGTTGGGCCGGAGGAGGGCGCGGAGATTATGACGGTGGAGACGGGCTCCGTTTGCTCCTCCACGGCCGAGTCCATGCCCGGCTCCACCCTCTCCCGTGGCGGCGCTGGCGTTGCCCTGTTAATCTTGATCGCCTTCAGGATCTCTCCGCTGGCGATGGGAGTGGCAGGGGCCGCGTCTGCCCGCCGCCCCGCCCCACCCGGCCTCGCCGTGCCCCCTGCTCTGCTTGATATATATTATCATCAAGCCAACTAAGCGGGGCTGAATTAAAAGTTTGCGGAGTGGCGCTATTACTTGCAGCAGCATTCAGATTCAACACGCCGATGACGGCGGCTGCGATGCTCCGGTGCCTCGGGCGCTCTGCGTGTGCTCGCTTCTCCACCGCCTCCGCGCCCTTCGCCTTTCTCTTTACGGCACAGTCGCGTACGTCTGGCATCCTTGTCGCACTAATCTGGGCGTCCCCGGGTCAGGGTTGTGATGGTTCAACTGCGCCAGCATTCGATTAGGATTAGCGCCGATAGGGGGAAGGGACGGGGTAACCGACACACGGCCGGAGCGGGCATGGAGGACGGGCACAAAGCGCTCTGGGGACTCCACCGGTCTGAGGGCGAGGAGGACGCGGGCAACGATCATGGTCGTGTGCGGCCGGGCCGGACTCGGCCTTACTCGTCGTGCAAACTTCATTTTTCTGGTTATTGTTTTGCTCTGATTTTCCCATACTATCTGATTTTCCCTGATTTTTTTTTCTGACTTTTCGTGAATTTTATTCTGAATTTTCCTGATTTTTTTGCGGGTCCAGATCGAGTGAGGGACATCCCTTGGCTGAACTGGGTAGAGTCACGGTAGGCCGGCCTAGCCGCGGCCATCCCGTGTCCGAGACTGGTCCTCACAGCGCCGCACAGCGCCGCACGCTAAGGTCGTGCCGTGGTCGCGGCCGGGACCCCCCGCAGAGGTCACCGCGCCCGCCACGATTGTTCCTCGGCCCGATTGTTCGTCCCCAGCCCGCGCGCACCGCGCACCGCGCACGGTCGTTGGAGATAACAGCCCTGTTTGTATTACGCGCGCCGTAACCGTGATGCTGCAGCGCCTGCGGCGGCTGAGGGCTGCCCGTGCGGCTGACGGCCAGGGCCACCTCCGGCGGGGACAGGATCGTCAGCGTCAGGAGCGCGCCGCAAGCCCCGCCACATCGTGTGCGCCGGCCTTGACGGAAGCGTACCTCACCGCCGGCATGCCGCCATGAGGCCGTGGGCTGCGGGGGGCGGCAGATGACAGCAGGGAGGGGGCGCGGGGCGGGTCGCAGTGCGCCGGCCATCACCACCTACGTCGGGGCGGCTGTGCGGCTGTTGTTGACGGCGGCCTTCAGGTCCAGGAGACCCTCCTCTACGACGCGGGGCGACACGTCGTCTCCCCTTCCCTCCCTCCGGCCCACCGCCAGTCCCGACCAGACGTCTCTGCTCGCAAGGCGACGGCGGCGCGGGGGCGCGTTGCAAAACCCATCGAACTATCTGTGCTGAAAGGCGCCACTTCAAAGCATTCGAGATAACACACTTTGGCCCGAGTTTAACCCCTGTCCCACCCGGCGCCAGCAGCACGCCTGGCCACGCCACAGCGCCGCTACCGTTGACGCGTGACACGTTTTCGAGAGGATGGGAGGCTCCACACGACGCGGGGGAATTTCAACCTGAAACTCGGTAAAAAAAATATCAGAGCTTGATTTTTCCTGAAATTTTTAGACCTTATACGAGTTTGGGTAAATTCCCCGGGTTTAAGGCGAAATCTTCTAATTTGGTAGTTCCTCTCACTTGCAAAAACCTGATGCCCGATCCGTGGATCGGATATTGTCTTGTCACCCCGTAGTATTGGTGGCCCGGTGGAGGGTCTGTGTGCGCCCCGCGGCCTGCGCATGTTATGAGGACGCAATAGGCCCCTAAAGGCCCAGCCGGACCCCGCCGGCCGGCCGCCGCCCCGTGTCACACGCTTTAATCAAATCCCCCCCGCAGAGTCCGGCAGAGCCTGTGCGGCACACATGAGGTGGGCGGATAAGCCCCACTGTCACCGACTAATAGGGTATTTCGGAGAGGGTCCAAACCGTATATGGAGAAGAAGTCAAGAAGAACATCAGCGGACACAAAACGCGGGTATCATGAGGGTTACCGTAGCAGAGAGTATCTCCACCACGGCGTCAGCCACGAGCCAACGTCAAAAATTTGGAAGCTTAGCTCTCGCTGACGATATGTCACGACCATTTGGTGGGGTCAGACAGCGCAGACTTCACACGCGCGGCCCGGGAACGTACATCTTGAAGCCGCGCAGAATGAAGGTAACCCTCATGATACCCGCGTTTTGTTTCCGCTGATGTTCTTCTTGACTTCTTCTCCATTTCCGGTTTGGACCTTCTCCGAAATACCCTATTGCCTCCCGCTGCTGGGGTCGCGACGGCAGAGAGCAGCCTTGCCCGCACTCCACGACTCTTCTCATATTGCTGTAATCGGTTATGAATATGTAATATTTCATGTTAAACAGCAATTGCTGTTGAAGAAAATGATGTCGCGAAACAAAAATCTAGGGCTAGCTTGGGCAGGTGCGGCCTCGGCCACTCATGGCTGACTGAAGTCACCGCCCTCGTGGTTCTCGAGGTGCTGAGGCGCCTTAGCCTGTCCCGTTCCGAGCACCGCAGTGCCTTCGTCTCTGAGACAAGACTTCCGCTCCAGCGGCTCCAGTGGCTCCAGCGGCTCCAGCGCAAGGTATGCACCGGCAATCATAGCGCGCACTCACACACCGCTGCGTCATGCGTGCCCTGCGCCGAGGACACTAGGCCACTGCCATGAATCCTGCGCATGTTCGACCGTAACGAGCGAAAAACCGCTCCGCAACGCCGTGCAACCCCCACACAGCGCCACAGAGCGCTACAGAGCGCCGCGCACAGAGAAATGAATCATTTTCGCGGAAGACCGCGACGTGTGCGTGTGCGTGTGTGTGTGTGTGTGTGTGTGTGTGTGTGTGTGTGTGCCTCGTGGTGTGAGGCCGAGAGCGCAGGCAGAATCCTGCCGGCTTTTGGTATGCACAGTGGAGGCACCCCCCTCCCCCTCCCCCTGGGCCCCCTAATGGGCCACGGGGCGCGGGGGCACAGAGCTGTCCATCCCTGATGCGCCAACAAGCACTAGCCAGCAACCGGAGGGAAAGGGGGGGGGGGGAAAAGTAATCCTGCTCCTAGGGCCGGACATGCCGTGCGCCCCCGGAACTTTTTCCGTCGTGTCCTTTTCCACAACTTGAAGATGAGGAAGAAAGAGAGCGTGAGTGTGTGTCTTAGGCGAGGCGCCGCCTGGCCCAGAGTAGCTATTGAGACTTCATTAAGTAAAGTGACGACTGCCGGTACTGTCCAGAAGTAGCGCCTCTCCGCGCCAGGAAGGGAGTTTCAAGGATGTGCACAGGCAGCTGCCGGCGACAAGCTGCCAAGCGTTGCCAAGCGCTGCCAAAGCTGCCGCCGAGGAGGAGAAGAGCCTCTTTCTTCCCATTCTGTGCCGGTAGCAGCCGCGGCGATTCACGTTCCAGCGGCCGCCGAGACAGGCGAGACTCAATCAAATGTGCTTTGAAACCCGGCTGCCTCCTATCCGCTCGGGCGCCGCTGCGCTGGGCGAGTTCACTTTGTGGGGGGATCAAGAGCGGGGGTGCGGTGTGCACGGCACGGCACGGCACGGCACGGCACGGCACGGCACGGCACGGCATGCCGGCGCCAAAGCCCAAAGCGGCCCTGGAGAAGCGCAGTTATCATCTATTTCGCGTCCATTATGTAATGAGACGATTACGCGGGAAGTGTTTGAACATGCCTCTTAATTATGCCCTTTTTTTTGGAGGAAAGAGAAAAAAATATCAAGTTCAGTGACCTCAAGTTCCTGTTTTATTTTAAACCGAGCAGGGTTGGCAGTGGTCGTCCAGATTGCAGCGTGGGTGTCGAACTATTGTCGCTGTAGCGCTGTCGCAGCGGTCCCGTCGGGTCCCCCCGCCGTATCTACGGGAGGGGAGGAGGGGGGCGCGGTGCGAGGGGCGCGGGGCGCGGCCGAAGGCGCACATCCGAGAGGCGGGCGATATTTACGAGGGCAGTGCGCCATAAATCGAGTACCCCTTCCCCTCTCCCCTCCAGCTCCCCCTCCTCCCTCCCCCGGAGACATCTGCGCTCCCTCCTCTGCGAGTCATCAGTCCGGCCAGAGCGGCCAACGGGATGTGATATGCCGCCGGGAGATAGGCAAATCACGTCGTTCTCCCGTCCCGTCCCGGCCGTGTCCTGTTCCCAGTCCAGCGCTCCGTCTCCCGTCGTCTGTTTGTGTTTTAACTCATCTCGCACACATTTGCAAATTTCTCCAAAGAAAAAATAATGAAAAATCGTGATAGGACAAAGAAATACACGGCATAAACACAAATGTGTGGAGAGAGATCTCTAGTGGGAGGGAGATGGTACGTCTGCAATTCATATTGTTCTCCGTCTTTCGCAGCCCCTCTCTCCTCCGACCTCTGTCCCCACTCCCCTCCTTCCGCAGAGTCGCCTTGTTATTCCTGAGCTGCGTATCGCGTGGGCGAGCACCACTGCATGCAGATCCCAGAAAATGACGCGTATAAACAGTATAACAGCGCTTTCAAGCACGGCCAGAAATAGGAAGTAGAAAATGGGAAGGTCCAAAGATGCTTCCAGTATACGGAAACAGTTTTCAAGAGCCACACTCTTTGCCAGACAAAGTCACTCGCCGTTCGCTCACCATTCGGACTGGCGAACACCGCCTCGGAGGACTCCGTGGTAAATGTGGCCAGCGGTGTGGTGAGGCTGAGGCCTGGCTGAAGGCTACGTGCTCTGCTGCGTCGCGTGGAGACGAGAGGCTTTAAGATCAAGTTATGGCGCCTCGCGACACAGGGCCGCGTCGCGCCATGTGTATGTCCTTGTACCATCCACGAAACACAACATAATTGAAATTCTTACCATCCAGATCCGGGACGCGAGGGGAGGGCCCGGAGAGAGGAGCGAGAGCGCGACCCCCTCCCCCCTCTCCTGCAAGGCCGCTAAAGGCCCCCTCCCCCCCCCTCCCACACAGACAGAGCCCCAGGCAGAGCTAAAGGGAGCATAGCGGCACTTTACTCTGCCCCAGACACTGTCACTGCTTACAGATGGCTTACCGAGGGGTCACTCACCTGTGACGCAAGCGCACCATGATTATTTCCTGCTATTTAAATGATTTTTCCAATTTTTTGATTATTTCCCCCGTTGTTTTCTGGCCATTTCTTTTCTCAACTTTCGTCGATTTTCTTCCTAATTTTTTGAAATTTATTTCGCTTATGGGACCCTGTGGCGTACACCGCCGTTTGCTCCACCGGCGGCCCACCAGGTCCGCGCCGAGAGCTCTCTTGTTAATGCCAGGACATAAAATGCCGCCGTTTCCCTGAACGTCCAGGAGCGAAACCGCATTCTGAATTATGTTTTCCGCTCTGACGACGCCGGCGGTGCGGAGAGCGCCTGCGAGTGGCGAGGGTAGGCCAGCCCGCACAGCAGGCGCGCACGTAGAAGTCGAGATTGCATACCAAGCAGGCGCGAGTCGGCTACTGCCGGCCACGGCCGGCTACGGCCTCCTCTCACAGGACGGTACTACGGTACTCCTCTCCCATCTATGGTTGAGGCCGTCACCGCGAGCCGGAAGCCCGAGGCCCCGAGGCTCCAAGGCCTCGCGAAAACCGTGGCGGTTTTACCTATGCGCTGTGCGGACGCCGGCCGCCACCAGCACTGTCTCTGTCCGTCGGGGGCGGAAAGGTTTGACCAGACAAAGGACATTCGCGGGGTGCCGACCTGAGGCGAGGCAGGGTGCGGGCCTTTATTAGGCATTCACCAGCGGCGACCCCCGGCGGCCCCCGGGGACACTGGCCTACTTAGGCAGACCGCTTTGAGTAAAGTTAGCCTCAAGTGCCCGGCCACGCCCTCCAGCGGCCCGACACGCGCGGAGGCCAACCGCGCAGGACTGGCAGCCGGCGGCAGCCGGCCACTAGCACCAGCACATGACCAGCAATGACCAGCCGGGCGCACGCTCTCCACACGCCCTCAAAGACCCCCCCCCCCCCCCCCAGTCCAGAGCCCCACCCCTCCCTAACCCTCTACGCACGGTGGGGAGGGGGGGGGGGTTCACTGCGCTAGGCTCCGCTACGCTCGGACCGATAAATAACGCTCGATTAGTACCGTGCGGAGCATTCCGTCGATACCCCGCGCTCGCACTCCAGCCTCGGCCCGAGTGGTATTTATGGGCCAACCCTCGACCTTAACTCCCGTCTGCGGTGGCGGCGGCACGGGCGCGGCCGGGGCCTGGGCTGCACAAGGCACCCATGGTGTATCGGAAAATACCGAATGAAGCTCACGTCGAGATTCGACATTTCTCGGACAGATTGTCAGAATTGTTTCTCTCGAGAATTTGCCAGTGAAATACCAAATACAGTGGTCGGACACAGCAGAAATCTGTGAAAACATGTACAACGGCAGTGAGTGTTTCTCGGGAGCGAGTGGAGCGGAGCGTTGAGCAGCGCAGCAGCAGCCGGCCAGGCCAAAGTACGGCCGGAACTGGCCGCGGACCGGAGACCCTTATTTTTCTCTCTCCGGATGCCGATAATGATAACTGATAAGCCCCGCGGTGCAGCAGCGCACAGGGCCGGGCTGCAAAGGAACCACTTGATCTTCATTCAGCACTCGGGCTGCCACCGCACCGCCTCCCACGGGGCCGTCATGCCGCCCGCCGGCGCTGCCAAGGGCACTGCTCAGCAGCATGCCAGTAGGCGACTCGGTTCGAATGAGGGATGAAAGAGCGATCGGAAATGGATTCACGCCCTCCCCGCAGCGCCGCCGGGGCAAACCCGCCCCCGGCCCACCCCCGGCCCACCCCCGGCCGCACCCGGGCCGGCTATCCTCTCCGCCCCCGCCTGCCGGCTAACTAGGGGGCCGGCCGCCCCCGCCCGACGGCATGTGTGACGCACGCCAATCCGCACTCCCACACGACTCACGCGGACACACACGCACGCACACGCACACACGCCGCGGTCACGGTCCACGGCTATTACATCCTCATTTCGGTGTGGCATCGCATCGATGGGCCGACAGCCCGGCTCCGACAGGATTGCTGTTGTGCATGTGGCACTGTGGCACTGGCAGCGCTGCAGCTGCCGAACCCGAAGGTCAGCCGATTTGGCCGTCAGTTCAGGGGATGATCGCAACCTAAAAAGAGATTGATAACGATTTTTTTTTTCATTGCTAAAATTCTTTCACCTTATTTTTTCATTGATGATCATCGCTTTTCCAGACACGTTGTGGTCACATATTATGCCCTACGAGACGGTCTCTTCCCTCTTCTTGAATCCCGCGGTGGCCACGAGTCTCTTTGGAAGGGGTGGGTGCGCTGCTACCGCTGCCGCAGCTGCTACCGCTGCCGCAGCTGCTACCGCTGCCGCAGCTGCTACCGCTGCCGCAGCTGCTACCGCTGCCGCAGCTGCTACCGCTGCCGCAGCTGCTACCGCTGCCGCAGCTGCTACCGCTGCCGCAGCTGCTACCGCTGCCGCAGCTGCTACCGCTGCCGCAGCTGCTACCGCTGCCGCAGCTGCTACCGCTGCCGCAGCTGCTACCGCTGCCGCAGCTGCTACCGCTGCTGCAGTAAGCCCTCCAGACTGCGCCGCGATCCAGCCAAGTGACCCGGCCCCAAAAGCCACCAAATCAGAGCAGAAGCCCCGAGGCCCCAGGAGCGATGCGATGTTTTCGCTCTGCCTGCTTGTCTGTTCGTCTGCCTGCCGGTCTGTCTGTCTGCCTCGGTCTCCGTCAGTGCACTCGTACAGCCGTGCCGTACCGCCGTACCGCACCGGCACTGCCTCTCACCGCACGACGCAGCTGCGCTCGCTACGCTGTGTTAACTGCAGGTCAGGTGCAGCACCCTTATTAGGCCTATTACTTTCGCCTTTCCCTCCGCCGCGGGGGAAAATTATCCGTACTCCCCCGCTGTGCGGCCACGCGAACGGGCAGGGAGGGGGGGGGGGGGGGGGCGTGCGCCCGACACACGCCTGACGCGTGCGGTGCCGTGAGGGTGAAGGCCGGGGCTGAGGCCTCTGCGGTGCACACGGGTCGTGTGTGAAGTGGTTTCGGTTCCGCTGACATGGGTGGGGGGCATGGCATGGCAGGGTCTGGCGGGGCCCGGCGGGGCTTGGCGGGGCGTGGTGGGGCCCCCCGCGGGCAGCCAGGTGTGGGCGTGCCGTGCCGACTCCTTCAATACACGCCATTCATACCGCGTGCTGCTGCGCCACAACTACCATACCACGCGTTATAACAGGTATTGACCCGCTTCGGACCGACACACGCACACACACACACACACACACACACACACACACACACACACACACACGGCCGGGGCTCGCTGATATGCAAACAGAAATCGAATCACCCAAAATAACACGCGTAGCAGCGAAATCACTCCCCCCTTCTTTCGGTGTCCCTGACGAGTCGGCAGTGGCGCTGGTCGCTGGCGCCTGGACTGGCTGGCTGGCTGGCTGACTGCCCGGCTGACCATGGCTGACCCGCGCTACGGTGAAGCGCCCCGAACCAACTGAATGAGAATCCCTACCAGTTTTTTTAGTATTTCATCCAATCAGGTTTTTACCATTCATGGAGGCTTTTTCGACGTGCCCTGAATCGGCCGCGTGACTAGCAGGGTAGCTGGGTACACATGCATATCCCGAGGAATTGCTTCTAGTGACAATGTTTTTCAGCACGAGCGTGGCGAGGACGTGCTAGCTTGTTTTCCGCTTTCTTTTTCTCGCCGACCAGTGGTGCCGTTCAAAGAGATATAATTGTTGCCGCCCCATATCGCTAGATGGCACGAGATGGCAGCACTTGTGGTGGGCAGAGCAATGCCGCACTTCCATATTTTTGTTCGAATTTTTTAAACTACACTTCTAAAAATTTTAATTTGTAAACAGTGAAACCTTTTTTTCCTTCTTTTTCTTCTTTAAAGTTCCGACCTTGACGCGATTGGCCGCCTATTCCGGCCAAAGCTGCGCACTAGCGGCCCGGCCTGCGTATCTATTTTGGAGCACTTTGAAGCCTCGCCTCACCCCGCCTTGCATTATGCCGCGGTCCATTACCCGGCACGGCCAGGAGCATCAGCAGCGCGGGGTGATGCGGGGCAGCGCGTCCTCACCTCGCTATTCGCAGCGCGCGCTGCTGAGCAGCTGCCAATAATCCTCACGGCGGGGGCCCAGCCTAGCGGCCAGGAGCATCAGCAGCGCGGGGCGATGCGGGGCAGCGCGTCCTCACCTCGCTATTCGCAGCGCGCGCTGAGCAGCTGCCAATAATCCTCACGGCGGGGGCCCAGCCTAGCGGCCAGGCCGGTGGCCCGCACGAGTTCTTATGCAGCCAAACTTTTGCAGTCGGGGCAGGGCGGTACAATGAGGAACTTCTTCCCCCGGCCCACGCCCAGCCGCCTGTGTTTTACCTTTCTTCTTTATTTACAGGCGGTATTCGAACCCAGCTCTGGGCTGGATCTGACGGCCCCGCGGCCGGAAGCTGACGTAGGTTTGGAAAACTGCGATGCGTCGTTTCCAAGATCATTTCGATATCCCCGCGCGGCAACTGGGAAAGGTCTGCATCGGACGACGGCGGAGACTGTTTTCGTGTGGAATGACCTCCTTTTCCCGCGCAATTATTGCCGCACTTCGAAGCAGCAGAGCGCAACTTGTGCGCGAGAGGGGAAAACTATCGTAAGTTATCGGATACAAGGCGTCCTGCACGGTCCTCCCCTGGCTCTGCCGGATTTATTAAACGAGTTCTGCGCGTGTAGTTTACCCCACTCGGCTCGGTGCAAACGGCGCCCCGAGCTCGACCGGCCCGGCGTTGTCGTGCCGTACGAGAACGTGCCGCGAAGGAAAACAGTTGAACGGCGGCCAAGAATACCGTACGGGCCTCCGCGTTGTGTCATGCGTGTCCGAGTCATTTTGTTTTAGGCTACATTCGTGCTCCCCTGAGCAAGGCTTCGTGACATTTGTAACATCCCCATCCGCGCACCGGGACATGCCTTTCCGAAACCCATTTCAGAAGGCGCGTCGGGGAGGTTGTGGGAAGGTCGCGCCGTGCGTGAGCGCGTAGACCGGCGTATGTCACGACCCCGGGTCCTATGGCGTCTTGAAGGAGAAAGTCCGAGCTCCGGTCCCTTCACTACCTTATTAGCATGGCAAAACATGGAAATGGAGAAAACGCCTTCTTGTTTTGGAACTCATCAGCCATCCAATTAAAGTAGACAGCGAGTGATGGCCGACCAGGGTCGCACCGAGTGTTCTTAACGCTCACGGACGGCTCTCGCTAACTTTCTTAATTTTAATGAATCTGCAGTCAGCAAACCCCAACACGGCCGGTCGGCCGGCCAGCCTCAGACGTCCCGTCCCGTCCCGTCCCCGTCCCGTCTCGTCTGCGCCCACTTCACTTTTCGCCCGCATCGGGTTCAGCACTAGTCACGGCCAGCGTGGGGCGGGGCGGCCTGATGCGGTACTATCAAACGGAAAGGTAAATCGAGGTCTGCGCTCTGTGGGTAAACGCCGAGAACACAGTCTTCTTGCCGCAGCCCTGCATGTGCGCGCCTGGGTAAACTCCCTTAATTACTTGCAAAAATGCCGCCGTCGCAAGACTACGATTTTAGTGACGACTGCGTTACCTTTCCTCAAAACAAAGTTTCGCGGACTGAATGAGAGAAAAAAGGTTTAAAATGTGAAACGTTTCTGCACTCCCCCCCCCCCCCCCCGGCAGAATCGATATGACCGTTCGTGCTGTCGTGGCCGAGCACCTCTGAGACCCTTGCCCTTGCAGGACAGCACAGCGCCCTTCGTCCTGGCCGGTCCTGCCGCCATCCCACACAGCTACCAACTCCCGGCCCCGTGGCCCGGACCGCGCACTCAATTTAGAGATGAAATCAGCGCTGTGGCTGGTGCGCAAACTCTCTCTCTCTCTCTCTCTAAAGCGGAGCGAAGGGCCGAAAGGTGACGTGACGTGCTGTCGGTGTTGTGGTGGCCGCCGTGGCCGCGGCGCCCGCCGGCGAGTAGCCTAGCTGTGCTGACTCTTTTGTCCGCGGAATTGATGACAGCCAGCAGCGGCCGGGGGTGGGGTGGGGCGGGGTGGGGCGGAACAAGGCAGAACAGGGCTAAACTAGGCAGGGCAATGTGTAGAACAGGGTTAGAACTGGGCGGAACACGGTAGAACAATCTGCAGACGATTGCAATAATTGTACTAATAATTTGTAAAAATAATTGCAATTTCGTGTAATCACCATGCAATCTTGTGTAATCGAAAGTAATCTTTGAAATCTCGAGCAATTCCTGTAATCTATGAGATCTTTCCTAATGTTATCTTTCTTACGCTCCGAAGGCGAGTGAGGGACTCCGTGGGCCGCACCGCTGTGTGGAGACGCCGCTCATTTGTCTCCGTCCTCGTCAGTATCACCTGTTATCACGCAGCTGCCGCAGACCTGGCACCGCGCCGCACCGCGCCGTGTCAGCACTAAACGCCGCGACTCAAAACCTAATTAGAGCAGCTATAGGGGGAATTGGCGGCCAGTAATTTCCTTCGCTCCCGCGTGAAAAAGTTTTTCGCTTGCGGCGATCTCGTCGCTCTGTGCGCACCGTTTGTCACCCCGGCCTGGTGGTGCTAAACTGCTGCTCTGTCGCACCTCCTCGAATAAGCCGTTCCGCGAATTCACACCAAAAATTTCCTCCGGCTTTACTGCCTTTGTCTCATTTCGCTCATGTAGCTTTACTGCAAAGAGACTGCATGCGACGGCAGCAGCCTGTGCCGGGCCCTGACGGGCCGGGCCGGGGCCCTCGGATCCAGACTATTCACCGCGTCTCGGCCTTGCCAAGTCGACGAGGAAACTCCTGCGACGCCGCGGCGGCTTCACTTGGGTCCGGCAGCAGTTGCGCTACGCGCTACGCCCCGCCCACGGTGACCCCCCTGCTAGCGCTCACTCGGGCGTGAGCTGGAGGGGCGCTGTGCCGTGCTCCGGTAGTAAAACCCTGCTCTTGGCGCTGCAGAAATACGCTGTAGACACCTGCCACACACGTCTCATGGTCCCACCGCGGGACAGCGGGCACCTGTCCTCGGCCCGCCGCGCCGCCCACCCTCCAGTAGAGACATACAGAGACGCACAACATGCATCGGCAGCTTACAAAACATTTCCGCGTCAAAGCATTCGCGACAGGGTAGACTTTTTATCCTGTCTTGCTGCGTGCCGGACGTGACGGGGACGTTGGACTCTCCCGGCCCCGGCGGCGGCCGGTCTGCGTCGTCACGCACGGCTCGGGCCAGGGCCCCGGCCCGCCCCCGACCCGCCCCCGGCCCGCCCCCGGCCCGCCCCCGGCCCAACGCCTTGGGTTCTACTGCCGCCTCCGCGCAGAGACAGCCCGTCCTGGTCGGGCCTGGTCGGGCGCCTGCAATGCCCCGGGTGGGCCGCCCGCCTCGCACGAGTGCGCTGCGTGCGGCGGGGCTGTAGACCTACCAGGCGCTTCCCCCCGACACCTCGCTAATGGAAATGCCTGCTGCGTGACGTCGGCGTACAGCGTACCACTGGTCAAAGTGACGAGAGAGAGAGAGAGAGAGAGAGAGAGAGAGAGAGAGAGAGAGAGAGAGAGAGAGAGAGAGAGAGGGGGGGGGGGGGGGGGGTCGCGATCACAATGAGAGGTAGAGAAAAGTGGCGGTGGAAGTGAACCTGCATAAGGTCAAGTCGGAGATTCCATTCCTAGGATTCTTTCGCACATCGGCACGAGGTGGGGGGGGGGGGGGGGGGGCACCACGACCCGCGTCGCCCGCCCCTTTGCCACCGTGCGCCAACACGGAATCGTGGCGATATTATTTACGGGCCGCGCGTGACAAAGCGTCTCATTATCCAGTGCATTGTGAACACACACGCGAACACGCACAAACACACTCTCACACACACATGAAGCCTGTTGTTATGCGACCCGCAAAATAAATATATGAAGGTGCTGGGGAACGTTGCAAGTCATTAAAAAACTATTTATTTTCTCTCCTCCTTTTTTTTTTGGAGAGAAAAAGATTGCTTTGTAAGGGATAAGGGGTGTGATGGGTGCGCTTCGCGGTTCCGGCGGCCGGATTCTGCACACAGGCAGCGCCACGGGTAGCCACGGGTAGCCACGGGTAGCCACGGGTAGCCACGGGTAGCCACGGGTAGCCACGGGTAGCCACGGGTAGCCACGGGTAGCCACGGGTAGCCACGGGTAGCCACGGGTAGCCACGGGTAGCCACGGGTAGCCACGGGTAGCCACGGGCAGCGCTCAGCGCACTGGCGGACAATGACCGGGTCTGGTCTGCGGGTTCGCGGCACACGATGGAAGCACCCGATGCCACCCCGGCAGCCACACACACGTAACTACTACCCGTGATCTGCATAGTGCTGGCGGCGGCGGCACAACGTATATGTGTGTGTGTGTGTGTGTGTGTGTGTGTGTGTGTGTGTGTGTGTGTGTGTGTGTGTGTCAGTGATTGAGTGAGCGGAGAAGAGGGAGGGGGAGGGGGTTCAAGATATAAGATTCATGTATTTTGTGAAGGGTTCCGATTCGGGGGAGGGGGGGGGGGGTGAGCCTGGGCGTGTTGCGTGTTGTCTGCGCGGCTGTTGGGGAGGCAGAGGAGGCAGGCAGGCGTATGGTATGGCCAGAGGCAGGCATGTGGCCGGTCAGGCCAGGCGAGGACCCGTCCAGCCGCCGCCATATAAAAGTCATGAACGGCCAGTGTTTATCACATGGCCGCATTTCATGATTGCGCGGGGGCGGAGTGGAGCCGGCGGCGGGGGCGGGGGCGGGGCGGGGGCGGGGCGGTCATTGTACCCTGGACCGGGAGGCCGGCGGAGCGCGCCGCGCCGAACCGAGCCGCGCGGAGCCGCGCCGTGCTTCCGGGGCACGTTTTCCGGGTGAGCGGCGACCAGTGCACCGCCAGTGCGCGGTGTCCGGTGTCTACGAACCCACTGACTGTGTTGGTACACCTCTAACCCCCGGGCCTACCTTGACGGGGATGCAGACGATGATGAGGAGGAGGTCCGCCGAGGCGAGGGACGAGAGGAAGACGTTGGTGGTGGACTGCATGCGGCGGAAGCGCTGCGTCGTGAAGATGATGAGGGTGTTGCCGGCCAGCCCCAGCATCATGGTCAGCGAGTAGATGAACAGGATGGGCGCGTTCTCCCACCAGTTGAAGTAGCTGAGGGATTCGTCCAGGTCGTAATCCTCGTCGGGGTCGGGCGTCGTCGAGGCGTTCATCCCTGCGGGGGCACAGGGGGCACCCGTCCAATAACACGCCTCGCCGTCCACTCCATCGTCAACCCTGTGGTGGTCATATTGTCACCTACCGTCCGAGCCGTTGCCGAAGAGGTCGAAGTCGTCCCAGGCCGCCGTGGTGGTGGTGGGGGCGGTGGTGAGGGCGGTGGTGGGGGCGGTGGTGGGGGCAGCCCCGCCGGCGCTGGCCGCGCTGGCCGCAGCCACCGCCAGCAACACGGCCGCCGTGGCCACGGCCGGCCCGCTCGGCCCGCTCAGCATGCTGCAGGGTCGCATCACCTCGCCACCCCGACGATCCGCGCCGTCACCGCCATCGGCGCCCTACCGGCCTGCCAACAGGGATTTACATAGACGACATTTTACACTGCCGCAACGCTGCGCCCCGTCACCTCAGCGCTTATACATCGGCCGGAAGCGAAACAAATCCATCATCAGATGAGGGGGGAGGGGAGGGGCGTGAAAAATATGTGAGGCAGGGGTCAGGCGCTTGTGCAGCCAGCCTGCCCCCTGGGGACGGGGTCCCAGACGAGGGGCGGGGTCGTCTTTCTCTCTCTCTCTCTCTCTCTCTCTCTCTCTCTCTCTCTCTCTCTCTCTCTCTCTCTCTCTCCCTCCCTCCCTCTCTCTCCTCTCTCTCTCTCCCTCTCCTCTCTCTCTCTCTCTCTCTCTCTCTCTCTCTCTCTCTCTCTCTCTCTCTCTCTCTCTCTCTCTCTGCGCTACTTCCAGTAACGAGGACTACGAAGACTGCGGCATAAATATCGTCACGTGCCCTCCTTTGTCACGCCCCGCCGCACTCGGCTTCCTTGTGGTGCGCCGCCCTGGGATTGTGGGCGGCCGCCGTCCCCTCCTGGTGCTGCTTGTGCTGCTTGTGCTGCTTGTGCTGCTTGTCAGCCCGCAGTGTGCCGAGCGCGGCCGTCCAAGCCCCCAGCCTTGACACCGCCGCCTCGACTCGCCTCTCGAGCCCCGCCCTCTCGTCCCGCACTCCAGGCCTACCTCCACTACCCACCTTGTGCCACCTGCCTCATCCCCACCTCCGCCCCGCCCCCGCTCCGCCCCCGCTCCGCCCCCGCTCCGCCCCCGCCGACTCAGCTCCGCCTGTCCATTAACCCCCGGCGGTAGTCATAACAAACAGAGCCACTTTGTACGGGGAGCAGGAGACTTTCCATCCCCCGCGTCCCCCGTCAGGCCCTATCACCCCGACCCGATGTAAGGAGGCGAGTGCCCAGTGCTCTGTTGGGGAGGGAGGGAGAAGGGGAGAGGGGGCGGCCGCGACCGGGAGATTCCCTCTTTTCCGTCCTTCGCGGCAGAACGAGGCGGGCGATCCACAGAGTGGTGCGGCCGGCGCGTTGAAGTGGAGTAACTGAACTGAACCCCACCCCGGCGGCCGCACGCCGCACGCTGCACGCACGCGTGTTGTATGCCAGGCCGCCGGCTGCCCTGCCCACTCTCCGCTGGACCAATCTCCCTCTTGGTGGGAGATGGTTCGAGCGAGAAAGTGAAAGGTTGGGAGAGAACAAGGGGGTTAGGGGGGGAAAGAGAGGGAGAGAGAGAGAGAGAGAGAGAGAGAGAGAGAGAGAGAGAGAGAGAGAGAGAGAGAGAGAGAGAGAGAGAGAGAGAGAGAGAGAGAGAGAGAGAGAGACAGAGAGAAACAGAAACCGTCGTTTGTCCGTGCCGTGAGCTAAACCGCGAAGCAGGGGCGCAACATATGCCTGCCTGATGGTTGTCCCTAAAGGGAAGTCGGCCAAACTTAGTCAGCGGACGACGACCTCCCCCCCCCCCCCCCCTCCCCCCCCCCCCCCCCCCCCTCCCCCCCCCCCCCCACCTTACCTCACCTCCTTGCCGAGGGCCTGTCCTGGGGCAGGGATGATATTGGATATTGATTTGACACCTGAGACGAACGCACACCATTTTTTTTATCCTCGTATACCGCGCCTTCCTTTGCCATAGGCTCTGGGGATGCATGCGGCATATCTTGGGAATTGTGTAAGAGAGAGAAGAGAGAGAAGCCTGTCAGACGGCCGCGAGCCTAGCACGTGCGAGCAGGCATGAGTGTTGCTAGCCTCCAGCCGCTGGTGTACTTCAGGTGAATCCAAGTTTTGAATTTCAGCGGGCGTTTTAATTTTTCATGTCATCTACAGTTTTTCGCGAAAATTACAAACTTTCCTTTCGGAAAGTTGGTGGTCGTATAGCCCGCCTTCACCTCTGAGCTCTCAAGGTGGGCGAAGGGCGAAGGACTCGAGCTGGGGGAAACCCTTCGGCCTCTCGGCCACCTCCACCGGCTCAAGTGGTACTGTCAACAGGGGGAGCGCTTGCCCGGAGCTATGCGAGGAGTGAAAGTGAAACCTTGAAAATTCTCAGGAGCGACGCATAATAACATCGAAAAGAAGGCGTTTGTGAAAAAAATCCCTACTTTATCTTGATGCGGTTGCATGCTGGCTCAAACAACGCCGAAAACCGAAACCGAAAGGGGGGCGGGGGGGGGGGGGGGGATGCATTGATCAGATGGACCTTTCCCGTGGTTCGGCTTGCGCAGGGTAACCATGCCTCACATACGAAGAGACTGGTAGGGAGGCACGTGGGCTCTGGCTAGTAGGCCGGCCACACCGGATGCACCGGATGGGATGGTGCCGCCGTGAACAACGCGTACGGAGCGCGTGTTTGCAGACGGAAACGTAGCCCTGAGCAAACTCTCCGCGGCCTGCGCAGGCATCCCGGCTGACTGAGGGTAGCCCTGAATTTCTGAACTGTACGTCCGTCTCAAGCCCCTCCCCCCACCTCCCCCGGTCACTCCCCTTCCATAATAGTACTGCGACCGCGAAGCGCTTTGCATCTTCGCCAACTTAACGTTCCGAGCGCAACAGGGCTGCAGGCGACAGGCAGGCAGAGCCGGGGCCGGTGGGGCAGAGAGCTCCCATTACGCCGGATTTCCAGTCGATTCCAATCAACAAGTCATTACAACTGATTAGGGCCGGATTATTGTGGTGTCGGACCCCGGTGGGGGTGCAGCGCCGTCAACGCTACCAAGTTGCTTAGCGCCCCTCCCGGCCCCGCAGGGCCCCGAGGCCGCCGTCGGGGGCCGGCGGCCGGCCGGTCCTGCCGCGTGAGACGTGTCGACGTGCCCCTCATCCCCGACACGCAGTTCTTGGCGGCGGCGGGGAGCGCGCTCGCGGGCGTTCGCAAAGCTGGCACCTCCGGCGGATTGCAGCACGTCTCGCACAACAAATTGGACGGCCGACGACCGCGCGTCCTTGTCTCCGCGCGGCCATTTTTCTTTCGGCGGCAGTAAAATGGAAAAGTTGAACGTGCGACACACACACACTCACACACGCACATCAAACGGCACATGCACACACGCAAGCGATGCATCAAAATTCACGGCGTCGCCCATCTGTATTCGGCGAGGGGGGGGGGGGGGGGAAGAGGGCGGTTGTAGGCTGGTAAGAGGCCCTGCACGACCGAACCGACTATCCAGCATCCATCTACCCCGACAGTGGGGTATGAGGAGAGGAGAAACGATCGACGGCTCCGCCACAGCTTGATACAAACTCACCCACCTGCTGCTGATGGAATGCCCCCCCCCCCCTCTCTCCCCCGCATATAACAATGTCGGCCCGTCGGCGCGCGCAGACAGCGACGTACAAATGGTTCTGATTTTCCGGTGTGCATCCAGCGATACGCGGTAGCGAGTAGCACACCCTCCATTCCCTCCATATTCAGAGCTTAATCATGTTTTGGTGTCTGGGGGGTATTCTACGTGCGCACGGGGGCGAAACGCTGCTGTCCTTGAACGGTCACGCCTGGCACACCGCGCGTACATACTTCCCTCCGCGCGGCCCGAGAAGACACTTCCTAAGAGGAGTTTGCGCTGCCTGGCCCATATAGTCAGAGAGAGCTAAGCCTCCAAACTTTTGACGTTGGCACACATGGCTGACGCCGTGGCGAATACTCTCTGCTGCGGTTACCCTCATACCCGCCTTTTGTTACTTCCTCATTTCCGGTTTAGACCTCCTCCGAAATACCCTATTCGGGAACTGTGATCCTAGCGGGGCACAGACAAAAAACACAGGCTGTGCCCTCAGAGCAGGAACGACTACTTTGCGGGCTTCCGGGACCTCTCACGTGCGGCCCTTATTAAGGTTAGGACTGAACGCAGGATAACTTTTCACCGCGCCTCCGATGTGCTTTGTGCTCATGCTGGATCCTCCTCCACACGTCCGAAAGAGGATCGGAAGTGGTGGGCCGGCCGCACCGTAGTCCGTATGGCCAGTGAGTGGGCTGCCCGGACTGCCCGGACTGCCCGGCCCCGGCCCCGGCAGTCCGCCCGGAGGCGGTCCGGTCTCATCGCGGCCGTACGGTGAGCCACTTCACTTCACTCGGCCAGCCCGGCCCGTCTCGCCCCCACGCGCGCAGCTCCGCCTAGGGATCGCAATAGGCATTTCCAATGGGGCTCGAAAACGGAAGCAATAGATTGAGAAGGACCACTTTCCAGCAGAGCGGAAACAAGGCCGTGGGAGAAACACAGCCCTAAACACGAAAAACAACTCCAGCAAGAATCAAGGGGCACATTTAGGGTCCGTAAAAAAATTGCGAGACATCCCCTCTCGGCGTCCGGCATCGGGCGACGGGGCCAGCGCCAGCGGCCGACGGGCTCTGGGGGCCTGTACGCTGAAAGTCCCACCGGCCTGTGATGCCGCTTCCCTGCCAGGCCCGGCGCCGGGGGCCCAAAGGCGCCTGGAGGCCCGGCCCGGAGGCACCCGGAGGCAAACCCCCAACACTCAATCCCACTTGCGCCCAATGCGGCCCCCGCTGGACGCTTGTTGGACCAGGCCAACCTCACCGCCCTCGCCGGGTCGTGGGGCCGTGGGGCCGTGGGGAATGCACAGCAAGCTCCAATCACCTGCCGGGGCCATCGCTCCTCACCGACAAGCACCCCTAGTTGGCTAGCCCGGCGGCAATCACTGCTGCCGCCCGCCGCCCTCTCAGACGCAGCCCGGCGGCGCCATCCTCGGCGCCAGTACTGCCGGGCCCGGCCCGGCTCAGGGCCAGTCTGCGCTCTGTCGTGGGGGATAGGGGAGGGAAGCCGTGCGCCGTGCGTGGGCCAGCGAATCAATTGCGGCTCACTCTTCTCGTGGATAGCCACGAGTCTACTTCGAGACTCTGGCCACCTCTCCGGCCCAACACCACGACACTTCTGACACAGTCCGCGGCCCTCCACGCGCCGCGCCCTCCGCCGTCGGACGCCTCGTATAATATAGATGGTCACGCCTTTGCGCACTTTTGCCATCGCCAAAGGCGCCGCATCAAACATTCAAACCTTTCCGCCTCGCACGTCGCCACTATGTCACGCGGGGACGTGACACGGGTGCGTCACGCGCGCTCTGTTTGTCAGCCGCCCGCCGGAGGCAGCCCTGGAAATTGGGCCACAAACATCATTAGGACCCCCTCTGCACGTCAGTCTGAGCGGTCCGCGGCACTGAATTATTAAGCAGAGACGTGCGCGCGACAAGTGGGTGGATCATAGGTGCGAGAATCACGAGAGTGCGCGCAGGGGCGGACCGGCCCGGAGGGGGAAGGGGGGGGGGAAGGCTGAAAGTGGATTTGGGCCCCAATGAAGCCTAATTTAAATCCTGCAAAAATCATATCACTTATTCACTAGTAGTTAGAAAGCAAAAGCTGGGAACACAGCGCGCAAACGCTCCAAATAAGACAGTTATAAGTCAGGATTTATGAGCTTTGCCCCTAGAAGATACGCAAACCGAGCTCACCTGTGACCACTTTTCCCCACCGGGCCCTCGACCCCCAAGTCCGTCACTGAGCGCGAGTGTGTGTGTGTGTGTGTGTGTCTGTGTGTCTGAGTGTCTGTATGTACGTTGTGCAATCACGAAAGGTGTGCGAATGATTTGCTGGAGTTAACACAGCACGCATCATTTACAGCTTCACTTTGACAGTCTGCTGCTGGCCTTTTTGTTTAGGCTCGGCGTGAGCACGGCAACGTAATTTGATTTGAAACGTGAGGAGCCGCGCGGGTAATTATGTAATCCCTGTCGTCCATTCGAGGGAAAGGTGATAACGCTAATCACGTAACGCGCAGCCGATCGAGTTTCCGCCGCGCCGGTGTCCTGCGCACCTGGTGCACCTGGCACAGCGGCGCACGCCATGCCGCACGCGCACGTCGCAGATTAGCCTGTAAAAGCCACGAGCGCGGTGCGCACACACACTCACACAGGCACGCACACATGCACCTGAATGCGACGCGCGTACTTGGCTTTGCTAACCAGAGCGGGAACGGGGTAGCCCCCCGGCCCGCACAGCCCGCTCTCCCCCCGCTCGTCCACCGCGGTCCCAGGAAATTCATTATTCACGATTCCAGTGTTGTGGACCGTATAATGCAGCGGTTCGGCCAAATGAGTCCTGGGGCGGCGAAGCTCGGCTCGGTCGCGAGGGCCAGAAATTCGCCTAGCAGCTGAGAAATAGGAACGGCAGGGAAATTCATGTAATATTCGGAAGATCAAACTGCAAATATTTCGAAGGTTGTCTTACGTTGTTTAACGTATGGATGTAAAAGATACACCGGTAGGTATCTGAAACTGCATCAATCCGCTAAATGCTGATGGTGGCCGGGTGCCAAGAGGCCCCTCCCTGAAAACTATCAATGTACACCCTCAAAAAAAAAAATCAGAAAAATTCAGCAAGTAAAATTTCAAAAAGCAAGAAAAACGCAATAAAAATTGAAAAAATTAGAATTGAAACAGTAAGAGTCGGGAAAAATATATCAATGAAACAACAAATTTTTATTTTATTTTTGGCAGACAGCGAGGTCGCTGCAGGTCACATCACGGCCGCTAAACTGGCTGTGAACACGGCTGCCGATTCCCACGGTATAGACACGGACCGCGCAGAACTAAACGGTGGCACCTGCTGCGAGGCATGGTGCACGGGTGCACGGGGCACAGGTGTCGGCGGTGAGAACACGGGCGATGCACCGGCCGGGGGAGGTGGAAGTGGAGGGTGCATGCCCGGGCCTCGGCCCTCAGCCTCGCCTAGACGCTGCTCCCAGTAATAGACCGGAAGCGCAGCTTCCCTCGTCAGCGCTGCGATAGCGCTGGAAAATGTAGCACCGGGATCGAGACCGAGAGCGGAGGGTTCAGATTCGTAATGCGCCCGAGCTATTCTCGCGCCGCGTCCTTCGCTTTCCCGCCGAGGCCGAGGAGAGGCCCGGAGGCCCGCTTTGATCATTAGGTCCGTGCCGGCAATTCCACAGAAAGTCTCTCAGCAGCTGTGTGGAGAAGCGGAGTGCGCCTCGCCTGGCAACCGACCGCCAGGTAGGCAACCACGACGTCTGCACGCACACGTGCTGTGCGGGCTGGCCTACCCCGGCACTTGCAGGCGCTCTGCTGGCTCTGGACGAGGCGCGTGCGACGGTATATGCCGTAGCATTCATCTCCCGCCCCGCCTCACTCAAGTCCGAGGCGCGCACACAGTCTTTACTCGTTGCTTTGCTTCCTTTACTACTCCTATGACGTAGAAGCAAAAAAGAACGAGAGTATTGCGCTGTCAGTGAAGACCCCCGTTCATTTCGAAAACTACGGAACGGAGGGATTCTGTTTAAGGGGGGGGGGGGGGTTTGGTTGGGCATTGATGTAGTTTCGGAAGTGTCATAACAGATTTCTGGAATAAATATACTCGTTTTCAGAGACTGCAGATCAGTAGTAGTTTCTCTTGGGACCAGGCGTCGCCCGTAGCCGACAATCACTTTTCGTGTACACGGCAGGGTCTCTGTACACAACACGCACGGCGGGGAGCGCAAAAAACGTTCGTCACTACCAGGGCGCCACGCCACGCTTCGCCCCGCCGCTAGATGATAATGATGAGTTTGGTGACCTTGCTGCAGAGCGCGCGGCGACACCGAAGCGGAGCAGGGCTTGCAGCAGGACAGCAGGCGGGCGGCGTGCAGCGCCCCGGCAGCAGCGGCAGCGGCAGCAGCGGCAGCAGCGGCAGCGGCAGCAGCGGCAGCGGCAGCAGCGGCAGCGGCAGCAGCGGCAGCGGCAGCAGCGGCAGCAGTAGCAGCGGCAGCAGCGGCAGCGGCCAAGAGGACGACGTAACGCTGCCTCTCTGAATTACGCGCCGAATACTTACGCCGGTACAGACAGATGAAGCACGTGTTGTGCGGCCGCCGAGCGGGGCGACGAAGAGACGACGACTGCACGCTGCGCCGCCCCCCCCCCTCCCCCGCCCCCGGCCCCCTACCGGCCCCCCTACCGGCCCGCCGCCAGTGATGACACGTATTTTTGAATGCGCAGCGGTAGGAGGTGTGTCTCGTCGCGTCCCGCGTCCTGCGTCTGCCGCCAGCGCGGGCATAGCGACACGGCCTTATAGAGTGCCGCTGCCCCGCCACATCCCCGTCGGCCGTCTACCCAAATGGCGATGATCACCGAGGCGCCGTGGCTCCTTTCCGGGCCGGCCGCGTCGCGGCACGCGCTCGACAAGCACCCAGTATTTTGGTGCGCGCGGATGGAGGTGGCAAGAACAGGCGTCCCGGGCAGGAAGGGGAAAAACTAGTCGTCAGGAGGAAGAAGAGAAGCAGGCGGAAGAAGAGTACGAGCATGAGGAGGAGCTCGGTGAAGAGCCGGAGCGGGCGTTCCCTGGATACGGCGCCCACTACACCGTTCGTCGTGGAGTCAGGTGGAACGTTGCACCTGCATCGCACCGGCGCAGACCGTCGTGGGTCCGTGTGGGGGTCGTGCGTGGGCCGTGCGGGGGCCGTGCGGGGGCCGTGTGGCCGTGTGGCCGTGTGAGGCCCTCCCTTCTGCCTCGAGTGTTTACTCCTGCAAGGAGCAACGACTGCGCTCGCCACAACACAAGGGGCGGGGCGTGGAGGCTTTCGGGACCCGCGCCGCGCGACCGCTGCTTCCAATATGGGTATGCAAATGGCGCTACGCCTGAAGTTGGAGGGGGGCAGCAGGAGCCAGCCGGGGCCTCCGGGGCCTCCGGGGCCGCGTCGTGTCAGGGGCCGCCGCTGTGAGCAAGATGTACACGCGCTGTCTTTCTCATGGTAATAATCCCCTTTGCACCTCGGGAGTATCAGAGCATCGGGCGGAGCGCTGACCCGGTCGGTCATGAGCCTGCGGCCTGCCATGAGCCCGTGCCCGTAGGCCTGTGCTGCTGCTGCTGCTGCTGCTGGTACCCCCATCCTTCCCCCCACCGCAGCGTTCGCGTTTGGCGTTCACATCGACATGATTCGCGCGACTTCTGTCCGTTAGACTGCGATGACAGACCGCTCCAACTGTCGCAATTTATTCAGACGCCCATTTCCAATGCGCGAGAACATCGCCAGGAACAGGATTAATGTTGTGGCCGAGCCGAATAAGTGGCGGCGGAAAAAGGTTCGGACAGCGACTAACTCAACCCGGGACGGGCCTCAAAGAGATGTGTCGCGTAATTTATGGACGGGAGAGGCGCGTGGCGGCCGGTAGGGGGCGCTTCGAACTTGATTAAGGGTCCGGGCTTTAGAAATGCAAAGCTCTATTTCCCTACCCCCCCCCTCCCTCTTCTCTCTTTCTCCTTCTCTCTCTTTTGCGCGCGCGGCTTTTCCCCCGGTAAAACTCAAACGTAAAGGACAGACCCCCTCCCCTCTTTAGAAAAACAAATATTGAAGAGGTGGTTTTGCTGGTCCTCCGAGCAGTTGCAATTTTTTAGAAGCAGAAAGCCTTAAAACAACTCCCTCCTCCTCGTCTTTCCTTTCCCCGGTCTATGTGACCTGTAGATTAGTAGGGACGGGTACTTATCCTAATAACGGGGGCCGCGCTGATCTGCGCAGCTCTGCGCAGCTGCGGTGCTCGCCCCGTCTTCCTCCTGCAGCGCCCTCTCGAGCTCTCGCTCTGGCGCTTGAGCATTTCGCTTCCTTTAACACCGAATAAAAAGGTGTCGTCCCGCCAGCTGAAATAATGAGGCTTGCTTGACTCCAGCCAAACGCCAGGAGAGGGTAGGGGAGACGGAATCCGGGCGCCCGAGCACCCCCGAGTCAACAAGTGAAGGAAGACGAAATTTGGACAGGCAGAGCGCGGTGCGGGGTCGGTGACCTCTGGGAGACCCGGAGCCCGTGGCAAGGCCGGTGGGTGCGGACAGCGCGGCAGGTTTTCGACAGTAATTGCGATGCATCGGCCGGCATCGGCAGCGGACTCCGCTGGTCGCTGCGCTGCCTGCATGGCCTTATACCACATCCCAAGGCAGCGCAGGCGGCCGGTGTGTGTGTGTGTGTGTGTGTGTGTGTGTGTGTGTGTGTGTGTGTGTGTGTGTGTGTGTGTGCACGCCAGAGGACCCAGCACGGCACACTGCACGGTGCACACTGCACGGTGCTCGCCGCGGCATTTCAAGTGTGGGAATCTGAATCCGACGCGGGACGCCCGCGGACAGGGCACCTGAAAGCAACAGGCTGGGTCTGGGCGCGGCTACCGGATAGGTTCGGCGACATTCACGCGCCTGGATGGGGCTGTGCTGCCACGCTGCCGACGTACACAACGCGCAGAATCCGAAATGAAACGTTTTGCGCGTGTTTCGCGATGTACTCAGAGCTTTACGGTCTCCGTGTTTTTTTTTGTTTTTTTTTTTCTATTTTCTTATTCAGAGACAACCACCACATTAAGGAGCCCGTGGATCAGGTGCTGGTGTGTGTGTGTGTGTGTGTGTGTGTGTGTGTGTGTGTGTGTGTGTGTGTGTGTGTGTGTGTGTGTGTGTGTCGTATCGGTATCGTACTAACCCGACGAGTGCGGCGCACAACACCTTGTTGAATTGACGTCAATCTGACGGGAGGCGTCCAAATTTTCAACACACGCTGACGTATTGCGTGAACACACACACACACACACACACACACATTCATCCTGATGATTGCAGCATTATGTCGAGCGGCGATGGTCCCACTCGGATGATGCGTCCCCGACATGCGTCTCGGACTGCGTAATTGGCATTATTGGGCCACTTGCATTATATGTGGAATCCCATTCCCTTTCCGCTCAGCTCAATTAAGAAGTCGAAGATTTCCTCGTAACTCACACAAATTTCTGTGCAACCATGCTACAAACTACTTTGAGTTGACGGTACGGATATCTTTTAGCGATCCTGACTATACATGTTACAGAGAAGAAGATTAGCACATATTACGGTTGGATAGAAACGTTCATTTGACAGACTTTTAGCGCGTTGTAAAATAAAGTTGTTGCAGAGGATCCACGCGGCCATTTTACGTGAACATTATTTCCTCGAGTATTCATCTCCTTCCTCTGCTCGCCGTTTCCGGGTTCCAGATTACTCAATGCTATCCGTGAGGACATAAACGTGAGCGAGTCATAAAGGCGTCGCCGTCGCACGAAAAAGAGCGAGTGAGCGCGTGCGTGGCCAAATAGACTTTGTTCTCTTTTTTTTTCTCGCGCGGTTTAGGGGGCGTTATGTCAGAAATTTGGTATCCATTTCAGGAGCGAACGCTGACGCCCGGCACCACGGCCAGGGCCCTGCAGACGAACAGTATTGAATAAGCCGCCTGTTGATGTGGACCAGTAACTGCGGTCGTAAAACACACCGCGAAACAGGTGCGGCTCGGGATTTCTGGCCGCGGGTGTGAGTGAAAAGCGGCGAGGGGGAGTGGGGGTGGAATATCACCAAATCCCATTAAGAAAGATGAAACCCAATCATTGCAATCAGTTATACAATGCCATCAAACCAGTTGGGGGAAGCGCACAGAAAACATCATAAATTCATTAATTTTTTTTGTGAGTCTGTTTTACACCGCACGTGTGAAGGGCATGTGTTTTTGTCTGCGTGTTCTCTGCGTTTAACTTTGTTGCTGATGTTGTAACAGACACGCGTAGGCCTAGCGCCTCACGGCCTGGCTAATGTGTCGAGAAACAAGCGTGTGATATTCGCATCCCATCAATTTCCGGGGATACGCATATTTGTGAGGCTGGAGACTCAACTGCAGCCCAGAAAACATGTGAAACAGGTGTCGAGCCCCGATAGAACCCGAAGCCTAGGTTTCGCCCAGTTTTCGAGACCTGCCCCGGTTCAGAAATCGAGACTCCGGATTCACATTGGCGGCACGGCCACGAGTAGGCTTTTCGAGTGACACATCGAGATTCGTTCGTTACGAGGTTCGAGCTCCACCAATTTCAACAGCCCACGCCGCCATGTAGCGGTGACCAGGTAGGAGCAGGGCCGGCGGCCGCCGGTGTGGCAGTTGGCACAGCTGTGTCACGGTGCAAACAAAACACGGCGTCGGGCGGGACGGGGCGGGGCGGGGCGGGGCGGGCGTCACCGACTCACCAACCCCTTTCTTGCGTCTTCACACTGCTCCCGACACTGAGAACAACGGGAGTCATGGTCACCG
Organism: Odontothrips loti; assembly: GCA_038380765.1. Lineage (NCBI taxonomy): Eukaryota > Metazoa > Arthropoda > Insecta > Thysanoptera > Thripidae > Odontothrips > Odontothrips loti. The sequence goes on from CM076245.1 coordinate 10,779,177, forward strand.
CTCGATTTTGGGCGATGGGACATCAGGGCCCTTATACCAGGTGTCCCATTTGCCCCGTGACAAGGAAATGGTAGGCAAGCCCGCAACGCACTAGCTCCGTCTCTTTTTCTCTCACGCGGGGCCGAGACAGAAAGAGACGGGAGCTAGTGCGATGCGGGCTTGCCTACCCTTTTCTTGTCACGGCGCATGGTACACCTGATATGAGACTTGAACTTATGGTGTCCCCATTTTTGACATCCTGGCTGCAAGCTAAGCCTAGCCCAGGCTTTAAAATACGCCTGCGAGTTTCCAATGCATCGCTTCTTCAGGTCACTTACTTATCGCCCGACATTTGGACGACGCTCAGCGACCGTACGATCCTCAGTGGATACGCCACTGTCTTCCCATGAAGCTAAGACTTATCACGTGGCACAAGACAGGAGGCGTGTTTCCTGTCGACCTAAACAAAGCGAACACGCGGACGAAAAAGTTTTGTGTGCTGGATTTGGGAAGCGAAAAACCGCGTGGGACGGGATAAAGTCCGGTGGTCCACGTCAGCAAGGCGGTGTCGGGCCGGCGGCCGACGGGCCCTGAGGAGGCCGCCCTATCAGCTTCCCCTTCATTAATCAGACGTGCGACGGCCCCGCGGCTGCCATGCGGCTGCCACGCGCCCTGCCGTGTTAGTGTGCGTGCCGGACCGTGCCGGGCCGTGCCGGACCGTGCCAGTCCCGCGCTAGGACCACCCCTTCACTCCATCACCGGACGTGCTGGCGGCCAATAAACACCCCGCTGGCCTCCCCGTTCTCATCCTCGCGGTGGGACCATCAGAGAGGCTGGGATCCCCCATTTAATCGCCCAAAATATCGCTCCCCATGAATTGCCGCTCTGACCGTAATATCGCAGTAGCTTAGTACAGAACGCTGGGGCCGCCCGGCGGGTCGGCAGTCCCGTAGAGCACGGGCGCTCGGCGGGCCTGCCCACCCACCGCCTGTCAGGCGCTGGAGGTAGGCAGTCCCGTAGAGCACGGGCGCTCGGCGGGCCTGCCTACCCACCGCCTGTCAGGCGCTGGAGGTAGGCAGTCCCGTAGAGCCTGTCACGGGCGCTCGGCGGGCCTGCCTACCCGCCGCCTGTCAGGCGCTGGAGGTAGGCAGTCCCGCACAACACACTCGGTGGGGCTGCCTGGAAGAGGGTGGTACGAATAGATGATGGTACCGTGGGTGGAAAGGTAGATATACATGTGGATGGCCGGAAATGCAAACGATCGCATCTATCCTTGTCACGATATGGCCCGTATTGCGAAATTTCCTCCCACCCTCCATCGGCTGGCCGCAACAGCCTCCGGTCGGCCTCCGGTCGGCCTCCGGTTCCGGGTCCCGCCGGGTCCCGCCGTCCCGGATGACAGCCTCCACACGCTCCTCATGCCCCGGTCAGATCGACGTAAGCCCGGAGTTGGCGGTCGTCTAAACTTTGACGCCACAACCAGCCGCTTGATCGATGGACCGTTGGGGGCCATGGCTGTCCGCATCCCCCATGACATGGATTTGCTGCCGCGCCCAGCTTCATCCTGCCAAGCAGCGTGAGAATTTTCTAATTTACACACTACTTGTTAATTAATTTGTTATTGTTGTTTTTTGGACGTGTACCGGAAGGGAGCAGGGCCGGAGCGGGGGCAGGAGAGACAGGGATGACACGGAGGAGGAGCGGGGGCTTAGGCACGGGATCGGATCATCCTCACACCGAGCTGCACTGTGTGCCACAGGACCTGCATGCCGCCGTGCCTCCTGACGCAGATCCTTGATCCTTACAGATCCTCGCCGGTGTCTGCTCTGCAGTCCCCCCGCAAAGTCCATCGTCAAGGTTCTTTGCAGGTCTGTGCATCCCTTGCGAATCCCTGAAAGGGCCTGGCGCAGTGGCTTGGAGGGCGTTTGAGAGGCCCCCGAAGGCCGAAGGCCCCTGAGGTCGCGTCTCCGCGCTGGCATCATCTTACGGTTACGCTGCCATCAAGGCTCACGCCGCTCGCGCGCTGATGGATTACGGGCCGCTCACCTGGCAACGAATCGTAGAGCGACTCCATTTTCCAAAATAAAAACTAATCGGTCTGCCGCGCGCTGTCTGCGGTGGAAGGGCGGGGTGTCGGCAGGCTCAGCCACACCAAGTATCGACGAGAAGCTTCCGCGGCGTGTTTACGAGGCGCCGGGGGCGCCGGGTCAGCAGCACATAAACGCCTCTCCGATGCAAATAATGGCCCGCGCTCTATTGGCAGCACGCCGCGAATAGACGCACGCGGCCGTTGTTGTTTTCTTTTCATCGCGTCGTGATAGCCCTTGCACTGGCTTGTGATGGGTCGGCAACTGCTCTTTCTTCGCGCCTTGGTGCAATTATTTGGTGGCGGGTGCCGGATGGTTTGACCCACTTCAGCTCTCTGGCAATAGCTATTCGCTGAGCACGGACCGATTATTTGCAGTCACTTGACGCTAGTGCTGTCAAATCTCGGACGCGTCTGAAATTTCGAGGGGGGTCAAATTTCATTTGGTGGGGGTATGTTTATGGTGCCATGATTATACCCCCCAGGCTCGAACCTTTCGGGGGGGTCAGTTTATGGTGCCATCGTTGTACCCCCCGGTATATCCGTGAGGAGGGTATACCTATGGTCCTGCACCGGGCGGGCAGCCGGCTATGTGCGATGCGGCCGCACTTCGTCGCCAACTCTCTCCTACGGGGGCGGGGGGGGGGGGGATGCGACGAGCCCGGAGTGCGGTACGGTAGGGACGGCAAATCACTGCCATGTGAAGAGCACAACTAACAAGGTTTAGGCGGAGGAGGATACGGTGGGGGGGGGGGGGGGGGGGGGGGTCAGAGGGGGCTCGTGGGGGCTGTTGGGGGCAGTGAGAAGCGAGTGGAGGCCCGCTCCGAGGCCCGCCCCCACCCCTTAAGGGTGCACCACCACGACACTGAGTCCCGAAGCGGCGAAGCGGCTGTCGCAAGGGGCCCCTGCTTACTCGACATACTCTGTGTACTCGAAATGTATCCCGAAATCTCGCCAGAAATACTCCTTAAATCTCATGCATACTCCGAGGACAACAACTTGCAACTTATTTCTGGGAAAGAACAAATCGCAGGATAGGCGCCTGAACGCGGTAAGCCCTTTGGTACGCCATAAGGCAAAGAAGAGTCAGCCGCAGGGGCATTTTCCCGGCAAACACATGCATTTCTCTCGTGGCATACTCCTTAAATATGCACACTCTTGTGTCTTGTGCACACTTTCCAAGAAAGCGAGGGAAGACCGCTTGGCCTGCTGGCTGTCCGGGGCTGCTCCGCATCTCCGCTCCCACAAGCCGACGCCGACGACGACCTGTCGGCCTGTCGGCCTGTCGGCCTGTCGGCCAGCACGCGAGCCCCCCCCCCCCCCCCCCCCCCCGTTGTCCTCGCACGGCGATGCAAAACTTTTTCGCTCTGTTTGCTCCGCGGTCTCCACGACTTCCTGGTCGATAACCGCGTCGTGCCGTGCCGTGCCGTGCCGTGCCGTGCCGTGCCGTGCCGTGCCGTGCCGTGCCGTGCCGTGCCGTGTCGTCTCCCTGCTGCCGGGGCGGGGTAGGCGGCAGGCGGGGGCCGGGTCTCACCCTGATCATCGTCTCTCCGATTGCGTCTCATCGACGGCCATTCGCCGCCGTCTGGACGCTGTCGGATGGGTGGGGCTGTAATAAATTGACCAGGAGCCCCCCCCCCCCCTTAGTGCACCCCTGCGCCCCCACCACCACCGCACCCCCGCCGCTCCTTCTCTTCCCGACTCCAGTGCGTCTCCCAGATAACGCATTCATATTGAAAGATTCCTCATATTAAATCGGCGCCCTTCTCGCCGACCTTCTGTGCGCCTTTGTGATGTGGCGTGGCGCGCCGCCCTCGGCCTGGGATGGGAGAGGAGGGTAGGGGCGATACGCAATCACAGTTCGGACAAATTTCCGAGTCTTCTTGGCACAACAGACAATGCCGACTTCGTTGATACCAAGGCCTCGGAGTTCTAAACGGCCCGCAGGCTCGGCTTAGTCCGCATCGGAGGAATAAAAGCGATACTCGTCGCTCCCTTCCGGGCCGCATCTCTGTCGCAAGATGAAGCGAGCTGTGTGGGTCGGGGGGCTGCGCCAGCTCCGCCAGCGCCGCCAGCGGCCGCCGGTATGACATGCCGTGACAGCGCGCAGGCGGGGGCGGTCCGAGGCCGGGCCGGGCCGGGATACACCGCACGGAGATACACCGCTCCTATCCATCTGGCTCAACTGTCCAACTCAAGCAGCCCCGCCTGCTGAGTTATTGCGCCTCTTTGATACGGCCAGGACTGGCCGTGCCGCTGAGCAGCCCCGCCCAGGAAACTATGTGGCCGGCCAGGGGCCCAGGGCCACTGGGCTGCAGGGCGGCTCTGCACGGCCAGCGCTGCCCCTGCCAGACACACCTCGCCTGGCCTCGCCAGCCCCTCGGACCGGCCTCCATCCGCCTTCCTAGAGGAGATCACCCCCCTCTGAGTCCCGCTGAAGCATGGCCGCAGGCCGGCAGCAATGTTGTTGGTCTGCCGGAGCGCGCGCAACAAATCTGGACTTCTCGACCGAACATCCCCAGTCCGCTAAGCTTGGTCAGCGCTGGCAGCCTTGTGTTTCACGTTTCGCTCCAGCGAGTGCCCTCTGCGCTGTCCGCCAGTCTCCCGCAACTGCACGCGTGACGATGTCCATTAGTGATCTGTAATCGACACATTTCAAAAATATACCCGGGGGGGGGGGCACGACCAGAGAACGCAGGATTACACTTGAGCCACCATGTTTGCCCCGCTCGCGGCATTGCCATGTTATTCTTTCCCTTTCGGAGAAAGCTCCTGCAAGGAGCGGGCCGGGCCTCAGGAAATGTGATTTTTATTGAGTTATTTGAGTGCAGTGCATTTCCATCCACAAACATTGGACGGCGATTTTCTGTCTCTCTCTAGACCCAAGGGGCGACGAAGCGTGCGTGGCGTTGGGAACGGGAGGAGAGGGGACCAGGGGCAAAGACACAAGAAACACGGAAAAAAGGGTTTTGGTGTCGTAACTAAAGGTCAGTTGTGGCAACTGACATGTCAGTTCGGGGCGGACCTGAGAACACATTTTGTTGTCACAAAGGAAACGGTGTTGGCAGCAGCAAAATATTTGTTGGCATCAAGAAAATTGAAATTGTTGCGGGAGCATACAGGTATATGGTTGACTGAACAAACTTGACTTGTCACTTGCACGCTTTCCTGTTTAGACCGACAGCTATTTGAGGACTGTTGCAGTAACATTGGCGTTCAGCTGTAACAGCGAGCACGCGTCAGAAACAACAATTTCAATTTTCTTGATGCCAACAAAAATTTTGCTGCTGCCAACACCGTTTCCTTTCTGTGTTCTTAGGTCCGCTCCGAATTGACATGTCAGTTGCCACAACTGACCTGCTAGTTACGACAACAAAACCCTTTTTTCCGTGTATGTGTGTGGACACGGGGGAGGGCAGTTGTGCGTCGCCTGATCCACTTTCTCGAGGTCTAGTGCTCTCTAAAATGAAGCCGGGCGGGCCACGACGGCAGTTTGCACGTTTGCACGACCGCTGCAACGGGGACATAAAGTCATCCTGCAAATGACGTTTACACCCCGTCGGGTTGCCGTAAGGTGGGGAGGGGGAGGGAGTGAACGGGGCTACCGCAAATACCAAGCAGCGGTGTTGTGCAATTGCCGCGCGCCGTGCCGGGGCCCTGACCGCCACCTACGAAGAGGGTATTTCTGACCGTCGTCCGCACTCGTCCAGCCAACCAGATAACGCTATAAGGAGGAAGAGGAAGGCGCCGAGAACTGCAAACAAATCACGCCATTTTCCCCGGACTTTTTGCTAGCCCCCACCCGCCCCCACCGCCGTCTGGTTCTGTGAGGCCGGATCGAGGTCACGTTACCTCGCACAAAATTAAATACAAAAGGCCGCCGATGATGAGCTGAACGAAAATTGTTTTTACCCCAATCAGCACAATGGGCAGAAAAAGTCGCCCGCGCCCGTCGTTTCTGACCGGGCGTCGGCGGGCCATTCGCAAGTGGGAGAGAGACGAGAAGCGGGGAGGGGAGGGGACGGGTCGAAAGGGGAAAGGGTGGGCGAGGGGCAAACAGCAAGAGGTCCCGGAGGACATTTCATAAAGAATGGGATTGGCTTATCGCTGACAAAGTTAGCCAGTCCCAGCAAGCGGACGCCCACCGGACCCAGCCTTTTCAGATGGATTTTCACTGCCATTTTCAAGAGAAGGTCTCAAGCCTTAGGCCTGACGTGTCGCGTATTTCAGGGATTACTCAGGCTCACTAGATCGGATTTTGGCCAACTTCCACTCGTCGCCCTCCAATTCAATAAGCAAGCAGCGAACGAGGAGGCAGCGGAAGTGAGACCCGAGTTCAGGGAAGTAAGCGGAGATTATAGGGAAACGTGGGGGGGGGGGGGGGCGGGGCGGGGCGTGCCGACACGCAGTCCGGCACCCCGCGCAGCGCGCAGCCTCCTCCCCGACCGGCCACACAACGCAGGAGGAAAAGAGCAAAGGCAGGCGCTAACCAAGAGGAAGAGAGAGAACGAAAGAGAGTAAATCGCTGTGCACTCTCGTGGCCACGCTTCCACTCGTTTCCCTCGAGGGAATTCCTCTCTGGAATCCGTCTCGGCCGCGGCGTGATGTATCAAGAAATCAAGAAACTTGGTCGTTGTTGGCCAGTCGCCATTCGAACGGCCCCTCGACTCGAACATCCTCAGCCAAATGAAATGAAATGATATCGATTACAAACATTAGTTATTGGATGAGAAATTTCGTAGTCGATTCAATCAAGCCGTTTTGACCAGCATTTCATTGTCGTTTTTATTTTCCATCCTTGGCAGTGGCCGGGCGAAGCAGGAGGCGAAGCCCGAAGCTCGGTCCGGACCGGTCGGGCCCAGAGCACCTCGCGGGGCGCTCTGCGGACGTTGGAGGACATATAAGCCCGTGGCCCCCGTGGCCCCCGTGGCCCCTGTGGCCCCTGTGGCCCCGGGGTGGGCTACGCCAGGCTACGCGGACAGGGGTCTTACTGCGTCTAGCTTGCCCCGCGGAGCTCCACGCGGGAAAATAAGGAAAAGGGGCCTTCCGACTGAACGGATGCGGTGGTTGCCGGCGCGCGGCTGTGCAGGCGCGTGCGTGCGGCGTGCAGCGGAAGGAACAGCCACGGCAAACACACCTATTTGCAGATAGAATGAGGCAGCACAGGGCGCCCCCTGGCCGGGAGGAACGGTCGTTGCATGAGCTGGAAAGAGGGGGGGGGGGATAAATATTTCGATTTGAAATGTCCGTGGTGGCGCACGCAGCTGATTGGCTTATCCTCCCGTCCCGTAATCCGCCACAACGCGTCGCGTGTGTTTGTGTGTGCACACCCGGCGGCACCCCCCCCCCCCCCCCTTTCACTTTTTGCCTCAGCCGTTGAGCTGAAATCCTCGCCGTTACCCGACGAGAAGCGCCGAGATTTGGCAGTGGATTTTTTTTCCACTGCTTATTTCGTCCTTCGACAAGGCCGGAGCCGGCAGGAGCCAAGGATGGGAGCGGCACTCATCATATCCTACCTGCGGCCGTAAAGGTTTGACGCCTGCGAAGTGGGTCCTGGTCGGGCCGGAGCCGGGACTGGATGACCCACAGCAAAACCCCTCCTGTTTGAAGAGCGAATTTCAGTTGCAAGATTGTGACAAAAATGTTGTAGAAGAACAACGAAGACGGGTCTGCTGCGGCCCCTCCTTCAGCCAAGAGATTAGTTGCTCCCAATATGACGGGTTTTGATTCAAGCTGATTTGAGACATGGTATTATCGACGCCGACCAAGTGGTCGTTAAACCACACGAAACAAATTGCTTGGTCCGCATGACGTTTACAATACCGTGTCGCGGTGAGTGCGCGAGGGGTCAACAACTCTCATGACTCTGGTCGGGGCAGACTGGTGTTGTGTAGGAGAGTCAAACTCATGTCATTCACCTTCAGTCATAAACTGTGAACAGAATAAGCTGTGAACAGCAGTGAATTCCACTTAGCACACAAGTTTGATGCTGACCTATTTTTTACTGTTTTTTTTTTTTAAAGGGTTTGTGACTGAGAGTTGCAATTCTCCCAGAACACTTTTATTCTCTCCCTTTGCATACCTTTCGTTTATGACTTATGAGTTTGACTCTCCTACACATCACAGTGTCGCACACAGCTCATATGCCTTCCGTCCCGCCACAGGTATGAAGCGCCGAGCTCGGGGCAGACTGCCGAGGCGACTCGACTCCTCAATGTCACCGATAGTTTTTCCACGCACCTCCTGCCTCTTTTTGCGCACCGATGTCATGGCGAGGCGGGGCGGGCCGTGCAGGCAGCACGAGAGCGCTGCACGGAGCGCTGCACGGAGCGCTGCACGGAGCGCTGCACGGAGCGCTGCACGGAGCGCTGCACGGAGCGCTGCACGGAGCGCTGCACGGAGCGCTGCACGGAGCGCAGCTGAAAGCAGCCGGGAGCTGTCGGGAGCGTTCGCTTAATTTGCGCGACGGATTTAAAACAATTGTTCGGGGGTTCGACATTCTCAAAAATGATTATCAGAACATGCGGTTGAGTTGCAGCTCTGGAAGAGGGAGGTGTCATGCTCCCCACTCTCGCGCTGGCCCGGCCGCGCACAGCTGTCCACACAAAACCTGCATATGGACAAAACTGGCCGCTCCGGGCGCGCCACTTAGGCTGGCAGGCGCCAGCATGCCGCGGCCCGGTCGCCACTCCCGGAGCTGGGAGTGGAAATGGATCCTTGTCAGCTGCTTGGTCAGATGCTACCTGTACGTGTGCAAATGTGTCACTTCGTGGTCCACAGCCTCGCTACACTACATCTTCCAAAAAAAAAGACAGAAAACAATATCAATCTATATATATATATTGTGTGTGTGTGTGTGTGTGTGTGTGTGTTTCACCCTCACTCCCATGGCCGTCAGCTGTTCATCCCGGCCCCAATCTCATTGCGGCCTGACGGCCAGCTCGTGCTCAGAAGAGCGCTTCCTGCCGCGCCTGTTGAGGGCACGGGGGCCGGGGGCCGTCCGTCTGCTTGGTCTGCTTCAGCTTGAACCAATTTGTTGAGCAGGACAGAAGGGTGCGGATCGTCGTGGCGGCGCGTGGCGGCTCGGGTGGCGGAGGACCGCGGGGCGGAGGAGCGCCGGTGGGCGGATCGCCCTGCCGCGAGGCAGGAGAGCGAAATTGATGTGATTTTAACGAAGTAATGGGACGTGTGACTGGCTGCGTCACCACACACGCGCCACGCCCGCGGCCCCGGGGTCTCCCCCCCCCCCCCCCCGGCATGTCTTGCGGCCCGAATCTGGTCCGCGCTCTCTGGAAGCTCTCTGGCCTGTCGCCGCGGTCGCCGCTCGCAGGGTCGAGGATGGCCGCCGGGCCGGGCCGGCACCGCACACAGGGAGCAGGGGCGCCACGCGTGCTGTAGTACTATCCGGGACTCTCTGCGACGACTTTCTTTTTTCAGTTGGGGGGAAGGCGCGAAATTGAAGATACGTGGTAAACGACTGCTCTGCAATTTGTCTGTTTACGCTGGTTGTGAAAACATTAATATGGCAAAAGGGGGAGAATCATAGCCATAGCCGTCGGGAAACTGGGTCTTTGCTCGGGCTCATGCACAGAGTTTGCCCGGCCCTAGTGTCATATGGGTTCTTTTTTTTTGTTTGTCGCCTCTGAAGGAAGTGGTGGGGTAGGAGGTGGGGGGGGGGGGGGTCTCACTAGTGTAAACAGGAGGTTAATGCTAAGTGCGATGACTTAATTTGAGGCCCACCACGGTGCATATCAACGACAGAGTGGGTCTCGCAAAAACAGCAACGCAAGGCAGGCTATAGGGTATTTCCGAACCGGAAATGAGCAATGGAAGTCAAGAAGAACATCAGTGGCAACAAAACGAGTGGTACCACAGCAGAGAGAATCTCCGCCACGGCATCAGCCAGGAGCCAACGTCACAAATAGAGTACTCCGGAGAAGCTCAGAACGGAAGTAGGAAGTCGTAACGAAGAGGAAGAACGCTGAACGAAGTATGAGAAATCGCGTTTTCGGAACCCCGGTCTTCTTCAAAAATCACTCGATTTCTCATACTTTGAGTAGCGTTCTTCTTCTTCGTTACGACTTCTTACTTCCGTTCTGAGCTTCTCCGGAGTACTCTACTGAGAGGCTGAGCTCGCGCTGATGTGTTCCGACCATTTGGTAGGGTTAGTCCGCGCGGCCTAAGAGGTGTCTGTTCGGCTGTACAGCCCGCGCGGCTCGCGCGGCGAAAGTTGACGCTGTTGAGACCATTCCGTCCCTTCTGCGACGCGGCGCATTCAGAGAGAGACAATGTCACTTACATTTGCTCAGCGTCTATTACCATTCCCAAAGACCTTCCCGGATGAGCCCAGCACGGGTCGGCAAAGTCACTACGTAAAAAACAAACGGAAGGCCGGTGTCTGAATAAGGCGCAGGTAAAACCTCGTGAGGTCAGGGCAGGGCCAAATAATTAGCAGTACGTGTTTGACCGAAGAAGGCGGTCTCCCCAGTCTCCCCGAGAGCCGCGGCCGCCGCCAAGCCGATCGGCCTGCAATAACAAACACAACGCGGGAACGGCCCGGCTGCGGGTTGTGTGACGAGTAAGCGTATGCATATGACACGCTGAACATAACGGTCGGCTGCGGCTGGAGTTCGGGAGTCTTCACGTCGGGTGTACAATCTGCTTTTCGGCGTGCGGATAGTGTCCCTACGAAGCTAGGCTTCCCGCTAGGGGGAGCCAGAAAACCCACCTACGGGGCGGGGAAGCCCTTAGAAGGCGAGCGGTTGGCGCCCTCCAGAAACCTTGACTCGCAAAGGGCTGTGTCGACAGGCGCCAAAGACTTGTCGCTCGTTTTACGGTCTTTTACGGTCAACTGTAAACGGCACGATTTCGTTGATTCTGCTCCGTATGTATGTGGCACAACAGGAGCATCCAGCAGCCCCCTCCCCTCCTTGCTTCCCAGCCTTGGCTGGAGCGGCAGCGCCTATCCCGATGCATGGGCCGCCGTCGCCAGCGCAGCGGTCCTCGCCAAAACCGGAAGGACCCCCCCCCCCCTCCACGGCTAAGACTATATATGCGAATGAGGAAATTTTTCAATCTCTTCAAAATTATCCCAAAAATTGTGTGTTTCAACCGGTTGTGCGGCATAGATTTCACAAAAAATCGAAAAATGTTCAGTCGAATTTTATATTTTTTCGGAAAATTTACACATCTTTAGCTAAGACTAACCAATTACGAGCTGGAAGCGGTATATATGGCCGGCGGGTGGCCGTTCGTCAACCAATTTGACATTCTAGTTTGCTCTAGCATAGTCAGATATAGGATGTCATTTCAAAAAGCTTAGGTTTTGAGCTAAAATCGGCTCACTCACACCCCCATCTAAAGTGAACCGCTCACCCTTCTGCTGAGGAAGGCTGCCGTACTCCTGCCGTTGGCGTCGGCCGAGCCTTCCGGTCCGGGTTTGTCACCCGACAATCCGGTGCCGCGATCTTAAGCATGACGTTTCCCTTTCCTCTGTGTTTACGGCTGCAGCAGCACGTCGGCGGCGTTCCGCTTGAACGGCAACTCATCGGGCGGGAAGCACAAATCACACACACACACACACACACACACACACAACTCTCTCTCCTCTCTACCCACCTGCAGGTCGCCCGGCAGCGGGCGCAGCGGGCGCAGCGGTCGGGTCACGGCGACAAGGTCCGCGTCGCGCCTCGCGTGTCGTGTGTTGTGTGTCGTGTGGTGCGTATATCACTTTGTCACCTCACTTATTCACTTGGTCACGCACAGCCTCAAGGCACAGACCCTGACGCACTGGGCGCGCGGCACCGCCTAGCACCGCCGAGGTGTTGCATCCCCGGCACCCTGCGCATCGTGTCAGTGGACGTCGTCCCCGCCTCCCTGGAGTGCGGCTCCCGCCCGGCGGTGGGCTACGAACTCCGGAGTGGGGGAGGGGAGGGGTCAGCAGTCGTGTGCCGGTCCGGTCCGGTACGGGCGTATCTGTACGCTGCGGCTCGGCTGGGCTGGGCGCTGCGCGGCGCGGCCCGTACACCACCACCACCACCCAGGTTTGCAGACGGTGCGAGCGCTTCGACGCCGGGCCGAAGACTGAGTCCCGCGTCCTGTCCCGGCCCGGCCCGCCGCGCCGCGTCGCCTCGTGGGCCTCGTGTCCGCGCCGCCTCCTGCCGCCAGAGCCGCCAGGGCCGCAGAGCAGCACAGCACGGCGCGCAGCCGCGGAGGGTCGTAACGTCGTAAGCGGCGCGGACAGCACACGCACCGGGCCCCGTTCAGGCTGTGCGGGCTGTGCGGGCCACGAGGGCGGAAAATTTAGAACAGAGACTGAAATACCAGCTGACTGGATGTGACTGGAGAATGGCTGGAGAAAGAGTGGACGAAATAAAGTACTCCGGTGAAGCCCGAAACGGAAGTAAGAAGTCGTAACGAAGAAGAAGAGCGTTTCACAAAGTTTGAAAGAAATCGAGTGTTTTTTTAGACTTTTTAAGAAAGTTCCGATTTAATTCGATTTCTCATACTTTGATTAGCGTTTTTCTCCTTCGTTACGACTTCGTACTTCCGTTGCGGGCTTTTCCGGAATACTCTCTTATTGCAAGAGAATGGAAAGCGAGGTTCAAAAGTTTTCTTCATGTTCTGCTGTGGAGACAGATCTGCTACAGAATATGAAGCTTTGGCCGATGGGTTTCGGGGGGAGTGCTTGGAACCGTCTGTGGGAATCGTACCCACGAAGCTTACAGCTGGTTGACTGAGGCCTGCGCCAACGACAGTTTGCTCCAGCACCACCCGCCCACACCTTGCAAGGGTTCGGACAAAGATCACGCGTGGTTCGCAAATGAACCCTTTCAGACTAAGAGTTTGAAATCTTTGGTGAATTATAAGCGGGGCCAATTTTGATTGGATTTCAAGATATTCGAGTGACTTTAGTGCTTTTGGTATTCAATTTGGTTGACTTTTGCTTGAAATTCGGAATTGAGCTTGGAGCCCTGGGTCCAGGCTGAAGTAGGCTACCAGTCAAGCCTCAGTGCTCTGTGGGGAAACACCCGCGGGACCCCTCGCATCACGTGCTCGCCACAATCATTTGATTTTCAGAGAGGATTCGGGGGATGAAGGGCAGAGGGCAGTCAATTGTGATGCATGTTCCGTGCCGCCATTACATCACGCCCACAAAGTAATCAGCGGCGCGCCATCGAATATGGCGACTATAAGAGGGAGAAGGGCGTGCGTCCACTTCGACAGCGGCGCTGCTGGCGCGCCGCTGCAACGGATTCGGAGAAGCTCAGAACGGAAGTGAGAAGTCGTAACGAAGAAGAATGCAGGGGAAGTATGAGAAATCGAGTAATCGAAACCCCACTGCCCTTCAAAAATCACTTGATTTCTCATATTTCCTCCGGGATTCTTCTTTTTCGTTACGACTTCTTTCTTCCGTTCTGAGCTTCTCCGGAGTACTCTATTCTTGCAACGCCGATTCCTGCTGCAGTGACTCCGTTATGCCATGTTTAGTTGCTGCCTTCACTGAGGCCGGCAGAGGGGCCCGTGTGGGCCGGAACAGGAACAGGGGACACCATGGGACTGACTCTGTTTTAGAAGAGGGGTCGATACGGCTGCGGCCCCTCGGCGCCGACCTCTCTGTCTAACTACTTCAGTCCATGTGTCACTTGCGGTCATTTTTCGCGGCGCTGAAGTGTGTTTCGATCCTCTCAAGGCCCCCGTGCCCTGTGCCTGAGGACCATGAGACTACCCGACCCGGTCCTGTCCTGTCGGCCTTGCGTCCCGGGCCGAAGCCCAGAGCACAGGCCCCGACGCGCTCTACTCGGCGAGGGCGCAGACGCAGACTGATTCTGTCAATTATCTCGGACGATGTTGGGCCGGGGACGGGGTGGATCGGGACCAGACCAGCGATGCCGGCGTTCACCAAACACGAGCGACAAATTGCAATCTGAAGGACAGCCGCCGCGCGCCGCGCCGGGGGTGCTGGCGGAGTGGGGGAGGGGGAGGCGTAGGCGTACGCTGTTGGTTGTCCTGCCCTGCCCGAGGACCTGTGCCTCAACGCAGCGGAAGCGGAGCGGGTCCCAGGTCACGGTCATGTTGGTCAGCTGCGTGTGCAGTTGCCGGCGACCGCCACCACCCGCAGATGCGGGGTGGGTGTGGAAGGGAGAGTCCTTCCCCACCTCCTCACAGGTGGTGCCCACCTGTGGCAGCTGCGTAAAGTAGGGAGATCCTGACTAATGGCGTCAGTCACGTGACTCATTGCCCTTTCTAATTTCATCAACTATTTTTCTCGAAGGATGAAGGTCAGACTGTTCTCCAGACACCTGATTCCGTATCTCATGATGTATGGTCGTCCCCCGACCACTGTGACAACAACGGCAATCTGCTGTGGGAAGTTTCGGACGATGTGAGGACGTAACCGAGGCGAAGGGGGCGGAGGGTGGAGGGCCGTGCCCACACAGCCGAGGTCCCAGAGGACCGGGACCGGGGCCCGGGCCGGCGGCGGCTGCTCCAATTGGGGATCATGGAGTGTCCGTCCCGCCTGAGAGCAGCACTGGTGTCCGTCACAGTCTTTGACTGCATCGAGTGTCGTATCTGCCGTCGCCGACCCCAGTTTCAGAGCGCTCGATCTTCGCCTCGTCTGATATTAATATATAGGCGATATATCTCGTTATTTACGGACACACCCTAACAATAGCTGCTGATCTCGAAGGCGGATTTAATAATTTCGAGCCTCTGCGTGATGATTTTTGTTTTGTTCCGACAGAAGGCCGTTCGCTTTCGCCTTGAAACACGCCGGTCTTACGACCGCCGGCAGGGCATTCCCCCGCCTGCATTTGTATGGCGTGACGTCTTCGCGCCTCGCTATGATAGGCTGCGGCTGCTGCGGCGCGGCGATACTCCGTCCGCTCAGCGATCGCCGTATGCGGTGCAGCGATTTCTCATACCACCCGCGAGTATACCCCCGCCGTCGATCTGTCGATACCCCCGTCGACGGCTCGCCGCGGCCGCGGCGCGAGCACGTTTCCCCAGCCCAGCAGGGTTATGTGAGGGCCCGTTCGCACTGTAGAGGATCATGACCTGGTCCGCACTCATGTTGGGCTGCCGGCCTCCTGTTCTGCCCGAGCACACAGTCTGCAGGATTTCCTCGGCCAACTCCAGTCAGTGGTAATGGGAATGGCTAGCCGGTGGTCACCACCACCACGTGCAGAGCTGCCGCGGGCGTTGGGCCGCGGCGCCCTCTGAGCGGCGGACGGCAGCACTACGTCGTCGTCTGCTAGAACGGGACGAGGCGCCAGTCGGGAAGGGAGTTGAGCTGAATTCAGTCGGCCGCCGAGTGCCGTGCCGAGTGCGCCAGGAACAGGAGCCGGCTGTCCCGTCCCGTCCGCGCGCCTCGTCGACTCGCCGCGTTTCATCAGTGTGTGAACTCGCAGTGCTGAATGGATACATCGTACCCGTCCTGACTGCGGACACCCGAGCCCCTGTTACGGTGGACAGGACACAACGATGGACGCGCTGTGGTGCCTGGTTCAAATCCTGCTGCTGCTGCCGTCCGCGGTTCGAACCTGGGGTGAGTCCTCCCCCTTCCCCGCCCCCTCCCCCTTCCACCCTGTCGCGCTCCATGGCTCTGGGCGAGCAGGTCACGTAGGCACAGCGGGCGCCCTGCGCGGAATCCCGTACGCACTTTTCGAGCTGATTTTCGCAGGTTTTCCGAACGGTTTTGGACTGGCAGCGCACACAGCGCCGGTTGGAGGTTGGAATTTGGACTCAGCAAGGATGCCGTGCCCTGGCGGTGCCTCAGAGACGTTGCGAAGGGTTAACCTTTTGCCTTTCTGGCGACCTGTCCTCTAAACTTTCAGCCCCTTCCCTTTCCGCCCCGGTTTGAGGCGGAGGCAAATTTCGGCCTCTGGTTCTGTGACGGCGGCCGTCTTTGCTCTGACCACCGCAAAGCAAGACTATTTGGTATTGGGCAAGGTCAATTAAGTGTGCAGGTTTATATGTATGCTTTCATTTAATTTAGACTTACTCTGACCCTCATGATCTGGAGGGACAAGAAGTTTATGACATTGACATTGGTTTCGTTATCACGATTACCTCGGCGACCAAATATTTTCATTTCTGTTTTACACTAACATTTTTTTTTTGTGTGTGTGTTCAGCTTGGTTTTATCCAAACCGTTATCTATGAGGTTCATAATTTTTATTAATTTTTTATGGCCAGGCCAGTACATGGTTGAAACCTTCAAATTGTTATCAACCCTTCATTCTTAATATTTTACTATATTTTGGACAACTACTATAAATTTGATAAGTTAATATATCTTATGTTGATTTTTAAGAAATCAATTGTCCCACAATCATTTACTATAGCAATTGGGGCAAACCCCAATTTTCGCTGACCTTACTCTTCACAGGACATGTCTCTCAATGCAATTGCGGACCTTGGTTCAACCAATTACCTACACCCGCCAGCTTAAAGAAATGCCGCCTCGGGGGCTGTTGAACTGATTTACACTTGACCCAGGCGGGTGCCGCGATCTAGATCTAGTGTCCCGATTGAGGAGGCCTTTCGCGTGGCAGTGTAGTAGAACAGTAGAACACGTTTCGGCACGGCACGGACAGCCGAGGCGACAGGCACGTGGCTGCGCGTGGCGCCGGCGCCCCCCGTGGGGCTCGCACGCCCTGCTCACGCCTCGCCCAAGGCGCCTCCTCGCCCCTATCTCTCTCGCACTCATTGTTTGGCACCTTCTTCTGGTCTGAATGGCCTGCGGTCCAGCGTCACTACTCCTATGTTCTCTGCGCGCCTCGCTCCCGTTGCTGCGAGCGTCAATGGCGCTGTCCGTGGCCAGGGGCGGATCCAGGGCTGGGCAGGACATGCGGGGGGGGGGGCGGGGGGTCCTCACCCCGGCTTGGAAAGCCCGCTCGGGATGTTCGTACACGTGAGCAGCGTGGATGCGTGTAGTGAGTCCACTTTCCGAAGTGCGTCACAACCGATCCGCGCCGTGCGAGGCGAGAAGTTCGTGCTCCCGCCCGGGTGGGGTGGAGGTGGAGGGGGGTGGATCAGCTGACGATACCCCGGGCCCGGGGCGGGGCGGGGCGGCTGGTGGTGGTAACGGTACGAAAACGTCCCAGCCCAAGCCCAGCCTTTCGTCTATATCTCAAGGCTGTCTGCGCGTTTTCCCTTGCAGCAGTGACTGTCTTCTTGCGTGCCTCCGGCCGGAAGCTGGATGCTGGGGAGGGCGGGGCGCGGGGCAGGTGCCAGATTGTGCTTGGCCTTGGCCTTGGGCTGGGGCTGGGGCTAGCGGGTACGCCGGGTGCTGGGCCGTCACTGAACCCGACCCGGACCCGCCTCTACGTACCACCCCGTCTGCTCCGCCCAGCTTTCACCCCTAGCATCAGATTTTTATTTTTGGTAGCGCGATTCTGAACTCGTCGGTTATGCGATTATACTATATCTGTCGGTTCGCTGTCGTCGTGGCTGCACCCGGCGGGCCCAGGCCTAGCCCGGACTGTCCTATCCTGTTATCCCAGCACAGGACCCGGCAGATCTCATGCATTACATCGGCGCGATATCCTCAAGTAGCCTGCTGTGCTTACTGCTGCTCGAGTGCGCTCGCCACGCACGGCCCGGACCCCCTGCTGACCCACTGGTCTGCTTTATCTTTTTGAATCTTTTTCGCGCATCTAAATAGCGTCGCGGTGTCACAGGACAGGGGATTTAAGCTGCCAAGCGCTGCACCGGCGCCGTCTTGTTTTGATATGGCATTGCAAGTGCGCCTCTGATACTGTATCACGGGCGCAGGCGTAAGAGCAGTGCGAGCGGCCTCGCTATTTAAACATGTTTGTGGTGTTTCCAACGGGTGTTTGGCGGCAGTAAAATGTATAGGAGTGAGCCGACACGTTGCCATGGGAAGAGAACAAGTGAGGCCTGGCCTTGCTCGCGTCCTGGAACTCGCTGGAGAGCCGCAGGAGTCGCCGGGAAGCAGAGCTGCACTGCCCCCCCCCCCCCCCGCTGCCCCGCGCGCGCCTCAGGAATTGATAACCCACCCGCCGTATCAGTTCACCTTGCATATTTTGCAATTACTCTGCGATGCGATTATTCGGCCTGGTGAGAAAGTCGTTCGGGCGGAAGACTCTGGGTGTACCGGGCTTCGGGCTTGGCTTCCGCTCCGGCCTCGATGTGTCGACACCTGCTCGCCGCGCGGTCATGGCTTATTCATGCCGGAACGTCGCCTAGCGAGCCGACCAGCAGAGCGGCCAAACTGCGCCTCAAATCTCGATTGTCTCTCTGCACTCATTGATACTCCTGACGTTGCGAGTGACGGCGCTGGCGCTGAGCTACTGCGGCTTTCTGGGCGTTTCTGTCGGCCGGGCCGACGCGGTGTATAGACAAGCGGGCTGGTTAGGCCGCGGTGTGCCCCCCCCCCCCCCTTACTTTCCCCTGTCGCGTGTTTTGGTTCGGCGGGTGTTTGGCGGTCGCCGGCTGGCGCGCGCGAATGATGAAAAACTTCGACGACGCCGCGGCGGTGTCGCGGTGGGGGCAAGTGTAGTTCCCACGCGTGGGGAGGGAAGCCCTCTTGCGTAAGAACGCCGGCCCGGGCCCGCATATACTATGTAAAACCAAAAGTTTGCGATAGTCGCCGCGGTCGGCGGGGCACCCGCCCTGCACCCGCCCTGCACCCGCCCTGCACCCGCCCTGCACCCGCCCGCCCCGCACCTTTACCCCGCGATAAAATGCGAGCGAGTCCATATTTCAGTTACGCCGCCTGTCATCGGGTACACATTATGTGGTGGGCCGAAGATTGTCATGTGTTTTTGTGCCGCCGCCGTGCTTTCTCTTTTGCGGACATCAGCGCAGGCAGGCTGATGAGCATGCAAGCCCTGCGGCCGGGCCGGGACTGCCGGGCGACTGCGCTGTCGATGGGCTTCCGCCAGATCCATCAAATGTACGTTGACACTTCCGCGGCCCCCTGCGGCTTCTAGATTAGTGGTGGCAGACGGCCGCTAGGCTACAACGGTGTGGATGACCTGGCGAGGCGCCTCTGGTTGGTAACGATGTACTAGTAGGGGAATGCAGACTGTCAGCGGACGCGGCTGCGGGAGGAAGATAAAGCGTCATATTTTCGGAGCAGGGGGCGGCTTATCGCCCCGGGGATAAGAAAGAAAGCAGAGCGATATGTGGTACGCGAGAATAATAATAATATGTGTAAATCGATCCGCCCGCTCCGGAATTTTCCGCGCGCGGAGGCGTCTCGGGTCTGGTGGTATCGCTCCACCGCCGCAGCACAATGGCTAAGGTGGGGTCGGTGGAACACGTATCTCTGCTTGGTGTGACCCGGCGGGGGCGCGGCGGGTGGCGGGGCTCGAGGCTGTCACAGACGGCCAGAGTTTGTGTAGTACGAGGTGTTGTGTGTGACCAGGCGTCGCCCGTGAAACCCGTCTCGCGTCTGGTTTTGCGGGCGCGTCTCGGTCTGAGCGGCGAGTCCACGTCCGCGGGGGTTATTGCGACTTGGCTGTGGGGTCCACAATGTAAACCTGTCCGGCTGGCCGCGGCTCGTGCTGCGCCGCTCTGCTGCTTATTTGCTAGGCTTGACGCGGTCCGCGGCTTAGTATTATTGGCGGGTTTTTTTCTTTCTGCCGATGTCCCCCACTACTTCGAAGTTCTGTTTTTGTCAAAGTGTCAAGGTCGTGCGAATGCGTGCCGTGCGCGTGTGGTGTGCGGACCTGGCTGCCCGGGGTCGGCCCGTGACGTCTCGTGGGTCCCCGCGCACCCAACACACACATATTCCAGGCGGCTGCTGCTGGCTGCTGCTGGCCGCCGACGGCTACCACTTGCGCTGGACTTCCCTCCGAGTGCCGAGTCGAGCCGGGAGCCGGGCCGAGCCGGGCGGGGGAGCCAGTGCCCCCCGATGACGCTCTTATCCAGCCCACTGGACCGAGGCGAGGAGGGGAGCGCCCCCTCTCCCGGTGACGTCGGCGACGTGTGTGACGTCAGCGTGCCGCGTGCACCGATCGCACCCCCGCCCCCGCCAGTCACTGCCCGCCCTGCGCTGGTAATATCATTCAAGCGGACGGCAGCCGGGCACATCGTTGACCCTCTGGCCCGGCCGCCGGCCCCCGTCTTCCTCCGCCACCCGACGCCATCGCCTCGCCTTTTGCGTTCATCATTCACTACTACTCGCTACTCAATGAAACAAGCGAGGCCGCCGGCCGCCCCGCGGTGGCGCCGCGCCCTCGAACAGCAGCACAGCCTCCGCCGGCGTCTCCCCGCCCTCAGCCAGCCCAGACCAGCCTCCCGGCCCCCGGGGCCCCTGTGATAACAGGCAGGCACCCCCGCCCACCACCGCCCAGCCGTGTGACGTCGCTCGAGAAAGTGTCGCGACGTCTTCCGCGGTCTTTTCTTCTCTCTTGTGGGAGAGGAGATAGCGTCGCGGCCCCCGCATCTCGGTCCGCCGGTCCGCCGTGTTTGTTTTGTGACGCTACGCCGTAGAGGACTATACCGCTGTCGGTCGCTGCCGCGGCGGTTGCATCACAGCGTTTCCCACTCGGCCGAGGGGTGGCTGGCTGGGCCAGGTCGTGTACAAGAATTGTATGCGATTGTGTGCTTATATGGAGCTTACTTGCGATCCAAATTTGGAAAACTGGCCAAATTTTCACAACTTTTGCGGATGTTATGTAATATAATGGATGATATTCTAAGTATTATGGATTATTATACTTGGTGTATTATTGGAGCGTGTCGGGAGTAGTAATAGAGCGTGAGTGAGCCACCCCTCTCTCTCTCTCTCGGCTCATGCCTAGGCGCGTCGGCCGTCGTAAAGGAGTACGTCTGAATTGCCACGTGCAAATGGCGACGCCGCCGCGAGCGCCAGGGTAGGCCAGCCCGCACGACACGCCTGCGCACACAAATTCGTGGCTGCCTACCCACCCGGCGCCATCCGCTAGCCACCATAGCGGGGCCAGCGGGGCCATGCCGGGCCAGACCCACAGACCGTGTGCTCGTTCGTTCCGCCCTGCCCTGCCCTCCACCTCCCCCCGCCGGGATGTGGCGTACGTGACGTCCTGCCAGTAGCCAGTGCCGGCCACGCAGCGCCCCTTCCCTCCCTCCCCTCCCCCCGGCGCCACACCCCGCCAAGCGCCTCTCCCGAGTCGCGACCCGCCGCAATGCTGACAATTGGGCTCGGGTATCCATCCATCCATCTGCCTGTCGTTGGCCAGCAGCAGCAGCAGCAGCGGCAGCACATCAGGTCCCGATGAGCCGGGCCGGGGCCGCGGCCAGGATTACTATAGACATCCATTGGGTGCATCCATGGCTGGAGGTGCCCGGTGTGTGCAGGAAGGACCCTGCCATTGCCTGCCATGCCCTGGCTTACACAGTGATGACGCTTCGATCGTCGGTCATCGCTTCGCTCCTCAAGGCCCTTGCCTCCCGTCTCGTCTCGACTCATTTCGTTTCCGTTCTCTGCGGGGCGGGGGTCAGGCCGGGCCGGGCCGGCTAGGCTGGGCCCACGAGGCGCTGTCCTGTCAGGTACTTCCCCTTCCTGGGCCGCCTGGAGCCCGCACCACCGGCAGCGCCAGGCGGCAGCCAGATGAAGTGGAAATGAATTGAATGGAGACGCAATCGACTTCGTTTGGAACACGTTGCTTCCGTGGTCTGTGTCTGGCTTCAAATTTCGAGGAAGTGAAGCTCGTGGGAGACGAGACGCTTGCGTTGGTCTATAATCGTGTTAGTTCGCGCGCTCAAGCGGCTCAAGCTCAACTTTGGGGCCGTACACAAACCACGTGGTCAATATTGGGGGAGGGGGGCGTACGGCCAAAAACCACGTCCCTGCAGTTGAGTATAGGAAAGATTAGGTTAGGCTAACCACGAAGAGGGAGGTGGGGGTCTGATGTCGGTACAAATTTGACCACGTGGTTTGTGTCCGGCCTCTTTCCATTTCGTCAACCTGCCTTACACTGCCCCCCCCCCCTCTCTCAATTCCCACTTGATTCTTCCTTTTCGTGCAACTGTTCCCTAATTGTGCCGTGTGCACCTTGGTCTCCTCTTGGTTTCAGATGTGATTGTGGCGAGCGACGGGCACCTGGACAAACTCACCGCGTCAGGGGAGATCAATGAAATTCAAACTGCAATACCGCTGGGGTCTTCGGTATCCATAGCCACGTCTCCTGGACGCGAATATGTCTACATTGGGGACAGCAATAATCCAAGTGCCAGTATCCACAGACTGGACTTGGCATCAGGGCAGATGCAACCTGTGGTTCCAAGTGAGTAAACTTGCAGTTGCAGCTTCTTTTCTATATGTTCTTTGCATAGTTGTCACCTAATGAACTACCTGTTTCTTCTCTTCCAGAGCTATCCAGTAACATTCATGGACTAGCATTAGATCCCATGACCAATGTCTTGTACTGGACAACAGGGTATGGCCATTCAATCATGAAAGTGAATGTGGATGGTCACTCAGATTACAACAAGAGAATAGCCAAGATAGTCCACAAATTTAGAGAAGAAATTCCTCAGGGTATAGCAATTGATAGCTGTGGCAGGTTGGTTAACTATGTTTTTCTGTATCTCTTCTCTGCATTGAAGAAAGACACATTTTATCATTTTTAACATTTAAAAAAAAATAACATTTCTGTTTTTGCATTTTTAGGTACCTTTTCTGGACCAACACGAATATTAAGGCTCCAAGCATAGAAAGATCAAATTTGGATGGATCCAACCGCACAGTCATTGTCAGTAAAGAACTGCATGCACCATTAGGCGTGGCTGTGGACCAAGCTGAACGCAAGCTTTATTGGTGTCAGGAACTAGAGGGGGTGTACTTTTCAATTGAAAGAAGTGATTTGGATGGTGGTAATAGAGAGATCATGCGATCAATGCATCAGCAACCATTCACCTTATCAATTGGGGTTGATTTCATTTATTGGGCAGATTGGACTAACAATGCTCTCTGGAAGAAGGGCAAAAACCATCTTAATGAAGGTATTGTTGAAATTAAGATTTCCATGAAACTACAATATATCCATTACCATTTATAGCACTAATTTTTTCTGTTTGTCAACTCTCAGGTTCTGACCCCATCAAGGTTTATAGCTTTTCAAGCACACCGACAGGTTTGGTAACATTTGTGGATGGAGAGGCAAAATCTGATGCGGAATGCCGTGCCATAATAACTACTTATGAAACTAGAAAATTGGAGGCAACTACAGTCATCACAACAATTGAAACCGAAGTTGTAACTGAAGCTGATTGGAATGATGGTATGGTCAATGATGAATTCTGTCTACACAATGGTGCTGTTCTGATAACCAAGGATAGTAGACCGGTATGCCGCTGCCTCCCAGGATACACAGGGGAAAGGTATAGAAAACTGCAATCTCAAGCTTTGATACAGAATGTGGAACTAAGGTTGACAATTTTATAACTCATGTTTTTTTTATTTTTCAAAGATGTGAAATTGAGATATGCTTCAATTACTGCCTTCATGGGACTTGTTCAATGAATAAGCAGCATGGAGGAGCAGCGTGTACTTGTGATCCTGGCTACACAGGAGATCGATGTGAACAGAATTTATGTTCTGAATTTTGTCTTAATGGAGGGCATTGTGCAATTGTTGAGGGGAAACCATCATGTGACTGTCATGAACCATTTAAGGGTGATAGATGTGAAGTTACTAGCAAGCTCTGCCGACTTTATTGTGAAAGTGAGCTTGCAATGGCAACTTCACAGGCTGATTCTGAAATGCAATCACTTTGTGTGTAAGTTACTGTCAAACATTCAGCGTTTTTGTTTTTCTTTAAAGAAAATTTCCTATGTCCTGTCACTTATTAATTATTATTTTGTAGATGCCGGCCAGTCAGAAAAAATGAATATCAGCTTGATGGTTTTAATGGTACAGCATTTATTGTCCCCGATGGAACAAACCAAATGTCTTTGAGGACTGATTCATCTCTAAGCAATGAAACTAATTCTGCCTTATTGATTGCATCTGGCTGCATTTGTCTCCTATTGCTTTTGGCTGTGGTAAGCATCAATAACAGAACTAATTTTTAATAATTTTTCAAAATTTTATTTTACAAGGTTTTTATTTTTTCTATAATATAATCCATGTTTTCAGATTCTTCTTGTTTACAAAGTCATAAACCTCCGTAAGCGACCTCGAGTCAAGAAACGTTTTATTGGCAGCAAAACAGTCACTCCCACTCCCTTAACTAATCGTCCCAGTCCTGCTACTGATCAATGTGAAATTAATATTGAAAACTGCTGTAATATGAACATTTGTGAAACGGTAAGCCAGAAGTCCCCTTATAAATAGTATAATTAGTGCTTGTCTGTTACGCTAAAATATGATTTATGCTTGGCCACTGATGTTTAGATTTCAAACATTTTTCTCCATACTCCAAAAGTAGTCAAATTGGCAAATGACCAATGGTAATATAATTTGGTCATTTGCAGCCATGTTTCGAGCCTAATCTTCGGACACCACGGCCGGGCTCCAAAAGAGAAGAGAAAAAGACACTTTTGGACAGCATGGAGAATTCGCAAGGTGGATCACATGATGACTTGTATTAACATAGTTACTCTGCCTAGTCACTATTTCTGACAGTTTTGTTAATTGTCTTAAAACTCTGTGTAGAGAAGTTCAGGGCATCAAAGGACACTAGCCTTGTATTAAAAATGATTTCTAAGAAAAAAAGAAAGAAACTGCCTTTTAAAGTGTTCAGATGATAATAAAAGTAAGTGAATATTCTCATAAGAATGAAATGTTCATTGTGATAGCAAAATAAGTAATGGTGGTGTGGTGCAAAGGGATGTGATGACTGTTATCAGTCCTGTGATTAGTTATACATTGTAACAAATGCTCTACTCTGGATTTGCTGAGGAGCTATTGCTCAAAAGATAATGGATGACCTTTCGTTTTTGTGTAGGTTTGTGTTTAATTCTGTGATGTTAGGCTTTGGTATACTTAAAATTATTTAGGCTGCACAATTGATTGCTGCTGTAAGTAGTTTATCAGTTTTCTCTCATTTTTTTAAATTCAAATAGCATTGCCAGAGTAAAGCATAGTTTTCAATCACGGGTTGAGAACCGATGCCTGATACCAAATAAAATATTATATCTTATATTTATTTAGGAACGATCTCGGAGCTGTAGCAAATAAATCCCCTTTTTTTTTCCTTCAAAATGACAGGCAGTTCTCAAAGGTTTTGTGCAGCTTTGCTTCAAAGTGGTTCATTCAGAGAGTATGTTTGAATTGCCATGCGTTCTGTGTTATTCAGGCAGTACAAGCTGTTCTTTGTTTCTGAAGTCAAGTTCATTGTTGGCACTTGTAAGCAAAGTCCATGGATTGTTTGCAGGTCTAATTATATTTGTTATGCTTGTTTTCTTGCAATGCTTAGCACATTTCCTTTTTACCTATTGGTAATTATTTGCAGGGTTTAATTTAATCTCTACAGTTAATTGTAGAGTCCTTTGTATGAAGTTCCCACCTTAACTTCTGTTCATAGTCTATTTTATGTACAAAATAGAAAGATTGTATTTCGTATTTCCCTCTAGCTGTAAGTGTGTGTGTGTGTATGTGTGTGTGTGAGAGAGTGTGTGACCAATTGTTAAAGTTTGCCTGCTTTTTGTAAAAGAACATGTGGCATAGTTTTTCCATAAATCTCTGGCTAGTGCCAGCTTCCACGATGCATTGAAGCCATATGCTAATCAATGAACTATATTTCGACTTAATTCTTTAAAAGCTGAGCAGAACTACATGTGAAATCCCAGAACTAAGGACCATTGTTACAACTGTTCCATTTTGTACTGCTTTCAGCCAGTTCTTACCAGTAACCAATGAACCAATTTTTCCTCCATGGTTGCATCTGTATTTAAACTTCCATCACCATTTATGTGCCGTCAGGGTACTTATAGTGTCTGTTTCAGGCTCTCCAGAATACAGTAATTTTCATTTGACTGTTAGTCTGTTATATTGCATATTTCCAGTAAGCAATCGCTTAATGAGTATGCTCTAAATTATTATTAGAAATGCCACTGCTTAGTACAATACTGTTTTTCTGCACCATTCTGGTGTTTATTTCTTGATTTTTCCATTTTGAAGTTTGGACTGATAAGCGTGATATGAATGATCATTTAATGATCATTTGTTTGCCCTTGCAATTTTTGTTTACAAAATTTATAAAAAGTGTCTTCTTCTGTTCGTTTGTGAAAATATTTTATTGTTTTGAGGATCTTTGGTTTTATAATTGGTTCAAACCTTCAAATTTAAAAATGACTTTAAGCTCCATACTTTCTTTTTGAAAGTATTCTTTGTATTGAAACTCAATTGCTCATTTGGTGTGGAGATATCTTCATAATAATAGTTTAAGGAGAGTCTTCCCCTATTGTTTTTACTTAACCTAGTTCTTATCCGTTTTAAGACAAAGTATTGCTCACACAATATTGCTTAGTTAATGTCTTTAGAATTGTCATGTCGAGGAAAGTCCCATGAAAACGACTTTAAATGCCAATACGAATCCATTGTTAATCTCAGGATGGATGTTGAAAACTACAAAGTGCTGCTTAAGATCTAATGATAGACTTCATATCCAATGTTGTCTTGTGTGATCCTTGTTCAAGAAATTTTGAAAGTAAAGAGGAGTTCAAAAGTCCTATTTAGTATATTGATGAAGATATCTAATTTCATCAGTAGCATATGATGCTTCTCTACTTAGTACTGATGCCGTGAGGACTTATGTTATATTTGTGATATTTGTAGTCTTTTGTATGATGTTATAGTATGGACACTGTAAGTTAGTTTTCCTGTAATGTTTAGATTTTTAATGCAAGTGCTTAGATTATTAGTTACCATTTTGTGAATTAGTTTATGTTAAATGTAAATGAATCAGGTTGGATTTCTAACTCTTACATCTGTGCTGTGACTAGCCATGTTTGGATAGGTTTTAATGAAGTAGTCTACATATTTGAAAGAACATGTGGGATTCTGCTGTGCCTCATCTGTAAATAACTTTTCATACATATTTGTTTTGCTCATCACCATTATAATTTAAACTGTGAGGTGCCAAGTGCTTCCTTTGAACTTGATTTTACCTATTCAATATCATCATGACAGAATAATTATCACAGTCTATTTTCTTACATTGTAGTTTTGGCCCTTTGCATATCCCAAAGCAGCTATCCTTAATGGTAACGGTACTTCAATAGTAGCATGTAACAAAGCATTTTGCTGCTTTATTGTATTTACATCTCTTTCAAAGACTACATCTAAGCGTTCCTCTTAAGCGTTCTTATTTATTTATCATTTGCCATCAAGGCTGTTTGAAAGACTGATGAATGCAGGTCCGTATTGTACCCCTGAGAATGTTTCCCTGCTGGGTTAGGGCTTCTATCTGCACAAAGTCTTCTGATTTCTAATTTGAGCAGATATGTACAGCAATGCTAAATGTCTTCTGCAAATCTGAAAGCGAGGTTGCTTTTGGTGCATGGCATTCATTCTTTAGGAATGATTGAGGCTTGCTTGATATGGTAAAAGTAAACAGCTTAACTTAATTGTGCTGTGTGATGGTCATATTTGAATTGTAATTAATGTTAGTGAAACCAAGGATATTTTCTGTTAATGAGAAATATACTTAATATTTGTACATATTGTACTTGTTTTACTTGACATCCTATACTCTTTTGAAGGAAGCAGAAGGAATAAAATCTGCAGAACACACTTCAATAAAAAATATATATTTCAAAACCCAAATATACTAAATAAAAATTGGAAATGTCTTTTCCAACATATCACACATAACTGCTGAACTTAAGACCCCAATACTTGGTAAAGGTCTAAGATTGTATCAGGAATATGAGAAGATAATGTCTGTCGGGACAGACCAGATACTTTGATAAAAGCATCAAGAAAGTGCAAGGCAGTCATGACTTCAAGTGGGAGTTCAGTTGGTGCTTTGCTACCACCCCTGTAAAATAATATATCCAATAAATTCAGGCCTTCACTTCAGCTGAAAAAGGGGGGGGGGGGGGGATGCACTTACAGAGATATGGCATCAACATGGGATTTGATGAATTGACTAGTGTATAGAAGAAACTGTTTGGTCACTTCCGGATGAAACTGACGAAGTAATGTTTGCACACCTAACACAAGGGCCACTCCATCAAGAGGTTCTTGTGGGCGTTTGCATGACAACCCCCTAATGACAAAATTAAAAAAAATTAAATGTTGGAATTGTGAGAAAAAGCACCACCAGATACACTTGCCATTAACACTCACCAACACTGCGTACATAAGATAGTTTTTGCAACTGAGATAAGACAAACAGAAAGCAAAGTAAAGCAAAATATGGTAAATTTCTGGTGGTGACATAAATCTTGGCCCATGGATCTCCCATGCCAGCCCAATCAAGATAAGTGGCAAATTCAAACATCAGTGGTGAGTCTCCTTTAGGGTATGGCCGAGCAGGGTCTCTGTAGTGAGCTTGGACATCTGACAATAGCGCTCTGAAATCATATTTAATAAAAAAATTTACACAAACAAGTTCCAAACACACAAGATAATTTGTTTTAAGAAGTACTTACAAATTCATGTTGCCCAGAGCAGCAGCAAGGTGTTTAGAATCAAAGCGGCATGCAACATTGAGCTCATAACCAATGTGTTTGCGTAGCAGCTGCATTTGTCCCACTTTCAAAACCCACTCTAAAATTTGAGGCCAAACTCTTTGTGCTCTACTCCAATGCTGAGAGTACCAGCGAGCTGGATTGCCTAAAAGATTTTAAAAAACTTAAAGAAATAATACAAAGCAACCTATGTTGACAAATTTAAATGAAAACATAGGAACTTTTTTTTTTTTTTTTTTAAAGATTAGTTGCATCAAAAGAGACACCTTATACACATTATCAGTACTTACTCACAACTCCAGTTGCAGGAGCCAATCCCTTGGATACTGTTCCAAACATTTCCAACCATGCTTTGTCTTTCAAAACACCCTTATGTAAAGCACCCAGTAAATTCTGAAACAAGACAAATTTTTGAATTAGTAGTAAAGTAACCTTATGAGTGAAAGAGACTAAACACAGTCAAATCCAAATAATGCTCCACCTGTATTTCTGTGACAATCATAAAAGACAGCAGTTTATCAAGGCCAGTTAAACCAGCAATGCCAAGTGACTTATTGATTTTTGAAAACACCTTCATGTTTATTACTTCTTTATGTGTTTTCAGGTCGTACCAAGTTGTCATATGCTCAACATAAATTGTTTGTCTGTAAAAACAAAAAAACAGTAAATTTTGAACAGAAACATCAGAAATTAATTATACTGAACTTTCAAAATAAGAAAGAAACTAACTTTGGATCAGTTATTCGTATGAGCTCCCTTGCTAATCTCCCAATGAAATTTACAGAAATGGGGTCTTGTGATTGGGGTGGAAAACTGGGAATGGGAATGGCTCTACTTTGATGAACACTCTGCCAATCCTGCACTTTGGTGCGTAAAAATGAATTGCATTCTTGCTCAACATTATAACCCATCACACGTGATACTTCTTCTTGCCAAATACGGAGACCACAAATATTGACATAGTCTTGAATATATTCAAATGACCTGCGGTGCCCATCCATGGTTTCTCCAAGTGCCTCAAGTTTAGGTATTAACTCACTAATCTGTAAAATAATAATATAGTAAATAGTAATGAAGGTTCTGTTAGTTGTAGAAGATCACTAACTAAGATATTGCACAGAAGACACAAAAACCCTTACTTTAGCCTTAGGATTAAAAATTAATCCATTGTGCAGGGCTATGCTAATGTGCTTAACAAGCTCTCTACGAATTCCATCCTCCAATAATTGCTTTGGATCAACCCTTATTATTCCCACCAGGGTACTTTTCATGGCAAGTATACCTTCAGTTAGCACTGATACTGCATGAGTTAACCTAGCGACCTGCATTCAAAAGCAATATTTTACATCACATTGTACGGTGAGATAGTTTGCAAACACAAACACAGCATCTACAATGCAAAGTTATGTACTTCTCGTCGGTCATCCAGCTGCGCAAAATCTTTTAGTCGTTCTTTCTCCAGTCTTGTTGGTAGTTCTTTTATGACATGGGTCTGCAGATGAACTATTTTCGCCATTAAGCCAAACATTGTTTCTGGTATCACATGCAGAACTGTTCGAACATATGCAACAAGTTCACCAGAATAGTATCTTGATACAGATACTAAATCAGCCGAGCGAGCTTGATTAATCCGCAGTAAAGGTGTCTCCAAAGCTGACGAAAGCTGAAATTCAAATACTAGTCTCTTTTCAGAAGTCCATATTTGAAAATAAAGAACACATTCAAGACACAAAACTTTGACTACACCAACCTTCAAAAATGTTGCTCTCAGTTTAATTACTAATCCAGGATCTTTTTTGATACCCTCTTGCATATATTTAGTATATGATTCAACAATCTCCCAGGCATAACTAAGGTCTGCAATCATCTGCAGGGTTATTAAAACCTCCTCCTTGATGTTTCCAGCCCGCACCATATGATGTAGATGAGTCCGAGTGTCCAAAAGAAATTGTTTCACTTGCATATTTGATTCCAATTGGTGAAACTCTGTCAATATACACAATTGCAGATCTACATCATACAGCAGAAGATGAGGTTGTGAATAATGAAACTGCAATGAGAACATTACCTTGCACTTCATTTAGTGCTTCAATCATTTGAGCAATCTTTCTTCCTGATGCGGTAGCTTCCTCGTGTTTTAGAGAATCTATTTGCTTTTTCATTTCAGAAAACCACAGCTGCAAGTTTTCTGAAAATACGAAACACATGTTATGGTTTACATTCCTTACTGGTGCAACTCAGGGTGGACTCACCATTTTTGACAACTCGTGTAAGTGGTTTAGTCCCAGAAAATACTTCAGCAAGCTCTTGCATTCTCTCCACTGCTTCTCTTTTATCGTTGTTCCAGCGATCACTTTTCTCTGAAAGGAGCTAGATAGATATGGAAATTAAGTTTTTTCCAGATAAAAGCACCAAAAATAACAAACTAGATTAAATGCTACCTTTCGGAACAATTCCTTGAATTTCAGTTCAAATTGTGCCGTATTCAGCAATAATTCAAAGACCTGTAAAGGGTCATACTTGGCATCCAATATAACCTGATCACGAACTTGACGACATCGTTTGTTTGAGTCAGCAACTGTATGAGGATAAATCATGATAAACAAATAAGAAAAAAGGAGTATTGTTTCAATGGACAATGCACAACAAACACACATCACTATGTACTGAAAGTCTGAAAAACTTAAATGCTAATCTACCAGAGGGAAGGGCTGCAGTGTGAAGCATTAACCAGCGTAGAGTCACATTGCATTCACGAACTACATTCACCACTTTATTCACATGATCCAATACAACATCTTCGTTCAGTGCGCCTTCTTGAAGAAGCTGACGAGTTTGATTTATTAATTTCTGAAAGGAATAATATCTTTGTTTTCATAAAAAAAGTTTTGATGATGAAAGATAGACTATGTTTCAATCTTTCTACTCACCTGAAGTTTGGAGGAATATCTTGAAGCATGTTCTTTAATGTTTACCGGATCTAATGTATTACTTAAAGCTGTCTTTGCTGCTTTGTATGGTTCCCACCAATCCAAGAGGTTGATTGTAATTCCCATGTAAACACTTATCACCTTTAACACAAACACACAAACAACAACAACAAAAGTATAATTACATTTATAAAATTTAGACGAATAATATTTGTAGTACTCCAAGTGCACTGACCCAGTTGTCAGGGAAGTACTTGTCAACTACTTCTCGCATCTGAGCAGTTTGGGAATGAAGAATATTGGGGGCGAAGAACAAGCATATAAAGAGCATTGCTGCTTGACTGGCCAGAGCAGTACTACGATGTTCTGGGAAAGGATAGGCTGACATTTGATGGTAAATGTCATCGGACCTCAGACAACCAAGTACAACACTCACATAGACTTCAGGTAAAGAAACACGCCTGAAAATAAAAGAAAGCATTACTTGAGTGAAGTCATGGCAATCATTCACACGAACTGAAATGAATGCTCACCTAAAAAAATCCTCTGGGTAGTTAGGAGGACGTTTGGCAGTAGCTGCTGAACTATAACCTGTTGAGCGCAACAACTTACAAACATCGTCTATATTACTCCCATGTGATGACCTTTCAGCACTGTATCGATAGTATGACACCAACATGCGCTCACGCACAGTCCCATCTATGTGGTAATCAACAACCAACAACATAACACCATAGAGGTACAAAGCTTCACACTGTTAAGAAACATTAAGCTTCAATGTTACACTGTCTACGAGCATGATACCATTTATTGTAAAACTACACCATACCATTAATTGCTTCCCTTCATCGCATTGAATAACACTCTCCAATGTTTGTTGAATGTACAGTCCTTCATCCAAGTCAGCAAGGAATCTGTTTAAATCACCAACATACTGATGAACACTTTCCAGGGCTAGGTAAAATCGAGTTAATATTTCAGAATAATTTTCTCTGAATTCTTCATCTAAATCCTGCAACTGCTGTTTCAGAAGAGAGCAAATGTTAATTCACATTGAATTGACGGTAACACGGCAGCTTCATTATCCGGCATTGTTGCTTACTGCATTAGCTTCGATGCGGTTCTCAAAACTGTCTGTTGTCTTAAAATAGATGAAGTCACATATAATTTCACCATATTTCTGCTGATCTTGCTTAGTATCCAGCCTTTAAAAGCAAATTTAAAAAAATAAAATAAAAAAACACAAATTATCAACTTGCTGTTCCTTTGTGAAAGGTCAAGGTGCATATAATTCAAAGTGATCATACTTGAATACAGGAGGAATGAAGTCTTTCAAGCGTAATAGCTCCGCAATAATCGCATTTCCACGAGATACAAGGCGGACAACATTCTGGCCACAAGGATTATTTTCAGCAAGGAAGTCTGCCATAACTGCTTTGTATTCTTAATTTAACTAGTTCTGCTGCTGAAAATAAGTTACAGCATCCTGTAACAAAGCATGAACTGATATTGACACAAGTAGAATCTTGCAAAACAGAATGTGTTTATCACAAACTGCTGTTCTCTTCCACACTGTAATGTAATGTAATATTTTGAATGATATAGACTTTAGCTCGCTGGTTGTTGGCAGTGTGTTAATAGATGGTCAGCAGATTAAAAATGCACTACATGACATAAGAAGTTTATTTACAAAAACAGATAAACATACAATCATCAAATATGTGGAGACATGCACAGCTTGCACACCACACAAAATCTTAGGTCATGGTTAAAAGGAGATGCAATACTCCGACATCAATCATCATCATCATCATAATCATTAACTACATCAAGTACCCTTCTAATGTTTTCCCTGTCCTGAGGAGCAAGGTCATAAGACAATGGATTGTTGGATTTTAAAATTCCAGAATTAGTGTGGTAATTGGTGTGGGAATTATGTTGCCACCTCTGGCTCCCATTTTTGTTTAAAAATCCCCAATCACAAAGCAACTCCAAACAGGGCATTCTGGGTTGAACATGGTCTCTATAATATTGTAAAATGCCATCTGAAAGAGTATTATACCTAAGATTTAAATTTTTTAGGTTTGGCAAATGAGAGGCTATCAGTTCTAAATGTCTTGACCTCAGACAAGTCATGTGGTGAATACTTAATTTAATCAAGCACTGAGGAAAATGTGATATGATGAGCATTAATCGGGCTGGGGAATTGCACCCCGAGGAGAGAGTGAGGCATTCTAGGTTGATACAAGCGTTAAGAAGAGTAAGAGTTAAGTTTCTTTCATCATCAAGTATATTTACTAAGGTCAATTCTCTTATGCCCCAGAATTGGGGAGTGTCATTGACCCATTGAAATAAAGAAGCATATGGTATGGCTAAGGATAGACAATCTACACGTAAATAATCTAAATGTTTGTAAGATGTCCCAACAACATGTAATGCATTTAAATAATTGAGACTTTTAATGGCCTTAAGACACATTTCACAAATTTTTAATTTTTCAATTCTAGAGAGAACAAACTTGTTTTCAATCACACTGCCTGTCCGGAGATCAAAGACATTCACAGGTAAAGACAGTTTCTTTAAAGATTGAGCTCTTTTTTCTAGGATGGATAGAATAAAAACCTGCCATGGATTGTGCACCACAGAATTATTAGAACTTGCCTCCTGTCTGATAGTAAAGCCACTAACATCCAATACTTCAAGATTTTCCCAACCATAACAAAATAAGTCATTATTTAAAAATTCGCAACTTAAATATCCTCTTAATATAAATGTTTGAAGTTTCCTCATCTTATTAAAAATTTCAAAAATAGCTTCATGTGTGTCAGATGTAAAGTAGGAGTCATCCAGGTACATGTCCAATTCTTTTAAGTCATTGCAATACATTTTAAGAATGCTCAATTTGTGACCCATTGGTAATGCAGGACTTGGGTAGAAGCTGAGATACTTTACAGAAGCAGAGCTCGACAAAATAGACTGAACGGTCTTTGCGTCTATATTTTGAAACATATTTATCTCCAGCTTTCCAAGAAGAGGGGCAAATAAGATAGTGTTTTGGAACTCTAAAATACATGAATCTTTATACACAAGAATCGCATTGTCCCATAATACAGGGTCTTTGGCAATAGCCAGCCATCGTACACAAACTTTGGTCACTCGACATGCAATATCTTCAGGTGACAGATGAGAAAAGATCAGAACAACCAATTCAACTGGCAGTTCATTGAACATGTCCTGCAGACAACATAAATCAATTAATACTAACTTTGTTCATATTTGTGGCTTATTCCTTACATAAACAATATGGATTGGCCTCGAGCATCTATTCATTGACAGTGCCAGACCATTTTCCATATGACATGGTTACTGTGTCATATTGGAGTAAACAATAATCCCACCCCCTCAAAGCAAAAAAACAAAATGGATAACGAATTCCGATTTGTATCGTAGCAAATCCATCGCTCTACCCGTGTAATATTATTACCTGTTCTTCCTTCGGCTGGCTCAGTGGACCAGTGGCGGCTCTATTCATTATTCACCTTCGTTTGAATATAAAGTCAAAACCGGTCAATGCTCTTATTAAGAAACTGTCAATTATTTCTCTTGGAATTCGGCAGACTGCAAGTGTAAATTAAGTAATATTTAAGCAAATCAAATGAACTTCAAGTAGAGACCACCCTACACTCCCACTGACATAACCAACAGAGGGGAGAGGGAAATGGAAGGGGGGGGGGGATGGGCGGAGAGAGGGCTAGCCAACGCTGCCAGTGTTACCAGATTGAACCTTAAACCACGAATTGGGCTATTTTGAAGGACGAAATAAAGGCAAAAAGTAATATCAAATAGCTCAAAGTAGCCCAATGGGCTTAAGGTATCATTTTAGTGGTTTATTTTTTCGTTACTAGTTGGTATACCGAAACCGATGTCAACAAAAACAAAACACAACCGCCCTCAATCAGATGCAGACGGATCCGATAGAGACTGATTTTCTCATTTTAATTTGCAACTCTATCTTTCGATGAAATTGTCCAAGAAGATCATTGAAAGAAATTTAAAAGAATAGTTTTACTGGTGCAACCAGTGCTGGCTGTTGAACTGTTAAATTCTTGTCTGAAATGATTTGTGATGTTGATGTATGGGTCTAGCAGAAGTACTTTACCACCTATTGCCTTTTAAGTAAACGTAAATAATAAAATTGCTGACATGCCGATCGATTTAAATATCAAAACGGGATCAATCGTTTAGTGCGGTCTTTGGATTTTTTGTCGCTGTCATGTCTTGATGTGTTCAGTGATGCGTTTGGGGATTTATGTGAAGCACGAACCCATCCCTATAACCTCCCTCGCATTTAAAGTATTTGTCGCTGCGATATACGTGAGCATTGCCTAGCTGATGGCCGATACACCAAAAACCTCGTGCATTCGCGTAAGTACGCGGAAGCTTGCTAACCAGTCTCAGTGTACAACTGTAACTGCCTTCTGTATTACATTTTCTCACCAATGATATTTAATTTAAAATTGGTCATTCTTTTATTTTCCTGCAGCTAGAACCTTTCATCCATCAAGTTGGAGGGCACTCCTCAATGCTATGTCTTGATGAAGCAACGGTCTGTAAGCCGCTGGTGAAAAGAGAGCTGCAATTTTATGAAACATTGCCTGAGGCTGTGAGCAAGTTCACCCCGCATTTCTATGGAGTAATTCAAGTAAATGTGCAGCCTGAAGAAGAAGGCTATGTCACTCTTACAGCAACTCCTCCCAAGTTTTACAAACCAGTATCCTCTTCACCAACTCGGAGGTCTGTATTTTATTTATAGAAATCTGGTCTGGTCTTTGCAGACGCCAGTTAACAATTCATAAAAACAAACAAATTTGCACTTTTTCTTCATATAGAGTTCGTCTGAGAAGAACAGGTAGTATTGAAGTCAGTCATGATGATCATACGCTCTTTGAAGAGGATTCACTGGATGGGGAAACCAGGCCAAACAATACTAGCCTGGCCCTGAATCCATGGGTACTGAAGTGTCATCGAGATCATCTGAGCACCATTATTAAAACATGTACCACACAAAGTATCCTTTAAGAAATGAAATTGTAAACTGTGACACTTACACATTTGTGCTGTGTAAAGTGTCATCCTGAAGTAGATAGAGGACCCTTTAGGGAAATTCTGTCCTCACAGCCATTATTGCTGCATTGAGGGCTAAAGGTCAGGTCTAACTGTAAATTTGTATTCAAACTATCTTAGCTGGAGATTAATTCTAATTTCTATTGATTCTTACCTTCCTTAACATTGGTTGCCAGATTTCATTCTTTTAGAAAATGTAGCTTCTCGGTTCACATACCCATGCATTTTAGACCTTAAAATGGGAACCCGTCAGTATGGTGATGCTGATACTTTAGCGAAAAAGCAAAGTAAAATGGTCAAAGTTGTTAGTACCACGTCTGCTAAACTTGGTGTTCGTGTGGGAGGAATGCAAGTGAGTTTTCTAATTTATGATCTTTTTAAAATCTTCTCTCTCCGAACAACTAGGAAATACTTAGTTATCATGATGTGTTTTGCAGGTTTATCAAACAACTACTAGACGGTTTCTGTGTAGAAATAAATTATATGGGCGGAGTCTCTCTGTTAATGGATTCACACAAGCTCTTTGTAAATTTTTGCACAATGGGAAGCGAATTCGTATAGATGTTGTACCACCATTAATTAGAAGGCTAGAAGAACTGCTGGAGGTTCTGCATAGACAAGAGGCAGTCCGATTTTACACTGCATCTCTCCTTCTACTGTATGAAGGATTAGATATGTCTGATAGTTCTGAGAGTAAAGGAGCTGATGCAGGTAAGAACGATTTTTTTTTTCCACCTTTTTGGCTAAAATTTAAAACTATGTAATTTGATTATTAAAATGCTGACTTTGTATTTCAAGATATGCAAAAGAAAAGTGGCTATTGCCAGTTTAAGTTTGAAGAAGCAGTCGAAACAAGGTCTCAGGATGAAGCCACAAAGATGTCACCTGGAAGTACATTGCATTCTACTGTTTCACCATCTGCTCAAGACATGGAAAGTATTGTCAATGCATTTGAAGAAGAACGTCAACGGTCTGAACGCTTACGACATCGACGTAGCAGTAGCTGCATGGCATTAAACGACATCTTATCAAGCAATTCAAATCTCTCCTTACCTTCTTCTCCAAGTCCACTGTTACCTACTGTCCCTGTTGAACCTGCTGTTGATGTACGTATCATAGACTTTGCACACTCAACACACCAAGGTTTAGCTGACCCTGTCTCTTATTCAGGACCTGATTCAGGATTTATTTTTGGATTAGAGAATATGATATCTATCTTGAAAAACATTGAACGAGACAATGGATAGTTGTTAATAGAATTTTGTTTTGCTAGTGCTGCATTGCAAATTTCCTGATGCATCCAAGAAAGCAGAGGCTGGAACTTCAATAAGTCTTTCCAAAAAGGTTTTTTTTTTTTTACTCAGTTTAATATTTATGACCCATTGTACTAAACCATGCACACATCACAGCACCATTCTATTCTTGAATCTTGGAGCTTTAGAAATGTATTCTAGACATCATCATGGTCAAAGACAGTGCTTTGCCATCTGTCTTGTGAGTGTGATGGCAATGAGAGCTATAACCAGCTTTTCTTGTTAGAATTATTTCCCCATCAATTACCAGCTTCTGATATTTTTTTAGTGAAAGTCATTACTGTCATTTAAACTACCAGAGTATAGTAATTTTGTGTTTTATATGTTGAAAACCTAGACTGCCAATTGCTCAAATTGTCATTACCTGAACGGTTACAGGACTTTTCTTTGTACTAAGAAGTCTTACAAGTTTTGAAACTTAAACAGATAATTAATTTTCTTCAATGTTATTAACTTCCTCACATTGTTTAGTGGGTAGAAAGGAGATGCTTCCTATGACTACAATGAGGTGTATCACAAGAAACTCCTGAGAAGAAAGATATGTATGGAGTATATAGCCAGCCATAAACTTCACCCATTTTATATTCACCTGAACAACATAGTAATTTCAAAAACCCAACTGGAATAATGATCTATATTTTTGCTATAATTGTTTGTTGAATATTAATGTACAAATATCCAATCTCGTTTTAGGTGCAATGCCTGGAATAACCCTGTTTGGTTTACAAGTTTTTGTACATTGCTTTCTAGTTGCAGTCCAAAGTAGTGATCCAAAATACTTTAGCATTGAGATATTGAGATCATAAACCAGGACAAAGCCATCAATAAAAAAAAATTATTGACCATAGATTTTACACTAGTTCAAACACATAGTAAGCTTTTCAATACGTATCTCCAACATTCCAATAAAAATATACATACGTAGAATGAAATTTACCTTTTCAATTATGTGCTTGTCCAGGGTAGATAAATTAATTTTGTGTGCCCACTGCTACTGGCATATAATTTAAGTTTCTTTAAAAATTTAATTGGTGTTGTTATTTAGAAGACTGTGCTTATGTCATCTATTAGGCAACTCATGCATGTGTTACAAAGTAATATTTATGCTTTGGCACAAGCACTGTCCACGCAAAGCCAAAGAATATTTTCTCACAACTGAGTGTATTTTTCTGTTTCCTTAACAGTTCTTGAAAGCACATGATTATCTCATTGTAATTTTGTAATAATTTACAAAAACCTTGCTTCCATGTACATTGCATGTCCCTATGCATTTAACATTACTTTATTGCTTTAATTTTGTTCATGTCAATTTCTTCTGAGAGGAATGTAAAATCTATCTTGACTACAAGGATATTTCTATATCCAATATAATTGTAATACAGGGCTTTATATAACATTCCTTTGAAGTTCCACATTTTGTTTGAAGCTCTCTAACTGTTGTGGCCTGAAAATACTATACTCAAGGTATTCTTAACACCTAAATTGAAATTTGATGTGGGGTGCTGCAACTTATCGATCAACATTCTCAATTTGCATTGAATGCACTCTTAATATGTCAAGCCACCAATGATTTGATATGATGAATGCCATATATGGTATGTTGTACATTTATGATCTTGCACACTGCACAACAGAAATGACCATAAGTTTTATCAAAGCTTTCACACTAACCCAAAACTAATATATTTGTAGAATAGATTTGAGTTCCTTTTGGCCTATTATGCTCTTGACCATAAAGAAGATCAAATCATTCATACTGAGAGGATTCATGGCTGCTCTCAGACACCTTGAGATGTGTTTCGACCTTTAAGGAGGAAAAACCAATACTGAAGTCGAGACGTTTTCAAAATTGTTGTTTCCCTAACTTGAGCAACTTATTTCTTTGTTCCAAAAGTTCAGGAGGTACAAATAAGCAACCCCATTGAACTTTGTTGATTTTGGATGAGAAATGATTGCCTTCAAACTTAAATCTTGTATCGTAACTTATGGAACCCAGATGTAACTCTGAAGCTGGGTTGGAATTGTTTGAAAAATTGATCTGAAGTCCACTTATTTTCCAAGTCTTAGGAGGACAGTTAGTGTTGACATAAAAGATTTAAGTAAGTAGTTTAGTAAAGTCTATTTTGACTGATAGAAAATGTGTTAATTCTTAGCTGCACACAAAATGAGATTTTTTTTTTTTTTTTTTTTTTAGCCTTGTAAGATTTTGTGGTTCCTAACATGTGAAGCTGTGGTAGGTATGTTATTATTTTGTTGATTTGTATACTGTACAGTGTTTTCTGAATCATCATATATATTGTTTAACTTCATTTACACTGTTAAGTAATAACAAATTATAAAACTGTTACAACAAACATATTTCAAAATAAAACTGTTTTAACAAACATGTTTCAAAATGAATCTTTTCTTTTTCTAGTTGGTCAGATTTTAACATTTTCTACACACATCCCTCAATATCATTGAAAAATAACAACGTCCAGCCTACATTGTGAAGAAAGACAGTGAACTACATTGCTCTCAGTGAGCAGAGGACACAGTGCCACTTTTATCTACATTTAAGCCTTCATGCTGCAGTAACCATACCTTCACTAAATTTCTGCATCCTCCTGAATATTTTCCCACTTTTTGTCCACTTTTTACAACTCGATGACATGGAACGATGAGTTGAAATGGATTTGCTGCCATAGTGCTTCCAACTGCTTGTTGTGCACCTGACAGGAGAAATGTATTAAAAAGCCATGATGATTATTTTGAAGGATTTCATAACAACATCCTGAATTGTAAATTGTAGGAATGCTTACCAGAGGTTCCAGCTAGGGAGGCCAATTCTCCATAAGTAATAGTTTTTCCGACTGGTACTGATTTGGCCAAACTCAACAAGACTCTGTCTCTAAACTTGGCACCTAAAATTATTAGTATCAAGTATTAACAGGAGTGAATATGTGGTAACTTTCTCTTCACAATTCAACATGACAAACAACATACTTCCTGGTGCAATAAGGCACAACTGTGGAATGGTGAGCTGCGAAACGTTTTGCAGATCATGAAAATATGATGACAGCCAACTCATGCAATCACTGACGCACAATTTTGCTTTCTCATCTCGAGGACATTCACTTATAAGCGTCACCTGTTTACTACAAACAGTGACATGGAAAAATTGGTGGAAGATTACTGAGCACATCATTCATTAAAATTGTATTCTGTGAGACAGTATGACCTTAAGCCTAAGTGCTATTTTGATAAATGATTGGGCTTGGTCCATTCCTGCATCAAATAGAAAGCGAATATCGAACAAAAAAGCATAGTTAAGATAACAATACCTGGGTTCTGGAATGAAGTTTTCGTCCGTTATTTCACTGTTTTGGTAAATCATATGTAACCCTACTGGGCAAACACGCAACACCATTTCTCCAATTGGCGTAGATAGACGGACAGTCTCAATAGAGCGCTTCAGGCCATCGCCGCAGACTGAAGCTGTTTGCGTTCTCTTTTTCTGTTCCATTATGACCCTAGAAGACCGTCGCTGTGTATTTTTTTATTTCGAGCAGAAAACAGACAAAACTAACTTCACCTTATCGGCTAACTCTGACTGCTACAATGTTTTGGTTTTCAAATCTGAGCGGCTTCCGGAAACCCACAAACACCTGCCTAGCCAACACTGTACGGTAGGACCGTAAGACCCTAGGACCCCAGGGCCCTAGGTTTGGTTTCGATGGTAAGTTATGCCGCATGATTACAAAGGAATTATATTAAATCTGTTTATGTATTCTTGGAGTATTTTTGAGTTCGAATGTGGGCAGAACAAAAATTTTACTGAAGAAGTAGAACTGCGTAAGGTTTGACAAACTGAAAGCGCGGTCGTTGACTTCTGCTAGCTTTTGCGTCTGCTTTGCCCTGCCCCCTTTTGGGTTGTTGGGGTGGAACAAGAGGAGTTGTTTGGGCTGGTTCAGGACAAATAAGCGTCCTCCGTTCAGTGTACAAATGGATTTGAAAGGAAAAGTTGCGTTGGTAACTGGAGGCACAGGTGGCATAGGCCGTGCGTGCGTCGAAGAGCTTCTCAAACATGGAGCAAAGGTAAGCTGGACCGTGGAGTTGGGGGCGTCGACCCGAGGTGGTGCTTTTCATGTGATATGAAATAATTTTCCCCATATACGAACTAGTAACCCTAGCGATGCCAAGCGTAAATTTGTGAGCGCTCCACTTTCATATCTGAGAGTTACACTGTCAGCAATATAGTGTGAAACTGCTTCGGAGACCACATATATGTTTGGTTCTCAAAGTGCCAGTGCCTTGTACCACAATGTTTTTACCAGTCCAAATTGTCTATTAGATGCTTTTTTACAACACTTGTATGTTTGAAGAATTTCGTACCCTTCAGAAAAATAAAATAATGCTGTTGTTTTAAAGGTTTCCATATGTGACTTGAACATGGCAGAGGGAGAGCATGCAGTCAAACAACTAAGTCTGAAGTATGGGAAGGACAGAGTTCTGTTCTGCCAATGTGATGTCACTGATTATCCTCAGTTTGAAGGTGCGTTTTTTCCACTTTTATGCAATTAAATATGCTCTGTGTTAACTGCAGCATGAACACTCACAAGTACTTCATTTCAGTATGTTTTGAAAATTGCTTTTATTTTTCAGAATCATTCCAGACCACAATAGCAGCTCTTGGGGGTTTGGACATTGTTGTCAATAATGCTGGTATCATGAATGATCGGTTATGGGAACTGGAAGTTGATGTTAATCTTGTTAGTGTGTGAAGATTTCTAATTTTTGAAAATCACTATGTACGTCTTGTGAACTTTTCTCTGACTTTTCAGAATGGCTTGATTCGTGGAACCCTCTTGGCCTTGAGATTCATGGGGAAAGATAGAGGTGGCCGTGGTGGTGTCATTGTCAACATGGGATCTAATGTAAGCTTGAGACCTTATGTGAGCTTGCCAATATACACAGCAACAAAACATGCAATTGTGGGTTTTACGCGGGCTTATGGGGTATGTATTGATTCCATAGAAATGTTTTTATGTTGGTGCTTCTCAGAGTGTTCAGTTTCATATCCATTTTAACACTTGCCAATTTCAGGATACATATCATGCAAATATGACGGGAGTACGAATAATAGCTTTGTGCCCTTCTGCAACCGATACAAAGTTGGTTCATGATGTGAAAAAGCAATTGCTTTCAGCAGAATTTGAAAAAGCTTGGCAGAGGGATACAGCAAATTCGTTTCCACAAAAGTAAGAATACAACCTAATGTGTAACCAATCATAATTTTTTTAGAAGTTGATTTGTAACACCTGTTTGTTTCCTTCTTTACATCCAGAGCTGAATGTGTTGGAAAGGCACTAGTACAAATTTTACACAAAGCCGCAAGTGGAACTGTGTGGTCTGTTGAAAATGGGCAACCTCCATACCAAGTCAACTTTTCATAAGTGCCATGAAGCAGCAGAATTGATGAGCCAAGCAACGACATGTTACAGTGAAGACGTGGTAATTCTAAGGCCATTGCAATGATTTTTCTTAAATTTCCATGCTAGGATGTGACCATCAAATACCACATAGGGCAGTTTAAATAGTGTGGTCATTTACAACTCGATATGCACTCGGCGCTATAACTTCTCCTTTTAATAATGTAGAATTGGAAACCATCTTATTACCCATGAGAAAGTTTCTGCATAAGGTAATTTTATAGCAATAGGAATTGTTAAGTGGAGCTGGACTCGTTGCTTGAAATGTTCTTTTTCTTGCTTATTGTGATAATGTGTGTGGCGTACACACAGTTCGTGAGTGCCTCTTTAAAAAAACCAAATATGTCTGCTTGTACTTTATTGTTACCTAGTGGTGCTTTACACTGATTTCTCAACCCTCTGGTAGGTGCTGGAAGCTTTAATAATTGTGATACCTGTTACCATATTACCCACTAACAAGAGTGGGATATTTCCCACAAGCCAAACATTCCCATACTGGTAAAACTGTACTTAATTAGTAGTGTTTGAAATAAATAAAATATTGCCATGCCTTTTTGTGTCTTGTATTTGTGATATTTTTAACTTAGTACTGGTAAGAGGAGGAAAAAAGAATCACAGGCACGAATCAAACGTCTTAAAAGATTT
This sequence comes from Odontothrips loti, assembly GCA_038380765.1. Classification (NCBI taxonomy): domain Eukaryota; kingdom Metazoa; phylum Arthropoda; class Insecta; order Thysanoptera; family Thripidae; genus Odontothrips; species Odontothrips loti. Next base: position 10,823,323 of record CM076245.1, read on the forward strand.
ATTGGCTCAACGTGCATCCATATAATTCGTAAAATATTTTGTGGTTTTAACACTTTTAACGACACAACTATCCATAATCATGACGAAATCTACTAAATTTATTACATTGCGCTATAAACCTAGTGGCTAGAGTATTTACAAATTTGATGTTCCGTAAGGGAAAGGAAACACTACGTGACGTCGCAGTCAGGCCAGAAAACGCACACAAACTTTTCGTCGGGTGGAAGTTTTGCTTGAGAATCAAAATTACGTCACATATTGTCATGGAAGATCTGGGCGTGTTACAGATGGTTTCACATTGTGAACGAAAACAGTAAAGATTACAGAATTGTTCTGTAAACATGAATCCTGATCTTAGATTACATACAATAAGGTACCTTTCGGGGAAAAAAAGGTAGACGGTCCTTAATATGGTAGGGAGCATTTTCACAGATGTTTGCTCATGGACCATTTCTAATCAGTTTGCTAACGAGGTAAAACTTCTTTTCACGTTGACAATGACACATTCTCAGAGGCACGTAACAACGTAGTTTTATCATTACTAAGGGGGGTGAGTACAATTTTAAAAAACACTGAAAAAAACAGGAAAATATTTTAAAATAAAATCAAAATAAAAGTACTTTGTGCGTTGCAACAATTGATATCAAATTCTTTTCCTTTTGTCCCTTTCAACTAGTTGCTCTTGAATGGAATTAAAACTGCAATTCTCTAGAATTGCACCAAGCAGCACTAAATTTCGAAAAATCGTCGGCGTCTATCGTGATAAATGAAGGAATGGTCCCAGTACGAATCATTTTCAAAGCACTGTTGTTTTAGAAACTCCCTCAACATTTAGCCAAAGTAAAAACCAACAATTTTTGTGTGTTCGTGTATTTTTAACGTGTGCAACAAATGGGAATGAACACAACCGTGTTCATTAATTTTCTTGTTCTCGATGGTATTCAAAACAGCGTCCCTTGCGTCCAGAGACAAAAAGTCAAAATTTACCCCAGTGATACATTTTGAGCATGATTCATTCATAGGCAGTGACTCATAAAAGGTCCTGGGTGTGTATCACTTTTGTGCTAACATTGGCTATCTAACAAAGATCAATGTTTTTTTATTTAAAGAAGAAGTTTCGCTTCCGTTATGATCGAGGTCGGCACCGAGGGGGGACGTCCGCATCCTGGAGTGCAGGGCTCGGCGACGGCGGGTCTCCCGGCCTCGCAGTGTGGTCAGATCGAGCTCTCGAAGAGTTGGACGGATAGCGAGTGCAGACCACGTCCTCTCGGTGCGGGTGTGGGCTGCCCAAGAGGCGGTGTCCACCTGGTGCACCCACCGAGGACGGCGGCGAACAGTACGAGGGGCTGGCTCCGCTCGCAGCTTGGCCCGGGCTCGGGCGCCAACTCGGGTCCAGGACTTGGCTGCGAGGCATTGTTCGATCAAGACCCCATCCAAAGGCAGTCCGTCTTGCCTTCCAGGTACGGCATGCCGATCAGCTCGTCGCTCGGCGGTACCGCAGCCAACCGCCACTTGTCTCGAACCTGCGGGCAGGGGAGACAGAACCGTTGGTGGTCGTCAATGACAGGAGCACAGAGCGCCAGGTGGGTTGGCAAGCACAGCACACGGGTGTCGTGCGGGCTGGCCTACCCCGAGCATGACAGGCGCTCGCCGTTGTCGTGGGTCCGGTCCGGCCGGCTAACCAGTTTCCGACGCCGGGCTGTGCCGAGTTGCTCACCTCCTCAACGGCCCCGAACACTCTCAGTAGATTGCCCCCCGCCAGTTTCTTGATGTCGTCCTCGGTCCACGCCGGGTCGGCCAGCAAGGTGGCGAGGAGATCCGGGTACTTGGACACGTCCTCGAGGCCACGGGGAGTCCTAAAGAGGAGAGGAAAACGTTTAAATATCTGCACGCATCAAACAAGTGTAGCTGAAAACCAAAGCGGAATAGTGGTCTTCTCACTTGTTTATTCCGTCGTATCCAGCGCCGATGCCGACGTGGTCCATCCCGGCCACTTTCCGGATGTGGTTGATATGCTCTGCAAAAATACGGGTCTCGATCAGTTAGGCCTGTGACTGTTCCAGGAGGCCGCTGGTCGGCTGGTGCCCGCTGGTGCCTCAGCAGGCGCCTAGAGAGAGCAGACGCCGAGTTCTTGGCCCCCTGCGGCCTACGCGGTGGAGTCCGTGCAGCGCCACCCCACGAGGAGACTTAGTGGCAGCTTTTATTTCCTATTTTCAAAAGTATGGTCAGGCCTGACAGATAAGCATAGCTGTTTGCCTCACCTATGACGTCCTGCAGGTCCGCGGTGTGGTTGCAGGTGACAAAGTAGGTGTAGAAGTTGACCATGATGATGCCGCCGTTGGCCGCCTGCAACACACGGCGGGGGGTTCTATCACATTCTGGGGACGACGTGTCCACGTGTCCGGTACGCCGACGGCCCCGGCATGGCCCCGGCCACACCGGACACCCACGTCCCGTATAACTCACCGCCACACGACGGGACGCCTGCCGTGTGGCCGTGCAGATACGGCGAGGGCCCGGTCCAGCCCGGCAGCCACCGGCACTTGCCTCCATACCCCCCCCCCCCCTCCCCTCCCCTCTGCCCCTTTTACCCGTTCTTTGCTTCGTCTACGACTGCTTTGACGTAAAAGCAAAAAAAGAACTAGTATTGCGCTCGCCCTGTCGGTTAAGACCCCTATTCATCTCGAAAACTAGGTAACGGAGGGATTTGGTTTTGGGGGCGTTTTGGTTGGGCATTGATGTAGTTTCAAAAATGACATAACAGATTTCTGAAAAACAAAAACAAAACATACTCGTTTTTAGAGACCGCACTTCGCAACTTTTTCGAACGTACCGATCCGAACACATTATTGTTCATATCCGAACGAATAAGACTCGAACAATCCATTTCCTTAAATGCACAGTATTCAGATTTTTCCACATACTTTGTTAAAATTTTCATACCTGTGTGCTCCACGTTAGTACCCCCCCCCCCCCCCCCCCCCTGGCTTCTTCTGTGCATGAACCTCACACATCATTTCCACACAACAAACTAATTTCCCCCCAAAACTCAAAGAACGAGTCTGTCCTAGGACGCTTAAGCGTTCTCCATGCCTGTCGTGTCTCTTCTGGGCGCACGCATTAAATAGCTTCTTCCGAAACGGGACAACACACCCGAAGAGTTATGGCCGGATCCGGATTTAATCTGTCGCCGCCCGCGCGCTCTGGGGATTGAATTATTAGCGAGGGCAAAGTATGCCTCTCTGTGTCGGCGGGGAGGCGCGGGCGCGGGGCGGCGGCTCAGATTGACGGGTGCCGTGCCTCGTCTGGGGCGCCGCTCCAGCAGCTGTGCACCTGCCCGCACAATACGCACCTGGCACCTGCCCTCTCCCTCTCTCCACATCCCGCGCCACCCTGCTCTCTCTCTCTCTCTCTCTCTCTCTCTCTCTCTCTCTCTCTCTCTCTCTCTCTCTCTCTCTCTCTCTCTCTCTCTCTGATTCAATCCACTTCCGGCCAAATGGCTAGAAATACCTGCACCGACCCGCCTGCTGTCTAAGAATGCCCGGGTTGGGTCCAGGCCAGGCGTAAACACTCGAGGAATGGAATGAGCCTGGAATGAGCCCTGGCATGAACGCGGAAGTAGGGATTGCGCTGCCTGCTCGGGAGTCGACAATCAAGGATGTTATCGTCCGCGGCTCCCTATGCAAGTCTGATACTCTTCCGATAAAACATGTGATCAAGATTACAGCAGGGAAATGTGTTAATAGGCCAAAACTAGCATTTTCTATTTGGTCTGTCCTTCCCGTTACTTCTCTCTCAGACACTCTCAAGTTGTCTTCGTCTTACCCGTCACACCCCGCAGAGGCGCTTCTCAATAGACTAGGCCCACGACCGCCACAGGCAGGACTCCCCCGGTACTCACCACCTGCTGCAGGATCTCGTCGGGCACGTTCCGCGTCGAGTTGCACAGCGTCCGCGCCGACGAGTGGCTGAAGACGAGCGGTGCCTGCGTCACGTTCAGGGCGTCCTCCATGGTGCGGACGGACGCATGCGACAGGTCGATCATCATGCCCAGCCGGTTCATCTCCTTCACCACCAGCTGCGGACACAGGAGAGGAGAGGGCGGCGGTGTCAGAGCACATCATGGAGCACGTCATGGAGCACGTCAGAGCTCCGGCCGCGGCGCTGTTTGCGTGACGCTCATCCTGTGGACACCGGCCGGGTGGAAAAGGAATAAAAATAGGCGCGGACGTGCTACGTGCTGGGAGCGCCACCAGCCGCTGCCGGCCTCGTGTTTGAGCATACGGATGCCTGGGGATGCCGGGGGCGTAGCTCAAAGCCTCGCAGCACGCTCAGACACCTGAACACGGAGCCGAGGCCAGCCCAGGCCAGCCCAGGCCAGCCCAGGCCAGCCCAGGCCAGCCGAGGCCAGCCCAGGCCAGCCCAGGCCAGCCCAGGCCCAGAGGCCTCTGCCAAAGGTCCCCGTCTCGCACTCCCATATTGCACGCAGCATTGTTAGCATTCATGTATGCTGACGGCCCAGCGTGCCGTACCCCGCACCGCGCACCGTACATATGCGGCGCACACCGGCCGCCCGCCAGAACCTATCCTATCCCTGCGCGCCGTGCAGGTTTTCTCTGTCGGACCGACAGGCGTGTGCCGGGCGTGTGCCGGGCGTGTGCGGGGGCAGATTGAAGAGGATGAGAAAGCATTCCAGCCCACGGTGCAGGGCGGGGTGGGGAACTACCACATACGTACGTGATGCGGGGGTCAGCGGGGGCCAACGGGTGTCAGCGGGGGCCAGTGGGGGCCAACAGGGGCCAGCGGGGGCCAGCGGGGGCCAACGGGGGCCAACGGGGACCAACGGGGGCCAACGGGGACCAACGGGGGCCAACGGGGGCCAACGGGGGCCAACGGGGGCGCTGCGCCGAGCAGCCGGGCGGCGTCGTGACACACAGGGCTGGCCCATGGGCATGCCCTGGGCCCCGGCCCCAGCGCCCCCCAGCGGCGCGTAAGGTGCGGGATGGAGGGACTCTCAGATACAATCAGACTCCCCCTCCCCGGCCTCCGCTGGCTGCCTCGCCTCTAGCCTAGCATAGCCTAGGACCGATCCCGGAATGAGATTGTGGGTCCGGCCGTCCGGCCCTGACGGCTGGGTCGGTGGTCCCCCTGCCCTGCCCCTGCCCTGCCCCTGCCCTGCGTCTGCCCTCCTTCTTCCTGCTCCTGCATGGAATGCCGGCGCTGCCGCCCCTTTGCGCGCACCGCCGCAGTCATCCCATCAATCCGGGCGTGAGCTGCGGCAGCCGTGGCCGGCGAGGAGCCCATGAGCCACATCCTGGCCCCACCGAGGGCACCACCGAGGGCACCACCGAGGGCACCACCCCGCCGGCTCTGCCTCTGCGGCCACCTGATTCCACCGCCGAAGTCACCCGAGAGGGACCAATTCCAAGGCGGCGGCCCGGCAGCTGCAGAAGAGCAGAGGGGAGGGGAAAGTCTTCTCCCTTGCCCCCCTGCCGTGGCCAGAGCCAGCCGCCGGGGTGCAACAGATTCCCTTCACGTTGCCGGCGCGGCCTCCTAACTGCCAGCTCGCGCCCCGCTGGCTGGCAGACTGGCACTTACATTTCTTAGGGGTCACCCATTAGGGACGTATCCGCACGAAATCCGCGCGCTAGCCTGATTTTGGCCGCTGAACACAAACGCGGCGCCTGATGGACAGGCAACCATACGACTTGTGTATGTAGGTCCGTCATGCGGGCTGGCCTACCCTGGCACTCGCAGGCGGTTCCCAGAGGGCAGTCAGTGAGTGCGGTGCAGGCGCACCGTGCCGCTGACGTTGGCCTGCGGATGGGAAGCGGGTGCAGCGGCGCGCATCGCACTGTGCGTTACAATGCGAGGGGAGCCATCCCATCCCATCCCCTCCCCTCCGATCCCATCCGATCCCATCCCATCCCCTCCCCTCCGACCCCATCCCATCCCATCCCATCCCATCCCATCCCATCCCATCCCATCCCATCCCATCCCATCCCATCCCATCCCCTCCGATCCCATCCCATCCCCTCCGATCCCATCCCATCCCATCCCATCCCATCCCATCCCCTCCCCTCCGATCCCATCCGACCCCATCCCGCCCGATCCCGATAGCTCGTCGCCGCGGCATTGTCAGCGTGCGCGGTGCGCCGGGACGGGGCGCACAGAGACAAAACCCCTGTTACCAGCTAATCGTTGCACCGCCATGCGCGGCCGGGGCTCCAGCCGCCTATCCACCGCACCCAGCCGCCAGCGTATCGCACCAGAAGGGGACACAGGGGAGGAGGGAAAGGGGGGGGGGACATACCCGGAATCCACGCGTAGCCTCGTCTGATAATGCTTTGGAACAACTTTTAGGAACATGACAAAAAGAAGAAGAAAAAAGAATGTCAAATTTGAATCCAAGCTTAGAAAGAGGAGAGTATATATATATATATACATATGTTGGGTGGTGGACTGGGGGGGGGGGGGCATCGGTATGGGAAGATGGACCACAACAGGCAACAAAGTCGAGATGCGAAATGCAATCCGCGCTGGCGAGGTCTCCTTATCCTATTCGATCACGGCTTCTTTCTGCCTCCCATACCCCCCCCCCCGCTGGGTAGCGATGCGCTGCGATGGCGTAGCGCGCTTTTCAAACACGGCGCCTGCCTCCTCCCCCCCTCTCTCTCTCTCTGCTCTCTCTGTCTCCCCTCAGTGTGTCTCTGTCTCTATCCCTTCCCCCGGCCTCATCCCCGGCGTTTTATATTCATGCGATATGCATAGTTGATGCCTCTCTTCCCGGACCGTCCTGGTCTGGCCGGGTGCGGGTCGTGCGGGTGGCACCGCGCGTGGTTGCCTGAAGCGCGTGCCATCGGGTGCCGTCGCGTGCCGCCGCGTGGCCAAACATATTGTTCGATTCTCAGTGAAATTACCCCGACGCAGCGGCGCGGACGGCCATGGTAGTGCCGAGATCGCGGGCTGCAAATCGTTTAAGGCGAGCTTGCCTGATCGTCTGTAGTCTGTAGCCCTGTCAGACAGCACCCAGGCAGTAGCAGCGCTAGCAGCCGCCCCTCCCGGCCAGAGGCCGCCAAACTTCCCGGCCGGGGAAACATCCGGCAAACATATGCGAAAGTCAATTTAAAAGCCGGGCAGCAAGATTTCGGAGGGAGGGGAAACTGTCAAGGGAAATGGGGTTGTATACGGTATACAAGCCACGCAGATAGCACCGTGTGCAGCGGCGGTGGAAGAAGGGGGCGGACTGATGCAGTAAAAACTCGGGCCCACGAAAACATCACACGCTCATGATAAGATTGTTTGGCGCTTCAACACACACGTATATGGTGTATGGTCGGGGTAGGGGCGTCTCGGCTGCGAAACAAGGCGGTTCCGCAACGAAAATATATGTACATATATCCTCGGTTCACTCACCTTTCCGAAGTGGGATAGCCCGCTTTTATGTCTGGCCGGCTTTTTCGAGTCGTCCGTCGTCTGCAGGTCCTTCTCGCCCACGGAGCAGTCGGCCCTGCAACAGGAGATGATTACAACATCAGCGACAGCGCTGCGGCCTCCCTCTGGCTCTCCTGCCCACCCCGGACTACCTCCTCTTCCTCACCGCAATACCACCCGACCGCGGGCTCACAACACCTCTCCCCCTTCCCTCCTCCACACACGCACGCACACACGCGCACGCACACACACGCATGCGGTTTGCTCGTCCATAATCCCATGCCAAAACAAAAGCGAGGCACAAAATCCGCGCGCACAGCTTGGCCGAACCCCTCCCTCCCTTCCCCCCCCCCCCCCCACTCCACTCAGCGAGCAACTTCACCTCTTACTTAGCAACGCAGCACGCCACGGTATGAATATAAATACGGGCTTCGCACGTGCGTGCGTCCCGCGTGCGTGACCACGGCAGGACCACGTGGCCGTGTGTGTGTGTGTGTGTGTGTGTGTGTGTGTGTGTGTGTGTGTGTGTGTGTGTGGAGCGAACGCGCGGCTTATGAGGCCGTCACGCTCACGCTAGCTCACGCGTGCTGTATCGCACGTTACACCTGCCCGTATTGTCCTACCATTTCTACAATGCGATCGGAGTGCTACATTCACACCGAAGCACAACACCCGGAGACCCTGGCCGAGGAGGGCGTCTTCACCACCGCGCGGCGGATCTACCACCAGCGCTGTGAAGGCGTCCGAATCCTGCCGAAAAAGAGGTGGAACTTGCATATGGCCCATCTTCCAAACATGCCCCATAAGGGCACATAGTCCCGGGACTAAGGTGAAGGTGCCCCCAAGTCGGTCATGGAGGGGGGGGGGGGGGGGGTACATGGTCCCTAGGGATTGTGAACTTGTGTGCCGGGGGCGCATCCAGAGAGGGGGGGGGGGGGCATGCAGTCCCTTTTACAGCTGCCGGCCGGATCAATTTCCGGTTCCACATCGCAAATTACCATCAAAACGGGGACAAACGGCGGCCCTTGGCGCTCTGGCTTCGCCCCTCCTGATGGGCGGCCGCAGCCATCTGTGGAGGTCCCAGTCCAGCCGGGCCGGCGGGCCGTCAGGTCCTGGTGAGGAATGCGGGGCCCTGCGGGGCCCTGCGGGGCCCTGCGGAGCCCTGCGGAGCCCTGCGGAGCCCTGCGGAGCCCTGCGGAGCCCTGCGGGTCCTGTCTGCTTAGTTGGCAACATTGTCTCGGCTTCCGGCAGCGGCCGGCCGGCGTGGCCCAAGCCTCGGCAGCGCGCCCGCCCGCCTCCAAATCCTTTTGTTTTGCAGCGTCCTTGGCGCCGCCGCCGCCGCCGCCGCCGCCGCCGCCCCGCCCTCACCTGCTCCTCCCGCCCCAAATAGTTGGGCTGGAGGGCGGCAGGGTGGCGCGCGGCGAGGTCACATCGGCCCGGCCCGTCCGTTCGCCCCGGCAGTCGTGCTCAGGCAGCGCTGTTGTAAATTCTGCGCGGGGGGGGGGGGGGGGGGGGGCGGTTCTTCCCTGGATGTTGGCCTCCCCGCCCGCGCCCCCGTAGCCCACGGCGGCGTAGTCCACGGCGTAGTCCACGGCGTAGTCCACGGCGTAGCCCATGGCAGCCCGGGAAGGGGTGCCAGCTAAAGATTGCCGTCGCGGAGAGGACGCAAATCGACATTCTTTCCGGATGAGGCGATCCGGGCGGGGCAGGGGGAGGGGAGGGGGGTGGGGTGCACGGTGCGCTATGAATCACCCCCTCCCACCCTCGGAGGAGCCGAGCGGAGCCGAGCGTAGCAACGGGTGTGGGGACTGGTGGGGACGCGTCCCGCGTCGGGCACAGCGCTTTCTTGACTCGGCACCGGCCCCTCTCAGAAGGACACTTTCAAATTTCAATCTCGACGCTCCTCCCCCTCCCCCGTTTTACCCGTTCTTTGCTCCCTCTGCTACTCCTATGACGTAGAAGCAAAAACGAACGAGTATTGCGCTCGCCCTTGTCAGTTAAGACCCCCTGCCCTGTTCATCTCGAAAACTACGTAACGGAGGGATTCTGTTTTGGGGGCGTTTTGATTGGGCTGGTCGGGGACTGATGCAATTTCGGAAGTGAGATAGCAGATTTCTGAGAAACAAAAAACAAAAATGCTCGTTTTTACAGTGCTTAAGCCAAATGTGAGAGAAATACACAGATTTTGTTTTAAATCGCGCACCCCGGCCAGTGAACAATCCATCCGTTTATTATTATGGTTTTTGGTCTTTGCTCCCCTCTAAGCCTCACAGCGCTGCCCGCTGCCCAGCCCAAGCGTCGGCTGGCCCCGGCCGGACCGAGGGCCTCGTGGTCAGCTTGACCTAGCTGTGTGTGAGGGAAGGGAGTGTAATGGCCCCGCTGGCCCGACCGTAGGCCTGTGGGTCTGTGGGCCCGTGGGTCTGTGGGCCCGTGGGTCTGTGGGCCCGTGGGTCTGTGGGCCCGTGGGCCCGTGGGCCCGTGGGTCTGTGGGCCCGTGGGTCTGTGGGCCCGTGGGTCTGTGGGCCCGTGGGTCTGTGGGCCCGTGGGCCATCGGCCCCCGCGCCGACAACATAAGCGCTCGTGTGGCGCAGCGCCATTAGAGAGCGCGGCGAGAGTCTGCGCTGCGTGACCCTACCAAATGGCCGTGACATATCGTCAGCGAGAGCTAAGTCTTTAAATTTTTGAATCGGCTCGTGACTGACGGCGCGGCACGTCGGCACGTGCTGCGTAACTTTTCAGACCGTTCGCTTCCGTATCCGCTTTTGTGATTCCTGTCTTCTTCTTGTTTCGGGTCAAGCTCTACTCCGTAATACCCTATCCAGTCAATCCGGTTTCCTGGAGAGGCTCCGAACGCCTCTTGCGCTGAATAACGACCTGTCGTTCATACAGAAAGCGGGAGGCTACCGAATTGTTTCCGAAGGAAACGTTGTTACGTCACCATATGCTGGCGCCGGACGGATGTACGGACGGGACAAGTTCAGAACGAAAGTCAGAGAAATGTGTTTGCGGGGCTTGCCCTCCCCCCCCCTCCTCCCGGCTCTCCTCCCTCCATCCCACATTCCCAAGCCTAGCGCGCAGCACTCTGCGAAACTGTCCTGCCGACAATACGCATTCATCAGCGCGCTAAAACTTGATTCTTGTCGCTGGCAGCTCATCAGCCCACTCTGAGTCGCCTCCGCACCGAAGTGGCGACGGCGGGCTAAAGCCGAGCCTGGACCGGACTGGCTTCTCAGTCCCATCAGGGGTGGCAAAACTAACGTGACGCATTCTCAAGCGAATTTTAACTAGACTAGCTGCCCAAGCGGGTCAAATCGCGGGCGAATTTGTGTCTTGTGTTTCGTAGTTGTAGTTTTGGACCTTTGGGGTTCAAAATTCGCGTCGCTCGCTCGCTCGATTGTAATTCATCAATAACTAGGCTGCCTAAAGGCCAATCGCGGGCGAATTTGTGTCACGTGTTTCGTAGTGGTAGTTTTAGTCCTTTAGGGTTCAAAATTCGCGTCGCTCGCTCGCTTGATTGTAAGTAATCAATAAATATTCAAGAACATTCAAGATATTACAAGAACAATATTTCAGTTATCAGTTTCAATCATCGCGTATAAGGAACGTACAGCTGATATGCACCCATAAGGCGGTGAGCAGGGGGTACACACACAGTCCCTAGGCCTGGTGTCGGCTGGTGTGCCCCCAATGAGGCGGTTAGCAGGGGGGCACACGGTCCAAAGGCGAGGGGTGCATCACATGGCAAAGTCACTGTACACCTAACGGAATAGTGTCATGTGCAATCACGTCCAGTCCCTGCCCAATCATTCCAATCACTAGACACCGAAAAGATTCCGAAAAAAAAATTCAGCGAGAAAAAAAAGCCTGATGGGATGTTTGACCGCTGTTGACAAAACCTATGTCGTCCCGGCTTCCGCCAGGACCCCTGCCTTCAACTTCGGTGATCTTACGGGAACCGGTGCTTTACGGCTGCTAGTTGGCCCCGGGACACAGCACTAGAACCCGCTACCCGGCTGGCGCCGGACGGATCTCCCGGCAACCCCTAGCCCGCGCCAATGTAGTGGGCGGGCTTAGGTAAACCATACTGCACTTTTGGTTCAAGCTATGTTACTGCGATACATCGGTAGTATAGATCCAAAGGAAGGATTTGACCCGCAGAGGCATTTGAAATTTCCCTTAGGAAAATTTTTACATGCACTTAAAATTTCCATTGCGCCTTACGGGAGGTCCGGGTAGGCAACCCACAGCACACGGTACCATTTTCCCGCAGTTTCTGTCTGAAAAACGCTTTACACCGGGTTCAAAAGCAACCTGCAGTGACGGAATTTTTGCTGCACCGTTCCTAGGGCCCTGCAGAAGGGTCCTAGTCGCAGAGGCAATGTATTTAAGTCCTAGAGAGCCGCTGTGGGTGCCCAGAAAAAGCACTAAGTTGAATTTTTTTAGGTGCCCGGTTTATATTGTAAAAACGGGGCTTAGCTTTGAACTATACACCTTATATTGTGCAAATATGCAGGAGAGGGTCTAGTCGATGGCATTTTTTTTCTAGAGCTACAATCAAGGCGTCGTTTACGGACATGAAGTCATACTTCAAATTGGCATTGCGCCTTAGGGGAGGTCTGGGTAGGCAACCCACAGCACGCCGGGTGCCTCTGTTTTCGTAGTTTCTATTGAAATGCGCTGTGAACCAGGTTAAACATAATTTAGAGTGACGGGACTTTTCCTGATTTGTTCCTAGGGCCCTATAGGCCGAATCTAGATGGGATTAAAACTGGAAACTGCAGTTTGATCACGTCAATTCCAACTGGAGGTCCAATGGAGATCCTTCCACCCGGGTAGTAAAATTTAACGTTCTTTTATGACGCCTTTACCGTGACCCTAGAAAAAAGCGCGGGCTAGGATGCAACGACTAGACCCTCTCCTGCATATTCGCACAATATAAGGTGTATAGTTCGAAGCTAAGCCCCGTTTTTACAATATATACCAGACAACTAAAAAATTCGACTTAAGTGTTTATTCTGAGCACCCTCAGCGGCTCTCTAGGGCTTAAATATACTGCCTCCACGACTAGGACCCTTCTGCAATGCCCTAGGAACAGTGCAGAAAAAATCCCGTCACTCCCGGTTGTTTTTGAACCCGGTTTAAAGAGTTTTTCAGACAGAAACTGCGGGAAAATGTTACCGTGTGCTGCGGGTTGCCTACCCGGACCTCCCGTAAGGCGCAATGGAAATTTTAAGTGCATGTCAAAATTTTCCTAAGGGAAATTTCAAATGCCTCTGCGGGTCAAATCTTCCCTTTGGGTCTATACTACCGATGTATCGCAGTAACATCGCTTGAACCAAAAGTGCAGTATCCGTCGCATAACTCGACCTAAGCCCGCCCACTAATGCGCGAGGCCCCCTCCGCTAACCACGGCCTCCGGGACTCCATCATACTGTAGTGCCCTTCAACCGCAGTCTGGTTTGGCCCCACTCATCGTGGGAGTCCGCCCCTGCGAAGATTTGGGGGACATAGGTTCCCTTCGTACACGGCCGAAGCCGCTGTACTCTACTCGCTACGTACCGAGTAGCGGCTGTCCGCACCTGCCAGATTCAGAGAGAGGAAAACAGAAGCTTCGAACCCTAGAAGCTCTGCACATCCCCCGAGTCTCCCCCTGGATTTCTCCAGAGGCACAGAACGCCCCCCCGGGCGGGACCCTCGAATCTAGGGAATTGAACCCTAGACCCTCGGGACCGGGGGTTTGTGCCGGCGGCGCCTTAGCCCGCACGGTCGCTTGGACAGCCATGCCTACGGCACGTTCGGAAGTATATTTTAGGCACTGTCCGCCAAGCTGTGTCACAAGAAAAAGTTGAGCGACCGGCAAGAATCGAACCACGGACCTGTCGGTCGCCGACCGGTCCACTAACCCATGCGGCTACCGGGCCACGATGTTGGCGACTGCGCTCCCAGCACTCTAGCTCCACAGAATAGAGCTGACCATCGACGGACGCTGTCCCGGGATCAACTCTTGCCTACGCCTATAGATTTTTTTTGTCGATGTTCAGCTCTACTTTGTGTGTCTATCTAGCTCCACATAGTAGAGCTGAACATCGACAAAAAAAATCTGGAGGCGTAGGCAAGAGTTGATCCCGGGACAGCGTCTGTCGATGGTCAGCTCTATTCTGTGGAGCTAGAGTGCTGGGAGCGCAGTCGACAACATCGTGGCCCGGTAGCCGCATGGGTTAGTGGACCGGTCGGCGACCGACGGTCCGTGGTTCGATTCTTGCCGGTCGCTCAACTTTTTCTTGTGACACAGCTTGGCGGACAGTGCCTAAAATATACTTCCGAACGTGCCGTAGGCATGGCTGTCCAAGCGACCGTGCGGGCTAAGGCGCCGCCGGCACAAACCCCCGGTCCCGAGGGTCTAGGGTTCAATTCCCTAGATTCGAGGGTCCCGCCCGGGGGGGCGTTCTGTGCCTCTGGAGAAATCCAGGGGGAGACTCGGGGGATGTGCAGAGCTTCTAGGGTTCGAAGCTTCTGTTTTCCTCTCTCTGAATCTGGCAGGTGTGGACAGCCGCTACTCGGTACGTAGCGAGTAGAGTACAGCGGCTTCGGCCGTGTACGAAGGGAACCTATGTCCTCCAAATCTTCGCAGGGGCGGACTCCCACGATGAGTGGGGCCAAACCAGACTGCGGTTGAAGGGCACTACAGTATAATGGAGTCCCGGAGGCCGTGGTTAGCGGAGGGGGCCTCGCGCATTGGCGCGGGCTAGGGGTTGCCGGGAGATCCGTCCGGCGCAAGCCGGGTAGCGGGTTCTAGTGCTGTGTCCCGGGGCCAACTAGCAGCCGTAAAGCACCGGTTCCCGTAAGATCACCGAAGTTGAAGGCAGGGTCCTGGCGGAAGCCGGGACGACATAGGTTTTGTCAACAGCGGTCAAACATCCCATCAGGCTTTTTTTTCTCGCTGAATTTTTTTTTCGGAATCTTTTCGGTGTCTAGTGATTGGAATGATTGGGCAGGGACTGGACGTGATTGCACATGACACTATTCCGTTAGGTGTACAGTGACTTTGCCATGTGATGCACCCCTCGCCTTGGGACCGTGTCCCCCGCAGTGAGGCAGTCGGCAGGGGGGCACACGGTCCGAGGGCTGTTGTGCCCCCAATGACCCGTTAGTAAATTTACAAATTCTCTGGGGCGAATGGCTAAGGGTTCAGCCATTCGTCGTCGAAAGGTGATCTTTCGTTAACCGTAAGTCCTATGAATCTGGGACGTAGGAGTGCACCTCTAGCATGTACGAGTTCTCTCGCTTGCCAAGAGAGTACCTCTCGGGGAACGACGGGGCCTACGGATGGCACAACGGTGTCTCCCGGATGGCGCAAACCTTGGAGAGCCCTTGCGGGAATACCCAGGGCCGGGAGCCGTAGGTTCACTTTTTTTTCATTAATTCCTTGATTTTGTTTTGAAAATACGAAAAGGCATTTTTAAATGATTCTTTGACCTAGAATCGAAGCATTTCTTTAAACATGCCTTTTTGGCATTAGGCAGAGAATGTGAATTTACTAACGGGTCATTGGGGGCACACCAGCTCAGGTTTATTTGTAAAATGACCTCTAATAGACGATGAATAGACAGTATGACCAGACAAATGACTGGACAAAGTTACAAAGATAATGACCGGACTAAGAGGCGATGACCGGACAGTATGACCGGACACTTGAGCGGACAAACTTATGAGAATGATGACTTGACTGATGATTGTGTCTGGTCATAACCGTGGTGACGAACGGACAAAGGAATCTTTCGTCGCTGATAGCGCTCCGCCTCGCAGCTCGCTAACGCTTGCTCGCTCGCTCCGCGAAATATTCAAGAACTTGTTACAGCTGACTAACGGGCTGACTCCACGGCAGGGGAAGAAGGGGCGTCAGCCGGTGACGAACGGACTAAAAATATTTCGGTCGCTGGTAGCGCTCCGCCTCGCGCACGGTGGAGAGAGATATCTCTCTCCACCGTGGCCTCGCGGCTCACTGACGCTCTCGCTCCGCGAACTGGGCTGCCCAAAGGCCAATCGCGGGCGAATTTGTGTCACATGTTTCGTAGTGGTAGTTTTAGTCCTTTAGGGTTCCAAATTCACGTCGCTCGCTCACTTGATTAATTGAGAGGTCAAAGAATCATTTAAATTGCCTTTCAGTCCAGTCATTAACTCCGTAACTTTGTCCAGTCATTTGTCCAGTCATACGTCTATTCATCGTCCATTAGAAGTCATTTTACAAATAAACCTGAGCTGAGTTAATGAACGGACTAAAAGGCATTTTTAAATGATTCTTTGACCTAGAATCCAAACATTAGAAATCGGACAGTGTGACCGGACAAAGTTACGAAGATAATGAACGGACTAAAAGGCGATGACCGGACAGTATGACCGGACACTTTAGCGGACAAACTTATGAGAATGATGACTTGACTGATGACTGTGTCTGGTCATAACCGTGGTGACGAACGGGCAAAGAAATCTTTCGTCGCTGATAGCGCTCCGCCTCGCGGCTCGCTGACGCTCGCTCGCTCGCTCCGCGAATTACTCCAGCAAATAAACGCGGGGGTCGACTATTTGACCATGCCGGGAACCAAAACATAGACCCGCACGATAGCGTTCACTCTAGGACTGGTCCTGGTCCTTTCTAGGTCCTGCCCAGCCAACCACGGCGAGGCGAGCGCCAACGCCGTAGAAAGGGAAGTGACGATAACATCCAGACAGTGTACCACTTCAGCCTGAGGCGGGGCAGAGAGTTGTTGTGTCCATCATTCGGACAAAAACTTCTCGCGTGTAAATGCGCAAGTTTTGCGGTGAAACTTTCCCCGCCTACCTCCCCGCCCCCTCGCCCTTTCACACACAAACACAACACACACACACACACACACACACACACACACACACACACACACGCACACACAACATTTTCCCCAGAAAGCTTCCCTCCCATTGCTGCTGTTACCTCCACCTCTACCACGTCCACACCGCAACGCCCCCGGCGGGCCTCCGCCCCCGCTCCCACCTCGCCCCCCCCCCCCCCCCGCTCCTGCACCAAACCGCGACTTCCTCCCCCCGAGCCGCCGCGTACGCCCTCATGCCGACTGCCCGGCCTACCCAGCCACACGGCGCGCCCCCAGCGACTCCCTCCGCCCGCACTTCGCACTTGGCGGCGACCGGCTTCGCCCTGCGCGCTCCGCGCTTGGCTCCGTGCGCTGCGTGCGGCCGCCCTTGTGGCCGAAGGTGCCGAAGGTGAGCTCAGTGCCCAGGATCAGGCTCTTTGCAGCTCGGTTCCAGTCCCGATTAGAAACGTGTTTCGATCAAGACCCGGTGCCACTTAATAAATACTGGCTCTCTGGCCAGGCCAGGCGGGGGCAGCAGCCGGGCTGTGAACCGCAGGCCCCGGTCCACGCCCTCCAGCAGCAGCAGCAGCAGCAGCAGCAGCAGCAGCGTGTGGAGTGGAGAGGGCGGGTGTTGGTGTCGGTGTGGGTGGTACTCGGCCCGCCTCGGCCGGTACGCTGCTCTCGTTCCAATCAGGGACAGCTGCCACCGCCGCCGCTGCCGCCGCAGCAGCCACAGCAGCCGCAGCAGCCACGGCAGCCCCCTTGGCCACACCGCACCGGCGGCAAGTCGCGACCTCCCTGCGCCCTTATCGCACTTATCCCAGACGTGACCCCAACACCGCCAGCGCCACCGCGTCCCCGTAGAATGTCAACGACGCGCGCTGCGCCTGCAGGCCGCCCCCCTGCCCACCCCCGCCCCCCAGGCCGCCCCCCAGGCCGCCCCCGTGAGGCTACTCACCATGGCGTGTCGCACGTGTGCGTGAGGGTGAGGTAGCGCGCGCCCAGGCCGTAGTACATCCTGAGCACGGCCAGCGAGTTGCCCAGGGTGTGGCCGCCCTCCACACCGATGAGCGACGCGATGCGGCCCGCCTGGTGGGCGTCTTGGATTGCTGCGGAAAGACGAACAGGTCAGCATCAACATCAATGTGATAGCTCGAGTATTCGGACCCGAAAACGTTCCCGGTTTCGTTTCCGATAAATTTTGTGCGCTCAGGCCAAACTGGTCAGACTGCACTGGGCCCGGCCCCGCCCCTATAGAGGGAATGACGAATGCTCCTCTGGACGGCGCCGCCACGGCGGCTTTGGGTTCCTCTCTGGACATACGGAAGGTCACGGTCACTGGACAAAAGCAGGACTTGATGCACGGGGCCCCGGGGACATTACAGGCTTTCCCTTCCCTACCCAGCGGGGCAGCCGAGCAGCCGAGCCCTCAGCAAAGGCCCGGGGGCCGGAGCCGGGGGCGGCGGGCCGGGGCCTCGAGCAACAGTAAGGGGCGGCGGGGGCTCAACTTTGATCCCCTGCCCACCGGCCCGCTTCTAGCGAACTACGCGCGCAGTTCATTAGATGAGCTCTGGAATCTGATTCGGCAGATAAGCACACACACACACACACACACACACACGCGCGCGCGCGCGCAAACATTTAAGGCAAATGCGGATACACGGCAGTGGAGGAGGAGAAGTGGGCGTTGTAGGACGGATCTGCGCAAGCTGCGCGCTCACGACTTTATCGCAAGGCTCCAAACAGAATGTTAAGGTTGGTGTGTTATAGGACAGGATCGTCGATGTGCACGGGAATTTTTTGAACGTTTTTTCTTTAAAAGTTGGTCTAAACATACTTTCCACCGCGACAAAGTTGAGTTTTATTTTTCGCCAAAATTTAAAAAATGTAATTGCAGCTGTTTCTTGCTTTAAAATTTTTTGTTTTACATGTTGACGTTTCTTTCATGTTCGATTACTAGGAAGCAAAGAACGAGCGAAAAGGTCTATGGGTAAGGTTACGCCACCATCCGGAGCCGGTACTCCATCCCGCGACGGCTCCCTCGGTGAGAGAGCGACGGCGAAGGGGAAGGCGGGAGAGGGGGAGAAGGGGGGAGGAGGGGGAGGCGAAAGGATGACGGAGAGGGACAGCGCTGGGGAGAAGATCCGTAGTTATTGGAAGCGGGCCATATCTCTATAAGAAGTCACACCATCTGGAACGCGCCACGACCGCGCGCGCCCACACACAAATACACACCAGGCCTCTCCCACGCTCTCACACTCTCTCTCAATCGTTTCGTGTCCTATCTGCTTTGGGCTGAGCGGCGGAGGGGTGCCATTGCCATAGGGAACTGGCCAAAAGCCTGTCTGCACTCTTCCCCTCCCCACTCATTCATTTATTTCTTGCACGCTATATTGCTTTCTAATGTTTAATTCAGGTCACACACTTTTTTCACACTGCATCGAAAATTGTGACAATTTGTACCTTTCCCCGGACTGAATTGTGAAACAAACCCCCAATAAATTATTTCTGAAACTAAAACTCTCTCTCTCTCTCTCTCTCTCTGTCTCTCTCTCTCTCTCTCTCTCTCTCTCTCTCTCTCTCTCTCTCTCTCTCTCTCTCTCTCTCTCTCTCTCTCTCTCTCTCTTCCTCCCCTCTTACTCAGACCTCGCACGGCCTTTGGTGCTCATTGCTAATCACCAACGCAAACTACTTGGAACTGGCCGACACTAAATTAGGCTTAATGAGAAACACTTGCGTAAAATACTTTTGGAGGAATCGGCACTTTTGTCGAGGAGTCGGCGGAAGGGCAAAGACACTGGGAGTGACTGCGAAAAGTGAGCGAAAAAGATAAGGCACGCGTTTCGTTAAGCTTAATGTCGGTTACGGGGAGGGAGACCCTGTCTGTGCGGGCCTGAGACGGCTGCGTGGGCTGCGCGGGCTGCGTGTTGTGTGTCACCTTACCCGTGACAAGTTGTCCGGGGCCACCACTACCTGAACGCACCTTTAGGTCGGATTCGCATCAGAAGTGTAGCGTAACAGGTGAGAGGGAAGGAGTGAGTGAGGCGTGCAGCACAGTGGCCTGCCTGCGGTGGTGTGAGATGCTGTCAGAGAGAGCAGAATAGATCTGCCTCCTGAGGGGGGCTGCGGGGGGCTCGGGGAGCGGGGGGGGGGGGGGGGGGGGGAGAGGTTTGACTTACAGCTCCCGCAGCAGCGAACACCGCCGAACTGTGGACGGCCCGCCAACGCGCGGGGGCCATTTGTCTTGCTCCAACTCATTGGGAGCAAGGGAGGAAGAAGTTCCGGTCGGGAGGTTTGTTTCCAAACATCGATGAGCTGCTTGCGCGCGGAATTGCGGTTATCGACGTGCCCATGTGGTGTAGGGCAGCGGGGAGCGCGGGCTGAGCAGGGCTGAGCAGGCTGGGGGGAAATCGGGCGTTTCGAGGGGTTCTCCAATTTGTTTACGGGTCCGAAGTGTACCGTCCCTCACAAAAAAAGAGAGGCAAACGGACAATTTAAGCGCTCGCACGTTGTTTGAGCGCAGCCCAATACCGCGAACTCGACTCCCGAAACGTTTTCTACACCTCCCCTGCGTCGTGGGCCTCGTTTTATACACGTCCATCAGGGGAGAGGCACTTTGTCCCCGATTTAGAGGAGCTCATACTCGCCGGGCAGGGGGAGAGAGAGAGAGGGGGGGAGAGAGAGAGAGAGAGAGAGAGAGAGAGAGAGAGAGAGAGAGAGAGAGAGAGAGAGAGAGAGAGAGAGAGAGAGAGAGAGAGAGAGAGAGAGAGAGAGAGAGAGAGAGAGAGAGGAGGCGTGGACACGGTGAAATATTACTCTTCCAACAGTGGTTTGTTTCTGTCCTTAAGAGGAAGCACGCCGGCGGCTCCCACTGTTGGCTGCGAGGGGGAAAGTTACTTAGAGTTGACTCGCGTATATTTAGCCGCCGCCAAGCTGGCTCTGTCTCACTTTATCGGACCGTTTGCAAGAGTCTCCCCCCCCCCTCTCTCTATCTCTCTCTCTCTCTCCGTTTCTCTCTGGCGTTTTGTGCGTTTCATTCGATAACGATGTACATAATGAGTAGTCTCGTATTCATACAACAAAAACAAACAAAACATTTGGCACTCACCTTTCACAGTGGTCGCGATTCGTAGAGAATCAGGGTGCATTTCTGCCAGTCTCTTGATCACATCGATTTGTTCTAGCGTCAGCTGAACGGCGTCGAGGAACTGCGCTCCACAAGGCACGTACGCCGACCAGAACTGAAAGTTTGCAAACCAAAACGACGATTAAAAAAAAAAATCATGCAAAGTTACAAAAGTTAGTGCAGCAAAATTTGGTGGCAAAGGGGGAGGTTTCTTGACAGCTAAAAGATGGGGAGGAATTCCAGGGTTGAGGCTGTTCTGACGGCGAACACAGATTTCCCCCGCGTTTCTCGCGGTGCGCGGGCGCGGCCCTGTCCCGGCCGGTCCTGTGCCATATCTGGTCGTGCAGCAGCCGATATCGATAGGGTGGGTGGGCCGAGGCCGGGCCAGCGTAGCGCTGCGGATTGTTTTCGAGTCTGGATTCGCGCCAAACGGGGCTGCCAACGCGACGGCAGCGCATCGCAGCAGGCATACTAACCTGGCGAACCGGTGTCGTTAGCCGGGAGCGATTTGACACGGACTACGAGCAGGTAGCTCGGTGTTGCCGGCGCCCCCAAACGGGCTTCAAATCGCCCGGGTCAAGAGCCTGCCACAATCCACGAAACTGTAATCCTCTATCCTAGTTCTCGCCGAGAAACGCACCTGAGCTCCCACCATGCCGGTCCTCAGTCTTGTAAGGTCTGTGTGTGACCAGTTGCTCGTCTTCCACGGCTCCGACGAGTCAAGTTTGGAGAAGTTAAAGCTGCCCATCTGGTTGTGTACGTATTTGCGCATGTTCCACGGCAGATCGTTGTGCCTGAAACAGAAAGAGGAAAAGGCAAACTGTTTAGAAAACGAGTCGAGAGGGCGCACAGAAACTGCCCGCCAGCTGACGAAAGGGGGACAGAAAGCAAAGAACTCGACTCATTTCGAAAAGGAGCCACAGTTTAATCTAGACCTTCGCAAATTCATCTCGTCCGCTAAGTCGTCCGCTCGTCTACACTCCTCCTCCCTCCTCTGTACCCCTGTCGGACCCGAGAGCAAATTCACCCCCTCCTTCCCAACAACCCGGGGGCGAACTAAACAAAAAGCCCACAGCGCCAGGAAGAGAGTGGCCAGAGTCTTTATCAATAGCGAGACGGACGTGGTCCGAGGACCGCGGACCAAAGACCCCGGCCGTCGCCATGGCAACCTCCTCCCGCACCGCTCTATTTACCGAACACTTTCCCCGTTCACTACGAGAAGTTACAGCGACAGGCGACATGGAATGGGATGGGAACGCGAGCGGCTGCGAGGAGAGAGGCGGTCCCGGTCCCCGGCCCGGCAGTGCCCAGCAGAGCAGCAAGCAGCAAGCCCCGCAGGCACTGGCCGAGGGCCCGGTCCGGATTTCTCCAAATCAACAATAGCAGGCAATTTCCGATGTCAGTGACATCGCGCCTCGCACATGACAACGCAAACAAGAAGATGTCGAATTCCCTTGTCGAGGCCGCATATATGCCGCGGGGCCCCGCACCGCAGCCCGGCTCCGCCAGCGCGTTATCGGAGAAAGTCTCCAATTAAAATAGCGTTCCCTCCCTCCCCTCCTCCCGCCCATATCGGGTGTGAAGGAATTCCCTATACCATTGGTAAGGTCGTTCCCAGCAGGGGGTGATGGAGGGGATATTTTTCATCATTGCGTTTTTTTAGAGGCATTGGTGCAGAGATAATTGTGTAGTCAGACGGGAGAGATTCACTACGTTCATGATAGAACGTTTAATAACCTGACGAGACGCGGCTGACGGATTCCGGACATGACACCGACCCGCCAGTGTTTTAAGTGTGTGAGGGTATGTGTCTCTCCCGTCCAACATGAAATATGTATACAAAAAAAAAATACAAAACAAAACAGAACCAGATTTTCCCCTGCATGCGGTTTTTAGACAGAGGACGCAGAGTGGGGGAGGGGGACATTTCTATTTGTGACGCTGTCCCATGTAGATTTTCATGTGTGATTTACGTCCTCGGGACATTTCACTGGCAAAGAAGGGCGGCGGAACTCTCTCATTCCCTGCGCGTGTGTGAGTGTGTGTGCTGAGAAAGGGAGTATGGAGGACTCTGCACTGTACTCGACCCGGAAAGCAGCAACGAAGAGCAAAGGAAGTGCACGACCATTGAGTTATTTATGACGGCAAAAGTCAACGGTCAAAACGTCTCGGAAGTATAATGGATGCTATCACTGTCATGTTAGGCAGAGGGCAATCTAAGTGGCCGGGAGTGCGTGTGGAACGTTCTTATCTCTCCGTCCCCCATCTGTATATCGCTCTCGCTCGCTCCCTCTCGGGCGCCGGAATATAAAGTGAGTGACAGAGAGCGCTGAATGCATAGTAATTTACACAAGTCCACAGGCCGGCGGTCCGCAGGTGCGGACGGGAGGGTGAGGTGAGGCTGTGAGGCGTGAGGCACATGTCAGTACCCGCCTCGCCACACCTTCCTTCCTCCCGCCCCGCCCGCCTCCGCCCGCTTCCGCCCCTTCCCGTTGGGCCGATTCAAACTTTCCCGCCGTGTTTGCGGGGCGTTGACCTGTGACTCATCTGGAGCAGCCCCGGCTCCGGCTGCGTCCGCAGGGCTCCCTTTGTTCTATATCAGACTCCGTGGGCGGTCCGAGGCCGGTGGCACACGCCAAAGAGGGGACGGTTATGATGCACCTATCTGCACTGTGTGCTATTTCTAGTGCTACCCCAGCCAGTCGAAATTGCACCAAATCGTTATCGATGGTGTCGAAATTTTGTCGAAGCTCGAGTTTTTCGTCGATTATTTGTCGAATCGACAAAGAAAATCGACTTCCGATACCATTTCGATACCGAATCGATGGTGTATTACGTCGCGGTTTCTTTGAATTCGTCGATATCGAATCAACATCGATTCGATATCGCTTCGACAGTCTTTAGGGAAGACGTGGAAGACAGCAGTACGCCACCTCAATGAGAGCCTGCGGTCGGCCGCATAGGCACGGCCGCAGGACAGCAGCGCGCGCCGGGCTTGCCTACCTCCACGGCGCTCCCCTCCAGAGGCTGGCGGGGCGGGGCAGAGCGGGGCGGTACGGAGCGGGGCGGGGCGGCACAGAGCGCGCACAATTAACGGCGCACAACGTAACATCCCGTCGCTACAATTTAATCACAGACACATCGCTGTGCTTTCGCGTGCGGCTTTAGCTGCAAAGACGCCGCGCGGAGTGAATCACGGCGGTGATACAAAGCTCGGAGCAATCAAAGGGGTGCTGATGAGGGGCGGCAGGGCAGTGCAGGGCAGGGCAGGGCAGGGCAGGTGGGTGACTTTGAGTTGGAAATGAGTCCCGCGCCCCGACACGCCGTCATCCCCTCACCTGGCTGAATTATGCGATGCGATGGGTAAATCTGAAGACAGCTAGTGCGAGGACACGAAGTGGGAGGGGCCCCGGAGCCCGAAGCCCCGGGAACTCCCCCCTCCCCCCTCAAACAATGGGTCGGCGAGGTGGTCGGACGGGCCGAGGGCGGGCAAACCTGTGGGTAAACCCTTCCGCTCGAAGGGAGCCCGCTCTTAGCACATACGGACTGTATCCAGGTCACAGATCAACACGTGGTGTGGTAGGGTACGCTGGTATGCGGCTGTTCCCGTGCGGAACGGGGCGCGAGAGCGTGAATCCAGCGCCGACAGAAAAGAACGCCCCTCCTGGGACGCAGCGCGCAGCCAGGCGCAGCGCACTCAGGATTGATTCAGAAGTCGATGTGACCCCAGTTTCAGAGTGGGCCGGCTCCAATACCAGCTCTAGCTCTTGTTTCGGAAACTCAAACGACATGCGTAAACCAAAACAAAAGTTTTCTCCGAGTCAGTAAAAAAAAATCTCGAGACATGTTTTAAAAGGCCGGAATTTGCTAAACCAGCAAATCTTCGTGTGGGGTCCGTCCCGTCATGCTTATTGAGCGCAGCGCCCTGTAAGCCCGAGCCATATTTCTTACCGTGTGGTCCTCCCTCTTGAAATCCCTCCTCTCAGTCTTACCCAGCTCTCTCTCTCTCTCTCTCTCTCTCTCTCTCTCTCTCTCTCTCTCTCTCTCTCTCTCTCTCTCTCTCTCTCTCTCTCTCTCTCTCTCTCTCTCTCTCTCTCTCTCTCTCTCTCTCTTTCTCTGTCTCTCTCCTCTGCTCCCGGATCCTGTTTCCGCCTCCTGCCGCGCTGCCCTCTGCCATGTCGGCGGCGTGTATGTCGTGGCAGCCAATCGGCTTTTATTTTCTCGGTCGACACTTCCGGTCGCCTCGGCGGATTTCCTCCCCGCCGCCGTGAGACGTGGTCGCCAGCCGCCTCCGCGCCGCCTGCGCCCTGGGTCCTTCCGCCGAACGCGCACACCTCACGCGGTCGGAAGTGATCCCCAAACAGTCGATAAGACCCTCTATCATCGTCAGTAGCGAAATGAAAGTAAAATCCCACACACTGCTCTTGATTCGTGGGAACAACACGGAGCGCAAACAACTACTGCAAAATATCGGGCGACACGATCCGGGATGCAGGGCGCACGCACGCAGTGTTCACTCGAGTCCCTGTTCCCTGTCGCAACTACTGCGATCAAGCGATCTGGTTCGGTATGCTTTGGCTCGGTTCGGCGGCGTACCCGACTGGCTTCAAACACACCGAGTTTCCGACCGCCAGCAGCGGCCCTGCCCGGCCCGGCAGGGCGGAAGGGGCACCATCTCCGACGACACACTTGATTGGACCCCAGAGTGGGTGGGATAGAGTTGGGGGTGCGGAGTGCGGGCCGCCGGGGCCTCCGGGCGACTCCGGGTCAGGGTGGCTGAATGCACACTCTCGCCGCAGCACCAGTGCACGCTGCACGCCCACAAGCAGACCCCGACCCGGCACACGGTCTGCGCCCGCGCACCGACCCAGCAGCGCTGTTCTTGATCAAATCCACTGAAAACTGCGCTAGGAATTCCGAATAAGCTCCATCTCATAAATCGGTGTCACCGGAAGGCGATCTGACGGTGGTTCTTTTTCGGATCATTTTGCGGGTGGAAATTATAGATTCATCAGCACAGTTTCCGGTAACTTTACGGCGGATGTGAGGATTTGCGGTGTCGCGGTGGCGGTGGCCTCCGGCTCCGGCTCTGCGCCCTTGGCCTGCTCCGAACGCCGACGGCATCGGCTAATCCCTCACAGGCAGCAAAAGTAACTTGAGGATCTGACGTTGGAAAAGGGCACAGGTCGCGGAAGGGTCTTGACGGCGCGGGGCGGCGCGGGGCGGCGCGGGGCGGCGCGGGGCGGCGCGGGGCGGCGCGGGGCGCGTCCACGGCCGCGACATGCTGGCGGCGGCTGCCCCGGCTCAGCCTGTACCTCGCGGGGACTCGGCGTTGGTGTTGGCAGGCGAAGGGCGTGGCTGCAGCAGCGCGAGGTTATTAGGAGGGATGCGAGTGACGAAACTTTTCTTTTAAAGGGATCCGCCTTCATTGCCAGGCCGCTCCAGCCGCTCCAGCCGCTCCAGCCGCCCCGCCTCGTTAGCCAAGTTATTCCATGAGCGGCCCGGCCGGGCCCGGCAGACCCGGCCCAAGGCCCCCGCTCCCCGCCTGGATCAGCTTGACGCGGCCTCGGGTTTAGGCTCCGCAGGCTCCCGGCAACACCCCCCACCCCGGACCCCGCCCCTTCCTGGCCTCTGTGTCACCGCCACACAAGTCGGCGTGGCTAAATGCCCCCCAGACTCCAAAAGGCGTAAAGCAAAAGTTGATCCTACGCTGTTTTTTTCCTCCTTCCCTTCCCCTTCCCTTCCCTCCACTGCCCTAGAGCAACCTCGCCGCTGTTGTTCGGGGCGGCGAGTGCTGGGCGGTGGGGCGTGATCGTCCATACATGAAGTTAGTGTCCACAGGGACCGCCCCCACACCCTTCCCCTCCCCTCTCCTCCACCCCCGGCTCGCCCGCGGGACACACATGGTGACGGTGTACGTATGCAAAATACGGCAGGGGCGGGGCCCTGCGGGGCCCAAAGTATGAAAACACCGAAATTCACGCGACAGGCAGAAAGGTGCCCCGAGTCCTAGCTCCCTCCCAGATATGATTAGCCAGCTCATGATGCTGGCCAGCAGGGTGGGGTGGGGTGGTCGGGGCGTCGAGGCGCGGCGCGACGCGGACACCGTACCGCCCTGCCCACCACACAACCACACAGCGACCCGCGGAGCGCAGCGCGCCGCTACTCGTTTCCTCTCACTCCCACCCGCGGTCCAGCCCGGCCCGGGCCATCATCGGTCCTTTTTCATCATGAGCGCGTTTTCGCCGTTGACGAGAGGCTTAAAGATGCCGCTGCTGGCGGGGGGGAAAAGGGCGAGGCAAGGCGAATAAGGCGCCGGCCCGGCCTGCGGTCCGCCACCGTTATTTTTGTGGCCGGCCAGGGGAGTGGGCGGGGCGGGGGGCGTGTGGGGGCGGGGCCGGGGGCTGGAAGGGGCGCATTTCTCATTATTTCGGTCCGACTGTGCTCTGCAGCGTCAGCAAGCGGTCGCACGACGCCCGCCGAAGCCCCAACGAGCTGTTTGCCCGCTGTTTTCGGTCTGTCGTGCGCCTGCTCCGCCAGAATACCCTCTCTGAACTGAAGGCCTGGACGTTTAAAAAATTAACTCGGGCCCTCCTTCTTTAATTTTTTTTCTGTTCCCTTATTTTTGCGCTCTCTGCTTCTTTTCTGCAACGAGGCCGACGCGCGGAATAACGACGATGCGGGATTATGTGCGTGGAGTGTGTAAAATAACGGACGATGTGCCCGGGACGGGGCATATTTCCTATTTTTCGAATAACGCGCGTTGTGGCGCCCACCCACAGCAGCGGTGTCACAGTGCGGCCATAAAATGACGAAAGTTTGGCGTGTGGCTTTGTGTGCGTGTGTGTGTGCGTGCGTACGTGTGTGTGTGTGGGGGGGGGGGGGTGCGAGCGAGAGAAAGAGTTCAGGACCAGCGCTGCATCGCATTCGTCGAGGGGAAGCCCTCCAACCCGCACGGCCCAGCGGTACCATAAACTACTTTCTGTATCACGATAACCACGTGAAAAACCTGGGCGCACCAAATGCCGTTCTCGACGCTCCGCATTCACATCCACATCCATATTCAGAAATAAGGCAGACATAATAAAGCGGTATCGCGCGCGACTGCGTGAAGCTGTACTCCCGTCGACTGCCCGGGCCGGGAGCCTGAGGCTGCGTCCGAGTCGTCATCCCCACGGCGCGGGGCGGGGGCGCAGCAACGCGCGGACGGCAGTGGCCCGCGGCGGACGCAGCCCCTGGCCGGCCATAACTCACACAGATAAAATGTTTGCAGTGTGAGCGTGAGGTAGGGGGAGCAGCGAGGCACTCCCAGATGGCCGGGGAGTGGTGGGGAGCGGCGGGGAGCGGCGGGGAGCGGCATGGAGGCTAGGCGTGGGCTGCACGAGCACGGCCGGGGCTACGCGCACTGCTGTGCCGTGTACCGTGTGCCGTTGGTGTGACACTTCGAGTACGCACACGTCGTACCCACGGCTGGGCTGGGCTGGGCTGAGGCCACACGGGGGTTGCCTCCGGTTCCCGCTCCGGGCGACTTTCATATTCCGGGGAGCGCGTGCAACAACGTCGTCCTTGGTGGGAAGCGCGCGCGACGGCCTAAACCTGCTGCTGCTGCCGCTGTTGCTGCCGCTGCTGCTGCTTCTGCTGCCGCCGCTGCTCCTCGTCCGCCTCACGTTTGACTACGTGCGTTGCTGCATATGCTTATTGAAGCGACCCGACCCGACCCAACCCGACCCATACCACCCCCGGCCAGGCCTGGCCCGGCCCAGGCTGGCTGGTCTACTTTATGGACCACCGCAGCACCGGTCTTAAGTCAAACAGCGCCGCGCCGCGCTCGAGCGCTGCGCCGGGGGCCATGGGCCGTGGGCCGTTCGGCGAAGGCCAAGTATCGACCGGGCGGTGCGCCTTAACCGTGTCGGCCAGCACCAGCACGGCCAGCACGGGCGGGCGGGGCGATAAGTAACGGCCGTTGTGGCGACGGCAGGAGGGTAGAGTACCCCGCCCGGCTAGGATAGGCCAGGCCTGGCCGTCGTTGGGGCGTGCCGACGACAAGGGAAGGCAGCTGACACGGCCCGGCTAGCGCTGGCTAGCGCAGGCTAGCGCAGGCTAGCGCAGGCTAGCGCAGGCCCGAGACCTGAGCAGCCATTACGACCATGGACCATGGCGCCATAGATGGCCGCCGGTAGCCAAACACAACGGCAACAAGGAGCCCGGCCCCAGCAGAGGCCCCAGCCGAGAGGGTAACGACTCACAAAAATTGTGTCTGTCGGATTACGGATTACCCCGGATTACTCGGAGTACCCCGGATTACCTAGGATTTCATGGATCCGGATTACTTTGGGATACCTCGGATTTCCCCGGATTACCTGGGCTACCCTGGACTACTTATTTGGATTACCCTGGATCACCCAGGTGAAATTCACTCGTATAACCGAGGATGACCTCGGATTTCCCCGGATTACCCGCATTCACCTCAGATTACCTGGAGCACCTTGGATTACCCAGGATTACCCCGGATGATCTAGATTACCCGATCGCTTTCCATCGGAGCCCTTGGAGTTGTTATCCCCTCGGCCCCAGCCCACCCCTCGTGGTGAAAACGGCAAACTCAGGCGGGTGGGGGAAGCTGCTGACGACTTCGTGCCGATCCCCCGGCGGAGAAATGGCTGAGATGCCATATGAGGGCCCCCAACGGCCCAACGACTACGGCGGGGCGTTCGAGCGCGGGCACTGACCGGACCGCAGCGCCTCCCGACACCGCAGCAATCCAAACTGTTGCGAAGAAAGGTTCGGGCCGCCCGGCTGAGCAGGCGGAGGATGGCACGTCCCCACGATGCGGAAAACAAAGGGGCCGTTCTCTAAAAAACGGTTTAGTTAATCTTTTGTCGAGGAGGGAAAATGGGAGGGGAAATGGTGACCCGCGAAATAACAACCCCGACCCGGACGACCGCCGTGGACGCCGCCGGGCGGAGCCGGGCGGGGCCGGGCTGCTGCAAAAGCGTGCACTTCTTGTTTTATTCTTTCCCTGCTCCGAATTAGAGAGGAAGCAGGGACGGACCTCATTTTTTTCCCTCTCTCTCTCTCTCTCTCTCTCTCTCTCTCTCTCTCTCTCTCTCTCTCCCCCTCTCTCTCCTCCCCCTCTCTCCCCCTCTGCATACAAAAGCGGTCTGGGGACCAATTCACCAACACTAAAGAGCAAACATGACCTGTCATTTCCAAAAGGAGGACAGCAGTCCAGATCGGGCCCGGCTGCCGCGCGTTGCAGTGCCCACTGAGTTCCGTTCGGTCCCGTTCGGTCCCGCGGTCCTTTGGCGTCCGAGACCGCCGGAGGAGGAAAAGTCTGGCGCACACGGTAGCAGCCGGCAGCAGCCGGCAGCAGCCAGCCTCGTCCGTCTTACCAACGCGTTTCACTCACGGGCCCCGCCGCCCCACACTATTCCAGGACGACCCCCCCCCCCCCCCTGGCGCTGAGGCTCGTTAAAACTTTACAGGGATGCCGGACCGGGACGGGTGCGGGGACAGAGTTGACTGGCTGACGGCGCAAAAACAGTGCGGCCCGGCCTGCTGCGTCCGAGCAGACTTCCGTGTGAGTGTTTGTGTGTGTGTGTGTGGGGGGGGGGGGGGGGGGGCGGGGGTCAGACAGATAGACAGAGAGGGTAGAGGGGGAGTGTTGTAGCATCATGATGCACGTCCACTTGGGGATGACACACACTGTCTGTGAAATGCCGCAAATGCACACGCCACACGCGGGGAGACGACTGTGTGAGTGTGTGTGTGTGTGTGTGTGTGTGTGTGTGAGAGTGTGAGAGAGAGAGAGAGAGAGAGAGAGAGAGAGAGAGAGAGAGAGAGAGAGAGAGAGAGAGAGAGAGAGAAAGAGAGAGAGAGAGAGAGAGAGAGAGAGAGAGAGAGAGAGAGAGAGAGAGAGAGAGAGAGAGAGAGAGAGCTGTAGGGCACACCGCGCACTGCGACCAATCTCAGCGAAAGGAAGACCGCATCGCTGGACGGCGCGGCGGCCCGGCCCGGCCCGGCCCGGCCCGGCGGTCTACCCCTGTGCTGCCGTGTATCATTTTTCGTCCCCGCGGGCTGGTGGCTGGTGGCTGGTGGCTGTGGGGGCGCTGGCCGGGCGCCGCCTGGCCACTGCCCAGCCACTGCTACATTCCCATCCCGTGCCGAGGTGTTTCCTCATCAGGACCCCATTTTCGGCGTGTGTGCACGTTGGTTAGTTGGGGCCGGCAAACCCGGGCAAACCACATAAATTACCCAGCACAGCGCAGGTAGCAGGGGATGTTTGCGTGTGCGTGTGTGTTCGTGCGCGTGCGCCATGCACGGACGTTGGTCGTGCTGCACGGCGAGCGCGCGTCGGTCAGCGCGGCGACGAGTGTTTATCCCGAAACCAAACTTTCGCCCTAATTAAAGGATCCCAAGTTATGACCGGGCTGGGCTGCAGAGAGTCAAGTCGGCCCGAATCCCCGGCTGCCGGCCCTCATGGCCTGTACAGTGTACAGTGTTGTGGAGTTGGTGTTGTGGTCCAGCCCGGCCCAAGCATGCTGTGCACAGCCCCAGCCCGGCAGGCTTTCCCTTTGCAGCGGCCGGCCCGGTCAAATCCCTTGGTCTCTGCTTGGGCATGTCGGCCACGAGTGCAGACCAGACCCAACCCTTTCAGTTTTCCTTCTTTTGTTTTCTAAAGTGCTAACTGACTAATGTTATACGGCAGAACCTCGATACATTTCGAGTAGGTTTCTTTTTTCTTTAAAGGGAAAGAGCGGCACAATCGTGAGGAATAAATTGCGGACGCTATTGAGCCACTTCCCCATTTTTATGTGTGTCAATTTCTTACAACGCACTAAAATCTTCCGCGCATCTGCGTTTATCTTGCCAACTCCCCCTCTTCCCTTCCGCTTTAGCACTTGTATATCTGACGGCATGCGCTGCCTCCGCTGCCTCCGCTTCCACCACCCCGCGCGTCCCGCCCCTGCCCCCCCCCCCCCCCCCTGTTTGCTCCCGAGTCTATACGACGCGTCAAGCCTTTTGATGGGCCCACATAAATGTATCGGCAAAATCAGCCCGCCGCCCGTCCGGCCGCCAGCAGTCCGCCACAACGCCTTACAGAGCGCGCCTCGCCTCGCCTCGCCTCAACAATGTCCCTGCTAACTAGGAGAGCGAGACCGTCTCAGTCCTCCCCCAGTACACCGGGCGCCAGCAGGCGACAGGCACAGGGCCGCTCCTTTTTCATTTCCAAGGAGAGGAAAACGGTAAATAAGGTGTCCCCCAGCGGCACAAGGCCGCGGGCCCCGCGCCCCGCCCCGATCGGGCTCCGGCAAACATCGGACGGGGACAGGGTAGCGGAGGAACTTCGGCCCTCAGATTTCTACCGCTCTTCCCGCGCCGTGCCGCCGTGCCGCCGTGCCGCCGTGCCGCCGTGCCTCCCGCACCCCGCACCCCGCACCCCGCAACCCGCACCCCGCAACCCGCACCACGCACCCCGCACCCCGCACCCCGCAACCCGCACCACGCACCCCTCACCCCGCACCCCGCACCCCGCACCCCGCACCCCGCACCCCGCACCCCGCACCCCGCACCCCGCACCCCGCACCCCGCACCCCGCACCCCGCACCCCGCACCCCGCACTCTGCACCACGCACCCTGCATTCCCTCGCTCCGGGGACTTTGGAATTCCTTCCTCAGCTCGGCGCGGCTACGCCAGGCTCCCGCCAGGCCTCGCGCACTCTGTAGGGCCCCCGCCCCCGCCTCTCCTATCCGGCCATTTCGCTGATTGGCGTTCAACGTGGTCCTGTAACTGGGGCTGGTGGATACACACTCTTTGCCTTTCCGAGACCAATAAATTAAAAATTCCTGCAGAGCGACCGAACGGACACACTTTTCACAGCTGCAGTGCGGTTCGAGGCGCTGGCGAGACTGCTGGCGGCTCCGGCTCCGCCGGGTCCTCCGGGTCCTTCTGGGGCTTCAACCCGCTCCGTAAGCCAAGCCGAGAGCGGCCAAGAGGTCAGAGAGGGAGGCTGGTCGGGGCCGGGTGGCCGGGGCCGGCCCCCATTGTGGTCTTCCCGACACACTCATCTCTCCGCCATTGTTATATCGCTCGTTACATCGCTGCCCCTCTACTCGGGCAGTTTTCATGGCTTATTGCAGCCGGCTGCGCCCGGCCCGGCTCTGTCAGACCGCCACGAGCTCCATGCTGGTGCTGCCCTGGCGGCCCCGCTGCCGGCCACAGCTGACTCGGGGACAAGGGAAGAGACCGTGCCGAGCTGCGCCCTTGGCTTCGCCCCCAGCCCAGCTCACCGCGCACTTGATTTGCACACCCGCCGCTGCGCGCTGCTGCTGCGGCGGGCTGGAGAGGTGTCTGCCGGGGCCGCCGGGCCCGGGTCCGAGCACAGGGCCTGCTTCTGGTTAGCCCCCCCCGGGCAGGGGCGGACTGGGACCCTGACGGCCCGAGCGGGAAAATTTTCAGACGGCCCTTCCCCCCTCCCCCCGGGGGGGGGGGGACAAATTCGGAGATTTTACGTAAGGGGAAGGAATACTTCGCAAATCTTACGTGACATCGGGAGGAGGGGTTCGCTAGATCTTACGAACCCTCACGTAAGGGGGAAGGGGTCTAAAATTTCCAAAACAACCCTGACGTAATTAATGAACGCTCCCCATCTGTACCTCTCGGCCCTTAAGCAGAATGGCTACAACACCACGGCCCGGAGGCCAGGCTGGGCTGACAGCGTTCGCGGGCCTGGCCGGGGCAGTCCGCAGCCCACGGCCCTCCCGGTCCCGGATTGTCCGCGGCCCTCGGCCGGGGCCCTCGGCCCTCCTGCCGGGAAAAGACACCCCGCCCGCCCGGGCCAGTCCGCCCCTGGGGTGGAGTTATTGCTAGTAAAAGGGGATGACGTTACCCACCTGACCTGAGCAAACTGCTCTCTGCCCCCTGCGGCCCCGCAGCGGCGTGGTGACGGCCCTCCCGTGGGGCCCTACCGGGTCCTACAAGGCCCTCCGCCTAATCAGCCCATCTGGGTCGTCTCCTCTGGGTCCAGGTCCGGCGGCTGCCAGAGCTTCAGCCTCCTGCCAGGCCTCCAAAACCTGTGCCAGGACCAGGACCGGCGCGCTGACAAATACAAGTGCAGCCGCTCTGCCCGGCTCCGTACGGCCCCACCAGTCGTTGGGACGAATTCCGGGTCAAAACAGCAAGTGATTTTACACATAGCGTTAGAATTCTTTAACATAATTTGGGTCCAAACCTTTACGGTAAAAAAAGCGTGAAGAAAATCGACAAATTTTGTCGAAAAGCAAAAATGTTTCAGATCTCGTGACGCCAACTTCGATTTTTGAGATTTTTTTGGCAGGAAGTGACATTTCACTTCGTACTTTTTACGCCGACAATTTTAGCACTTAAAAAAGTTTTAGGGGAGTTATGAGGATTTAATTTTTCAAAAACACCCGAATTTAGTGTTTTTTGAAGGGCGTGGCCTGCTTTCTTCCACATTTATTTCCTCTATACATCAAAATCATTCTACATTTTTGAATCTTTTTTTTTAACGATATTTTTGTGGAAGAAACAGAACCGAGTCAAACATTTTTTGGATCCCACATATGAAAGAATTCGAACGCTCTGTGGAAAATCATTTGTTGTTTTGACCTGGAATCCGTCAGGGGCTGCCATAAGGCGGCGGGGTACGCGCGCGGTGGGCGCTGCACTAAAGCAAGTCCACATATGCCGCGCCGGCCGCCATGCTCAGCTGTGCCTGTTTGTGCCCCCCCCCCCCCCCCCTCCTGGCCACCCCGCCACCCTGTCGGCCTTCCGGACAACGTCTGCAGAGAGGTGACGAGGTGAGGTCAGGCCGGTCGAGGCACCCACCCGCCGAGTTCCCTTAATTTGAACACCCCCAACTTGGTCTCCCAGCCCTGCCGAGTCGGTCTGCAAAACAACGCACGGCGCTGGGTGCTGCTGCGCGCTGCGCTGTTCGGACGTGGAGAGCAGAGCGACCGCGGCAGCCCTGGCTGTTTTGTGCGGCCGGCAGCATGACCTACTGGAGCGCGGAGGTGCGGCCGCCGTTTCAATAGAGCGGAACGGGGCGGACGGCGGGCGCGGCCAAACACGTCGCCGTCATTTGCTTCCCCAGGATTTATTGTCTGCAGCTTTACGCGAGGAAGTTCAGAACTCTGCGTCCGGGGGCAGCCGGGGGCAGCCGGGGGCAGCCGGGGGCGCCCGTGGTGGCACTCCAGAGGTGGGCAACCCTGGCCGAGTGGGCACCCGGGCCCTCTGCCCCAGCCCCAGCCCCTGCCCCAGCCCCTGCCCCTGCCCCAGCCCCAACCCCTGCTCCAGCCCCTGCCTCCACCTGGCCGCACAATCGAGAGGCGAGTGGTGGCGGTGCGGTCGAGTCCGGTGAGGCGGACCGCGCTGGGCTGGACCCGCTGGACCCGCCGGACCCGCTGGACCTGACTGGGCCAGGCTCCGTCCAGCGGGGGGCAGGTAAAAAGGTTTCTCGAGGCATTCTTCGGCCGTCACAAGGACTCGTCGGTGAGACAGTGGCGGTGGCCATGGCAGCGACTTCAAAGGAAAGAAGGCTGATCTCGCCGGCGCCGGAGGACGGGTGCTCGTTGCTCGTGCCTCTGGGTAGAGTCAGATGTCACGTGGGAGCATCGATTCGCTTGGAGAGTCACCAGTTCAGTTTTTAGCTATGGAGGAACGGGCGGCACAACAGCGGCGCGCCGTGCGCTGGACAGGACGGGGGCGGCGAGGGGGCAGCGCGGGAGCGGCACGGGGCTGGCGCCGGGGGCGGCATGGCGGCGGCACTACCCCCCGCCGGCACCACCCCAACTTTTCGCGTTGTGTCGGAGTGCTTTGACGTGCCGTAAACGGACTGACTTGGCACTAGCGGGGCAAGCGGGGTGGGGCGACACAAAATACTTCCGCACCCGGCCGCGGCCCCAGAACTGCCCCCCCCCCCCTCCTCCACTCCCCCACAGCCAAAGAACGTCGAGGACGAGGTCCAGAAAAGGAGGAATGGAGGTAGAGAGAGAGAGAGAGAGAGAGAGAGAGAGAGAGAGAGAGAGAGAGAGAGAGAGAGAGAGAGAGAGAGAGAGAGAGAGAGAAAGAGTGCGCGCCCGAGGACGAATACTCTGTTTTGCCTTTGGGGAACGGAAATAAAGGACGTGCGCGGGAAGAAGGGAGGGAAAAAAATCGTTCACGGCCACACCCACCCATTCCCTGCCTTTTCATCACCCCTGAAAGTTTCCTCCCATCTCCTTATTTTCCTCCGCTCCTCCTCCTCCTCCTTATCTTGCAGGGGAGAGGACGTGTACGCCGTGATGGGACCGCGCCGCCCGCATGCAACGGCGAAAGCGGTCCTCCGCACTCTAGGCTCGCGGCCTCTGCCAAAGGCGGCCTCTGCCATGCGGCCTCTGCCATGCGGCCTCTGCCAGGCGGCCGCTGCCAGGCGACCTCTGCCAGGCGACCTCTGCCAGGCGGCCTCTGCCAGGCGGCCTCTGCCAGGCGGCCTCTGCCAAAGGCGGCCTCTGCCATGCGGCCTCTGCCATGCGGCCTCTGCCAGGCGGCCGCTGCCAGGCGACCTCTGCCAGGCTTAGAACCTTCCGGACGGGAACTCGGACGGTGTAGGCGTTGTTACACCCGTAGTATCGTGTTGTGTGTTTCTACATGTTCTACACCAAGCTGGAAACATGAGGGGGTGGTGTGCATGCAGTGCGGGGAGCCCGAAGAGAAGTGGTGCACAGCAGCACGAGCCGTGGTCACAGGCATGCAGGCAATCAGCCGCGGCTCGAGTACCATACCAATCTCACTTGTACTCTCCGGGTACGCAGCGTGCTGTGCAGTAGCTGACGGCACGGGCTCCGCCACCCCGCTGCACCGCGGCCGCAGCTGCTGAGTGTGTTCCCGTGGAATGCGGGGCTGAACACTGTCTGGCTGGGAGAGATTGGGGCTTGGATAGAGCGAAACGCGGGTACCCACCTTTCACTCGCACTAACGCGTTCACGCCCACGATCCCCCTCCTCCCATCCTCTCTCTCTAGCGTGCACACACACACACACACACACACACACACACACACACACACACACACACACACACACACCTACACACACCTACACACACACTCACACGCGCGCACACTCGCATGCACACCGTGCGCGTGAGGCACTTCCCGTTCCACACCAAAGGAGGGAAAAAAATAAGCAAAGAAAACGAAACAGGTAAAGAGACGTGCGTTTCCACTCGTGCTCTCAATTTATCCCAATTTTCTCTCCGTTCTTTTCAACTCCCCTCTCCGCCCCCCTGCAGGGCACTGGTGCGCACAGTCGTATCCCGGGCCGCCTCTTCGCACGCATATTTCAGGAGGCAGAACCAGGCAGCGCCTCTATCGCGCGGCCCACGACGTGTCGGGGAGGACACCGCAATGCCAGCACCCGAGTGGGACGATGAATCTTCGTGCGTAAAATACGTAATGCATCAGGAGTTTTTGTCTGGACGTGGCCAGTCCGTGCGTCTGGTTGTGTGTGTGTGGGTGTGTGTGGGTGTGTGTGTGGGTGTGTGTGGGTGTGTGTGGGTGTGTGTGGGTGTGTGTCTGTGTGTGAGGGGGTATCTCCCTCTCTCCCTTACCCCTCCCCATTGAGCCCACCCGCCGGTTCCCCGCTATTCCACAGCCGATCGCGCGCCGTCGGCCGTTTAGAGGGTGGAGCGAGTTTGCCATCAGGTCGGGATCAAACGAGTTCACAGGTGGTGATTGGCAAAGAAAAACTCCACCCTTTCAAAATTGCAGGCGCAGGGGGGGGAGGTAGAGGGGGCGTCGAAAAGTACAAAGTGGCCCTGTGCGAGACATGGGTAGATGCAGTTCAACTGGCATCGTGAGAAAAGAGAGAAGCCGAGAGGGATCGTGGTGACAGATGTGTATGAGAGAGAGAGAGAGAGAGAGAGAGAGAGAGAGAGAGAGAGAGAGAGAGAGAGAGAGAGAGAGAGAGAGAGAGAGAGAGAGAGAGGGAGAGAGAGAGAGAGAGAGAGAGAGAGAGAGAGAGAGAGAGAGAAGGGAGGGGGGGGGCGACATGTAGGTGAGGCGTGGAAGGGGGAGGCGGAGCACAGCACAGCGTACGAGAAGACAGCACCACTTTATACGGACCTGTTCTGCATTGTAATGCCGCCGTCCCGCAAGCGAAGCCACAAAGAGCACTGTCAAAAATTTTGACAGCTTACTCACTCACTTGAGGGCGAGTGAGAGAGATGGCGAGAGAATGGCGAGCAGAAGTAAAGGAGGGAAAGAGCGAGGAGGGAGGCGAAACCGAGGTGTGTGGGCACCATGATTGTAGGAGTCAGAGTCTCGTCCTGACGGCCGAGGGCGGCGCTATAAGCCCCCGCCAGCCCCCGCCGGCCCCTGCCAGCCCCCGCGGGTGACCCCAACCGGGGCTGGGCGCGGCCCCCGGCGGGGGCGGTACTGCTGACTTGAGGTAACCCAACCCATCCTGCCCTGCCTGCTCCGCCTACCCTGCCCCGGACCTGGCCGGCCGTGGCCCAAACAGCGTAGGCCTAAGAAGAAGTTAAGTAGTCAGATAAGTACGTACGTTCAAATTTCCTCATAGCTATGCACTAATCGGCAAACAGCGCCCGTGCCGAGCGCCTGTCAGTGCCGGGGTAGGCCAGCCCGCACGGCATGGAGGCACGCGGAAGCTATGGTTGCCTACCCAGCAAGGCGCCGCAGCGCACTCCTTGAAGTATGTCCGACGTTGTCGCCTGGCCGCAGTGCAGCACGTACGCTATGCCGTGGCAGTGTCGTGCCGTGCCGTGTCGTGCGCCGTGCTTGCCCCCCGGGGAGCAACAGGCCGGAGCCTCTGGCGTTGCGCGGCATAGCAGATACACTCACACGCACGCACAAACACACATACACCTGGCATGACGGCAACCGTTTCCAACGATAAAATTACGCAAATGTAGGCGAAGCTCTGCAGAGGCGCTCGAAATGAAAAAGCGCAGACGGGTAAGCGGAGCTGGAGGGGGGGGGGGGGGGCTACCCCTGGGCCGTTGCGCCAGGCTTTGCGTCCGGGTGTCCCAGAGTCTACAGTGTTTACTCTGAAACAGAGGAAGCTGCAGCCGCAGAATTACACTACCCAGCCAAGGCAGCGGCGGGGTTGTCATAGGAACACCCTGTCCCGAATATTATTGACGCTGAGGCAACAACAAACACCTTCACATTTTTGACAGAGCCTTTGCATTGCTGGCAGGAGCGACCCCAGACGGGACTGCACAATCCGACTCCACAGTATTTACGGGTTTTGGGAGGGTGGGGGTATGGTTTGGGGGGTTCTGGGGTACGTGCAGCACACGAGCGAGGCCCTCTCTCTCTCTCTCTCTCTCTCTCTCTCTCTCTCTCTCTCTCTCTCTCTCTCTCATACACACACATACGCACACACGCACAGCACGTACGTGAGCATCACCATCGCCCCCGGCGTGTCAAATGATGCCTGCGACAGAGGGCACAGGGCGGGGTCGGTGCCGTGGCCGTGACAGCGGTGCGGTACCCGCGGGCCCTGGCCCCGCCCCGCCTACCCCGCCTGCCCCACCTACCCCGCCTGCCCCACCTACCCCGCCTGCCCCGCCTGCCCCGCCTACCCCGCCCGCCCCGCCCGCCCCGCCTGGCCCCGCCATGACGACGCCGGCCTCGTCACTGCTGGCTGCTCTCTCACCTCTCACCTCGCTCGATGGCCCCTGGCCTGGCGTGGCCGTACCCAAGGCCGTATCCAGGGCCATCGCCACCGGGACCGCCGGGACCGCCGGCTCTGATTGCGAATGCCGGACGAACGGCTGTACAATGCATTCATGGCCGGCTGCTGCTGCTGCTGCTGCTGCTGCTGCTGCTGCTGCTGCTGCTGCTGCTGCTCTCCCGTCCGTACGCGAATGTGAATGTGTGCGCGCGCTCGACTCCCTGCTCCCTGCTTACCTGCACGCACGTAACAGCCGGATGCCAAAGCGCCTCGGCCTCACCGCCCCGTGAATGTGAATATGTGGCGGGTACACTCACGGTCTGAGCATTCTGCGAGCATAATGGTAGTAGGAACACGACGATGGACCCACCTGCTAGCCAGCGCAGCCAGCCCCACCCCACCCCAGGCAGTCGGCAGGGAAGCGGGACAAGGGCAGCAACGGTCCACATGTAGTGAGGTGAGGACTGTCTCTCTCCTCTTTCTCCCTCGCACACACACACACACACACACACCTCACACTGATAGGCTGTGAAGACCAATGAAAATAGAGGAAATCGCTAGGCCGGCAGCACGGCAGCCGTGTTGAAGCGCTGTCAAATGAAACAGCAGCCCCCCCCCCCCCCCCAATTTCACGGCCCGCCGAAGCCTGCAGCCAGAGAGACCGGAGAAGGGGTGCCCGGGGCCGCTTCCATGAATCGTTTCCGTTTGTTGCGAGAGAGCGCATCCGACTCCGCTCTGCTCCGGTCCGAGCACGGCACGGCCGAGGGCAGGGGGCCACCGGAGGCCACCAGGGGGCACCAGGGGGCACGGCCGGGGGCGCCATCAGGCCCTCCGTGGTGTTGACGCAGAGCACACTGCTGGCCCGTAGCCGCGGGGCCGCGGGGCCGCGGGGACTGGGAGTCCACTACTGACTGCGGTCAGGCTCGGAAGGGGGGGGGGGGGAGGAGCATATTTTAGTTTGGACTGTGCCTGCGGTGCGGGCAGGGGGGGATGGGGATAGCCCCGACCGCACCCAGGCCGCAACGTGACCCGCGTAATCAAGGCCCTGATCGGGCGGACAACCTCTCAATTCGCGTGGTAGAGAGGAGAGTACACTGAGCTACTGCTGCTGCAGCTGCTGCCGCCGTGGACGCGGTGGGACGGGCGCAAAGACCCCCCCCCCCCCCCTCCCGCCCCACCCCCACCATCACCTCTCGTACCGGCTCGGGCTGGGATGGAGATATGACCCCAAACGGTACACGCGGCAAGGATCCTTGCAAGGGAGCTTGTGAGCCGGGAGCCAGGCCCCGACTCACCAATGCAAGTTACTCCACTTCAGATTCACATTAAATTCGCGCGCAAAGACTACATTGACGCGTATACTGCTGACGCCGACGCCCCCTGTGTGCTTCAAAAGGACTTTAAGAATGCAATGTTCTTGTGATTTTTAAGGTTCGCTCATGGTGGTCGCTGCTCAACGCCGCGCCCCGGGGCACCCCAGGCGGGGTTACAGTGCTAAACGGCCTTGGCTACATCAAACCGAACCCCTGCGCCCCAGCGTCCTCCGCGGGGAGGGCGGAAAGCGTACCTCCCCCCCCCCCCCCCCACCTCCCGGGCCTGTCGGTCTCTCTAACGGAGTCCACGCGTTACCACGTCGGGCCTTCAGACTCGTTTCCTCCCCTCTGTCCTGGCTCTTTTTCTGTCTGCCCCCTTCCTCCCCCTCTGCCTCGGCCGGACGGGCTCGGGGACCGCCCGCCCAATTTTTGAAAAGGAAGAAGGGTGACGGCCAGGCGACAGCGATCCGGCAGCGATTCTTTTTCGTGTCTCCCCGCTGGAAGAAAGGCGGGACGAAGAGGGAGGGGGGGGGGAGGGGAAGGGTGGGAGGGCAGAACAGTTTCATTTCCGATGTGTCTGCAGGCCGGTGATGACCAGGGCTCCCGTTGCTGAATGTGTGCGAGGGAGCGAGCGCGAAGGGGGGACGGGGCAGGAGGACGACGTCGGCAGGGCTCGCGCACGCGCGCGTGTGTGTGTGTATGTGTGACACGTGTGAGTGTTTGTGCAGCGCGTGTAGATGTGCTAGAGTGTGGACAGAAGGGATTTCGGCGAGAGGAAAGAAAAGTGTTGTGGTTCGACGGAGGGCGGGGCGCGATGTGGTGGTGGGGGACATCTTCCTGCTCCCGGCCCCGTCGGCTGCCCGCGCCCGCGAACAGGACGCAAGGCTGGCAACCGATTTGCCCCGTTTCAGATCGGTCACCAGCGACAGCGCCCGGCCAGAGCGCCTGCGAGAGCTGGGGTAGGCCAGCCCGCATGACACGCGCGCATGCACAAGTCGTGTGGCTGCCTACCCTCCGAGGCGCCCGCGCTGCTTTCAGACTGGCCGGACTTTCGCTCTTTGCTTTCGCACTACGTAATGCGGATATGATCCCTGGATGCAATTTTGAAAGTGTTTTGGAGGCTTTCATAGCCGCGAGTGAGGTCGGAGTATCAAAGGCTCTACGGTGTCCACAGAGCTGAGCGCTCGCACGCCCTACGCCCGCGGCGGCACGGATTGCACACCGCGCGCGCGCCGCGCTCTGCCGCCTCCGGCCTCCGGCCTCTGCTCGCTTGCGGCCGAAGTTTGCGTCTGCGAGTTCGGTGGTCTTGCGGGCGGCGGGGCGCATAGGCGTCATGGCAGGCGGGATGGCACAGCACGGCTCACACTGATTGCCGACAGTATAACTAATGTTGACTTTGGTGACTGGGTTTTGGCAGCCGCACCGCCGTCTGCATAAAGTTGTAATTCCCCCAACGAGCTGTGATATTACTACTGCCGGCCCGTTATCGAGACCTCTCCCCGCCATCTTGACCTCCCTTCTCCGCGGACCGCCGAAACTAGACCGGCCGCGCACGAAGAGGACGGACAAGAGGAGCCCGGACAGCAAGAGATTTCGACGAAAGACATCGGTCACGTTGGTCTTTGGAAAAGAACGAAATTATCTGCAGCAACTGCCATGTATATTTCCGAAATGACTGCATGTTGTTGAACCCGGGAGGAGCTTTTCGGATTGCACTCGGGGTGCACAGTAATGGAGGATTGGGGGACAGAATAAAACATAAGTAAGTGAGTGGTGAAAGCAGGGAAAGAGATGGGGTGGGGTGGAAAGTTCCAGTTCCCCACTGACGCTGAAATCTCGCTGCCCGTTATCAGGTCCCTGGTGGGCAAGTAGGACTAATCGCTTGGACCCCCATTTCACAATGACAACCATCTCACCCTCCGATAATTAGCTGTGCGCACTGGGGGAAAACGAGCGTTGGAATAGCGAAACACTTTTTTTTTACAATCATTCTTTTTTTCCCGAAAGAAACAGCGACTTCTTTTCAACTCGTTCGTTCTTTGCTTCCTCTACTACTACTATGACGTAGAAGCAAAAAAAAAAAAAAAAAACGAAACACAATAAAATTATACTCCTCAATACTAAAAGAACGAATGTCCTCGAACGCTAAAGCGTTCTGCATATGCCTGTCTTGTTTTTGACAGACGAAAACAGTTCTGGATTCGTGTTGGTCTTATTCATCTCTGCTAGTGGAGTGTAACTTGATACGTAGGCGTCCCGCTTCCGAGAAGAGGCGTAGACGGAAGTCCTCGAGGCGCGAAAATGCGGCCGTCGTAAAACAAACTTGTAAATTTTATAAGAAAAAGGGCCCGGAGGCTGCGGCTATTTAGACTGACAACGGCGCTCTGTCGCGCTGCGGAGGCTCTGGTGCTACTTCTACCTCAGCAATATAGAGCCAACCGCCGCCCGGGGCTCCGGACGAAAAGTGCAACAAAAGTTGAGTCCAGCCCGCGGCTCGTCGCACTCTGGTGAGAACGACAGTTTGATGACCGTATTTTTTCAGCGAGTGCAAAAAAAAAAAGAAAGGCGCCGTTGTTTTCCATGTTCTGCGTCCTCCACAAAATAAAAGTTGAAACGGAAGCGACAGAACAGCGGGCTGGTGGGCCGGGCGGGCCGAGCGTACAGCGACGAAACGAGTAACCTGATCGAACTCGGCGGCCCAGCCCCGGCCGATGAAACAATTCCCGGACCAATCCCAACGTTTGGGACGATCCTGACAGAAAAAAATGTGTCACCAAAGCATCGATATACGAGTTTCCTAAAGTGGTTCGCAGCACAGAGCAGTTGTCAGTTGCTCTGGTACCAGAGGGCAAAGGTGGTTTTTGATCAGAGATTCCTGGAAGTCCGACCATTGCTGGTGTTGTGGCCGCAGGGATGGCAAACACGGCGCCCCGCGGTGTACCCATACGGGGTGTGGGTAACGACGGCGACGGTGGCACTCGGTGATCAGCCAGATTCACAATCCAGGTAGTAGCATGGCGGCCCCGCCCTTTGCACACGCTTTGTCCCGGATGGGGCCCCACTTTTCACGA
The DNA here is from genome assembly GCA_038380765.1 of Odontothrips loti. Lineage (NCBI taxonomy): Eukaryota > Metazoa > Arthropoda > Insecta > Thysanoptera > Thripidae > Odontothrips > Odontothrips loti. Next base: position 10,866,812 of record CM076245.1, read on the forward strand.
TTGGTATTATCACGTAAAGGGTTTACGTACGCCCCGCACAGAGCACCCAACGTGTGTTATCACCAGGCGCCCCCGCCACCCGCATATCGTACGTGCTCAGGTTGGTGCCCCCCCCCCCCCCCCCCCCGAAGTACACTTACATACGGGGCCCTCCCGCCTGGCTGGTGAGGTGCTGGGGAATCCCCGAGGGCTCTGCGGAGATCAAGTGAAAAACACCCTGGCGACGCACCGTGGGAGAGGGGAGGACGGCGGTACTGGTGACTCCGGCAGCCCCGAGGGGAGCCCCGAGCCTGAGGCCTGCCGGACTGTCCCTCCACCTGTGACGAGGCGAGGCCAGGCGCCCGACAATCTCCCTGTCAGCGGCGCGTGGCGCGCGTGGCTGGGGGCGCGGCTCGGCGCGTGGCTCGGCTCGGGCGCCCCCCGGCCTGGCCGGAGCCAACCAATGAGAAATGAGAACGCACGTGGGACCCCGGCCATGGGCCCCCGACCCCAGCCCTGCCCAGCCCGGCCCCCCGACTAGCCCAGCCCTGCCGAGGCCAGCGGGGCACAGCCGAGGTTCGGCTGAGTGGAAAATCACTTTGTTTTTCGGCGCCAAACTTTGCCAGGGAGGCTCTGTTACCTTCGCAAAGCCCCCCCCAGGGGCCCGGCGGCCCGGCCCAGTGTGGGGCGCGGCGCGGGGGGGCGGCACCAGCGTACCGGCTTTGCTTATGCTGGCCCCTGCTGGGGCCCACGCTGGTCCGCAAACCTGGCCGCCCGCTGTGAAGTAGGGGAAGCAACCCCCCAAGCCCCCATAGCCGCAGCAGCAGGCAGGGCGAGGCAAGAGGGTCGAGGGGCTTCGGAAGGGAAAAGTGGAAGGGCCACGGAACCACCGGCCCCACGGCACGGCACGGCACGGCACGGCACGGGCGGGTGGGCGAGGGCCGCTGAGTGACAGCTCCCAGGACCACCTGTTAAGGGGGATGGGAGGGGTGGCGGAGTTAGCCCTCATATTCTGCAAACAGTAACTTTAAGTCTGACGGATGCGACGAGTACGATGATCGCCGTAAAGGAGCGACGTCCGAAAAGAGCTTACAGGGCCAAGAATTATTACTAGGGTCATCGGAAATAAATATCGATAATGTTGAGAACATTCGTCGCCCAAATAGGCCTGATGGCGCCTGAGAGCCTGGTGCGAGGTTGTTAACCACCACTCCTCGGCTCGGCTCGGCTCGGCTCAGCTCGGCTCTCCCATTCGAGTGTCGCATTTACAAAGTGCTGCTGTTTCTGCCAGGAATTCCGCAAACAGCGGAGCGTGTCAGCGCTGGCCGAGCGCATGCCCGAGCAGTACGGGACGGGACGGGACGGGACGGGGAGCTGGCGGCCATGTTTCATTGGGCACATCAAAGGGCATATGGCGCTGCTGCTTGCTGCTGACGCCTTGTTCAAGTGATACTCCTTCCATTTTGTCCCGTAGCAGCTGCCACCGCTCAGCGCCACTTCAGTTTCCGCCCCGCAACGCCAGCGCCGCCCGCCCCCGCGGCCCCCGCGGCCACCACGGCCCCCGCCGCCCCCACGCGCACTGCAGACTGCTCGGCTTCGTTAGGGGCCAGGAGAGGGAGAGAGGAAGGCAGAAGGACGCTCAGTGCTCATGACGGTAAACAGAGAGGATGGCAGTAGACCTCTGTGTGTGCGTGCGTGCGTGTGAGTGTGTGGGGAGTACACTAACGGACTCTCTCTTTCTACCCTCTCTCTCTCTCTCTCTCTCTCTCTCTCTCTCTCTCTCTCTCTCTCTCTCTCTCTCTCTCTCTCTCTCTCTCTCTCTCTCTCTCTCTCTCTCTCTCTCTCTCTCTCTCTCTCTCTCTCTCTCTCTCTCTCTCTCTCTCTCTCCTCTCTCAGCCCTCCACTCCGTTTCCAGAGAGCGGCGCTTTTCTTTGAGCGCGCACCAGACTGTGTTTACACCACACAAAAACCAGCCTCAGCCCGCTCCGCCGCTCCGCCGCTCCGCCCCGCCCCGCCCCGCCCCGCCCCGCCCCGCCCCGCCCCCGCCGCAGCAGCACACCAGGACACAAGCCTGCGGCGCGTGGTGTGTCGCGTAGCGTGGCGGGCTGCGGCGTGCCGAATGTGCAGGCGGCGATGGGATTACCGTCACATGCGCAAACAGCAGCCTGTCTCTGTCTGTCCTGCGGGTGTCTATGCGGGAACCTCATCCGCCTCTGTTTGTTGTACGTTGCAGACCGCAGACCCATTCGTCCAAACAAGATGAGCGTCCGCTCGCACATCCTGACGCCTCGGCATAGACAGGGACTTGGTGGATGGAGACGACGGCGAGGGCGCCATCCCCTGCCCATTTCAATTACGGCTGATTTATTTTAAAAATTCAACAAGAAATCGAATTTTTAGAGTAGCAGTAGCATCTTATTAAAAAAAAATTGCGACGTTTTTTTTTTTCTGAAAAGTGAAGAAGTTTCCCTCGGACTGATTGGGCTCAGCCGGAGCACTACGCTGTCAGCGGCCTCCTCTACCGCTGCGAAGAACACGGGTGGGGGTGGGGGGAGGGGAAAAATGGACAGCGACCCTCATTTCAGCGGCCCGGAATTTATCGTCGTTAAGGTGTACAAGTTTGGCGCGCGCGCTAAAGTGCGACCGCGGCAAGCGGCCGTTGGAATGGCCGCACAGGGAGGGGACCAGCCAGAGGGGGATGGGGGGGGGGGGTGGAATCAATTTGGAGGGGTGGGAAGCCAGTGGGTGCGGGGCCTGCGGAGGGGGAGGAGGGGGCGCGGATTGTGGGGTGGTGGGTAAGGTTACGCGGGGGTGAAGACAGGTGTGTTGGGAGGCTGGCTCAGGTTACACTGGTTGGAAACGGATTGCAGAGGGGTGGGTGTGTGGGTGGTTTGCCACGCGCGGGGTGGGAACGGAGAGGTTGTGATGGCGCGGTGATGACCGGGGACCACCGGGGACGGGACGATCACCTCGCGCTAAGTTGTGGGTGAGGCGCCAAGCGCACCATGCAGTGATCGGCTGCTCACAGAAGTGCATACGTAGCCAGTGCGGGGCTGCTGTGCTGCCCCTCCGACTCCTCCCACCCACCCCGCCGGCCGCACCCCCGCCGACCCCAGTCTCCACGCCGCAGCGCGTTCCGTAGTCATGCCCGCCACTTGGCCTAACAAGGAGGGCTTTCCGGCAGGTGCGCCGAACTAACGACCTGGCTCGGCCTCGGCGGCGTCCTTCGGTCAGGCCCAGCCCGGCCCCGCCCCCATACGGCTGCTGTGGCCTCTGACCGGCCAGAGTCGTGACGCCACCGTCTGGCACTGACAGGCCATGTCACTAGTCTTGACGGAGCCGAGCAGACTCCCAGCTGCGCCAGCCTCCCCGTACCGCACCGCAGCGTGAGCGAGCAAAAGAAAGGGAAGGACCCCGTCCACCCCCGGCAGGCCCGGCCCGGCCCACACGGGACCGCGTAGCAAGGAAGGAGGGCGGGGTGGAGGGTGAAAAACAGGAAGGGAAAGCTTTAACTTGTACAGACGAGGCCAGAGTTTTGGCAATACTGCGGAAGATCTACCCTTGCCGCTGAACAAGAAGAGAGGAAGAAATAATGGAATAAGCCGATTGCGCCGAGGGAATGAAGAGATGGAAGGAGGAAGGAAGAAAAAAGTATAAAGACGGTATCGAGGGGGGCGTTAGCAGCTGCAGGCCGTGCGCTCACCGCACCGCCGTCCGCTCCCCCTCCCCTCTCCCACGTATTTTCCTTCATAAATGTGTAACGTAATTTTCTTCGACTCACCGCCATGACTCTCTCCGCGCCGCACACTTCCCTCACCCTCCCGCCTACTCTCTCTCTCTCTCTCTCTCTCTCTCTCTCTCTCTCTCTCTCTCTCTCTCTCTCTCTCTCTCTCTCTCTCTCTCTCTCTCCTCTCTCTCTCTCTCTCTCTGCCTCTCTGCGGCGGCCCGTGCGACTGATCGATCGGAGTGGATCGTGGACGGAAGGAATCGTCCATTCAGGCCAATCGGGTGACTTGACGCGCGGCGCGGTCGCCGTCGGTGGCCGTGGTCCGTCTCGGCCCCGCCCCGCCATGCCCCGCCTAGACGAGCTCGCTCCGCCCCGTGCGCCGCTTAAATTGCAGCAGCCGCGCCGCTGCAAAGTTTTGCGGCTCACCGCTCCGGCGCCACAGCCCGGCAGTCATTTGTTACGGCTGAGCGATCACGTGAGCGCAGCGCGCCGCAAAACACCACGCCCCGCCGTGTGGCCCTGTGGCCGCCGTGCCGTGCCGCGCGGAGCCGCTGGGTAAACAGTTTGGAAAAAGAGAGAGGGATGAAGGGGAGAGAGAAAGAGAGAGAGAGAGAGAGAGAGAGAGAGAGAGAGAGAGAGAGAGAGAGAGAGAGAGAGAGAGAGAGAGAGAGAGAGAGAGAGAGAGAGAGAGAGATGAGGGGAGAGAGGGGAGGGGGGGGGGCTCCTGGCGAGCGCCACAAGCGACGCCTCCGTGCCACTCCGTCGTGGCGGCCGGCGGCGGGCGCGGGTACCGTTAAATTTTTCACAACCTTTTTCCTTCCTTCCAGCGCGATTGGTGCTCCGGCCGCGCGGAAGCAGAGTGCGCGCGCGTTTCCATTTCTAAAGTGTGCATCTGGCAAAGGGAAGCGCGGCGCGGCGGCAAGTAAAAGAAGCTCGGATCGTCTGGCGCGGTGAACGACGTGCTGCTCCGGGCCCCGCCAGTAAAGAGCGAGAGGGTGCGAGATTCTTAAAAGAAATTAATAAAATAAATAAAAGCATTTTTTTTTTAAAAATACGCTCTTTAAAAGAACGTCGTGTGGAAAGCGGAGCGAGGCGGGCATGGGGGAGCGGCATGAGAGATATGTGCATGGCTGTACCGCGATGCCGCCGGCCTACGGTCCGGCCCGGTCTCATCCCCTTGGCTTCCGGTAACATTTCCTTATTGATGGCATGGACTTGCTGCACTTCCCCGCGCCCCGGTAGCTTCCGGACCGGAGTATGCGGCGTCGGCACGGTCGTATTTTGCCGCCAGCAGCAGCAGCAGCAGCAGCAGCAGCAGCAGCAGCAGCAGCAGCAGCAGCAGGCGGGGAAAGAGAGGTCGCAGTTTGAGGGCGCCAAGTTTTGAGACGTCTGTGCCGTCCGCCGCCGCCAGCAGCCTCCGGCAGTTAAGGCCGAGGTTCAGCCGCTATCTCAGATCTCCCCAGATGAGGCCGAGGGGCAGGACGGGCGGGACAGTGCACAGCGCCAGGCAGCAGGTCAGCACGCTCAGCCAGGTGGGAGAGAAATAGCACCGCAGTGTAAAGCCTTGTGACATCCTCCCCCCCCCCCCCGTCCCTTCTGCTTTCTTGACTGTCTACGACTAGAGAATGGGAGCTCCCTTCGAAGGCCAGCATCAGCAGAGGCGGAAAGGGGCGGATTCGTGCGGCCAGTCCATTTTCGGAAAGGAAGAGGTGGAGAGGGGGCGACTTAACGGCATCCCCTTGCGGCGGGGCTGAGGGCGTTTTCAGTGCGAGTTCGATTATAAATTGTCGGGCGGCGGGCTGCGCCGGAGCGTCACGGCGTCAGGAGGTGGTGCTGCCGGGGGCGGCCGGGGGCGGCCGGGGGCGGCTGGGGGCGGCCGGGAGCGGCGGTCCCTTACCTTACCTGGGAACGCGAAGTGGGTTGGACCATTCGGGAGTGCGCTAAAGTGGCGGGGAGAGGGGGGGAGCGCCGCGGTAAAGCGCGGTAGTTGTTGAGAAGGGCCCAACTTAAGCGGCGGCTGGCTCGGCCCGGCCCGACTCGGCTCGGCTCGGCTCTACTCGGCTCGGCTCAGCCTCTCTTCTTCTCTTCTCTGCGACTTATGCCGTGCAAGACGATGCAGATGATGGCCGCCCGGGAGATGCGCGGGGAAGCAGGACGCGAGACTAATTAGGCATGAAAATGAGGGAACGCTCGCCGCCCCGGCACGGCGGCGGGGGCGGAGGCTGGGGCGGGGGCGGGGGCTGGCGGTGACCGACGACTGCGTTATCTCACCCAGAGTTATTCCACGGCGAGAAAAATATTCGAGAGAGTCTTTGGTTGGAATACGCCGCCCGTAGGAGGTGCTGGAGCAGAAACTGTCGTCGGCGCGGGTCTGAGAGACTACACAATCTATGGCGCCCGGTTCGATTCCCGCAGACGGCGCCCCGTCGATTTTTCGTGTGCCCTGATTGCGTGCCACGTGGTTACTGAACAGCCCTTCCGTGCGGTGGCGGGACGCGCCGGGCCGTGCTGCGGCTAATAACGAAGTGAGCCTTCATTAGACGTCAAAAGTCTGCCGTCGCCGGCATGCAGGGGCGCACCGGGTCGGCTGTCGGCTCGGCGGGGCGCGGTGGCTGGCGGCCGTGAGGAAGGCCCCCCTTTTGCCGCATGATTAGAAAGTGTCGCTGCTTCACGTTCAGCATATTTCCCGCTCCCCGGTCCCACAGTTTGCTTTGACACCGACGCTGCAGATTTTGAATGCGATAAATCAGGCCACAGTCCTCGCCCGGCTCCCGGCTCCGGCTCCGGCTCCGGCTGCAGGCCCCTTTCACCTCGGCGCTGCCTGTCATCACATCGGCGCCGGCCCACGGCCGCGCTCCCAATTTTCTCGCGTCGAACATTTCTCAATGGAATATGACAAGGAGACGGGGCGCCGGCGGCTGGCGGGCGGGCGCCTCTCCACGGCGGGACTTCCTCAGTGACACGCAGTGTGGCCGCACCGCTGCCAGCATGCTGCCACTGCCAGACAAGTCCCTCACAATTTCACCTTATTTCCATAAGGGTCGAAATCAAACTGACGTAAAATTTCCGCAACCCAATGGAATTTCCGGCACGTTATGGTGCATTGAGATTACAATTTGATTGGTACTTTTGTGAAGTTGGACGCTTATGCGCCGCTCTCGCTCCGCCCGCGCTGAGCTAATCCATCGCATGAGTGGTGCCATCAAAGGCGGACCCAGCGGCGCCCGGCCCGGCCCGGCCCGGCCCGGCCCGGCCAGTCCCACTGTGTCATGCCAGCATCCAGTCACTGGCGCCGCCCCGCGGGCCACTGCGGTCTCGGAGAAAAGAAAAAGGACAACGACGAAAATAAGGGTGCGCGCACGAGAACAAAGAAAGAAGACGAAGAAAAGGAAAAAGAAAAAAAGAATAAGAAGAGGAGGGGGAGGAGGAAAGAAGCGGACAAAAAGAATCCGACACCGCCACTCTGCGTCTGCGAGCCTGGGGCATAAGAAAATGTAAGGGGCGAAATGACTCCGTGGCGAGTCGTCAGCGCTGGACTAAAACTTTCCTAACGAATCGCAAAGGACATGGAGGAGAGGCGAGTGCTGAAGGGGGGGGGCGCAGAGCAGTGGAGGGGAAAGGGGTGTGTGGGGGGGGGGGGGGCGGCGATGGCCGGCAGCACTAGCGGACTAGCAGCCCCGGGCCGTACCATAACCCCTCCCCCTCGCAGCCGCCACCCCCTTGCCCCCTCACTGGCGTCAAAATTGATTCAACTCTTTGTTTCCGGTGGTCAGTTTGCTCAAGGCAGCCCGGACTGGAGCCAGGCGCCCCATAGTTTGGGCGGACGGCGACTCATCGCTGCGAGTCCGGATTACCAAAACTCATTCCCTTTCTCTTTCCCCGCCTCGCCGGGCCGCCGGGCCTCACGGGCCTCTCCGGTCCACCCAGGCCTCTCCGGGCCTCGCCAAACTCTGCGTCCGAGCTAATCTACTTTGCCGTCCCAGGGCGGGACCTGGTGGGGGGGGGGGGGGGGGGAGTCCTGTTCGGGGGAAGATAATGCGCACGGCGTACAATGTCATTTCGCGCGATCGCCGGGGTGAAATAATTAATTGGAGAGTCGAGAGAAGTAACCAGCAATTCATTTCGGCGTGAATGAGACGAATGAGGTGGTGGTCTGGTCCAAGCCGCTGCAGAACTGAGCCAATAGCAGGGCGGCGCCGCGGCCCGGGTGGGCGCGGTAGTTTGCGGTCAGTTCAAGGAGGGCGTCGCCCGGCCAACCATCCCTCACTAAAGAAACAAAACAATGTACACCCTCACAGAAAAATTCAGACAAAAATCAGGAGAAAAGTCAGAAAATTTCATCAAAAAATTGGAAACATTAGTGAAAAACGAGGAAAAAAAAGCATAAAAAATAATCAAATTTACAAAAAAGTATTGAAATTTTGATTTTAAATTGTGGTAAGCTTGCATCACTAGCGGGGGACCCCTCGGTGGATAAGCGTTGGCGTGGCGGAGGTCTTAGCATGTCCGCCCGCCCCTTGCCGTGCCGCGCCGGGGCCGCATGCTAATGTGCGGTGTTGCGCCGAGGCCTGGCCCTTCCGGTCTGGCCGGGCACGGGGATGAGCAGCGGTGCCCTGCCGGCGGCTACGGGGACGGGACGGGACGGGAAGGGACGGAACGGGGGTCGTCACCGCAGCCGCTAAAGCCGGATGTCTGAGGACGTAATCCGTCTTGGCGCCTCGCACACTTTCACTCATCACATTCATGGCCGCACCGCCATTTGCGAGTGTAAAGCCCCCGCGTCACGTCGTCACCCCGGAGGCCCGGAGGCCCGGAGGTGTTGGCGGCACGGCGATAATAACATCTCAGTATGAAAGAGGCGGGGCGGGGTGCGTTCTGAAAGTGCAACGTGTAATGCCGTCGTCATGTAGCGCCTGGGAGGTAGGCAGCGCCGAGCCTCGGGTGCGGCGCAGCGTTGCCTATCCACCAGGCGCTCCCCGCGTGACCCCAGACGTGGTGTCCCACACACGCCGGCTGGGTCCGATGTGAGCAGGGAGGGACGAGGAGTCGCCCACGTATTCCAGCGCTGTTCCAGCCGAAGGGCTGTGCGAACACGCAGACCCTTCTCCGTTACCTGGGCCAGCGACCTGGTTGGATGGGCGCCAACCCCCTTCCTTCCCTGGCCGGGCTGTCGCAGGGCTTGTCTCGCATCGTCAGCACAAAGTGTCCCCTCCCACTCCACTCAGACTCCTTAGCTCGGACCAGCATCGTCGTTAAGCGAGCGGAGCGGCGAGCGAGACACCAAGTGCGGGGCGCCGGGAGGTGCGAGCGAGACAGAGCAGAAGGGTGGTTGTGCGGCGGCGGTGTGCGGTTGGGTCGGGGGAACCAGAGGCCATAACCTGAGGGCGAGAGCTGGAAACCAGACTCGGTGCGGAAGGCCAGGGCAAGGCGGCATAGCGCAGCATTCCGAGACACCGCCGCTGCAAGGAGATAAGTCCTGCCACTCTAGCCGCACAGCCGCCAGGATGCCCAGCGGTGTTCCGCTACATTTCCCGATCCCCCGTCCTGCCGGCCGCACCTCACCCGCGCCGGGACAGGTGACAGAGGCCGCTATAGAGGCCGCCAGAGGCAGCCAGAGGCCGCCAGAGGCCGACGTCCAAATGTCACTCGGTTCGCAGTTTGTAGCTCCGCCCCCAGCCGCGCTGACAAACACAAAGGCAAGTGCTTTGTGTACGCAGCGCCTTAGTCAAGATGACCCCATCCAGACGAGAGAGACAGAGACAATGAGACAGTGAGAAAGGGACAGAGAGGGGCAGGAAAGCAGGAGAGGCGCGCCACCTCGCCAACAACAGATGGACAAGAGCAGGCGAAATGTTTCTTTCTGCGGCGCGGTGGGCTTTCTGCGGGCCTCGGCCTCGGCCCCTCCGCTGCGCTGCGGACGGCGCTCTACCTATGCCTCCCGGGCGCTTCTCTCCGGGCAGCCGGCGGGGCGGTCCGAGCATGTGTGGTCTGCAGCACGATCCGCGCGATGCGGATGTGTGAAGACAGGAGGTCAGTGTGTGTGTGTGTGTGTGTGTTTGTTCTGCCCCACCTTCTCTGTCTCTCTGCAGTCGCACTGTCGTATTCGCGCAAAGGACGTCATCCGACGAAACCACATTTACGGCCGCTTTTATACCCTCCCCGTCCGCCGTAAAGACGCCACACTCGGGACTCGCCGGACGAGGCGCGGCGCAACCTGTCTGCATTGCGTGGCCGCGACAGCTCAGGAGGCGCGGCTCACGGCTGCGGACCCACGGGGCTGTGGGGCTGCGGGGCTACGGGGCTGCGGGGGCTACGGGGCTGCAGCCCGCGGCAGCGAAAACATATAACCCCCGCGGAGCGGAATTCGGAGTCGGAGAAAATAAGTAACGACTCGGTGTGAGGATTGAGTGGATCAATGCTGTCAGCACGCAGCGGCACACATCGCACGCACCCGCCGAGGGGCGGAGAGGGAAACGAGAGGCAGACGCAGACATGCGCGCACAAGCGATAACAAGAGCGGGTTTAGTCGCGTCACGTTGGCACAACTGGCAGTAAACGCGACACCGATCAGCATAAACGCCTTTACGAGACGGCGGGCCTCCCCTCTGCCAGCAGCGGCCCGCGGGGGCCGTGGGGCTACGGCACTGCTAGGCGGGGGCGGCGGGGGGCGGCGGGGGACACAGGTGCGTATCGGGGTGCGCGATGGCGGGGGAGGTGGGGGCGGGGGTCCCCCCTCCTGTGGCCCACTGCCGCTGCCACTCCGAACTGACCAACTTGTCTGTTTGGCGGACAGCGCGCGCGAACAGGAGGAGGAAGAAGCGGCGGCGGCGGCGGCGGCGGCGGCGGCGGCGGCGGCGAGATGGATTACTTCTAGGGGCTTAAGGTCCCCGCTGTCACCGCGGCCGCCGCGGCAGCAGGCGTTGGCGCCGCCGACCCATGAATCAAGGCCGCGGGCCGCGCGTGAAAAATTATTCGGTGCGCCGCCGAGGCAGGATCAGCAGCGCAGCGCGGCGAACCGATGGACCGACAAATTAACGACATGTCGACCCGTCTCCGCCCCGTCCTGCGAGCTTAAGAGAGAAAGAGAGTCATCAACACCTACGCTGCGGAGGCGAGAGAGAGAGAGAGAGAGAGAGAGAGAGAGAGAGAGAGAGAGAGAGAGAGAGAGAGAGAGAGAGAGAGAGAGAGAGAGAGAGAGAGAGAGAGAGAGAGAGAGAGAGAGAGAGAGAGAGAGAGAGAGAGAGAGAGAGAGAGAGAGAGAGAGAGAGAGAGAGAGAGAGAGAGAGAGAGAGAGACACGAGCGACTTGCTTGTGAGGAGACGCCACCGCCAGGTCAGCTGGCATGGCCTGGGCCAGCCTGGGCTGTGTTGCCTCAATGCACTGATCCGCGGTGGATTTGCCAAGCAGATAGTATCGCACATTAGTCTTGCTCCCCGAGCCTGCTCCCGGCCCGTCCTGTCCCGGACCGTCGGCCCGACCCTCCCCCTCCTCATCCCCACGCTTTTCAATTGACGGCGCTCCCACGCGACGGCGAGCAAGAAAGACGTATACAGGCAACGGAGGAAAGGGAGGAGGGGGTGATAAAGAGGGGGTAGAGGGGGGGATCCGCAGCATGAGGGGGAGCACACGTCGGCGCGGGGAAGGAGGAATAGGGGAAAAACGGGCGGGATTGAGCTGCGCACAAAAACGGGGGAGGGGGAGGAGGGGGGGGGGGCAAACCCGATGAAACCGAGAAGCGCCAGCAGGAGACCGCAGCCGTACCCAGGACAATCAGACAGACACATAGACAGACAGACAGACAGACAACTTGGGGCAGCCGGAAGGATGCGGTGTGTCCGCCGGAAAGAAGCCTTCTATTATAATCCGTGGATGCAGCGGCGGCCGCCCCGTCACCGTCGCAGTGCAGAGAGGAACAAGAGCTCTTCCGTGCCTTACGCCCCGGCCTGGCGGCCGCATTCCAAGACCCCTCGCAGGCGCATAAATGAGAGCGAGCCGAGACGAGCGGAGCCGAGACGAGCGGAGCCGAGACGAGCGGAGCCGAGACGAGCGGAGCCGAGACGAGCCCACCCACTGATGGCGATTGCACTTGCAGCCCGGAGCACCATCGTGGATTCCACCCAAGGCAGCCGTGGGAGTAAAGCGAGAGGTGTGTATAGTGCCCCCAGCCCTCAGCCCCGGCCCCGACCACGGCTGTGCTGCGCTGCACAAGGGGCCGACACATAACCATTCAGAAGTAATAACTGCCAACGCACTCCAGAAGCGCCGCCAAGTTGTTTTGGAGTCGCCTGTATACAGGGCAGGCGGGAAGGAACGGGACGGGGCGAATCCTTTGAAAGTGTGTGTGTGTGTGTGTGTGTGTGTGTGTGTGTGTGGGTGGGTGGGTTTATGAGAGTGAGCGTGACTGCGGTTTGGCGAGGGAGGAGCGCGTAATTTTTTTGCTGAACGCCATATCGAATGGGCGGTACGCGGCACAGCACGGCACGGCGCGGCACGGCGGCAGGCACGGCACGGCACGGCACGGCACGGCACGGCACGGCACGGCACGGCACGGCACGGCACGGCACGGCACGGCACGGCACGGCACGGCACGGCACGCCCTGCGAGCTGGCACGGCACTCACTACCGTCCATATTTCATCCAGTCGGCACGTCGGGGAGGGGGGGGGGGGGGGCAGGGGGTTGGATCACGGTCCGAGGTGCCGACGGTTTAAGCCGAATGCGCGCCAGCATGAGTAGCCGTCCGATGCAACATTATTTTCAATCCCCTCGCCCCCTCCTCCCTCTCCCTCCACGGACCACCACTCCCTGACGCGGCGCGCCGAAATCTTCTCAATCGCTCACTGGCGCGGGCGCAGCGGGGCGCAGCGGGGCGCAGCGGGGCGCAGCAGTCCCGGATTCGGTTCGTCCGTCAGGCCGCTCGGAATAAAAAGATAAGGGAGGGAGGGTAAGGGTAGGGCAGCCCGAGCAGCCGCCGCAAAGTCCGCTCAGCATCTGGCAGGTCTGGAAGTGGATTGGCACCTCATTGCGCCTCGCTGTGTGTGTGTGTGTGTGTGTGTGTGTGTGTGTGTGCCTGTGTGTGTAAGCGGAGCTGGAGCTGCTGCTACTGGCGCCGCTGGCACTGCTGGCGATCAGCAGCAGGCTTTGAAAAAATTTAGCTGCAGCGACCGTGCCGGTGCCGTGCCGGTGCCGTGAGCTTGCCTGCCGCCCAGTTCTCGGTGTCTCAGAGCGGCGCAGGTGCGAGCCACGAAAGGAAGCGAGGCGTCAAGGCGCTGAAGGGTGAAGAGTGGCGGGGGGAGGGTGAAGAGTGGGGGAGACACGAGTCGGCCCTGCTCGCTCAGATAGGCCTGCTGCACCGACTCGGGCCGATGCCGACGGGCTGACAGCGGGTGATACGGGACGGGCCACACCGGAGGCCGGGAAACAAACGCAAAATTGAAATGCGCGCAGAAGCTGGAAAAAATTCAGGCTGAGAGTAGACCTGGGCGCCGACGGCGGCAGCGTGAGAATACAGCCGGCGGCGACAGCGTCGCTGGCGTGCACGCCGCGTAATATGACGGCGTAGGCGTGCAAGAAACAAACGTGTTTAAAGAATTTTTTCGATTTAAGGTCCAAAATCATTTTAGTACTTGCAAAACCAAATCGAGGAAAAATCGAAGAATGAAACCGGAAATCTTGTCGGCGGCGGCGGCGTGCAGAGAGCCGGCGGGCGGGTCTGGTGGGTCCGACCTACCTCACACCACGTCGGGGCCGCACGTGCGCACTCATTTGTGTGCCTCTATACAATACGCGTTACTCTTCGACTGCGGCGGCGCGCACGGCCAGAGCACGGCCGCATGCACTGGGACGAAAGTTTTGCCGCGCGCTAGCAGCTATCTCGCAGTGATTTACGGCGCAACGAGTCCGCAAGCTGCGAGGAATTAACACCTCCAAAGTAGTGCGGCAGCGGTGGCAGCTGGCTCGGAGATAGGGCTGCAGCGGGGGCGGTGCGGGGGGCGGTGCGGGGGCGGCCGGACAACTGTCCCCTGCAGGGTCCGCAGGGGCCGCAGGCTGCTGGTTATGGCTGGACGCACGCCGCCCGCAGGACTTATTGGCCTGGTCCCCACTCCGTCCCGCTGCCGTGTCGCTCGCACGCCCGGGCTCTTGGCCCTGCCTCTTGGCCCGGCCTCTTGGCCCGGCCTCTTGGCCCGGCCGGCCCCAATAAGGGCGTACGAGAGCCGGATGGGCGGTCGGCGGCAGTTCCGGGAGGGGTTTCCGGACTTCCGGTTATCAATGCTGCTGACCGCGCCCACCCAGCGCTTGCAGGTAGCGGAGGAGGCGGTGCTGAGGGCTGTGATGGGCTGAGCACACCGCGCAGAAGCCCTTCTCGGCCTGCCATTTCTTTTCCTACCGCATCCTAACAAGTTTACCTCAAGGCCAGGACTCCCGGAGGCCCGGGGGCCCGGAGGCCCGGAGGCCCGGAGGCCCGGAGGCCCGGAGGCCCGGAGGCCCGGAGGCCCGGAGGCCCGGAGGCTCGGAGGCCCGGAGGCCCGGAGGCCCGTAGCCTCGGCAGGGTCCATCAGAACGTACCCAGGCGCGGCCAGCTGTCAACAGCCTGTGCCTGGCCACGCCTCACCTCCTCCCCGTGAAGGTAGGCAGCCGCCCTCGACAAACCATCAGCGGCCGCCGCCGGGCCCGCCGTGTTTGCAGAAACTGTGTTCCGCGCGCGATGAGAGCGGGCAATCGAAAAACCGTCGTGCTGTTTGCTCCGCTCCTTCCCACTCCCCCTCGTTCCTTTGAACTCCGACTTACCCGTCGATGAGGGGCACTTCTTTGAGCAGTCTTCTGACGAGGTCCAGCCTCTCTTGGTGCGTGGCGAGGCTCCGGGAGCCCCGCAGTGACAGCGGCACGCCCAGCGCCAGCGCCAGCACCACACACACGGAGCACACCAGCAGGCACACGCACCACGGCTTGAGGCGCCACGTCCGCGCCCCTGCAACACACACACACACAACACATGTTATTTCGCACAGTTTTTCAACACTTTGCACGCGAGGAAAATTGTGTTTCCTTATTCATGTCCGGAAGAAACTTTCTTCCCAACAACTGTTTCACAAGCCGTGATTATTTTTTTATTGTTTCCCCAAATATCTCACCGTTGAGTTGGCCGGCAGGAGACCCTCTCCCCGACGACTAGAACCCACCCATCCCGCAAATCAATTCGTAAAACAAAAGCAGGGAGGGGCGGGTAACCGGCGTAACGCGTTGAATGGGGAGCCGGAGCACGACGATGTGGCTAAAAATTCTCGGAATGCAACAACCTCGTGCGGAATGGAAAAACATCTGGCATGGTTGTTGCAAAGTGATAAACGGCTTGGCGCCATTCCACCTCACGTTCGTGTTGTGTGGATCGGAACACGCACACACACACGCTCACACACACGCCGCCGACACGGCGCTGCCAGGGACCGGTTGAGGGGAATAAAGGAAGAACACTGTGCAGATTGGTACAGAGATATGGTTGTGGCTGTACAGGTAGACTTTTACCCTCTGGCGCAAAACCGTCCGCCACAATGCGCCACTTTCATCTTGAAGCCGTAGCAGTTAACTGACGAATTGTGTGAAAACCTCTTGTTTTCTTTTCGTTTGTTTGTTCCTCTATTTGTTTTCTTTTTTGCTCGTCAGCCAGAGGAGACTCGTCCCTGGCTCTCGCTCACTATGCAGAGGTTGTTCCCGCACCCTCGTACCGGAGGGGACGGCAGAGGGGTACGACGAGGACCCTCGAGGCCAGGCAGGACCGCTAGCCTCCAATGTCATTCATTGTGCCTTCAGATAACGGGCAGCGGGGCACAGAGGGGCACGGCGGGGCACGGCGGGGCACGGCGGGGCATGGCGGGGCACGGCGGGGCATGGCGGGGCATGGCGGGGCATGGCGGGGCATGGCGGGGCATGGCGGGGCACAGCGAGGCATGGCGGGGCACGGCGGGGCACAGTGCGGCACAAGCGGAGGTTCCGAGAGCTGTGGGCTTGCCGTCGCCTCTGCATTCAATAGTGTGTGTGTCTCTCCATGGCGGGACGGGTCAGGACGAGGACGGGGGGCTGAAGAGGCCATTCGCTGTCATGGCTATTATGAGTGCGGATAGCCGCGGAGCCGTAGCCGAGCCGGACGGCATTACGGAGTGCGCCGTCAACTCACTGACCGACGCGGCTAGTTATCAAACAATCATAATACTCTAAAAAAAAATTATCTTCGAATATTGTGCGGCCAAGCGCGCATTTCTGTCTGCCGTGTTTGTTGAGATCTCGCCCAGCCCGCGACGTAACAACGAATCCCGCTCCCTCCTCCCTTGGCCTCGCGCGGCGCGCATATCCGCTTTCCGTAATGTCCCTGCAGAGGTTTATCGGGCATCTCGGATGACTCGCACACGACGCAGGTGTGTACAAGCAGACCTCGGCGGGCACAGCCGGCAACAGGCATTTAATTACCCTGGCAAACGGGGCCAAATTAGAGGTAGCCGCGTACTGCGCGACGCGAGCGCGACAAATCACCGTGTCAAAAACCTTTCAATAGGGACGTCGGGCCGGTGCGGGGCCGGGGCCGGGGTGTGCGGCACGGGGAAGGGCTTCTAAATCACGGCACGGAGCGGGCGTCTGGTCTAAAGCTCACGGTTGCGCGGTGCGCGCCGGGTTGATGAAAAGGCCCCGCTCTGCCCAGCCCAGCCCCGCCCCGCCCCGCCCCGTCAGCAGTCACGCAAAAGCCGGCGTCCGCTCCTTTGAGCACGGCACCGCGCCACTCAATAATCCTAAAGACTCCCCCCCCCCCTCCTTTCCCCCGTCCGCACACAGACACACACACACAGTCACACACACACACACACACATATAAATACATACATACATACATACCAGGCATAGCCGAGATCTGAAGGGACGGGACGGATCGCTGCGCCACAAACCTCTGATCCAATCGAAACATGGTGTGGGTGTGAGTTGGGCAAAGCTGGAGGAGAGCGGAGCACAGTCAGGCGAAACGGGGCGGAGCGTGCGGCCGGGTCCACCCGCGACGGCCGCGCCACCACCGGACCGGCCACTCGGTGGAAGAATACCTCCAGCGGCCACCGGTAGGTCAGCAGCACCAGGACACGTCCATGTCCCCGAGCTGCACGCCTAATCGTCGCCGGCCGCCGGCCTCTCTCGCTGGAGGGAGTTGTCGGAGAGATGTGTCCCGGGCCGTCTTCCAGCAGCACGCCAAATTGGCCTGCCAGTGATATAATGAGGTGGGCCGTGCCCATCACCACCCCCGGCTAGACCCGGCTAGCCCCGGCCCATCGGCAACCCATCTCCACTAACGTTTTCGGAGGAACAGTAGTTGGCCGGCCTCCCTTGCCGCTAGGGGTGGTGGTGGTGGTGGTGGTGGTGGTGGTGGTGGTGGTGGTGGTGGTGGTGGTGGTGGTGGTGGTGGTGGTGGTGGTGGTGGTGGTGGTGGTGGTGGTGGTGGTGGTGGTGGTGGTGGTGGTGGTGGTGGTGGTGGTGGTGGTGGTGGTGGTGGTGGTGGTGGTGGTGGTGGTGGTGGTGGTGGTGGTGGTGGTGGTGGTGGTGGTGGTGGTGGTGGTGGTGGTGTTGGCGGAGGTGGTGGTGGTGCAGAGCTGGGCAGAGCCGTGTCAAAGGCAGCCGCTCCAGAGCGAGGGCCGGCCAGCCGAGGGGGTCCATCGCCATGCAGTTCCGGAAAAGGGCGCGCCGGGCACAGCACAGGGGCATCACTTGAGAAGCACGTCCTCCAATAATATAAACTGTCCCCTGCAACGGGCAGCCGACGCGGGGCGGGCTGGGGCGAGCCCTCGTCAGGGGTAGAGGGAAGGGCCACGCAGCAAGCAAAGGTCGGGTGGACGGACGGACGGCTGGCGCGTGTGTTTGTGTGTCCCGAGCCCTTCTTGGCAGTACGGCTCCTTCGGCCCTACCCAGACCCAGAGGTCTCGTGGCCGCGTCCAGACCTCGCTTCCACCTGAGTAGTCTCTCTGTTTTCCGTCTAGACCAGCTCCCGCATCCTTCCAATCCATCCGCAACCCCCAAGACTCTCTATCCCCCAGCTGCTCCGGCAGTAAGTAACACAGCCAGACGTATTGACATCAGTATTCCGCGTCTTCTTGATAACCCCTGTACTGTCAAGGCGGTCTCACTTCTCACTGCCCTGATTTCTGCTTATTCGCACTTAAGAGAGAGATGAAACAAGCAAGGAAGAGGTCCGATTTTTTGCGTGGCGGGAGAAGGATGGATGATACTGACGCAGCCAGTTGACGAACCGAGCAGGCTAGCTCTGTCTTCTTTCGCTATTAGATGGAGTGAGAAAGCTGAATTTGAACTCGGTTTTGAGACTGTTTGCTGCATTTCTGGAGTGCAAAATCACGCCCAGCACTCTTGTATGGGTACTATGCGAAAGTCAGGAAAGTTTGAAAAAATTCTCACAGAGACTTTCGGTTTTGGCGTAAAAGGGGCAATATTGAAAAAAAAAAGTCCGATCTTGGGTGAAACAATAAGGTCACTCCGTGCCTAAAAAAAATACTCACAGCTGTGCCGGGTGTCCCAGCCAAAGCAGCGCAGTCGAATGGGTTGCCTATCAGCGCCTTGGGAACGAAAGAACACACCGTATGTTAATAAACCCGCAAGGCGCTGATAGGGAAACCCGCCGACTGGCAGGGTCACCCGGTACAGCTAGGCGTGCTGCACCAGCACACACAGCACCGTGTTTTTCACGTGCTTCCATTTCGGTTTTGAATTCGGCCGTTAATCGCATAGCGGATGGAAATAACAAGTCCGGTCGGTTATGGTTCGCATTTATTCGAATTCCGTCGGATATCCGTTCGTTGATACACAGCAGCAGCTCGCTCGGAGGGGTTGGGAAATGCATCGATTCTGAGAACTGAATAGAGATCCCGAGATAAAACTATTTCCGGTTTCGGCAGCGGGTACAGTCGTGAGCGTGGGCTGCGGCCGAGCTACCCATGCTGTTTTACACGTCCTTTGCTGTTTGGATTGAGCGAACGGCGAGGATAGGCAGGGGCAGGACAATGCAGCGGCACGTCGCCCCCGCACGGCCAACACCGCAGCGCGGAATGGGCTTTCACGAATCGGACTCGAACGGCCCCCGCCCCGCCTCGATGCCACCAGGTCTGTTCTACGTTATGTGCCTGTCGATGATATCCGCAAGTTTTAATAGAAACACCTTGTTGGGAAAGTTTCCAAACTCTGCGCCTGCCTGGCCGGTCCCACACTGTTCCCTGTGCTCCTTTTGGGTTTCTCTTCGCTCCTCTACCACCACTCACGCACACCCTTCCTCCCCCTCCTTCCCTCCCTCCCCTCTCACTCCCTCGCTCTCGAATGTCCACCCCAATGCCAGGGACGATGCACGGTGCATAGTAAAGAGGGCCTTGCCCCGCCGAGACGCCGGGCAGAAAAAAAAACTTTACATGCCGACCGAAAACGCGGAATCATCCGTTCTCTTGAGAAATCATGCATCATACGCTCGAGAGCGGAAGTAATGCGCCTTCTCAAAACAGGATGTAGATTGTGAGGGAGAAGGGGGGCAAAGGGAGGATCATGAAGTGTGGCTGTCTCAAACCAAACGCGAATGTTTTTATTGACCCATAAATTATGCCTCGCTCCGCCGATTCCGCCTTCCCTCTCCTTGTTTTCCCGCCCGTCATCTCTCTTCTTGTTGAAATTATATATTCATCAAGCGGGTCGTCTTCGAGCCCTGAATTAAATAGATCTGATTATTCGCACAAAAACAAATGAGGTCTCGGGGAAGGGCTGTCGGACCGCCGGCTCCGGTCGGGCCTGCCCACCGCCGCCTACGACCTACAGCACGGCGGCGGCAGTGTTCCTGCTGTGACACAAATGAATAAATTTGTGTAATCAAGGGCGTCGTAGAAGGCTGCGGGTGGTCTAGCGGCCGGCGGCCGGCAGCCGGCTGGAGGCCCGGTCGGTACTCACCTCTGGCTTCGGCGGCGCTCTCCTTGCTGGAGCAGGACGACGCCGAGTCCGGGTAGCCGATGTGCATGTGCGAGTGAGACAGCGTGACGGAGTGCGGCACGCGGCCGTTGCAGCGGGGGGCCGCCACGTCCGGCAGCTCCGACAGGCACGTCGTCTGCAACAGGCCGGACACACACAGAGCTCAGCAGGGCAGGGCGGGCAGCGCTGAGGAAGGAGCAACATCGTCACTGGGACTCGACTGTCTATCCGGCTGCGGGCGCGATGGAATGTGTTGAGGCAATGCGGCGCGCCAGAAGCACTGCATTGTGATGGCGGAGACCGTCACACATAATACCCCACTGCCCCTGGCACGCGCGCGGCACACGCCCGGCACGGGACCCCCTGCTCCACGGCGGCAGGCCTTGAGATGCACAGCTGGCCACATGAAAAAGGGTCCTCATGGAGCCCGATGGCGCCCCCACTGCACGGCTCCCCCACCCCGACCCCACACACTTTATGGGGGCGATAAAGTAGCCCCATGGCGTCACCCTGACAGTCGTCGGCGTGAATTTCAATGCTGACAGGATCGGCCGTGCGTGCGGCCCTGGGTGCGGCCGGCTGCCCGGCGGTCCGGCCCCCCTCCATGAAGTACGCTACGCACTACCGACTGCCCCGTCCGGCCCAGCGCCGTCACCTGGCGGCCCTCACTCACCCGCAATAACGGGCAGCCCGTGGAAACTCGGTGGGAGTTGTTACCCAGTGCCGTTCACGTCACGCGTAACACTGCTCCAGCTCCCCGCATGGCGCCCGGCGGGTAGGCAGCCCCGACGGCTGCTTGCACGCGTGTCGTGCGGGCTGGCCTACCCTAGAATTCGCGGGCGCTTGGAGTTGCAGCCGTTCGACCGAGAGCACAACACGTCAACATTCGGTGGTTTGGAAACAGAATGCAAGAAGTTGGAGGTGCCATGGCGACGATCGCCTCTATTGCATTCGGTCTCCAAAATCCGAACCATGAAATATACATTTTTTAAATGTAAATCCTGGGATAGTGTGAGTAGCGTGTGCATTTTATGGACGCCCCTTCCCCCTGGAGAGGTGAGAGGTGGGCCGAGTGTTCGCACACAGGACTTCGGGCGAAGTTACTGCTTGGCTGCCACGCGGGGGACATACACACAGTACAAACGCAATGAACTAGATTGGGTGCGGCGCGGGCGGTGCGGCATAGCGGGCGCGGCGGGCACAGCCAGCCTGCACTAACTTTGGATCATGAATAGAGGGAAGTGGTGGGGTGCGAATCGTAATTCTGGGAAATGACGGCAGGGTGAGAGGAGGGGGGGATAAAGGGGCTCGGGGGAAAGGGGGGGGGGGTCGTCTCAGACCCACCGCAACGCGCGGGCAGCCACCATGCGGGTCTGGGGCCACCCTTCCTTCATGTGGGTCGAACGAAACAGCTGAACGAGCGACGAATGCGTGAAGGAATATAAGGAGAGGGGGCCAGAAAGAACGAGTCACATATTGCACTCCCCCCTCCCTTTCCCTGAATCGTACGGCGATATTCTCTGCGCCCTCTCCCACCCCCCGCCCCGCTCCGCCCTGCTCACCGGCTCTCTCGTCGCGCGGAATGAGAGATGTAAAAAGGCCGACGCGAGAGAAAGAGACGGAGCGAGGATACGACGCAGTGTGTGTGTGTGTGTGACAGAGAGGGAGAGAGAGCGAGAGAGAGAGAGAGAGAGAGAGAGAGAGAGAGAGAGAGAGAGAGAGAGAGAGAGAGAGAGAGAGAGAGAGAGAGAGAGAGAGAGAGAGAGAGGGAACGGGGAAAGGCGCTGATGACGTGAGGTGCTGCGCGCTGAGCACTTCCCTCGGCTCGGGTCGCAATATCTGGCGGCGGGGGCGGGCGGCGTGCGTGTGTAATCGGCAGCGCTATGCAAATAGAACGCATGTCGTCGGCTGTCGCGGCCGAATGAAATGGATCCGAATCTCCTCCGTGTGTCTTCTGTTCTCTGCGTGTGTCGTCAGCAGCGGCACAGAGCAGGGATGATAAGCGCTGCAGCACCCGGGTGCCTCTCTCTCTCTCTCTCTCTGTCTCTCTGTCTCTGTCTCTCTCTCTCTCTCTCTCTCTCTCTCTCTCTCTCTCTCTCTCTCTCTCTCTCTCTCTCTCTCTCTCTCTCTCTCTCTCTCTCTCTCTCTCTCTCTCTCTCTCCCACTTTTGTGTTCCGGCTGAGCTCAATGGCCGCGCGGGGAACAGATGCACGGCAGCGTCCTTCCTCAGAGCTGCGCTGCACGATGCGCCCACAGTGCCGTACTTCATTCCATTACAGAACAGGCCGGGCTGGCCGGCTCGCCCCCGGACTTTGTGTTGTTATTTCTCCCTGCACCTCGCTGGTCCGGCCAGGCCGCCGCCTGCCCCCGCCTTGCCCCCGCCTTGCCCCCACTCTGCCCCCGCTCTGCCCCCGCCCTGCCCCCTCTCACTTTCGCTAATGGACAAACTTGTCGGTAATTGCAGGCCGGCAGCGCTGTGGAGCGCGGGCGCCGGGGGCACCACTGGTGGCGGGGGCAGCGGGGGCAGCGGGGGCAGCGGGGGCGGACGGACGAGGACAACGCACGGCGGGCGCTGCCCGGCCGGAGGTCGCGTGCCACGACACCGGAAAAGGAGGACAATTGGCCAATGGCCGCGACGACACTGTGTTGAACTTTACGACTGGTGGTGGTCATTAGCTATCTTGATGCTCGTGGCAGATGGGATTGACAGAGTGTGTGGCATAGAGCAAATGGCGGCCTAAACACCCGTCTTGTTTCGGTGCTTAACGATCCTCCGTTGCTGCTGTTGCAAATCAGGACACCGATTTGTTGGGTACAGGCGGTGCGGTGCGGCTCGGCCGACAGGGACACCGTGTCCGACAAGCATCGCAGACGCCAGCTGGGAACACGGCTGGGGCGTAAAGTCCGGCTGGGTCCGGCCCAGTGCCGTGCCAGCAGGCCAAGGCCGGGCTGGGAAGGGCTGGGCTGGGCTGGGCTGGGCTGGGGAGTTTCAGCCCCGGCACACCCCTCCCCGCCTCTCCCCGCGGCCGGGCCGGGGCCCTCTGGCTGCCCTGGCCTGCACGCCCGAGGCGCCCCGGGTCAGCGGACGACGAGACGAGACAGTTAGTTAGTTCCCTGGACTGTGACAGAGCACATCACAAGCGCGCACACAACTCTGGCTGGAGGGGCCGTGGCTGGCCCGGCCGGATGGAGCAGTCACGGGACACGTATTTCAATGTGGACTCGTCGCGCCAGGGAAGTAGTTTTCCCCCCGCTGCCGCCGCTGCCCGCCGCTGCCCGTTGCTGTCTACCAGGCCCGGCCAGGCCCGCTCCTCTCGGACCCGACCACCGTGACAAACCTGGTTTCGGGAGCACACAAAACAGTGGCAGCTGCGGCGAGGCACATACTACTATAGTTGTTTATGTGGAATGACTTTTTGCGCCAGTGTTCTCAGCCCTCTGTGTTGGCACGCCCAGCACCCGTCGTGGTGCAGGGTGTGGGTTTGTGTGTGTGTGTGTGTGAGTGTGAGTGTTAGTGAGGTGGGTGGGTGGGTGGGCGCCAGGTGAGGGTTTCTGGCTGCTGGCAACAACTGTAGAATAGGGGGAGGAGAAAGCCCAAACCCCTTCCATTTCCAGATTACCTGCGCGACACGGCCAGCGAGGCAGCAACTCTGTGCTGCCACTACGCCGACAACGCCAAGACGCACGAGGGAGGGAAGGGAGGGAGACAGGGAGGGAGGGAGGAAGAGAGGGAGGGTTGGAGAGAAGGGTAGTGAGAGTGAGAGCACGCGTCTCGCCGCCGGCGCCTTGGCGTTGCCTCTTCGCTCGCCGCGGTCCCGACGTCACCAGGAGTTTACTTCTCAGTAACGGAGGGGTATAATCAAAGATGGCACTACTCCGTGAGCTCCGCTAGCTCCGCTAGCTCCGCCGGCCCCACCGCGGCCCCGCCCCGTGTACGCTACCGAGAAAGACAAGTGGTTTCTTGCGACGTGTGGAGCTCACGGCGAAGGGTTGGGGTATGTGGGAGCCCAGCACCCCACCGCGAGACAGCGAGATATGACCTCAAAGCGCGCGCCACGTCACTTTCGGGGAAGCCAGTGCGTGCTTGCCTGCTGCTCTGGGCGGGGTGGGTGGGATTCAGCGGCGCGCTGCAGAAAAGTTTTGCCTTGACGGTCGTCCGAATGAATGTCAACACCAAAGTGTTAGAAAAATGGCCGGAACCCAAGTTTCGAGGGGAAGTTAAATTACTGTTGCGAAGCAATGTTCACGGGATTTCTTCTTGTCCTGTCTTCCGTTTTCCTCCCGTCCTCTCAAGCAGTCTGGGCGGGCGGAGAGCATTGGGAACAACTAAAATTGGCTGCGCTCCTCCGCTGATTCTTTAGGGATGCAAACCAGGTACTCGCTATTGCAGGAGAGGAGAGTGCCAGAGGATTAAAGCCGAATATTTCTCACAGAACATGGCAACAAGAGCGGAGTGAGGGGTGAAACAGCCTCACGTTTCTGTTTTTCCGCTCAGGGAAAGAAAAAGGCCGGCGCACAAGCGGGAAATAGGGCTCCCCACTGCCAACATGTTAATCCGGCGCCTTTATTAAACCATGAACCTGACGATAAACTTTTTATGAAATTACATGACGGTAGCTACTTTTATACGGGTTAAGCCCGCGGCCGCGGCCTTTCAGAGCGATACGCCAAGAGGACCAAACCTGAAAAATGAACCGTTCCACGCTTCTGGTCATACTTTTTACCGACGATATTTGCTTAATTAAATACCATGTTGTTGTTTTTAGGAAACTAGGAGACGAGGTTGGTTTTCGCCCGTGCGACGGAGCTGCCTTTCTTTATTCCCTCAAACCCGTCGGAAGGAACCAAGGTTAGATGCGCACTAAAACTCTCCTCTTTCCTGCTTTTTTTTCATCCCATCTCCCCGCGCCCGGTTTATCTCTAAACGAGAGATTAAAACAAGCAGCTGAGACGCGCGCAAGTCTCTCAGGTCCGCAGGGGGTATGGGATCGTGCTGGGCTTCTCCGCCCCCCCCCTCTCACCCCCCGGCTCCTCCGGCCTCCGGAGACCCATCAGCGGACTTATCTTCGTGACCCCCACCTGGCCAGGCATGCCTGGGGCCTGGCGCAGGGCACAGGGTCGTGGCGGCGGAGGCGGAGGAGAGACCGGGTACCGCCCCGGGCGATGTAGGTCATGTCACGGCGCGGCAAGTGGCTCATCGGCGACTTAGTATGTATCCGCTGCTGGCAGTGTAGAACCGGGTGCTGCCGCCGCTGCTACTGCCGCCGCTGCTACTGCCGCCGCTGCTACTGCCGCCGCTGCTACTGCCGCCGCTGCTACTGCCGCTGCTGCTCCGCTGCCGCCCTATCCCAGAGGAGCACCCCTGCCAGCCGCGCCACACCCAGAACGCCTGCCGGAGGATGTAATACCGGAGGCAGCGCAGGGACAACAGTGCTGCCTGCAGAGAGGAGCCGGTCGCGCTGCCGAGCTCATCACTCGCCGACACATGGGGACATGGGCCGGGTCAGTCGTGCGGGGCGGGGCGGGGCGGGGCGGGGCGGGGCGGGGCGGGGCGGGGCGGCCTGGGGACGTCGACAGGTGGGTCCCGCCGGCCCCATCCCGCCGGCCCCTGCACCGAGGGATACGAGTCCGCGCGTCCTGCACTGCGGCTGCGGCCGGCGCGGCCCGGCACCATTCACTGCAACGGCAAATGAGGCCTCGTGCAAATATTGGCTCTGCTCTCCTGGGCGCTGGGGGACCGGAGGGAACCAAAGGGGCCTGTGCACAGCCCAGGGCTGCTGCCAGCGGCTGCCACCGCGCCGCCGTCACCACCGTGCACTCAGCGGGCTGCAGCGCAATAGGGTGCGGGGGACGGGGGCCGGCGGCCGACGTGGTCCTCAGGGGACGCCGAGTGCGATCTCGACAACCGATGGGGTACACTCGGCCCCCGTGCTTTCGTTTGTCCTTTGGGGCATGCAAAGCGACCGCAGCGACGAGCGAAGCCAGTGGAGCCAACGGCGGCTCAAAAACTTTCTCCTCCTTCTTCGCCTTCTTTCCCCCTTTTTTTCCCCATCCTGTCCTCGTATTCAAAAAAGTTTTCGCCCGCCACGAGATTCTTTTGTCGCGCGTTCCGCAGACGCGGGCCAGAGAGGTTCCTTGCCTCTCGTCAGAAAGGCAGACAAAGCGATCGTAATGGCGCTGGCCCGGCTGCACAAGTGCGGGGCACCGGAGCGCGGTCTGATATGGGTCCTGCTGCGGTCCTGCGGTCCTGCGGTAATGCAGTCCTGCGGTACGACCACGTACGCCGCAGCACAATCGCGGCCACTGCGGCTCCGACAGGCTTTCCGGGCCGCGGTGCTCAGGCCCGAATGCCCCCCGCAATGACTACGGTGCGATGTCGTTGTGGCACGGGGCACGGGTGGGGCCGGGGGCCGGGGGCCGGGGGCCGGGGGCCGGGGGCCGGGGGCCGGGGGCCGGGGGCCGGGGGCCGGGGGCCGGGGGCCGGGGGCCGGGGGCCGGGGGCCGGGGGCCGGGGGCCGGGGGCCGGGGGCCGGGGGCCGGGGGCCGGGGGCCGGGGGCCGGGGGCTGGGCCTCAAGCCCCGAAGCTTTCGTCTCCGGCACGGCACGGCGCCTTCGCACTGTGTGTTCCTCCGCGCGGAAAAAAAGAAAGAAGCTGCGCCGCAGTAAACTACGGCCACGGCAATCTCTGCTACCGTAGATAAATTGCGAGGCCACGGCATCGCAGGCAGGAGCGGCGCGCCGCCGTGTTGTTCGCCGCGTCCGCGACCTGATGGTGTCCATGTCCGGCCTGGAGGTGGAGGAGCCCGCCGGAGTCCCGCGGATAGTCCCGGCCATTTGTGGGAGCAGCGAGCGGAGCACCAGAGCGCTGCAGTGACGAATGAGCTCGCCGGAGCGCGCGGTCGGAATTAAAAGCACGTCACGCACTCGCGGCCGGGGAGCACTCACTCTCGGGCTCTCAATGAGAACACACAGCACCGCTACGCTGCAGCGGTTCGTCCTCTGACCCCGGTGCCGTCGGCTCCGGCCTATATTTGTCAGCGGCTTTGTACCTTTGTGACCTGAAATGAGAGATTTATGAGGCGAGCAGGCGGTGGGCGTTGGGTTGTGGGCCGGAGCCGGGCCTGGCCAGCAAAGTGGAATGATAAGAGCTGCAAGCTCGGTGGGTGCCCCAACCCGCCCCGACTCGACACATGTTCGCACCGGCCCTCCCCATCCCCTCCACCACCGGCACCGGGGACACAATGGCTCGCCGAGTGCAGCCGAGTGCCCGCGCCAAAACCCCTTTTCCAAGCAGTTATTTCTCAAAACACGGAATATACTACGACCCGTAATTTATTCCGAGACGAAATTGGAGCTTGTGACCCCACCTGCGCTGCCGAGGCGGGCGCTCTCATAAAGCGCGCGACAGCGGCTGCAAGCGATCATCATGATGACGATGTTGATATTGAAATTTTGCCCAGCCGCCGCGCCGTCCGATGCGAATGCTATGGAGGCGGCATGGCAGTGGGTTGTTTGGCTTGCTGCAGCACGAGCGCCATGTGGACAGGGCACCGTGCCAGCGGGACAGCGGGACAGCCCAGCGGCCATCTGCACGTCCGGAGGCCTCCTCCTGCTGCTGCTGCTGCTGCTGCTGCTTGCTGCTTGCTGCTTGCTGCTTGCTGCTTGCTGCTGCTGCTGCTGCTGCTGCTGCTGCTGCTGCTGCTCTCCATCCTACACGCTGGGAAGGCCGCCGCGGCGCTGCGTCAACAAAGACGGGTAAAACGGCGCATGCCTACACCAAGTTTTCCGCCCGGAGACCGGTGAAGGAAGAAGGGGGCGAATATAACGACGCAATATAGGACAAACTGAGTCGTAATGACTAGGAGAGTGGCGTGGCGGTATGCGGGCCGCGGCTGCAGCCGGGGGTGGGGGTCCGCGCCCCGCCCCGCCCCGCCCCGCCCCGCCCGCGCGCATCTGTCCGTTCCTATCATGTCGGAGGGGAAAGCCGGCGGCGGGACGGGGCGGAGAGGTGAGGGATGAGGTGTTTGACGGTGACCTGGACCCTCTGCGAGAGCGAGTGGAGGGAGAGCAGGGTGGAGAGCACCTTACGCAAGATAAATAGCCCGGCCTGCGGCCCCCTTAGCCCCTCAGCCCCGCCCTCATCTCAGACTGTTCCTATCGCCCGGCTCCTCTTCATAGTAATGGCGCCGCGAGCGGCACGGTTCCCAGCGCCGCCGGCAGCCTGTCACATGGCTGCGGACAGGAAAGTAAACCTCCGCGAAGCTGGCCGTGCCCAACTTATACAGCCACGAAAAAAACATTTCAATCGTTTGTTAAGGATGAGATCAATTAAGTTATAACCATTAAAACGATGGTTAACATTCAAATCAGCTCATTCAGAAATAAATATGGGCCGGCTAGCTTCACGTTCCAAAAACTATACAGCCATCAAAACAACTCAAATATCGATTGTTAATGATAAGTATAAATAAGTAATACCACTTTTATTGTTTGTTAACAAGTGTGCACCCCACTATGAGTGGCCTTTCATGGGCCGGCTAGCTTCACGTTCCAAAAACCATACAGCCACCAAAACAACTCAAATATCGATTGTTAATGATAAGTATAAATAAGTAATACCACTTTTATTGTTTGTTAACAAGTGTGCACCCTTCTATGAGGGGCCTTTTCGTTAGCTGTCTCTGTAGCGCATGGGTTGCATACTGTGACGACACAAGCCGTAACCGCGAATTAAAATGAGGCGGTCGCTCAGTGCTAAAGGCAACGTGAGGTAGCAAGACGACAAAATGCCTTTCCAATCGTCAGTAAACGGTGGGCTTAAGTACAACATGCACGTGTCATGTGTCACGTTAGTCATGGACAGCTGAAAGTCAGTTAAGGTTGGTTGGCTCGCGTGACCAGTAACGTAAGTTGGTCCTGACGTTAGTTATCGTTAGTTATCGTTAGCTATTGGTTCGACGACGTTAGTTATCGTTAGTTATCAGTTCTTTGACGTAAGTAATCATTGGTTTTTGGTTTGTTGACGTTAGTTGTTGTTTGTTATTGGTTCGTTAACGTTAGTTAATGTAAGGTGGTCCGTTGTCGTTAGTTATCGTTTAGGTATTGATATCTAACGTATTTTAACGTTGGTGATTGGTTCTTTGTCGTTTATTTTTTTGTTAGGTTTTTTAGAATAAATCGTAACTCACTAATAGCTAACGATAACAAACGTCAGAGAACAAATAACTACCGATAACTTACGTAATAAACCAATAACTAACAAGAACTAACATGAACGAACCAATAACTAACGATAACTAACGTCAAAGACCTAATAACTAACGGTAACTAACCTCAATGGACCACCTTACATTAACTTGCGTCAACGAACCAATAACTAACGATAACTAACGTCAAAGAACTAATAACTAACGATAACTAACCACAACGGACCAGCAGAGTTTGCTATGGTCATAAGATCAGAAGCTTACATTAACTTACGTCAATGAACAAATAACTAACGATAACTAACATGAACGAACCAATAACTAATGATAACTAACGTCAAAGAACTAATAACTAACCTCAACGGACCTGTAAAGTTTACTAAGGTCAAAAGACCGACATACGATTCCGTATATACGAACCAACAACTAACAATAACTAACGTCAACGAACCAATAACTAACGATAAATGTCCTCAACGGACCACCTTACATTAACTTGCGTCAACGAACCAATAACAAACGATAACTAACGTCAACGAACCAATAACGAATGATTACTTACGTCAGAGAACACATAACTAACAATAACTTACGTCGGTGAACCAATAGCTAACGATAACTGTCGTTATTGAACCATTAACTAACGATAACTAACGTCAACGAACCAATAACTAATGATAACTAACCTCAACAGACCACCTTAGCACTGAGCGACCGCCTCATTTTAATTCGCGGTTACGGCTTGTGTCGTCACAGTATGCAACCCATGCGCTACAGAGACAGCTAACGAAAAGGCCCCTCATAGAAGGGTGCACACTTGTTAACAAACAATAAAAGTGATATTACTTATTTATACTTATCACTAACAATCGATATTTGAGTTGTTTTGGTGGCTGTATGGTTTCTGGAACGTGAAGCTAGCCAGCCCATAAAACGCCCCTCATAGTGGGGTGCACACTTGTTAACAAACAATAAAAGTGGTATTACTTATTTATACTTGTCATTAACAATCGATATTTGAGTTGTTTTGGTGGCTGTATGGTTTTTGGAACGTGAAGCTAGCCGGCCCATATTTATTTCTGAATGAGCTGATTTGAATGTTAACTATCGTTTTAATGGTTATAACTTAATTGATCTCATCCTTAACAATCGATTGAAATGTTTTTTTCGTGGCTGTATAAGTTGGGCGCGGCTAGCTTCGTGGAGGTGGAAAGTAAGGCCAGGGTTATATCACGGATTATTACTCTGTGTGTTTAACTTTGTATTGGCTGCCCTTAAGAGCTGGCTCCACTCTCAGAAAAACAAAATAGAACTGACCAAAGAATGTTGCCTTCCCATAAATTTTGACCAAGGCGACATTCTTCTGTCAAATCTATTTTATTTTTCTGAGATTGTATAAAAGTAGGGCTGTACTATTTAAAATTAAAAAAAAAATCAGAAATTTTCTGAACACGTTTCTTGCGTTGTACTTGACGTAGAGAGGTATTATGCGGTCGCGCACGGAGTACCATTCGAGCCCCTCTTCCACGCCCTTCCCTCACTCCTCCTCCTCCTCCTCCTCCCTCGCGGCCAAGATACGGCGGGGAGGGCCGCTAACTTTGCGCGGTGGTGGCGAACTGCAGCCGCATACCCAAACCGCGGCGTGTGTGTGTGTATGTGCCTGCCGTGCGTGCGTGCGTGCCGGTGCCCGCGCGTGTCTAGCACTGCTGCGGTCGGAGGAGGCAGGATTAACCGCACCACACCCATACACACCTTGATTGGCAGCGGAATGAGAAGAGATCAAACGCTGCTGGGATGGCGCTGGGCTGAGCGCCGTGATGAAGGGTGTGGAGGGTGAGGAGGGGTGCGTTGGGGGAGGGGGTGGGGGTCAGAGCGGCGCCGATCATGTTTAATGATGTGCAGGCCGACCGCAGCCCCGGCGCATAAACGGATTGAACCGTTAGCGTCAACAGAGATGTGACGGCACGCGCGCCCAGTGTGTGCGCTCTGTGCGCGGAGCCTGGCGGAGCCGCGGCAGGACAACAGCCAGCGCCCGATGAAAAGAGAGAAACTGGCGCAAACAAAACGCGTGGCGCGCCACTTCGATATTTGCAAACACGCACGTGCACAGCCGTGCACAGCAAACATGGAGCCCACCGCCCCCTCCGCGGCGATGCAAAACACACACACACACACACACACACACACAGAGGCCTCCGGGAGGGGTCATACTGCGGGGAAGAGCGCAGAATGAAAGGAGGTCATTAAAAATCTTAATGACTCACATTAAAATTCAAAACGGCCCTTGCACGGCACGCGGTGCGTAGTGGGGTGCACCGCCTTTCGGGGGTGGGTGCCGGGCAGCCGGGCCCGCCGTCCACACACACACACACACACACACACACACACACACACACACACACACACACTATCCTCCACGGCCCCCACAGCAGCGCAGCTTACTCGCCTGTACACTGTGGACAACGCTTTCCGCCATTCTTGTCCTCTCATCCGAGATGCCCTCCCGCAGCGCCGTGCCGTGTCCGCAAAACCAAGGTTGTATTTTTAACTGCCATGGAATGCATGTGAGGAGTAGCTTGTATGGCGGCGACTCGCCGTGAAGGTTCGCGAGTGGAGGTACTTGTCGGGGCTCCCGCAGAGAGCACGTGCTCTCAAAGCGCGCAGAAAGGACTTGGCTCTTGTCCACGAGCGGGCGCAGCAGAAGTGAATCGCTGTGTACGAAAGCGTTCAAGAGTGTGAGAAGGGGTGCGGGTAATCAAAGCCAGTGCCGTCGGAATGAGTGGTGCGAGTGTGTGAGCTGCACAAGCAGCGCTTTCAGAGCGCGCCCATTCAAGTCCCGTGTGCACGTCGCTGGTAGAGCTGGGTTTGTCCGCATATTGACCACCGGTAGGCTTCAATACTTTGGCGTCCCGAGGCGTGATGTGCTGCGGCTTTCTGGCCCCAAAGTTCTCGGGTGTACGGCGCCTGCTGGGTAGGCAACTCCGTCTTCTTCACGCAGGCGTGTCGTGCGGGCTGGCCTACCCTCGCATTCGCAGGCGCTCGGCGCGCACCTCACAGAGCAGTGGAGTCCCCCGCCGCGCTACGAGGGCTTGCCGTGGGGTTGGCCTGGGCCTCGGCCTCGGCCCGGAGGGTGGGGTGGTACGCAGGGGAGCCCCGCTGTAGCGCAGCCTCGCGCAGGGTGGTCTCTCTAATGAAACAGCGGGAGTCGCTGTATTGCGTTGATTCAGAGCCAACTTCTGGCCGTCGCCACTTTCCTCCACCGGCACACAGCGCCGCCCCCACCCACCCCCTCCCATTCGCGCACATCAGATTAGTCCCTTCCCCCTTTCCCCCGCGTTTTATACACATTAGCAAGCGGATCGGATCGGACTCGCAGTAGGCCTTGGGAGAAAACGACTGATGGATTCCCGACGCACTCTTGGAGCCCGTCCACCCGGAAGTTTGAAAGGGGGGGGGGGGCGTCCAGGAGGTACGTGACAACCCGTGAGCGGTGCGCGGCGCGCTGTGTGGCAGTATGCAGGGCTGGCGGCCGGGATGCGGTCACGGACGTCAGTGTCGGCCTTGTCGGGCAGATTGTGGAATGTCGGCTCGTAATGGCGGATACACGCCAACTGCTGGCCGCATGGGGCGCAGCGCTGTCCGCCCGGCCCGGCCCGGCCCGGCACATCCGGGGGGAGCTGCGGCTGCAGCAGCCCCGGCAGGGTAACATGCGCCCAGCGTTATTGGCGGCCATGCGGCGATTCTATACGGGAGCCGCTCTGCCCGCCTCTACCCGCCTCTGCCTAGATCTGCCTAGATCTGCCTAGATCTGCCTAGATCTGCCCGCCCTGTCTTCTCCGTGGTCTTCTCCGGCAACTGACTCCCTGAGTCGGCTCGCAGTGTTTGTTTCCTTTGAGAGGGTTCCCGCAATACCACACGCTACCCTCCCTCGGCCATGGGGCTGGGTGGAGCAGGAGTTAGGGACAGGGAGGGAGAGAGAGAGAGAGAGAGATGGTGAGAGAGAGAGAGAGAGAGAGAGAGAGAGAGAGAGAGAGAGAGAGAGAGAGAGAGAGAGAGAGAGAGAGAGAGAGAGAGAGAGAGAGAGAGAGAGAGAGAGAGAGAGAGAGAGAGAGAGAGAGAGAGAGAGAGAGAGAGAGAGAGAGAGAGAGAGAGAGAGAGGAGCCGCCAAGAGTGGCGCAGCGGGAGGGAGTGGGTCCAGACGTAAAGTGTGCCATCTCTCTCGCGCTCGCATCCGGCCCGCTCTCGCCTCCCCCTTCACGGACCGACGGCGGCAGGGCAGGGCAGAGCAGGGCACGGCACGGGACGCATAAAGCTGATATTACCTCACAAATCTACTTAAACAGGTAGGGGGCCTGGCCTGGCTCAGCCTGGCCACGGCAGGGCTCGGCCCGGCGGGACGGGACGCGGTCGAGGGCGCCGGCAAGACGGCCGCAGGCCCGCTCTCTGCCCTCCCCGCTGCAGTTTATAGTGTTGATAGAAAAATGGCACGCTGACTTGTTACACCGGTCGGGGCTCAGAACAAGGGCGGGGCTCGGCATAGAGCAGCGGCGCCAGCAGAGGCGAGCGGCGCCGAGAGGAGGTCATTCGTATTCGGTCTGCCTCGCCTGCCCGCCTACAGACCGCTCTGCGCGGGGCCTGAGGATACATCACTTCACCTGCTGCATCCCTCTGCAGGAAAGAGGAACTAGGTCGGGCCGCGCTTCATAGCTCTGTCTAGCAGTATATATGTCAGGTCTAGCCATGATATGTCCTGCAGTCCTATTTCTTTTCCCCGCCCCACTCGCACGAACGCGCACATCCGGTTTGGTGAGCCGGTTCCGTCGTCTGATTGGGGGTGTGTTTAAATTCTGAAGGTGCGCTGGGCGGAGTGGGTAGGTATAAGAGGGACCGGGGGGGGGGGGGGGGGGAGGGACCGGGAGGGATCGGGAGGGACCGGGAGGGACCAGGAGGGACCGGGAGGGACGCAGCCGGCTGTGCGCCGTGGTGCCGTGCTAGAGCTGCCCCGGGGCCGAGGCCGAGGCCGAGCCAGATCAGTGATCGACGCAGCAGTGGGGTGGGGTGGGGTGGGGTCGGTGGGGTCAGCTCGGCTCGGCGCGGCGCGGCGCGGGGCTCCCGGTCGGTATTCAGCAGGCGTCCCCGGTGAGGAGAGGCGGCGTGCGGCGGACAGGGACAGGAGGCCCTCACAGTCATACGGCCAGCAGGACCAGCAGGACCAGCAGGCCCAGCAGGCCACAGTCAGGGTGGGGGCAGTAATCGGCTTACAATCACGAGCGCGCAATTGCAAACTAG
Source organism: Odontothrips loti (assembly GCA_038380765.1). NCBI lineage: Eukaryota > Metazoa > Arthropoda > Insecta > Thysanoptera > Thripidae > Odontothrips > Odontothrips loti. Next base: position 10,900,996 of record CM076245.1, read on the forward strand.
CGACTGCAGTTTCAGGATACTACTGATCCCGCCCCGACCGGCCCCGGCCTCGCCGTATCGTGCGTCATGTGTGATGTGATGCCCCGGCCAAACACCCACCCTGGCCTGGCGGCCTGGCCTGTTGGGCCCCCGCCGGACCGGATCCGAGGGCGGCTCGGGAAAATCACGTTCAGCGTGTTCGCTCGGGGAGGGTCACATCAGGGATATTTCAGATTTGCACAGAAAGGGCAGCTCTCGACTCTGTAAGCTCTCAGACGCCGAGTGAGAGCAGCGTCTGAACCCGCCTCAGACTGCGGGAGCTCTTCGAACCGACAGCAGCATACGCGACTTTTCGTCTCGTGGTAACACCTTTGAGCATTGCATTTGAGAAAGGCAACGGCAGCAGCCAGTGGCGTCAAGATTGGATTCCAGTGGTGTAGCAAGCTGGCCTCCGGGGGGACCCACCCACCCCTCAGACCGCTATTAAACGCTATTAAACGCTATTAATTGTGCATGTTTTTGCGCTTTCTTTCCTTTTCCTTCCTTTCTTCTCATTTCCGCCTCTTCCCCTTCCTTTTTCCTTTCACTTTTCACCTTTCACCACCCTCTCGAGGGGGGACCCACCCCCTCAGAGCTGTAGCAGCCGCTACGGCAAAACCCCCTGCTTGACGCCACCGGCAGCAGCGGCAGCGGCAGCGGTAGCGGCGACGGCGGCGAGGAAATAAATAAAACATTTCCACGGACGCCGAGGCATCACGCCACACCTCTCCATGTGTGGTGCGGCCGCACACAGCGCGCCTTGCAATGCCGCTGCGTCGTCTCCGTCTGCCGCGACGTCACAATGCATTCCGCATCTCCTCGCTGTATCTTTCAGAGGGCCCCGGCCGGCCGGCGCTCCTGTCGGGCACCATGCGGAGATGTCCTGCAGCAGCAGCAGCAGCAGCAGCAGCAGCAGCAGCAGCAGCAGCAGCAGCAGCAGCAGCAGCAGCAGCAGCAGCAGCAGCAGCAGCAGCAGCAGCAGCAGCAGCAGCAGCAGCAGCAGCAGCAGCAGCAGCAGCAGCAGCAGCAGCAGCAGCAGCAGCAGCAGCAGCAGCAGCAGCAGTGGGGCCTGAGGAGTGTGTGGTGCCTCGGTGCGGTGTGAGGCATCCGAGGCGACAAGGACACCTTGGTTTGCCCGGTAACACGACGGCAAGTGCGCAGCGGTCAGGAAAGAAACGGCCTAGGATCAGCAGTACGATTTCTGACCCAATTTTGGTCTGGTTGAATCGACTTAACATATTTTTCGCACGAATGGTCCTACTATTAATCTCCACGCGCGTGGACGGAAGAAAACGCAGTAGCCTTGTGAGGACTAGTGTGACTTATGAATGTGGCCTAGATGGCGCGAGAGTCTCCACGGTAGCTGTACGCGTCCACTGTATACATTGAGAACAATAAGAATCATTTCGTCCCAGTTTCCCCCGCGGGTCGCGGGGGCCTCGGTGGGGCGGCGGGGGCCTCGGTGGGGCGGTGGGGGCTGCGGGGGCCGCGGGGGCCGCGGGGGCGGTGCGGCGCTTTGATCAGCGGCGCGTGGCACCCGCACTTGCGGAGTAGAGGCTGCTGGCAGCTGCCGAGGCCTCTGCCAGATCTCCGCGCTGCGCCCCCCCCCCCCACCCCATTATCGGGCCCGGACAACTTTCAGTGGCGATCAATCGTGCGCCCGCCTGTGCGTGAGAGAGACAGCAAATCATCATCATTTCGCTCCCGGAGAGTAAATTGGTCAACGGCGAGAGTTATTTGCCTGTTTACCTTGTCACAGAGGGGAGAGATATGGTTTGTGAGTGAGTGAGTGTGTGTGTGTAAGTGTGTGTGTGTGTGCTCGCGTGAGAGAGAGAGAGAGAGAGAGAGAGAGAGAGAGAGAGAGAGAGAGAGAGAGAGAGAGAGAGAGAGAGAGAGAGAGAGAGAGAGAGAGAGAGAGAGAGAGAGAGAGAGAGAGAGAGAGAGAGAGAGAGAGAGAGAGAGAGAGAGAGAGAGAGAGATCCGGGGAGGGTGTTCCGTTCCAGCGGCCATAAATTGAATGGGGACACTGCTGGGATGTACAGGTGAATATCACCCACACAGCGAAGAAAAGTAGGGCGCATGGTGAGAGATGTCACGGGAAGTGGTGCTATGGTCCCCCTTATCCCGGTTGGGTCTGCTGCTCCTCCGACACACGAGCCCCCCGCCCCCGCCCCCCCCCCCCGCCCCCCGCCGCCCCCCGCCCCCCGTCGCCGACGACGTCTGGGCCTCATCAGACAGCGTGCTGATGACGTAAGTCGTACGTAACGCCCGCGTTCGCTCCGGGCCTTCCTCTCCCCGCGCAGCGCAATGGGGCGGAGCGCGCGACAAGCTCTGACTACTCCCTCGCAGCAGCAGCGGCAGCAGCAGCAGCAGCAGCAGCAGCAGCAGCAGCGGCAGCAGCAGCAGCAGCGGCGGCAGCAGCAGCAGCAGCAGCGGCAGCAGCAGCAGCAGCAGCGGTAGCAGCCATCCCACTCGACGCTGTGTGTACTGTAGCCCCGCGTACGCCAGCACCCTGCACCCGCCCCGCCCCGCCCACCCACAAGTGTCTCGATAAAGACCGCCTATGTGCGGGACGCGTTTTCTCGGGGCGTAGAGCAGATCCGAGGGGCGAATCACTCGCGTAATCATGTGCGCAAAATTCAAGAAATTTTTAAAAATAAATGGATAAAAATTGTGAATTTAAAGTTGGACTTGGACTTCATGCCGAAAAGTAGCACCTACATAGGCTAAAATAGACAGAAAAGCAATAAAATTCTAAAATTAACGAAAACTACGGGGTGTAATCCGACGAAATCCTGAAATCTGTGTACACATTTTAAATGAGTGGTTGCCCGCCCCTCGAGCAGATCCCTGCCGCCCGCCCTTCTCGGCCAAGGCTTGGCGGAGGGGGCGCAGGCGGGGAGCAGGCAGACGCGGCTGAATGTAAATAGGTCGTTTCGGGCGACAGTCGAATCTCAGATCGGACGGGTTGGGCGGGGCGGGGACCTCGGCAAGGGGGAGGGGGGGGGGGGCGACGACGTGCAAGGAATCGGGGGAATCATACGCACTAAAACGTTACGGCTCGTTCAGGGAAAACTGCTGCCGCCGCCGCCGTCCCCCGCTCTCATTACCATACTTCAATCAACACACGCGTCTGCGTGTGCAGCGCGAATCCCATCAGCCGCGCGCTGCTCAAGGCACCCTCAGGACAGCTGCAGGTCATTCGGAGAATAAAGTCCGGGGGCAGGAAACGATCCCGGGCCCGGGCGCAGTGCTTTCCCCATTTCGATTTGCTTTTTTATTTTTTCCGTTAATATTCGCCGGAGGAGCGCGAGTGCACGGTCTGTTCCGGGGGCGGGCCGCCGTGGCCCAGAGCGGCAGAGGGCTGGCAGCATAGCGCCAGCCCGATAGAGAGAAAGAGAGTGTTCAAGGAAAGATTAACTAGGGAGGATGGAGGATGGGATGAATTACGTTCATTATTTCCTCTGTTACATCCCCCAGCAGCAGCCGAGTGAAATCGACGTCTTTTACGGGCGCCGTTTTATGTCCCCATCTCGCAGACCCAGAAGCGGTTATCCCTCTCTCATTATCATGAGGGCCGGGCCCCGGCGGGACCTCTCCGAGCCGAAGCTGGCGGCCGACAACGCTGCGAACTAGGTGTTATTTTGCGCGCTCTTCCGTGGAGTGAAGTTTGAGGACGCATTACAAAACAGGTTGCATTTCTATAGGGCCACGGTAAAAGAAAATCCTTTCTTTTTTAGAAGGATCCTGCACGTTGAACTCACATAAAGATCCTTCTAAAAGAAGGGTTTTCTTTTACAGTGGCAGGGGAAAGCAATTAGTAACGCTCACACTGTAAAAAGAAGTCGGGATTTTCCGACAAAAACTTGACCAGATTTGTTCGGGAAATGTTCAATCCGAAAGAGTTCGGGAAAGTATGATGTAGTTTTGGGTATACCCGAATACTTTTTGGAAAGCTTATTATCCGGCATCTTCGGAAAATAACGATTGAATTTCAGGAAATACCGAAATAGTTCGGAAATAAATATATAATGGCAAACGAACTTGTAACAAGTAAGAAGTAGTTATAAATCAATTACCTAGTAAAAGGGGTATTTTTCATTATAAAACGCATTAGTTCACAAGAACTGATAGACTAAAATTTTAAGTTGTATATCCCTTATCCCTGTACTGCACACTAAAATTGCATCCTCAGGTAAACTATAAACAAACTGAGCTTCAGTGCCTGTAAGAGTTACTGGGATTATAAAGCCCCTCGACAGCAAAGAAGTTGATGTGGTTATGATATGAATAGTCACGGGTAGGGTGGTTTTGGGATCAAGAAAATGCAGAATAGTGCTACTTCTTCAGTTACACTGATTGGAAGGCAACTCGGTGTTTTTTTTTAAAAAGAAGTCATGGTAATGTTTTTCTGAATTTTCAAACTTTTTGATGTCACTATCAGCCAAAAGGAAATGACAGTGCTCACCTTGGCAGTTGAAACGATTGTGAGGACTGGAAGGTTTGTTCTGACAACCATATTTGGCTGTGATACTTGTCATTTACATCCGAAACACTCAAATTTCCGTGGCACACATCATAAATTATAAACAAGCAGGCGGCCATCTTCATTGTTAGGGCAGGTTCAATCTAGCGTCGATTAGGTTTCCGCGGCGCAGGCTGAGAGGGCTGAGACCTTAGGATCGACTCCTCATAAATATATCGAACCCAAGTTCGAGGTTCGCAGGAGTGTATAGTAACTGACCCCGGTGGCACTTGGTATTCATAGGTTATGTTTTCGTCAGCCGAATTGTGACTCACGCACAATCGTCATAAATTCTCTGAGAGACTTTGGGACATCAGCCCCTACTAACAGGTATAGTGTACGATGTATTTTGTGTCTTCTGACCGAATGTTTGTCCCACAGTTCTGTTGCTGTCAGAGCAATCTTTGTCTAATCACAATTATTGTCTTGTTTCAGGTCGGACGAAAATTTCTTAATGTGATTACCTTGTTTTTATCACATGGTGTAATGCTAATGATTGGTTCAGATTTTATCTTGCTGTCCAAATTTAAAGAAAATGATCTATGGTTGTTTAGCAATGGCTTGCTTGTGGTAAAAATCAGGCAAATCTGTCCTGAAAATTATGTATTGTTAGGTGTGACTTTTGCAGGTAAGAGGTTAAAAATACTTGATGTAAGAGTTGAGTCAGTAAATTTTTATCTACTAATCAATCTTAATTTAAATGCAATTGTGATCTTATTCAGTAGACAATTTAATGTTGTAGACAATGTGACAATTTTTATGTAGAATAACGAGAACATAACATCTTATTTAATAGACAATTAACAACTCATTAATTATATTTAGAACAACACAGAGAACCTCAGTCATCTTCACTTTCTTCATTGGTTCCATCCTTTTCTGCAAAGTACTCCTCATACTTGCTATCGAATCTAGACAAGAATGGGTGGACTGACTTTGTGTTGTGATGGCCACCTTTTTCTTTTGGGGGCCGCTTGTTGCCTCTCGGTGGATTTATGAGCATAATACATCTGCAAGAAATGTCATGTGGTAAGATGGTAACCATAGTGTTCATAAAAGAAAGGAAAAAAAGAGGTATACATAATGTGGTACTACCTTTGAATGAATTCCAGTGTAACCTGGGCCTGGGCATCATAATTGAGATTAAATATGTAATAAGCAGCAAAAACCATTGCAATACCATCCAAAAAATGGTCAGCAGTCCCCAAAACGTGGCCATCCATTGTGAAAAATATTGTTCGTGCCCTGAATATGTTTTCACCTAGTAGAAATAATTGAGAACAGTCAGCCTTGGAAATAATGGTCATTAACCAGCCAGAAAGGGAAATATAAAAAATTGTACCTGCTATAACAAGACGAGGTTCCAAAGGAACAGTAATTAGCACTGGTATGTCCTCTTCCTTTGCACAGTCCTGTAAATAACAATACAGTTATGTTTAGTACTTAGCATATTTTTTACTATTTTTTTAAAAATTTCAGGTGTCTTTATTTGCTGCTTACATCAACAATCACCCACATTCCCTCCTCCTTCTCATCAAAACGTTTGAGGAGCAGCGTGAGGAGTGCTGCAAGCTCAGCTGTGTGAGGAGGAAGATTATCCCGCTCCTGATTCAAAGTCTTCTTCAGCCTTCTCACGTGTTTCCTTTTCATCCCTTTTGGGTCTTCCAAGAGGAACTCCAGGACTTTTACACCCTCTCCAGTCTCGAAGTAAGTTCTGAAACTGCCAAGATCTTTATTCGTCAGGGTTTCAAAATGCTGGGCCATGCACTCTGTCCGGAAGAGAAAGGGCCAATTGTCACGAATTTTGTCTGTCGTGGTAACAGTTATCTCATCTGGGTCTTCGTCCTCTTGAGCCACAGGCTGATTTCTCTCCCGGGCCCTTTTTGTGGAAGCTGCTTTCTTCTTCAGCTTTTCTATTTGTTCTGCTTGCTTATTTATTTCCTTCCGTTGCTCCCCATAAGTGGCCTTCATGTTACCCATTATGAAGTCCCAATCCCATGCATGGGCTCTTGTACTCTCAAAATGGGTTTTCATTTCAGTTTGCCTCGCCTTCATATCCTCTGCACTAGTACCACCAGAGGCTGTCCTCCACTTCACACAGCCATATGCTGCTTTGATGGCTGGCGCCTCTGTCTCCACATTTGTTCTTCTTTTGGGCCTTTTTGAATCATCAAAGCAGTCTTGCATTTTCTTGACCAAGGATTGCTTGCCTATTTTACCCTGTGCAAGCTCACTTGCAAATGACATAGGGTACTTGTTTTTCATTTGCTTCATAATCTGAATGAAAATATTTCGCTTCACTCCTGGCACTTTGTTCCGTACTTGAAGAACCACTCTCTTTATAATTCCTTTTTTGTGGTTTTTTTTAAGCTTTTTCCCTTGCTTAAGCCGCTCTCTTAAATTAGGGCAAATATTATATAAATCATTCCAATTAATGTCAAAATCCCAGTCTCTGTGCCGGTGCTGGTTGGTCACATCCAAAAGTACATGCCTTTCTCTCACATGTACAGCAACCTGATCCTGGTTTTGAGTTACATTTTCCTGGTTCTCATTGCTCTCTGTTGTCAAATTAAAATTAAAAATAGTTATTAAAATATAGGTAATCAATCATAAACTTTTGAAGTTATCATCACCAGTGAATATTTCAATTATTTCAGGATAGATCTTTTAGATTTTTCACCAAAAAAAAAGTCTAACTTTATTAAATGTTAAATGTAATAGTATCCTGATCTATGCTCGAGTGATAAGACAGCTATACTTCAACATTTGAGCCCCCCCCCCCCCCCCCCCCCCCCCCCGAGACCCAGGCGGTGACCGCGCGCCGACCTCCGCCCCGAGACCCCGGCGGCGACCCCGCGCCAATGTCCGCCCCGAGACCCCGGCTGCGACCTCGCGCCGACCTCCGCCCCGAGACCCCGGCGGCGACCCCGCGCCAATGTCCGCCCCGAGACCCCGGCTGCGACCTCGCGCCGACCTCCGCCCCGAGACCCCGGCGGCGACCCCGCGTCAATGTCCGCCCCGAGACCCCGGCGGCGACCCTGCGCCGACCTCCGCCCCGAGACCCCGGCGGCGACCCCGCGTCAATGTCCACCCCGAGACCCCGGCGGCGACCCTGCGCCGACCTCCGCCCCGAGACCCCGGCGGCGACCCCGCGCCGACCTCCGCCCCGAGACCCCGGCGGCGACCCCGCGCCGACCTCCGCCCCGAGACCCCGGCGGCGACCCCGCGCCGACCTCCGCCCCGAGACCCCGGCGGCGACCCTGCGCCGACCTCCGCCCCGAGACCCCGGCGGCGACCCCGCGCCAATGTCCGCCCCGAGACCCCGGCGGCGACCCCGCGCCGACCTCCGCCCCGAGACCACGGCGGCGACTTCCCGTGCTGACCTCCCCACGAGCCCTGCGCCCTGCACCAACTAGAAGCCTCAGCAGCCCCCATCCCCCCTCTGCTGCCGCCGGCCCGCGCCGCCACGGCCCTGCCACCCCGCCGTACCTTTTCCGGGTGCACCTGGGTGCATGCAGTAGCAGGGCGGCCTAAACTACAGGCATATGTTGGAGAGAAACACATGGCTGTGCGCAAATAACGCTCACGGAGCGTCCGCGGTATTCGAACCCGTGACCCTTACGGAAGTGGGCATTCCCTCCGTCACAGTCCCACGTACTCCACCCTCATGGCAACCCCCCCTCCCCCCCCCCCCAAATCTGTGACAGTTACTGAACTTGGCGTTCCCTTCCGCACCTTCCTGGACACCTCGAGCCTCTGCTCCTACCCTGCCTCATGGTCGCGCTTGGCCTCCCCCCCCCCCCCCCAACCCCCTGCTCCCCTTCCCTGCTCATTTTGCCCCGTCGGCCTGCCTTGACTCGCGGTATTTAAACCCGCGGCCTTTGAATTTCACTGAAGCGGCCTTCCCCGGTCCTTTATGATGAACACGTATTGCACACTAGGCTCGTGCGCGCATCAACGTAATCCATTAATGAGGACTTTGGTTTCAGGTTTTGTTCCCGGAGTACCAAGATTGTGTGCAATCTTCATGTGACACGGCTGACGGGCACTAGCTTTTGCCTTCCTTACCCTGATCTGCGCCCTGCGGTCCATGAGCCCACGCTTCCAGCAGAGTCCTGGCATCTATTGGACTCAGCAATGTGGTGAGGTCACTTTCCTTCACATGCTTCAGCTGATCGATGCGCCTCAGCCCCAAAACGTTCACTAAATGCTCTGCCACATTGAGAGCGTCGTCCCCCACTTCAGGGACAAGGCGCAACACACACTGTCGTACGTTTTCCTTCAGATCCATTCCGCAAAGAGCAGTCGAACTTGCCGCCGCAACTGACCGTTGAGTACTGCACTGTTCGAACTGAATCAATAACGGAATCTATTGGAGATCGAATTCGGCGCCCTTGACACTGATACCAACCTGCATGTAGTTGTCTTTTAATATCTCGAGTAGCGGGCCATTACAAACACCCACCTTGATAAAGAACGTAAAAGAGTCACTGTATTTCTCATTCGTATCCACTTTGCTCTAATTTTAGAGCGTTATGACCCAAGGTACCATGGGTACCATTCAGTCACAAAAAGTTGGCAAAGCTTTGTCCTGTCCGGGGGGAGGGGGTGCATGGACCGGCGTGGCGGGGGCGGGCATTTGTTTACATGTTGGTTAAGGTGTGGTACTTGTCGGTGTGTCCTGGCCGAGTTGTGGTGAGTTCGTGGTAAAGTTGGGTTTTAAACAGAAGGCCAAGTGCTGTTTGCACAATCTTCGCTCCTGCTTCTTAGTTCAATGCATTTTCTAACATAATCTTGTCACCTCCCTCTCCGTACTGCTTCCAGGCTGAAGCTAACCAAAACATTCATGTTTTCATACAATTGTTACAATATAATTCTTTTTTTGTAATTGGTTTTGCAGTGACCTCTATTTTAGGTTATGCTCATAGGAACTTTATTTCAAATATGTAAATTTCATTGCAGAATTCTTCTGTTCCCCTTTGTGGCATCTGTCCATTTTCTGGATGTAATGCAGCTCATTCTACCTTGGTAAGCTTTAGTGAAACTTTCTACTAGTCTGTCAAGTTATGAATTGATTTGTTTATCCAGCCTTCAATCTCCTTTGTAAATTGCTCATTACTCCTTGTATTGCTTGAATATTGGATGCTTTATTTTATTGGAACTTATCTTAGTAATGTTTTTTAAAATTTTTAATTTTTTGCAGGCCTACTTCATGCCATGTTTTGTTTTTCCATTAATCGAAATTCAGACCTTTGCTTCTTTCACGTTCCCAAGTTAGCCAAAGGTATGTTTCTGATTCCGTATGCTCTTAAATGCTTGTGTGACAAAAAATTGATAATTTACAGGTTGTTTGTATCTGTTCAGGTTTGCATAATGGGAGTCACAGTCGGAGAGCTCGCATCGGTGGCTTCAATGCCAGAGGGTCAAATCAAAACAATTACGTTTTACCAGTGTCTCAAATGCTTGCTTCTCTTCACGTCTTTCTTGTTATAATTATGCTGCTGGTGATTGGCAACGTTGAGTTAAATCCAGGGCCTCCCGTCTTGAATCCTTGTCAGCTGTGCCCTTTTCGGGCAGTAACTGCAGAACAGCACATTCACCACCAACAAATTCATTCTTCAAGCTTTAATTTTATGTTTCGCTGTCCATTTTCTGATTGCCATCATGTGTACACCACATTTAAAAGTGTGAATAATCATATCAGTAAGCACAGCACTCAAAGAGACATAGCTGTAATAGAATCAGATAAATTCAAGTGTGAACACTGTGAAATTTTGGTGTCAAGCAACAGAGAATACTGTAAACACCTGAAGAAAGATCACTTGCACCCAGAAAATGTCTTGCAAGTTCAGTGTCCTCTGGTGTCTGGATCTGGCCAAAAGTGCAAGAATACATTCAGCTCATCATCGGCATTTGGTGTCCACCTCAGCCGCTACCACCCTGGTTGGAGTCAAGATTATGGCAGTCCTGGTCTCCCAGGGGGTTTGCCGCAACAACCACACCCTGGTGAAGGTGCTCATGATTTGGGTGATGAAGATGCCAATGACGACGGTGATTTTCAAGACGCTGTTGATCATACTGACTCAAGTGAAAGTGATGCTGAGTCTGAAAGCTCGAGACCTCCAGATATTACATGGGAGTATGATCAAGTCATCGATTATATTGCCCACTTCTATGCCATGCTTGAAGGAAAGTATATTGTTCCTTCCACAACTGTTGATGCCATTGCATGGAAGCTTTCATTTATTTCAGAGATTTTGCAGGACCGGCTTAAAAGTGAGTTGTCAACCGCTCTGATGTCTGTGGGTTTGTCTGATGAAGTTATTTCGAGAGTGATAAAAAGTGTTAATTCATTTGATCCTCTATATAACTCCCATCACCTGAATGCACCTGGTGAATGTTTTTTAACCAAGGCTTGCCGCAAAACTTATTATAAGAAAAGCTTCAAGCACCAAGATGCAGTACAAATAAACCTGCAGAGAAACCCAAGAGACATGGAAGATTCTATGCAGTATGTTGATGTGAAGGAAACAATTCAGATTATGCTCGAAGATCCAACCGTTCAGAAAGCAGTTGATGAGTCTTTCACTGCACCTGCTTCTGATGGTTCAGTTTTAAAAAACTATACTGATGGAACCATTTTCCGGGAAAGCGGTTCTCCCAAGAAGTGCATTGACATATTTATTTATATGGATGCATTCAACTGCACTAACCCTCTTGGATCTGCCAAACTTAAGCACAAAATTAATGCAATGTACATGACCTTGGGAAATCTGAAACCATATATGAGAGCATTCTTGAGATCCATGCGCTTGGTTCTTCTGATTAATGAGAAGTCTTTGAAGAAAACACAGAAAAGGTTCAATAAATGTTTTGCTAAGTTGATGGAAACATTAAAAGATTTAGAGCGAAATGGAATTGATTATAAAGGTGAAACGGTAGCAGTGAGAGTGCAGTTCCTTCAAGGAGACAACCTTGGGCAGCATTCCTTAGGTGGTTTTGTCGAGAGTTTTACTGCCACCCATATTTGCAGGTTTTGTGATATAACTAAGGCAGCCTTTCAAGAAGGATGGCAACGGGCAAGACCCAAGTTTCCCTTGGGAATCTGGAGAACTCCACACTCCTTTGATGTTGATCTAGAAAGGAAAATGTCTACAGGTAAGATCGACAATTTTGTTCCTTAAAAGTTATTTAACATTTTTTGTTGCAATGATTTTAATTATCACATGTCAAACTGTCCACAGGTGTTGACCATGAACGTGGTGTGAAAAGAACCTCCCCTCTCAATGAACTTGAGTACTTTCATGTATGTGACCCCAGACTGGCACCCTGCATTGGGCATGATCTGTTCATTGATGGCGTTGTTGATAATGATCTATCATCTATGATTAAGATGATGATCGAAAAAGGATGGTTTTCGGTGCATCAGCTCAACATGAGGATCAAGAGATTTAAGTATTTGGGAGTTGATAGTCGAAATAAGCCAGCTGAATTTAAAGAAACCAAGAAGAGATTGGGGGGACATGCGATTCAAAACTGGACATTGTCACGACTTCTGCCTTTGCTTGTTGGTGACAAGGTAGATACCGATGACCCTGTTTGGAAGTTGTACATATTGTTAAAATCAGTCCTTGAATTAGTATGTGCACCAGCATTAACCACTGCCCAGGTTGAAGTCATGAGAAGCCTAACCAAGAAGTATCTGAAAAAGAGGAAAATTCTGCCTAACAATTATAAGCCAAAACATCATTACTTCTCTCACTATGCAGATCTTTATCTCAAGTTTGGGCCATTAATTCACCTGTGGACGCTTGCCATGGAACATCGGCATCAATTCTTCAAGAGAGTTTCTGAAATTTGTAGAAATTTTATTAACTTGCCAAAATTGTTGGCTTCAAAGTTTCAGGTGGTGCAGGCTTACCAAAGCATGGGTCCACTATTCCCTGATCATCCAACATTCTCTAAAACATCTAGTTTGGAAGATGAAAACTTTGATCAAGAAATGATTGACTTGCTATCCAGTCTCCAGCTTGGTGAGGGTTCAGTTCGAGTCAACGGACTGGTTTTGAATGAAATCAAGTTCAAAGAAGGGCAGTGTTTGTTATTGAACGCAGACAATGACAGCATTTCTGTTGGTCACATTGAGCTGTTAATTTATGATCGAGGTGTATGTAAAGCTGTTTTGAAGAAGCACCGTGCTGACAAATGGGAGGAGCTTGGACTTTACTTTTTATCAGAAACACATCCTGGTTTTGATGTGGTGACTCTAGAGCATCTTGAAAACCCATGTCCTCACCCTCTCTACAAAGTTGGGGATCATTTCTGTTTTTCTCTTAAGCATGTTTTACAAGGTTAATCATGAAGGTATTTAACACACTGAACTTAAACTTGAAAGTAAATTGTTTACATTGTGTGAACCTTATATTTTGTTTCTCTCCTCAGGATTGAGAGTGAGGTTTATGGAGAAAAATATTCTTCATAAAACAAATTTCTGATTATATATTTTTTTTAAACTTGAGGACTCTTTTTCTCCAGCTTACTATTTCAGGGCTTCTCTTAGTGATGTGAAGGTAATTTTTTTTTTCAATTGTGACACTTTTCTTGAAAGGTTTGGATTTAAAAATCTGTGTGTGAGAGAGTGAGTGTGTTGTTTTTATTTTGTTACAGTTTGTCAGTATAGAGGCATCATAAACTGTTTACCATATCAAGTTTGGTTTGCCAGAGATTTTGTCACACCCTTTCAAATCATTTGTATGTGCAGTGTCTCATGTATGCACATAATATGTACTTGTGACAGTCTGTATTTACTTTCAATTTGTTTTCTGTTGGAGCACATATCATTTCTGTTCACTTTTGTGGCTGAACAAACTTCAGTTGAATACCTACACTTTGCAATACTTTTTAATCTTGTGATTGATTCATACTTTTTGTAATGCAATATGGAGAGGTTATAGTTAGTGAGTTGTGTGACAACACACCAGTCTTGCTTTTCCAGGTAAGATCCCTGTGTATTTGCTATCATGTTCATTTTTGAACCTTTCTTTGAAACAAGATGTCACTGGCTTCTTATTTCCTGTAAGGAGTAATAAGCATTGTTTGCCATGTTTCATAGGATTGTCAATGAAGATAAAATTTAAAACAACTGGAATTCATTATCCATTTGTTTATTAGCGCTAGGGCCAGAGGAAGATCTGTGGAATTTTGGTTGTCTAAATTATTGGAAAGGTGTGTAGAGAGGGGATGGGTTATTGTATTACATTCTATAGTTCTTTTGTACTAACTTATTTTTTGTCCTGTCTTCAGTGCCTTCTCGGTCACCAAGGTGTACTCTTTAAGGAAAGATCAAATATGGTCTTTTTCTGTATACAGTAGCCTGTTGCCAAAACACTACCAATGTTAAAGAATTTCATGCTGGATGAAATTCTGTTGCAATGACAATTAGAAAAAATGAAACTAATTGGCAAGCTGATATTTTTTTCCCATATTTTACTACCTTCTCAGCTCCAATCAAGTCTCCATTGCCATCTAAAAGTTTTCTTTCCTATTTTGGAAAAAGCCTTGAATTTAATTTGTACTTTTATTGTTACAGAGACTGTCTCTGGTCACAACTTCTTGGATTTGTGAATCAGTATTTTCAGCCCACCTAGAGAGAAACACAACTTGCGGTACAGTTCAGAGATTTTTGTCTGAAAATGTGAATTTAACATGTTCATTTCTGCACAGTTGTGCACAGATCAGTTTCACTTTCTGCATTAGTTTTATGTGCAGGTATAGTTTGGCTGACCCTGGAAGAAGCCAACCAAGTCATTAGAAGTTTCTTTGATCTTTGATTTTATAAGAGCAGCTGTCTGTGTTGCTGTATCTTCATTTAAAGCTGTCCTCTAAAAAAAGAAATCACCATATGCAGAAAAAAAATATGCCGGTGAGTTTGTCATTTCATTTTTTGAAAATTGTTCAAAACAGTATGCATGATCTTATATGTTTCATGAAGACCATATTTTTCCATTTATTTATAGGTGCTGTTCAAAACACAGGCTGAAAGTATTTCTTAACATTACCAGTTCAAAAGGAATGGTTGTGAAATCACTTGAGCCAGAGAAAGATCTGTGAAAAATTGGCTGCCTAAATAATTGAAAAGGTGTGTAAAGATACAGAGCAAATGTGTTTACTGTATTTTATTTCATTTTCCTATTCAATTTATATTTGTCTTGTCTCCAGTGTCTTCTCCGCCTACCCTACTGTCTCAATAGTCGTATTTTAGTACATCTCTCACGGATTAAATATTTTACTGCGCTGGAAAGGAAGGGATAGAAAGATGACATGCAGACTGATCATATAATTGCCAAGGAATGATCTGTGTTTGCCAATTAGCATAATTTATTATATGGTGTGAACAACAGGTTTGTTGTGTTCCATACCTTTCCTATATAATCTGATTTAGTAGTTTTAATCCCTTTCAACTTCCATGTATGGTTTGCAGATGCATTTTATGTTTGCCATCAATGACTTCGGAGGTGTGTAGATCAATACCCCTACCAATTTCTTTGTTTCATTGTTTATTTTGCTTTTTGTATGTTCTCATGGGCATTATTCCTTTCACAGATATTTGACCCTCAATTGTGTGTGAAGGGGAATGCAACCATGAATGGAAAAATCTATGTTCCATTATTGCTGTGAGGGTTCATCTCTCTTATCGTAGAGGCCTGTCTGCAAGCCTTCCTTCAGACCCCCCCCCCCCCCTCTGCAGGCCGCCCTGCAGGGCCCCAAGAGCCCCTGCATAACTTCGGGTAGGCATGCCCGCTGGGCAAGAGTGTTGGGCGGGTCTGCCTACCCTGCCAGGGGTTATCTGAACATTTTTGTTTAACAGGATATTGGATGGACTAGCTCAACAGCTTCTTGGTTGAAACCGTTGTGGGAGAAGAGAAAATGTCAAAACCATTAATATTTGGTGAATTGTGTAAGTTTATTAACACTGTTCTTGTTTCCTGACATTTAACTTCTTCTGGTGTTCTTGTGGGTTTCATGTCACTTGTGACTCTATGTATGCTTCTTTTCACAGGAATGTTACGTTGTTCTTCGTCCCAAGAATGCTGGGCCTCTCGATCGCCTCTACCTATCTTTCCACGTGTCTTCAATTTTGCAACAGGAGCTGATAATTTTCTGAGGTAGAAAATGTGATACCAGTTTGTGAGCAGATATTTTGTAAGTCAATAAATTTATTAAATAAAATGGACATGCATGGTATTCTTATTTTTCATCCCGACGGTACAAATATCTAATACCGATCCTCATCAAAACCATCACACATTGGTTGGGATCAGTCAAAAGGGAGCTCACCAGTATTAGGGTGTATTAGATACTACATTTTAGGTTTAATTTCATGAGAATATTTTACATTAATATTGGTCTATTTTGTTATTTATGAACTAAATATCACTATTTTATTCACTGGTCCTGGCCAGTTTCTATCTTATCCCGAACAATGCGGTACTTTACTAAACTATGCGGCATATCCCTAAAATGTCGGAATGTTCAATTATCCGAATTGTTTGGGGGCAAATTTTCCTATCAATTGTTCGGAAAATTCCAAAAAAATTTGGGACAGTGCACGAAATTTGTAAATTGCCTCTAGAAAGTCAGTTCTATACAGCAGCTAAAACGCATTTTATGTATGTTGCGGCCACCAATTCGAGGAATCGCAGCTACGCAGTGGAATGATTTAATGAAGAAAAATGGAACGAAAGGCACTTTATACCATGCCAAGCAGGGGGAAGGGGGTGTGGAGGAGAGGGAGGTGATTATTCACAATTAGCACCGCCAAGGAGAGGCCTCCGAGCAGTGCAATAAGGCAAAGAGGCCAAAAGGCGACTCCATCCCTCCCCTCCGGTCAAGAAGCTATATACACTATCCGACTTGTCGAAGCTTTTGCTGAAAAGCAGGCCTTAGTTGTGTGTCGTATGTGATTTTCCTTCACCAATCAGTGGCAAGAAAATCATCTCGACCGATACGACGAAAGAGAATCCTTTTCTTGGATAGCGTTCTTCTAAGACGAGGGTTTCCTTTCATCATGAAAGTTTACCCTGAAGTGGATTTCTATTTTTGATCCAGGTGAGCGCATGGTGAAGGATTTGTCGGGTTTCACCACTGGCAGATCTTGCTCTAGCGTGTGCAGCGCTGGAGTGTTTGTGTGTCTGTGTGCGCGTGCTCACATCTCCATTCAAAAACTGCTGTGCCAGTGTGCATGTGCGCGCGTGCGTTCGTGCGTGTTTGCATGTGTAGGGAGACCACGCACGCGGCTTAGGGTGTGGTTGGGGAGGAGGGGGGAGACTACCGGAATCTACATCTGGTGCGCACTCCGCACTCCCTACTTGGTACGTACACTTGTCAGACAGTCATCGGGGGAGATCTGGAAGGGCAAAAAAAACAAAAAACAGTATGAGTGTACAGACTGTTTCCTGGTGACAGCCTCCTTCCTCTTCTCGCATGTTAAGTGAACGTTGTAACGATGAAAGAAAACAAAATCAATGCACAATAAATAACCAATTAAATGTGGGTCAGGCAAGATAATTCCCCTCTCGCCTAACGGCGGCGTTGCTGCTGCGGAGGGCCGGCCCCGTTCGGCATATACTAATCCGGGGAGGGCTGCGCCGAGGGGCGCCGGGCTGCGCCGGGCTGGGGGCCGAGACCAAAGGGCTTTTACTCGCAGCTAGGCCTGTGCGATTATTAAAATTAATCGTAATTGATCAATGCCGAGAAAAATCGAAATCCAACCCAATTCGATGATCAGCAATCGAGAAGGAGTCAATTAATTGGTACAGCTCGATTAATTGTTTTTTCTCTCGATTAATCGAGGGCGCTCAATTAATGGATTAAGGTCAATTAATCGAGCACTATGAATTAATCACTTAAGGTCGATTAATCGAGTACTGTCAATTGTCACGATACAATTAATTGATTTTTTTGTCATAAGCGTGTATGTAATGCTAAATAGTCGTTAAACGCACACAACGATTCCGAAACTGAATTGAAATGAAGAAACGAGTGTTACATGGTATAATTACACCAAACGCTGTAGAAATTACAAAATACTAGTACCATAAAATGGGTAGAACATTACATTGCAATACAATATGTACAATATTACTAAGAGTGCAATATAACAATGAAAAACAATGAATGACAAATATTTACTGTACATTTCGGTGTAAAAACTTGGCACTAGCGTTTCTTTAAGAACTGCTTATTGCAGCTCAAGAAGAATAATGTTATAATTATATAACAATTGCCTCTTAATCGACAATCGAACTACAATTGATAATTGCCTCTTAATCGACAATCGAACTACTATTGATAATCGAGTTTTAATCGGTTCATTGAAAACGCTATCGATTAATTGGTTTGCAATCGATTGCTAATCATTGAATTGGGTAGGTGGAATTCATTGACAATTAATAAAATAATTGACAATTATTGTCAATTATTCGATTAATCGCACAGGCCTACTCGCAGCACTATGAGACGCCGGCCTCGGCCGCCGGGCTGCGCCGGGCTGGGGGCCGAGACCAAAGGGCTTTTACTCGCAGCACTATGAGACGCCGGCCTCGGCCGCCGGGCTCTCAGCAGCGCCCTGCGGCCCCGCGGCCCTCAAACACTGCGTGCCAAGTGGTATATATCGTCATCCAATTACCACGTAGCGCGCGCCAAAACGAATCGCTGATCCGCCAAGATACCCTGCCTGTGCCGCTGTGCCGAGGGCGGCCGGGGCGGCCGGGCTAGGGACGCTAATTCGAAAGCCATTGCTGAGCCGGCAGGGCCCGGCTCTTGCTGGGGGCCCTGGCCCTCTTTCCACTGAGAGGGTCCAGTCCCGGGCCCTGGTCCTGGCTCGTGGGGTCAGCAGCCGCCAGGCTCCCTACGCAGCGCGCCGAAGTCAGAAAAGCACGCGGCCAAACGAGGGGATGGAGGATGTAGGCGACTGCATGAAAAGGCTCATAACGAACAAGAGGTGTATCGCTTTAGCGGCTTTAGCCTTGCCGCACGGCGTGGCTGTTTTGCGATTCCCCTTCTCTCTCCCACCCGTTCCTGTTTGCACCCCTTTCCGCCCTCCAGCCCCCCTCGGCTGCCGCAACAAATTTCGCGTCGAGGCAAAAACGTTCTTCTAGGCGTGCGCCCACGCACGAGTGCGTTCTAGGGCGACCGAGCCGAGCCGAGCCCGCCGGGCAGTGCCGGGTCGAGCCGGGGTCGGGTCTCGGGTTGGGTCGGGGGGGCTGTTGGATCACGCTACGGCCGCCTTGGTGCGTGTCCTAACTTTGGTGATGAATTACATTTGCTCGCGAGCTTGTGGTTGCGCCGCCGGTAACACTATGATGTCGCGTGTCGATAACTTTGTCATATTTCGTCGAGGGCGGGGGATCCGGCTGACGCGTTGGGACCACCGCCTGAAGAGGAACAGAGAAGGAGAAGGACGAAGGAGAGAGAGAGAGAGAGAGAGCGTGCGCAAAGGGTTAATGGAAATGGATGAGGTCAAAGTGGTCTTGCCGCCGCGCCCCGTGGGAAAGGATCAACCAGGTTTCAAGGGTCCCGGCTGGGAGGCTGCCGCTGCCGGCGCTGCCGCTGCTGGGCTTCCTGGGTAATGAATGGGGTCAGTGTAAAATTAAGTCGCAAGATGAGGGATCTCAGTTAGGGTGCGCAGTTTGGCCGCCGCTAGCCACAGGGGAGCCGCAGCCGTAGGAGGCAGCGTGGAGGTGGAGGGGCCGCGGGGCGCCAGGGCCGGCCAACAACCTGGGGCTTGATTGATGGCCGCGAACACCGCGAACAACTTGGCGGTGCGCGTTTACTGCGGACGTCAGCGCCGTATGTTAACATAAATCCCGAAGCCGGGGACGGACGCCGACGCACGAATGGGCCGCGGCCACGCCGGCGACGTCGTCCCTCCGAGCGACAGCGGCGACAGCGGCGGCAGCAGCAGAGGCAGCAGCAGCGGCAGCAGCAGCGGCAGCAGCAGTGGCAGCGGCAGCAGCAGCGGCAGCAGCAGCGGCAGCAGCAGCGGCAGCAGCAGCGGCAGCAGCAGCGGCAGCAGCAGCGGCAGCAGCAGCGGCAGCAGCAGCGGCAGCAGCAGCGGCAGCAGCAGTGGCAGCAGCAGCGGCAGCAGCAGCAGCAGCAGCAGCAGCGCAGCAGCAGCGGCAGCAGCAGCAGCAGCAGCAGCAGCAGCGGCAGCAGCAGCGGCAGCAGGTGTGCCGCGCGTTCGGTGGTACCCTGCGGTGCTGCGGCTGCGGCTCTGCGGCCGTGGATGGCTCGCGGTGGAAACGATAACCGGGAGGAATCCATCACCGCGCTCTTCCCCGCCCCGCCCCGCCCCGGCGTTGGGCGCACAGAGCCCGGTGCCCGGCCTGCGTTGGCCCGTAAATAAGCGGCTGCCATCTGTTCTCGCGCGCAGGGTGGGGACCCCGGCTGGACGGGACGGGGACCCCGGGGACGCTACCCCCGGGGCACCCGGGCCGTTTCCGGCCGTGACGTGGCGTGTGCGCAGGCGAGTCTCTCTCCGGAAAAAAATAAAATAAAATAATCATCATAAAAAAGCAAACGAGGAGGCCGGGGTGGGCAGAGAAAAATTGAGAATTTATCGCGATGTGTGCTGTTTATAGCCTGCGGGGACGGGGCGGCGCGGCACGACGGGACCAGCGTCGTGACACACCGCACGGAGTAAGAGCGCCCGAGGCGCCCGCGGCCTCCGGCCCGTACGTCCGGCCCGCGCCACTCCAGCCACCGCCATCGGCCCCTCGCTCGCTGATACGCAGTGGACCGTTATGAAACGTGATCCTGAGCTTTGTAGAGGGATTGGAGAGCGGGCTGGGCGTGGGCCGTGCGGGCGCCGCTGCGGCGGTGGCAGGGGCCGTGTCCGGGCGGGCCGGCGGGCTCAGTCAGAGTGTGACGGCAGGGCGCGACCATGCAAACCTTACTTTGGTACGAATAATACGAGCGCCACGCTGCTTCTTTTTTTTTTTTTGAGGATTAACTATTCCTCTATTCACTTTCAAAGTTAGAAAATTGTCACTACAAAAAATAGTCTTTAACAGAAAATGTCCTAAGTTCGGTGCCCGTATGGGGCCGATAGTGCGATACGGATAACACTCCCCAGAGCTAACGAGCAGCTGTCACGGCCCGGCCCTGCCCAGCACGATAAGATCCGTTTGGCCACTTTACTCCGAGAGCGCGGCTGAAGGAAAGAGGGGGCCGCACCGCCCTCGGCGATTCGTCCTGGGCTCAAAGAATCCGCGAGAGAGCAGCGCACCGGGCTCCGGCTGTGGAGCTAGGCGGCTAGAGATCGGCTAGAGCTAGGCTAGAGCTACGCTAGAGCTAGGCTAGAGCACAGATAGGCGGCTCGGCCAGAACCTCGTAAACTAGTCGTGGCGCACAATTCGGAGCCTCGACGGCGAGCGCAATGTCGGAAGTTCTTTGACGTCGTTCGTTCGGTTACTCCTCCCGAGCGTGGTGGGGTAGGGCAGGGCAGGGCAGGGCAGGGCAGGGCAGGGCAGGGCAGGGCAGGGCAGGGCAGGGCAGGGCAGGGGCAGGGCAGGGCAGGGCAGGCGGGGCGCAGGCGGCGAGGACCGACCGAATCGGAGTGGCATCGAGGAGAGGAGAGCGGAGCGCAGAGAACCCGAGCGAAGCGCCGGGCAGGGAAGGCACTCGTCCAAACGCAAGGCCGACGCCGGGCGACGCAAAGGCCCGGAGGGGGAACTTTCCCGCCAGCCAGGACTATCTCCTCCGTAAATACAAGTCTTTTGTGGGGCCATCTCGTCCCGCCGCGTCGTGTTGGTTCGCAAGAGCCGTGCCACGCGGCATGCGCCCTACCAACTTGTCAACAACACAACTTTCATGTTTTCCATTCGCATCGCAACCAGTCTCCTTTTTTTTTCTTTTTTTTTTTTTTGGTTGCGCCTACGCCCGCATCACAAATATGCTCCCATTGAGCGTGGAATGGCCGCCCTAACATTACGTCGGCGACGCCAACTTTGCGGAGGAAAAGTGAACGGGATAACGGTATGCCGCAGGCAGGCGGGGAGCTGCGGCTTGCACTTCTCGCAGGGAGTCTTCCCCCGCCCCGCCCAGGATACGAGCCGGGTGTTTAACACCTGTGGGCCGTCACTGCGGAGCACTTGCCTAGGTTACAGCCGGGGGCGGGGGCCGGGGGCGGGGGCCGGGGGCGGGTGGTGTGCGAGCGGCTCTCGGAACGCCGGCAACGTGATCACACGAACAAAGCATCAGCTTAACGCAGGGGACGGACGGGCGGGACCAAGCTGGGCGCTCGGTGCTGCGCAGCACAACAGCCAAGGAAGCAGGCCAGGCTGAGCGCGGGAAAAGGTTCGCGACTGAAAGGGACGGGGGAAAAGATTGAGGGGGGGGGAGAGAGAGAGAGAGAGAGAGAGAGAGAGAGAGAGAGAGAGAGAGAGAGAGAGAGAGAGAGAGAGAGAGAGAGAGAGAGAGAGAGAGAGAGAGAGAGAGAGGACGCTGGGAGGGAGGGAAAGGGGTTCCGCGGCGATAACCGAAGCCGTCGATGAAGGCAGCGGGGGAGCGACCCCTCACCGCCCCCTCTTCTTCCTCTGCCCCAGTGGAGCTCCGCGGGGTATGGCCCCGCGTTTATCTTATTAGAATAGGGCAAAACTTGTCCAGGAGCGGAGACAGAGCAGGGACAAGGGGAGGGGAGGGCAGGGCTGACTGCTCTGTTCACGGCCGGGCGCAAACAACCAGGCGCGACACAAAGCAGTCGATACGATTTGGCAATTTGGCACGGAGGACTGCTCCCACTACCGTGCGCCGCGCGGTACCGCGGGGGGTGGGAAAGCAGAGGAGGGGGAGGGGTCACCCGCCCAGATAACGGGTTGAGCGTTGCAAGTCCTGGACACTCTGCTGGCTTTGGCAACATTTTCCTGAATTGCTGCTGTCTTTCGTACATGTGTGTCAGAAACAGCGGTGGAAGTAACCGCCACGTGCGTGTGAACATCGCGTGCATTCTTTAACCACGAGCAGTGTCCGAGGCTGGCCACGCGCCGCAGTCTCTGCGTCTGCGCGAAGCCCCTCGGTGCCCCGGGGCCCCCGCGGGACGGGAGGCGGTGAGCCCCAAGCGGAGGCGCTACGGCGCTGCGCCCACCCCACCGCCAGAGCCCCGCCACAGAGCGCCACATAAAATATGGAGCGCCTGACCTTCTCAGTTCCATGGCGCCCAGGTGCCATCGGAGAGAAAGAGCGGAGAATTTACTCCGCTGAAAGGGAAGCCATTTGGGTGGGGGTCCGTGCCGCCGCTGTGCCGACTCCTGCCCCAGCCTCGGCCCTCGGCCCTCTGCCCCGCCGTGCAGCCGTGAGCCGTGTCCCGACCCCAGCCAGCCGGGGTGGCCCCTGCCTGCTGCTGCCCTGCTGCCGTGTGAGTGGCGACCAGAGGTGACCTCCCTCTTCCCTTTCGCCTCGAGGCGCCGCCTGCGCAATCCGGTGAAATCAGAGCACAGGGGGACCGAGACGGGTGCCGGGACAGGACCGGGACCTCTCCCCGCTGGCCCGAGAGCGCTAGCCATTGAACCGGAAGAAAAGGTATAATGCGGTTCGACCAGCGCGGAGTCCCGGAGCCCGGAGCCCGGAGCCCGGAGCTGGGCAGGCCAGGACCACGCGGGGGTACCCATTCTCCGAGGCTGAGGACGCCGCCGCCTTTCTCGCACCTTTTCGTCACGTCCGCAACGGCGAGAAAGAAGAGCAGAGTGACTGAGGTGCCTCACTGCCAGCTCCGATCTAGTCGGGTCGGCTGCTGCGAGGGCAGGGCCCGAAAACAAAACACTTTCATCTGCAAAGGCGGTGCGGCTCCGAGAAGGGAAGGGGAGCGGGGGGGGGGGGGGGGGGGGGGGGGGGGGGGGGGGGGTGCTGAGGGCCGCCGCCGCGCAGCGCACCCAGCCAACCGAGGCCGCCTACAGCAAAATGAAGTACAAACATCTAATTTCAGCACGCCTCACTTGAAGAGGGGCCCACCAGGCCCGCCCTCTCCGCCTGCTAAGGGAGCGGGGGCAAAGGAAGATTAATCACAAATTTTGCCGGTTAATCCGTAACAGGAACTGGTAAGGCGCTCCCAAAGAGGGCCTGCGTCGAGAAAACGGAGAAATTTCGGCCGATTTGCAGAGAAAGAACGAGGAAGGGGAGTGCGAACCCTTCATGGGGCGTAACGGCAGCCGCGGGGATACATGGCGTCATACACGTCGCCGTCGACGCCATCCGTGGCGGCTACAAAAACAGGCACACTCTTGTTCCTGGAATGGAATCGGTAAATGACGGGGAAAGAAATCTCCCTCCCTTTCTCCCGCTCCCCCCGGTCCCAGTCCCCCCCCCCCCCCCTTCCCCCCGCCCTTACCGAGCTACGAGCTGGAGGACGTGGCTCCTGCAGATGCACTTAGGCCAAGGTTACTCCACTACCCTCTTCCATACCATCGCGGTGTGAAATCGTCGTGTTGCTGATTTAAAGTGAGTGCGAAACTGCACTTCAGTCGACGGTCTTGCCTGTGATATAAGGATGAGGAACCATACCACAACGTCGTGACCACATTAATGTAGCTTTTCGGTTGGCAGGAGCATATGCCGTCTGTACCAATTTCACGGCTGTGGTATTATGACTATCCAGTCCTCACCGAAGATCCCGGCCCTACCCATGCCCATGCCCGTGCCAGGCAAGACCCAGTCCTGAGCTCGACGGAATATTGATGCTTTGGGGTCGGTGGGTAGGAGGGGGCGGCCGTAGCATGCCTTGACAGGGCATCCCGCTGCTCACCCCTCATAGGCAGTGCAAGAAGGGTGTCCTGCCCGGGCCGGTGGAGGCGACAGCGGCGACAGCGGCGACAGCGGCGGGAATTTGTGGTGATGATCGGAAATCCAGCATCCTGTGTGCCAACCTCCAGGACCGGGGGTCGGCGGTCGGGTCGGGTTCGGGTCGTCCCAGCAGGCCTTGGACACGGAGCCCCAGGGACGACGGCCTCGTCTCGCTTCCCCCGCTGCCAGTCCCCACCGGGGCCCGCTCCCGCCCCGCCCCCGCCCCGCCCCCGCCTTGCCTCTCCCGCCTCAATAAAGTCACATTGCGTGCACCGGGAGGGACATGACCCGACCCGGACACGTCGGAGTCCTTCCAGCCATCAACAGCGTCAACGCTCCCCATTAGTTTAAGTGGAGTGCCTTCAGCGCCAGTCCCGGCCAGGAATAGACTGTCGAAATGACATCGAATCGACGCCATCGATGCCATTTCTGATTTCGAGGCTCCGTTCGCGCATCGAGAACAGCTGTGTCGATATTGATTTTGGTATTGAATTTTACGTAACTAGATTTCGTATCAGTTGAAAAGAAGCCGATGTCAAAATTAAATCGCTGACAAATTTGCAAGGGTGCTATCGAAGTCGATTGGGTAACGTCCGAGCCGTCTATTGCTGGATGAGGAGCTGTCTTCTCTCGAGTCTTGACGTCGTACAACGTTTGGCAGGAAAAGTCAGCGACTTATTTTCTCGGTCCTCCCACAGCTGTCCCCTCTCCTGCCCCCTCTCCTGTCCTCTCTCCTGTCCTCTCTCCTGCCCCCTCTCCTGCCCCCTCTCCTGTCCTCTCTCCTGCCCCCTCTCCTGCCCTCTCTCCTGCCCCCTCTCCTGCCCCCTCTCCTGCCGCTGCGCTGCTCACAGCGCGGCAGCGCGGCGAGCGCCCGCGAACCGCCTGCAGGCAGCCCGCGGAGCGCCTGTGTTTGACGGGCTAGGCTATCCCCCTGTCCGCAGGGGCCCGGCCTGGCCCGCGGTCGAAGCGTCACGCTACCCGCTGTCAGCAGCCGAACGCTAATGGCGCTGTTTTTCCTGTCAGCAACACGACGGCGATTGCTTAACTAGCTGAGCTCTGCTCCAAAAGTCTCTTATCAGAGAGGGAGACGGAGTTTCCGGCTCTCGAGAGGGTGTGAGGTACCTTCGCGATGTGTGGGAAAACACACTTCCGCAAAACAACCACCACATTTTTTTGTGGCCCCCATTTTTGTTGTGACAAACGTGTTGTAATATGAACAATATCATGATATTTGTTTGCTTTTTTACAAAAGAGAGGGCCGTGAAAAACAAATACACAAAAAACAACAGAATTCCTGGTGTGTGCTTCTTCTTGTAGTAATATCATGCACGGGACGGGAGGGGAGGAAAGGAGCTCTATTCTTCAATAAATCAGGGCGGTGCGGCGGGGGCCTTGCATATTACATTTAACTCCCAGTGGGGGAAAAGGGTGGTGAGAGGCGGGGGCTTTGAACAAAGAGGGAGAGGGTTGGCGGCGGCGATGAAAGAGTTCTTATCTCCCCCTGCTGCTGCTGCTGCTGCTGCTGCTGCTGCTGCTGCTACGCTCCGTCGGGCTCCGCCGCCGAGCTCCGCGGGGGCGAGAAGGAGACAGAGAGCAGGTGAGATGTCGGTGTGTGTCAGTCAGTCTCTGCCCGCTCCAATTCGAATACAGTACACTGATGGGCGCCTCAAAAGCCGCTGTGAACACAGTCTGGTCTGGTCCCCAAGTTTGTCGTTTGTGCATTCCTCGGTCCGAAGTTAGCGGCGGTGTCTGCTGTGGGCACGCCGGCAGCGTATTGACTGCGAGTGACACAACAACAGCGGCAGGGCAGGGCTGCTGAGGCCTGCAGAGGCATGCCGATAGAGGCGGCGGCGCGCGAAGCAGAGGCGAAGCCTCACTGAAGCCCCTCAAGGGGTTAGGACGAGGAAGTCTCGGGCGGAAGCCGGGCGGAGCGTGCTGATTGGCTCTCCAGAGGCACGTGTGCTGGCACTGGGGCCGCCGCCGTCCCCTACGGCGCCGCTCCCGGGGTACGCAGAGCCACGGATGTGGGCTCAGCGCGTTGGTTAACATGCCCCAGGTAGCGCACGCATGAGAGCAGGCGCCTTTGGACAACTGTATGCACATTTCAGGCTCCACCATGAAAGCCCTACAGGCACCCTCATGCGAGTGCTGCCTCGAATATCACACCTCTACCAACCAAAAATAATGTCGGCCTGTAGGAATTGAGGCCCGTGTTCCCACCGGAACAGGGAGGAGTACGGGTTGTACGGGCAAAGGCAGATAGCGGAGGGTCACCGCATCACAGGCGAGCCCAGCTTCAGTATTCAAAGTTTGTTGAGTGCCCTTTGAAGCGCTGCACCCAAATCATGTTCCCAGGGACGAGCGCCGTCGCTGGGAGGCGGG
The DNA here is from genome assembly GCA_038380765.1 of Odontothrips loti. Taxonomy (NCBI): domain Eukaryota; kingdom Metazoa; phylum Arthropoda; class Insecta; order Thysanoptera; family Thripidae; genus Odontothrips; species Odontothrips loti. The sequence goes on from CM076245.1 coordinate 10,927,757, forward strand.
GGCCGGCGGGGGCAGGCGGGGGCAGGCGGGGGCAGGCGGGGGCAGCGAGGCAGCAAGACAGCGAGACGGGACAGCCACTGACCAGAGTCGAGCTCTCTGCCCCGCGGTTCACTCCTTAATTTCTTATTTTATTTTTCATTTCTCCGTGAGTTTCATACCGCAGCAATGCTCCAGGAAGGCATCACGTCGGCCCCACGAGCGGCTCGGTCCCCACTTGATGCTCCAAGACAGGGGCCATCGTAACGAGTGCGAATGTCTGGTTGGAAAATGGCCATATGGGTATGATGTCTCCATCCTCTGGTTCATCGCGATGGGCTTTTGGAGTGCATAAAACAATATACGAGCGCCACGCCAACATCGCTGTGATGCGAAGCCTCACTTTATTGTGCTCGGACCAATTACGGGGCTGGCCCATAACCCCTGAACATCTCTCTCTCTCTCTCTCTCTCTCTCTCTCTCTCTCTCTCTCTCTCTCTCTCTCTCTCTCTCTCTCTCTCTCTCTCTCACACACACACACACACGCACACAGCGCAATATAAGGGCCGGAGGGCAGGGCGAGAGGCGGATAGACCGATGTACCCCACGGGGGATACACGAGCCCTGCGCTCCATGCGCCCTTCGGCCCCCTTCGGGGGAACAGGCTCCTCGATTTTCGCGTGTCTTCCGAAGAGCAGCGGCAGGAGGAGGAGAGGGAGAAGATTCCGGGGAAATTATGGGCCGGAAATAGGATTCCGGTCGGAGAGGACGGAGAGGAGAGAGAGAGAGAGAGAGAGGGAGAGAGAGAGAGAGAGAGAGAGAGAGAGAGAGAGAGAGAGAGAGAGAGAGAGAGAGAGAGAGAGAGAGAGAGAGAGATGAGGGTGGGCACTATCCCGGCAAAAGGAGTCGGGGACACGAGGATGTCAGGGCTAACGGCCTCCAGGCAACAAGGCGCATGGCGACGCCAATGCTTCTTAATGGATGTGATGCGCATCAATGAGTCTGTGTGCCGGAAGGGTCTCCTGCCACGCGCGCGCGCACACACACACACACACACACACACACACACACAAGTACACGCACATGACCTCGTAGTCACGCGTTTGTTTCTTTACCCCTCGCAGGGCACATCGTTATTTCTCATCGCGAAGCTGCTCTGTCGCTAATAGCTTCTCCACCCTGCACTCCACAGCCAGTACCGTCGGCAAGCAAAGCAACAGTACTTGCGAGTTCACTGTGAGGGCAACGAGCAGCTTTGATATGGCATTGGTTTTCTTTGCTATCCCGCGGCCTGCATTGACTTACCCGCACGCCCAAGAAGCCGGCACACACGTGCGCACGCACGCGCGCACACGCCGGCGCACGGGCCGCGCGATGTGCGTGCTGCGTGCTCAACACAGCGATCCATGCGATTTCGCACGACGCGGCCAACTTCATCTAACAAGTGAAAACCCGAGCCAACGGGGCGGCCGGACACACGTGGAGTGCAAGGGAGCGGCACATACGAGACGAGGAGGGGCGGGGGGACGTTAGCTGTGTGGCAGAAAGCATTTTTCATACGGCCTTGTCGGTCGCCCTTTCATGCGGTTGGATCAGAGAAGACGTGGCCGAAATCAATTTTAATCCCGCGGATACCCCCCGCCCCCGGCCCGCCCCCGGCCCGCCCCCGGCCTGCCCCTGGCCCGCCCCTGGCCCGCCCCGCGTCTTGTTCCAGTTACTGCCGCCGCTCCCCGCCTTCCCCATGGTCGTGGTCCCCTATTGCCTTTCTGCCCCACATGACACACGCACACACGTACACAAACACACACACACGCGCGCGCAGGCCCTTTCTTTCACCGGAGCCCTCACATTCCACTATCTGGCCGTCGGAGATTGAAAACAAACACGACGAAGGCCGGGGGGGGGGGGGGGGGGGGAAACGGCACGGCACAAGCTGACCGGCACCAGCGATGACGTCATCCCGTCTCGCCCGGCAACAGCGGCGACCGCGACCGGCAGAGTCCAGAAGGAAAGAAATAATACGCGTACGGCAACGGCCTCCGCAGCAGTTCTGGTCCTTGCGGGCTATTCGCACGGCGATGTCGAAGTCATCGTATAAGGAAAAGAAGGGTGGAAAAACAAAGAAAACCCGTCTTTTAGAAGGATCATAGTGAGACTTCAACATATGCACGATCCTTCTAAGAAAAGGTATTTTTTTTAACTGTGTACAATATAAAATATCGTTTGAGAATTACATACACTGGGTCCCCCTTTCTCTAATATGATTCTCACGTCGCCTCTGGCCTGCCGGCCCCCGGCAAGAGAGGAGGGCAGGTGCCAAAGCGCCTACTGCCGAGCGTTCGCTTTGTGACAGGCGCGCACGGCACGCCCACGCCACGCACACGCACGCGCGCACGCATGCTGCACATGCCTCAGCCAGGAGCGTGACTCGGCGCTGATGAGCTCAAAGTTAATTGCCTCGGCGGCACGGCACGGCACGGCACGGCACGGCACGGCACGGCACGGCACGGCACGGCACGGCACGGCACGGCACGGCACGGCACGGCACGGCACGGCACGGCACGGCACGGCACGGCACGGCACGGCACGGCACGGCACGGCACGGGTTGCGTGGCGAGGCCGGAATGTCTCGGCGGTGCGGCGTAAGAAATGACCGTGCCTGGTGACGCCCTGCGAGGGAGAAGGGGGCCGTATTCTAATGTGGCACACAAGTACGTGCACACTCCTGTAATTAGCGGGCGTCAGGACGAGAGGGCCTCACGGACCAGTGGCGGCCCAAGGGATGAGCAGAGGTGGGCCGAAATAATGAAAAGGAGCGTGAATTGGTGGTTCGTGCAGCAGTCGACACGTCTTTGCAGTTGTGATTCTCGATCCAAAGTTTTGGCTGAAGACTGCAGCGCCAAGCCCACGCTGGGGTGCCCCGGATCCCGGCGCCGCGCCGCGCATGACGGTGTCAGGATACGTAGTGTTGAACCCTCGTTACCGCTCGTTACGCGGCGTACGCAGACTATCACACGCCGCATATGCAACTTCAAATACCCACCTCGTCTTCGGGCGCGGTGGTCGCCGCCTCAATCGGGATTTGGTCTGCTTTTGCTCCCTGTTTAGCACCTGTTTAGCTGCGGAGTACGAAGTCCGGAGTCCGAAGTCCTTCTTAGAAAACGCGGTCCTTCCAGACGGCGCTCGCCGGGCTCCGGGCGGCTCCGGGTGCGGCTCCGGGCGGCTCCAGCTGGCTCCAGCCGGCTCCGGGTGGCTCCAGCCGGCTCCGGGCGGCTCCAGCCGGCTCCGGGCGGCTCCAGCTGACTCCAGCCGGCTCCAGCCGGTTCCGGGCGGCTCCAGCCGGCTCCAGCCGGCTCCAGCCGGCTCCGGGCGGCTCCAGCCGGCTCCAGCCGGCTCCGGGCGGCTCCAGCTGACTCCGGCCGGCTTCAGCCGGCTCCGGGTACAAGTACAAATGCGTCGCTGTGTTTCCGCTCCGTCTGGCTGCAAGTGGCGTTTCGCTCCCATTCATTCTTCTCCCGCCGTTTGACGATTGCCGTCGTAGCGGGAGATTGATGGAGCTGGTTGCTCTGATCTGATGGCTGCACTCTGCGCAGCTTTGATATCCCGGCCCTGCCGCCCCCGCCTTGTCATCCGTAACAAGCGCGTCAGCAGTACATGTTTTCAACTGATTCCGTGTCTGGAAATGTTTGGAGCCAGCGGTGCATGGCTTTGCGTCCCTGCGACCCGGTCGAACGCGGTCGAGTGGAGCGCACACAAAAGACGGGACGCTCGGTGGCCCGTGCATGTGTGCCCGATCGCAAGGGTGCCTTCAGTGCCGGTGCCGGTGCGGGTGCTCCTAGCGAGGGCTCAAGCCTCGTCGCAGCGTAGCGCCAACCCGGGCTGGGCTCCCACCGTATTTAGCATTGATGAATATGCCGAGTGAAATGTGTATTTGCGGAGCGTGCTGAATGTGATGTACGACACAGCACTGCGGCCGGCACGGCCCGGCGCAGCGACCGGTTGTCACCTACCGCCCTCTACCGGGGACCTACGCAACCGGAATCTACACACACGCCCAGCTGTGACACTCGCTTAAGGTTAGGTTGGATTGGCAACGAAATAAGCAAGCGTAAGCTCAAAAGAAGGCCATTAAATAAAAACTTCTGAAATAAATTGGAGAAAAACAGAGAAAAAAATGTATGCAAGGATTTTCGTCCCCTCCCTTTACTCTCCCGCCAGTAGCGCACTACACACAAGCCTCGAAGCCTCGTGGAGGGGAATCAGGAAAGTAGGGCCTGAATCAGCAGTTCGTAATTTATTGACACCCTCAGGACCCGCTCTTTTTTCCCTCTTTTTCGATCCCCTTCCCCGGTCCCCCCCCCCCCCCCCGGCCGTCCTCTCGCCCTCTCCTCTCTAGAGCACGCCCCAGGCACCCCTTGGGGCGCCCCCCGGGGTTCCCATATGCTTAACACGCGCATGAATATTGCAGCCACCGCCGGCCGAGCGGCCCTCTGCCCCCGTGGGCTGCCGTGCGCCGCCGTGCCGCCGTGGGCCCGAAAGGCGACAGATTTCTCCTTTGCTTTCTTCTCCCAATCCGCGCTAACGCCCGAGCGCATGCGAGGCCGGCGGGGCCTCTACGATTCCCCGCTGCCGCCGCCGCCTGCTTCGTTTCGTGTCGCCGGGCGCGTCGCAGTGTCTGCTCCAAATTCAAGCCGTCGCCTCTTTTCTATTCTTTTTATTTCCGAGCTCCTCTTCTTTTCTTTTTCTCCCCTTCGCGCTTCGCGACGAGACCGACGGCATAAATCAATGACTTATCGATGGGGCCAGAGAGCGCTACGGATGTGCACTGCTCCTCGGCGTGCTTGTTTTCCGGTCTCATACCGCCTCGGCCCCGTGGTGAACAGAAATTGGCGGGCGGGGGTTTTCTCCCGGACCGAAGCGTGCGTCGTGAGCGAAGGTCGTGGAGCTGCTCCGGTCCGGGGGAGCAGGAGAGATGCGGCGATACCTGTTTCAGCCTCCTCGACGCTGCGAGAAGTTGAAAACTTGTCAACCAAACTCATGAGTCCTGCCCCGGCCCCGGCCTGGCGCGCAGGGCCCGAGCCCGACTCGATGTGTAAAAGTTTGACTTGCTTTGCGACCGCAAACAAGTGAAGCACAAGTCAAAGGTCCGTCGCGTCCCGTCCGCCGCCCGTCCACTCTTTCTCCTTTCCGTCCATTCTACCTCACCAACTTTCTTCCCCTTTCGGCTCAATCATTTATTTTTCCCCGATAGCGCCAGTAGTTTTCCCTCCCTCCCTCCCTCCCTCCCTCCCTCCCTCCCTCCCTCCCTCCCACCCTCATCCTGCCGCCCTGCCGAGGCCGCAGCGGCAAGGCTCGGTGCGTACAGTACTTGGCGTTACTGTGTTACCCTACGACACGGCCTGACCGTGACGCCGCGCGGCAAACTTTCAGCCGATAAAGCATCGCTCTGCAGCGCACTTTGTTCGCAGTTCGTTTTGAGCTGCCGTGCCGAGCCGTGCACTAAAAAAGGGGCGGCCTCCGCTCCCGATGGCGGGGAGTGTACCCGCCGCGCGTCCATATGCAGCCGACATGGCCGGGGCGGGGAGGGGCGGGGGCAGGGGGCAGCCCTGGGGGAGGGAGGGCATTGCCACGGCCGGGGTCAGGAATGTTTGGGGCGGGGCGAGGGGGCGACGGTGTCACTGAGGCGGAGCCATCAGGCGCGGGGGCCGCCACCTGCACCCCCGCCCCCGCTTCCCCCGCCGCCCGCCGCCCGTGTGCACACCAACACCCCAGCGCTCCGGTGCGGTGTCCGGCTGCCTCCAGCTACCTCGGTCACCGGCTGTCCTCCGTGTCAACGCCGTGCCGCCGCGAGCCGCGGACCGTTCTTTACCGCCCATAAACACCGCGAGTGGACGTCCCCCGCACGGAAGTCGGTAAACGACACTCATTCCACACGACCCCCCAGGGCCGCACAGCCCAGCCTCAGAGCTGTCCCCGGCCCCGGCCCCGGCTGGCTGCATGTCGGCGGTTAGTGCCGACAGGTAAACAAAGAAAGGAACCGGTCGGATTGAAACCTCCATGCGCCTGACAAGGCGCGTGAGTATATAGTATGTTTCACTCTTGGAGTCACACCAATAAACCTCTCATGCCCTCGTCCGACCCTTGTCAATCGGTAAACGAGGTTGACCTATTCATCCGGAGTGCGCAAATCTGCCACACGCTACTGTCTCCTGACCAGAACATGCACCGGACAATACTCCTCTTGCGAGTTTGTGGCCACATGTGCGCACCTTGCTGAATAGCCTAGCCTCATTAGACTGATGACGAGGGTATGAGAGGTTTATTAATGTGACTCCAAGGTTGAAACATACTATAAGCGTGCGGAGGCGCCCGGGCAAGGCCGGACCAGACCAGGCCGCAGTGGTGGACTTCTGCGTCCGACTTGGCGGCTGTGATTCATACGCCTTTCCTCTGCATCCCGGGCCGGGCCGGGCCGGGACCCTATGCGAGACGCGTTCGACAACGTTGCCCCCCGTCCTCCTCCCCGCCCCCGCAGCAGCGGGCTGGGCGGAGAGAGGCAGAGCCGCGCGTTCGCCCCCACTCGCACAGGCCGAACCACGCCGAACCATTTTTGCAGGACGATTTGCCGCCCCATTCAGGGCGACTACAGACAAGCGGCAGGGCCTGGCTGCCAGGGAGGGCGCGCGCATTTTGAAAGAAACAATGGCCATACATCGCCGGTTCAGCCCCGGCGGGCCTCGCTCACTGTTCCGAACAAGGCCGGCAAACGGCAGCGGAACCTTTCCCCCCTTCTGCCCTAAATGCTTTCAACACAACATCGGGAGGGGGTCTATTACGCGCCCGAAGAAACAGAGTCTCAACCGCCGGCCTGTGAAAAAGAACTGGCTTTCCATTCTGGCTCTGGTCTTTCATCGAAGTCTCGTGAAGTGGAAATCCCTCCCCCCTCCCCCCTCCTCCTCCCGGCTCTTCATTTTGTCTCTGTCGCCTTGCAGTCTCAAATCCCTGGAAATTTCTTCTCGTGGAGAACAATGCGTGGTCCAGGGTCCATTATTAAGCACCTTCTGGGATAGTTGCCTTCCTAAATGAGAATCACAGACCTGGATGTTAAGCAGGTGGGCGTTGGGCCGTCTTGGGTGTTCTTCATTGGGCCGCGTTTCGTTCCCACACAAGGCCGCCGAAAGACGCGTCTGGTCCGCCACGGGTAACAAACGACGAACGCATATTACGTATTGCTCGCCACAGTCATATTTCTGCATCGCATCGATATTGAAAATAAGCAAGGCGCGCCAAAGAAGGACGGCCCGGCCATAGCCATTCGTACGTGATCAGAGTTTAAAGCCGCAGCCCCCGTAGCCTGACAGCGGAGCGCCCCACCCCCACCGCATGCCACCCTAAACCACACGCACACACACACGTGCGCACACACATACACATCATGGCGCCCCACCCACAAACACCGTGCCCCCATGCATCTCGGCGGCCCCCAACTCCCCCGCCGCGAGGAGAGTGTGTCTGCCTGGAGGGGAATAAAAGGGGCTGAGAGAGAGAGAGAGAGAGAGAGAGAGAGAGAGAGAGAGAGAGAGAGAGAGAGAGAGAGAGAGAGAGAGAGAGAGAGATGGAGAAAGATCGAGATAGTGTGTGTGCGTGTGAGTGCGAGCGAGAGAGAGCAAGGAGCCATAACAGAGAATGAAAGGATTGCATCTGCTTCGCCGCGATTTCTCACCGTCACCGACATCCGCCTGGCCCTTTTCGCCGTTGGGGATCGATGTAACGTTTTGATTTTCATCCCCGGGCAAAAGTTGCATTTGATACCTCGCTTTATCTCCACTCACAGTCAGAAGCAAACTGCGCGGGTGTCGGTAAATAATCTGATCCTCCTCAATAAACCAACGTTGGAGTAGCCATACTATATTCGGCACTGCGCGCGGCAGCGGCAGGCAGCGGCAGGCAACGCCTCCACCCTCTCGACGTCTCTTCTTCCCCCTACCCTTCCCCTCCCCTGCTGTCTGCTCTCCCCCGACTCGGCTCTCATAAAACCATATGTGATACTTGAGATGAAGACCCTCCGACCTGGCACGGGCGGGGCACGGGCGGGGCACGGGCGGGCAGCGCGCCGGCAGCGCCCGACCCGGCTCGGCTCAGTGCAGCTGACGCCGCGGGAAGCTCGCTGACGTCACTATGCGGTCAAGGGGGGGAAATCTAGACATCGGGACGTTTGCGGCCACACCGAACGTTTTTATTTCCGGTTTGACTGGATTTGTGCTGGAGCCCCCATCCACCCCGCAGAGCCGTCCGCGTCTGAACCTATAACGACGCCGGGCACGGCAGGGGCGGCAGGGGCTCCAGTGGTGGCCGTTCGGGAACCGATTGTAGACGAGAAATTGTTTAATTTCGGGGGATAAAGCCCTCCTAGCGACACGCGAGATCGCCGCTGCGTTGCCAGCCCGCGAGGCTGCGGTGCTGCGCACGTGTCGGCGCAGTGACGGGCTAATGCCCTCCCAGTGTCCCCTCTGGTCCCCTCTGGTCCCTTCTGGTCCCCACCCGGGCCCGGGCTGGGGGGCCCGCCGCAAAGCGCTCTGATCCGATCCGCGCCAAACAGAACAAGTAGTCTCCGAGCAAAGCGACACCAAAGCGAAGCGCTCTTGATGTTTTTTCGATAACAGCAGCGCCGTCGCCATAAATCCCAGCCTTTGCCGCGGCCGGGGCGCGCGCAGCCACGCGGAGCCACGCGGAGGCAGCGCGTCAGACAAGGGCACTCGCCCTGCTCCGGCCGAGCCTCTGGCCGTGCCTCTGGAAGAGGTAAGGGAAGGCGAGGTCACTGAGGTGTGCTCATGTGCGCGGGCGAAAAAATGGAGAATAAAAATTTTTGTTCGGAGAACTAAACATTTGTTGGGGAACTAAATTTTAGTTGCACCAACGAAACATTAGTTGCTCCAAGAAAGAAATTTTTCGAGGGAACAAAGAGAAGAAAAAAATTGAATAGTGCCCGCAACCAACCTCTATATATTTTACGTATGTACTGCTTGTCTGAAAATCAACCTAAAAATTAGTTGCGAGCACTAATCTTTCTTGTCCGTGAGCAGAGGCAACGGCAAGGCGGCCAGGGTGCCGGGCTTAGGGGGAGGGCCCAGGGACATCCCACCGAGCAAGTAATGCGTTTTTAATGATCCCGAATAACGAATTGTGAATAGTTCCTGGGCCCCCGCGGTGACTCCTCGGGCGACTCAGTGCTAGGAGCGCCGGAATTTATTTTCTCCTGTAGTTTCCCGAAACGCGGCAGCTACAGTGACAAACTTGCGCCCACACGGGAGCTCCGGAGCTCCTACGTCTTCCCTCTTTGCCCGAGCGCGACGGCTGTGATTTCTCCGCCACTGACTGCAGCAGTCAACTGCCCCGTCGCGCGACAAGTCGAGACCCAAGGGCCCCTAGGGGGTGGGGCTTCAGGCGGGGCGCCAGGCGGGGCTGCAGGCGGGGCCCCGAGGACAACATGTGCTGCTTCCGCAGTGGGGCACTGCTGTGCGTCGACTCGAGTGCCATCGTGTGTAGTGCAGTGTACAGTGCACTGCGCTCGCTCACGAACCGTCTCTCCGTGCAAACACCATCCCAGACCCTGCCTTACACGACCGTCAGAATAGGAACCAGTCATGTGTGTTCGGATGAGACACGAATCTCTCAAATGAGGCCGGAACTCGAGTGGAAAATTAACCGGAGCAAAATCAGTTATACGATTCCGTCCTAACGATGATGAGGCTTGACTCGCCTCAGGACGCCTCCGGGAGCCTGCAGGCCTACAGACACCCCGGTGACGACTCGTAATTAATCCCAGACGTTATCGGGTCCGGGAAGGGACCGAGGCAGAAGAAAAGAGAGAGAGAGAGAGAGAGAGAGAGAGAGAGAGAGAGAGAGAGAGAGAGAGAGAGAGATATGCCGCAACAGGTCAGGACGAGCCGAGTATCTGACAAGGCGAGAGGGACAAGATGAATGTCGGTCTCTTCTGTCGCCTCTCCCTCGTAGAAGTTCTACCCTCTGTCTCTTTCTCTCTCTCGCTCACTCTCAAACACACCAGAAGCAAAGAGGAGACAGACGAGGACATTGAGTAAAGGAGGTCAGTTCGAACGCGGCCGAACGAAGACTCCGAACGATCAACGAAGAAAGTTGCCACGACAAGTTGCTCTATCATTTGTACTGATGCCGCGTCAGAGACTCATTATTATTTTTCTTTCAGATCGGAAGCAGGGGAAAGAACACTGGTGTGTGTGTGTGTGTGTGTGTGTGTGTGTGTGTGTGCGTGTTGGGCAGAGCATCAGCGAGCGTCAGGTGTTAGCTGGTTCATAGGGTATAATATGGTCACCGATGTCATTTCCAGGGACCCAGCGGATCGGGGACATTTTCTTTTATCGAGTCTCTGCTGGAAGCCATCGAAGCCACGAGCCGGCATGGCGGAAGGCCTGGCGCAAGGCACGGCCCATGGCTGCCCATGGCGGTACCAAACTCCCCCTGTGCGTGGTCTGCGCTCTGCTTGTTGTGCTGCAGGCAACTGAAACAGCTGATAAGCCAGCCCTCCCAACCCTTCTCCAACAGTTTGCCTTCCTCTCATCTCTGCGCCTAGCGAGGAACCGCCCACCGTGGTGCTGCTTCTGCCTATGCAAGAGAGAGAGAGAGAGAGAGAGAGAGAGAGAGGGAGAGAGAGAGAGAGAGAGAGAGAGAGAGAGAGAGAGAGAGAGAGAGAGAGAGAGAGAGAGAGAGAGACGGAGAGACGGAGAGACAGAGAGAGAGAGATGGAGGGAGAGGGGGTGATGTCTTCCCTCATGCTGAGCGATCGGCCCGGAACGGGACGGGAGGCAGCCCTCGAGGACGTCCGTACGGCACCCAGCCACCCGATATCTCTGTCTCCGTTCCCCGTGAGCACGTCGCCTTGGCATTAACTCGCAAAACACTGTGCGGCTTCGGAAGCCACCCCGCCTGCTGTGGGCTGCCGAGCCGTGCCGAGCCGTACCCCACCTTGGCGCCATTCTTCGAGGCCCAACCGAGAGGTTCCACATTAATCATAATCAAGGGACCACAATGGCGGTGCGGTGGCGGTAGCGGCGGCAGTAGCGACAGGAGCGGCACAGCGCCCGTCCCTATCGCGATCGTAGGGCACGATGCCCCGCTACCGCTGCTGCTGCTGCCACCGCTGCCGCCTCCACACGCCCGGGCAGGCGGGCAGGTATGAGAGCGGGAACCTACGGATAGGGAAACGGGGGGCAACAACATGGCGGGGGGGGGGGGGGGGGACAAGTGCGGGCCACTGTGTGAAGTGGTGTGGTGCGGTACCGTGACTACATTCAGCAGCAGCAGCAGCAGCAGCCACACACAAGTCGTCGAATAACCCGCAGCACATCCCAAACGCCCCGTGGAGTGAGTACACTCACCAACTTTTATTGAGTTCGGGGAACGCGGAGGGTGCAAAATCGATGAGGCAGAAGCAAGTACAGCAATACCTGTGGTCTGGCTCATTGGTGGGGGGTCCTGCGGACACTCTGGCTGTGGAACGCCCGGCCCGCCCTGAGGCAGGCCACCGCCCCGCCGCGCTGACCGCTGGGCCCGGGGCTGGGCCCGGGGCCGGCCCGCCCACAGCCTGGACTCCGGCTGCACCGCCGCCCCCCGGGCCAACGCTGCGCCCAACTTTTCCCGCCCGGTTGGTTGTTGATGTACATTCACGCCCACCGCGTCTTCGTGAGACGCGCGCGCGCGCGCCAATCATGGTGCCGAACCGACGCTGGCAGAAAATTCCTGAAGAGTTTAGGGAAATATTTCCTCCGAAAAGTTTGATCGCAAACTTTGTTCTCTGGCAGCGCGCACGGTATGGACCCACTGCCCGGCTGCGCCCCGCCCCGCCCCGCCCCGCCGGGACCCACCGCCAGATCATAGCATTGTTTCGCCTTCGCCGCGCGACCGCAGCTGAAAATCACGTCCGAACTCCGGCGGCGTGTATAAAGAATGCGACCGGCGCCAGCAGGAGGCGACGGCGGGCGGGAATTGTGGGCGGGGCGCGGCGCCAGCCCCGCGTGACGGGGCGCCTGCCAACGGGGAGATAGGCCACCCGGCCGACAGGCGTGCGCTGGCCCGGCCGTGTTGCCTAGCTGCCAGGGGCCCCGGCCCAGCCCGGCCCTTTTCGCTCATCATCTATCTTCGCGGCTATCTGTTGGCGTCATCCAAGCAAAATAGCTATAGACTTCCGATCCCCGCGGACAACGGGGGTCGGCCACCATACCGGCCTTGGCATGGCCCCCCACGGCCCCCCACGGCCACGGCCCCCCACGGGGCCCCCCACGGGGCCCCCCACGGGGTTGTCCGAGAGAGGCGTGGCCGCCTTGTGATGTCCCCCCCCCCCCCCTACTCGGCACCCACTCCACTTCACTTTATTAATTTACATCGGAATGTTGCGGCCCGGCTTTTTGCACGGACAGAGCTGTTAATTAATATAAGAGAAATGCCTCTCGCTCGCCTATGGATCAGTGTCACTCCGTGTTTATAATGGGACCCGCAGTGCTCCCGGCCCTCTCCTCGCCACACATTAATGTCTTTGTTGTGCTTGGGATTAGCGTGCGGTCTGCCCCCGTCATGACGAGAGTGTCGCTGAGGACTGGACCTTTGGGACCGTTGGGCCGTCCCGTCCCGTGCTGTCCCCAGGGTCGTCGTCCGTCAGCACCACAGCGGACGGTAGGCGCGCATCTGTCCCTCAACGCCAGAGGCCGGCAGGCTGGTGACGATCCGAACGGCCCACCGCGCAATTCCCACGCACGGGACCTCAAAAAATTTACTCCTCACATGCTTCCGTCTTAATTACTTTGAGTATCCCAATCAATTTCCACACGGCGAAGCTTGGAAATGAACCCCTGGTGCCATGGCGGCCGTGTGAGCTGCGGCAGGAGCAAAGAGATCCAAAAGAAGATACACTACTGATACGGATTCAATTATTAAACAGCACGACTCGGCGGGCGTGACGGATGACGGCCGGCGCGCCGCGTTTTACCATCATAATTACACACTGGCTCTGCAATTTGCCGGGCCATTAAAGCGAAATGAAATTGGTCGTGGGCGACGACGGGTCTTTTGCCAATTCCGGACCCAGCGCGGCGGCAGAGCGCAGAGCCGAACCCTATGCCATGCCAGAGGCCGCGAGTGCTGCGGGGGCGGAGGCGAGGCCCCGGGGGCGGGCGTCGGGGGCGGCCGCCAGGGGCCGGAGCTGTGTGGGCGGCGGCCAGCCGGGCCCTGCTTCGCACGGTCAGTGTTCGGGCGGTCGGGCGGTGGACTCTCAGAGGCTGGGAGGCCGGCGGCCCCACACGGCCTCACGCTGGCCCGCCCGGGTGGCTTACTTCCACGGCCCGGGGCCCGGGGCAGCGCCGCGGCACTACACGCTCCACCGCCACCACCACCACCACCACCACCGTATGGGTCGGGGCGGAGGGGATGCGGAAAAGACCGCGGACGGAGGGGACGGGAGGGAAGAGAAGCTTAAGCTAATGTGCAGTGGCGGGTCTGATTCATTTCATGCGGGTCTCCGTTCTCTCTCTCTCTCTCTCTCTCTCTCTCTCTCTCTCTCTCTCTCTCTCTCTCTCTCTCTCTCTCTCTCTCTCTCTCTCTCTCTCTCTTACTCTCTCTCTCTGTCCCTCTCCCATCCCATGTGGCTTTGCCTCCGCCAGATGGTAGACCGGCGTGTGTGAGCGAGTGCGAGTATGTGGGAGGGTTAGGGCGCGGACGCCTCCTTGCTAATGTGTGCGTGCGCGCGCGCGCCGGCGCGTCGGCTCGGGCCGCTGTGCTAATTAAAGCGCATGGCTGCGCCATCGCTCCCCATCAGGGGGGAGCAGCAGAGCGCCGTGTGGGTAGGCAACCGCGAGGCCCGTGCGCTGTGCGGGCTGGCCTACCCTCGGGTCCGCAGGCGCTCTCCGCCGCGCCGCCCGCCGCACCGTCAGCACACAGCAGTGCCAGTGCGCTCAGCAGCTTCATCGTCGTCGGGGCGCAGCGCATAATTGCTGCGCTCTTCTTTTCTCAAGCGCCAAACCCGGCTCGATGGCGTCGAGTGGTGGTCGGCACAGCAGCCCTCGGCTGTGCGCTGTGCCAGTCCTGCCGGCTCAGCCATGATGGAGTGGAGGGCGCCGCGGGCTGTGGGACCCACTACAACACAAGTCAAACGGGAGGAACAATGTGGGGCAGAGGCGGTAACAACACGAGCGGCTGCTACCGCTGCTACCGCTGCTGCTGCCGCTGCTACCGCCCGGCCGGCCTGCCCAGCGACACGCCGGGACTGGCCGGCGGACTGGTGGCCTCGAGGCAGGCCAGGCCAGACCAGGGCTCGGGTCCGGGGCCATCGCAGAGTGCAACAAAGGAACGGGGCGGGGAGGGGAGGGCGTGGCGCCGAGGACGGCGGGATGGCGGGGGCGTGGCGGTGGGGATAGGCGTAGTCCCCCGGGCCCTATCGGCTGTAACGCGTCGGCCGCCCCCGACCGTCCAAATTGGAGAGTGTTCTTGTGTTTAAGCCACCCCTGCCGCCCCCTCCCTCCCCCTCCCTATCTCCCCGCACTCATTCGATGAACACTGGCCGCCGCGCCGCCGCGCCATCCCGGAGCCCTAACGACGCACTAGAGGGAGGGAGAGGGAGCGAGAGCTGATGGAAAATAAAGAGAGTCGGGGCACTTTCTTTGCGGGGCTCTTCGCGGTTCCGCCGCGGCACGCACGTGACGCACCTCGGCGGCGCGTGGCGGCGCGTGGCGGCGCGTGGCGGCCGCGTGCCGCGTCGTACAAGCCCGTAAAGCGGGCCGTTTCCGAAGCCTCATTCTTCGCCTTCATTCCCCCGTTGCCACGTTGCGTTTTTTCCCCTTTCGACAACGTGCTCCGGGTCAGGAGAATGACGGTCGTTGCCGGGTCGGCAAAAAAAAAGTGGGAACGGCGCTGTTTGGGGTTTGATGCCGGCGTCGGCGGCGCCGGAAGTCCGGAGGCACTTACCTGGTAGTCCATGTAGTTGCCGTATCCCATGTGGTCGCAGGTGCAGTTGCACTGCTGGATGTGCTGCTGCAGCTCCATCTCGATGTCCTGCATCGACGTGTTGAACGCCGAGTGCGTGTGGGCGTGCCCTACGCCCATCGGCGGAGGCCCCCCGTGGGGTAAGTGGCCGTGCCTGCACGGCTGCGGGCCCTGCGGGGTCTGCGGGTGTGGGGGCACGGTGCACACGGGCTCTGTCTGCGTGGGCAGGGCATGCATGCTCGCCCCCAGCGTGGTCCCCAGAGGACCCCCCAAGGGGCCCCCCATCGTGCCGCCCATGGCGTTCAGGGGGGCGTACGGCGCGCCCCCGGGCATGCGCCGCGGCGAGGCCGACGCACTCCACAGCGGGGAGTTGTGGCACGTCTGCGGGGGGGCGCTGTCCACCGCGACGCCCCCCTGGCCCCCGCGGGGCCGCCGGTTCAAGGACATGCTGCCCTCCGCTGCCGGACGCGCTGCAGCCCCAACCCCCGAGCCCCGACCGTCTTGGGGTCCTCCGGGTCCCCCGGGACCTCCGGAGCCTCCGGGGGCCGGTAGTCGTTAGGCGGGCTGCTCGGCGCCATCGGGGTGACCGCGGGGAGAGGACGGCAGGGTCGTCTCGGGGGCCTTGTCCACCTGCAACAGCACACAAATCACGACAGTCAGTCCGGTAAGCACGGCATCCTTCTGAATGCCCCCGACGGTACAAAGGAAACACGGAGCAGAACGATCGTGGACCCGGAAGCCGAGAACAAAGTGAGGCCGGGAATGACTCCGATTGTGAAGGCGGACCGGCGGAACCGGGGTGAAGAAACAACTACTGTATCATAATAGCGGACCGCCGTGCCCTGCCCCGCCCTGCCCCGTCCTGACTCCGCCGCACGGCACAGCGCACGGGCCGCTGGTTTGGCTGGGCATTTCAGCGGCAGGCCTGCTGCCATGTTCCGCACCGGAACAGAGTCCCTGCCACCGGAAATGGAAGTTTGTGCTGTACTCTCTGTTCTGCGTCTACTGCGACCGCAGTCATCGGGCCGGGAGGGGTTCTGTGTGGCAGCGCAGCAGCATACGCTCCCCTCGTCCCGGTCCTCTGATAAAATCAAACTCGTCATTTACAGAATCAAATCACACTGAGCGAAAGACAGTCCGGTCAGTTTACGAAAAGAACGAGGGTGCGCCGTCTCCGTAAACCTTGATTTAGTGAGATGAGCGGCCGGAGACTTTCCCCACATTTTCTCATCCTTCCTCCGCCGCAAACTCCAAGGTCAGATGGTCCGGTCCAGTCCGGCACTGAGCTGGGATAAGGCCATGTTTTGGGTCGGCGCGGTGAAATCGCCCCCATTTTCTGTTGGCTTCGGTCCCAGAGTCACCTCGCAACAATGAAAGCCGTGGTCGGCTGGTGCTGCTGCGGGCTGCTATGCGCACGGAGAAAAAAAGATTAGATGTCGCAACTACTTTTTGAAGTACTGTCTTTCAGACAAGCAGTAACTTTGTGCTCGGAGAACTAAAATTTTGCTGGGGGAACTAAACTAGTTGCTTCGACGCAGAGGTTCGCTGAAGGATCAACCTGCTTCGTTGGAGCAACTAACATTTCGTTGGTGCAACTAAAATTTAGTTGCCCCAACAAAATTTAAGTTCTTCAAACAAAAATTCACTGCTATCTAAAAATCAACCTAAAAATTAGTTGCGACTACTAATCTTTAGCCCAACAATTTTCGATTTATATCGCATTTTTGATTAATAAAAATATGTCTGTTTTTGTTTTTTTGAGGTTAGGGTTGGCCGCTGCACGCACACCATCACCATCGCGGCGCGCACAGGGACGGGCTCAGGTTAACGATCTTAATCGTAACAAATACATCTGCTATCGGGCACTTATAGGGAGACTTGAGGCGGGGGGGGGGGGCGAAGGCTCCTGCAAACGCCGCCGGCAGGCCAAGCTGGCCAAGTCCCCCTGTCGAACCGAGGTTGACGGAAGAGACGGGCCAGCTTGTTTTTCTCCGTGCGGCCCACGGGGCTGATCCACCTGAAGAGGAGATCCGACAGAATGGAAGAAGCGGCGCCCACAACGGCCGGACTACCTCCAATCTGCCGCAGCGCGCACCCCTCTGACCAGCAGCGCACACGCGCGGCTGCTCCGTCTCTGGATTCGAGTTTGCCGCCAAAGGCGCGCGACAACGCGGCCCGGTTCGGTACCACAGGACGAAGACGTGTACAACCCTTCCTCCCCCACTGTCCCTCCGCTCCCCGAATGGCGTGAAGCTCACGTCCCGTCCCGTCCTGTCTCGTCACGGAGCTCCTTGCATATGGAACAGCCCCCAAACAACACGGGGTAGGAACACCTCCTCCGCCGCTGTCTCCTTTGTTTTACGGCACGGCAGTCGCGGCGCGGCAAAGTAAGAAGAGGGACGCGGAAGTAAGTAGTAGTGCGCGGCACGGATTTATGCGCGCCGGTGGCGGCCGGCGGCGGGCCGCGGTCCAGAAGCGAAATAATCGTGTCACACCGCCGCACCTTCTGAATATGTGGTCCGCGGTCGCCTGCGAGCCGCGCCGGAATAAATATCTGGAAAAAAGAAGAGAAGCCGCGCCGGCGTAACAACGGACGGGCGGCGGGCGGGGGTAGGTAGGTGGTGTAGCGAAATGGCCGCAAAGGAAATGTGGCGAGGGAGAGGTGCGGGAGGATGGAAAGAGAGCACCACCCTAAACAACCAGGTAGAAGCGGAAGCTGAAGGACAGGAGAACAACGTCCCCAACAGTACACTCACACACACACACACACACACACACACACACACTCTCTCTCTCTCTCTCTCTCTCTCTCTCTCTCTCTCTCTCTCTCTCTCTCTCTCTCTCTCTCTCTCTCTCTCTCTCTCTCAGACACGCGCGCGCGCGGGTGCGAGTGGTGCAGAGCGGAGTTTCTGCAGCGCAGCAGGAGCAGCGGGGGCAGCTGGGCCTCGGCCTGCGCTGCCCGTGCTGACCAGGATTTATTACGGGGCGCTCTAACAAGTTCATTAGCGACCTCAGCGGCGGCACGGCACCACGGCACCACGGCACCACGGCACCACGGCACCACGGCACCACGGCACCACGGCACCACGGCACCACGGCACCACGGCACCACGGCACCACGGCACCACGGCACCACGGCACCACGGCACCACGGCACCACGGCACCACGGCACCACGGCACCACGGCACCACGGCACCACGGCACCACGGCACCACGGCGGCCCATCTCCGATATTTAGTATTAAAAAAGGGGCTGCGGCCGCGCCACCGCAGCCGACATTATTCCTCAACAAAAACGCCGCGTTCGCCGCCGCGGGGCATTTCGCAGAAAGGGTGCTTGAGCGCTGGGTAACGGATAATGCGTGGAATGTACGTCTCGGTTTTACGGCAGCCCCCGCAACCCCCTCACCGTCCCGACCCCCCACACCACACCACCCGGGCCCCGGTTAGCCGAGGCTGAGCCCAGCCGAAGGGAGACGGCCGCTCGGACCGCGGTCCAGCTCCGACTCTCCCCCCCCCCCTCTCTCTCTCTCTCTCTCTCTCTCTCTCTCTCTCTCTCTCTCTCTCTCTCTCTCTCTCTCTCTCTCTCTCTCTTGCAGCCTCAGCGCCCAGGAGCTCACGCACAAGTCGGCCCGCGATGTTTCGAGCCCACACGCGGTCGGCAGCGGGGGTTTGGTGCGGCACGGAAGCCCGGCCCACACCAGCCCAGCTCAGCCAAGCCCAGTCCTGCCCTACTGCGGGCCCGCGAGAGCGTTTGCTGCGGTGCGGGGCTGCGAAGGCCTACGGGGGGGGGGGGGGGGCAGCGGGGGGCAGCGGGGGGAGGCGGGAGGCAGCGGGGGCAGCGAACCGGTGGAGCGGCCGAGGGTGCAGGGGGACAGAGAGGTTTACTGGGGATGAGGCTTGCGGTGAGGCACAGCATCCGACCGCGCGACCACCCAAGAAAAGGGGAGCCACCATTAAAGTTAAACAAGGTCGTCAAAACGCTAAGCGTGGGGAGTTGTTGCCAGGGTGGGGCGGGCGGGGGCGGCGACTATTAAAGAATCCTTTTCTCTTGAGTAGTTGTAAAATGTGAGAGTGGGGACCACGCGGCGGATGGCCGTGCGGTCGGTACCCGACGCTGTCTGCGTGCTCTGCTGCATGGCGGCTGGGGCTGGGCGGGGCCTCGCCAGCACCGCCGTCGCCTCGCCCCTAAATTAGAAGCGGAGCACACAAGCGGTGCCCTCTGACATTACACAGAGGACGACGTGCCGAGCAGCCAAGAAAGGGGCGGGCGGGGCGCAGCGGGTGTGAGAAAATTGGCAACAAGGATTAAACTGAAATAAGCCGAGAGCTCCGAGATCCAACAACAGAGCAAGCAAGACGCCCGCCCCTCGAATGATTGTTTCGCCGGACACGAAAACGTTGACGAAACTTGGCTCGCCCCGGGGGGTGTGGGGGAGGCCGGCCCCCGGCGGGGCGGTATGGATCTGACGAGGCCGTTGCCGGAATAAATCTGCTCTAATCCCAACATTCTGCTCCGCACCGCGGCAAATTACCCCTCCCGGCCCGAAACTTGTTACTCGGGCCCGGGAGGAAGTGGAGCGGCGCGGCGGGGGAGAAACGTTCGCGAAAGTAAATCGGCAGACAATGAAGGGCGAAATTTGGACACACAAACGGCGGGGCAGAGGTCTCTTGTGTGCACTGCAGCGCTCAGCACGCGGCCAATTTACAATTGCAAACAGCGAATTAACATCGAGTTTGCGTCGCGGCGCTGGCGCTGCCTCCGCTGCCTCACCTCGGCAGCCGGCTTGCGACCACGGGCCGCTGCACAGCCGCCTAGCGGGATCTCATTTTATTTCATGACTTTTCCGTAGGAAAAAAATAAAGATTACGGCGTTTCTCGGAAGCCTTCTTCGCCAAGGGTCGGTCACACTGGCAGTAGGGGTGCTGGGGTGCGCGGGGATTATTGGGGGGAGGGGGCACACGCCGCGATGGAGGGCAGCAAGCCAACTTGTTACTGGACTGGAGGTACTCAAGCCAAGATGCTCTGGTGATACGCCCGGCCCGGCGCTGTGGGACAACAGCCAGCAATATTGATATAGAGGACTTATTGTCATTTCGGGACGCTGTATCCGCTCCCGGCCGCCCCGCGGGTCCCCGTGGATCCCAGGGGCCCGGCTTGGCGCGCGCTGCCGCTCCGGGCCCAGGCCCGGCCCCGGACTCTCACCTGGCACCACTACTTCTGCGCCGCTGCGTGGCGAAATTGCGTTCCCCTTTCGGGACAACACCGGGTATTTTGCGCCAGGCGACGCTGTTTCCGAGTACCAGAGCAAGTCAGGAAGCAGAAGCGGCCTGCGGGGGCTGCAGGGCTGTAGACTGCGGAGGCTGCGGGGGCTGCGGGGGCTGCAGGGCTGCGGAGGCTGCGGGGGCTGCAGGGCTGTAGAGGCTGCGGAGGCTGCGGAGGCTGCGGGGGCTGCAGGGCTGTAGACTGCGGAGGCTGCGGGGGCTGTGGGCGGCTGAAGAGCTGCCTCCGCGATTTCTTTACCTCCTTTCCACCACCGTGGGTGGGACGGTGATGGTATATCCGGCAGGCCGCCGGCGGTACGGGTTTCGTTTTCCTCGACGTGCGCCTAAAGCCACCGGCGCGGAACACAGGAGCCGGGGCCGAGGCCGCGGAGGCCGGATTACAGCAGGGAGGCGCGCACCGAATGCGCGCGGGATTTTTGTCGTGTGCACGGTGCAGGGCACGGCCGCTCAGGTGGAGCCGCGCGGAGCTGTGGTCTCTGCGGGGGCTGCTGGAGCCTCCAGTCTGGAGGCCGCGGTGGCCGTGAGACCCAAAGCAGCCGAGCTGTACACCACACCGCCTTGGCCGCCTGCTGCTGCTGGCTTGTGGCCACGAAAGACACACAAACGCTCATTGGGGAAATTTTCCTTTATCTCCGCGTGCAAATGGCCAAAGTTTCGAATAAAAGAAAAAAATCACGAAAAGTGTGCGCGGCGCGCTTGCTTCTTCTTTTCCTTTCTAATTCAAGAGCACACGGACCATCAAGTGTGCGGCCGGTCCACCCCCTGTTCGCGGTGCTGCCGGGTGCTGCAGACCTTCTCCAGCCTGGATCTCAGGCGCTCCGCTCCCGGCCGCCCCCGGCTCCCTCGAGGCACCGGACTGCCACAATCACACTCTCCGCCCCCTTGTCCCTCGTTCCTCCAGCCCCTCTCTCCTCGCCTCTGTCTCTCTCTCTCTCTCTCTTCTCTCTCTCTCTCTCTCTCTCTCTCTCTCTCTCTCTCTCTCTCTCTCTCTCTCTCTCTCTCTCTCTCTCTCTCTCTCTCTCTCTCTCTCTCTCGCTCACGCACACACAGCGGGGAGCTACAAGAGGGGCGTGGAGGGACGGAGAGAGAGAGGGAGGGAGATTCGGGGAGGGAAGGGGGCAGGGGGACGAAAAAAGCGTCCACAAAACACGCTGTTTCCAAGGGGATGTGGGTATAATTCTACCCTGGGACCTTCGTTTGATGTCCGGCCCGGCGAGCTCCACAGCCTCTGTGCGTGTATACGCGTGTGTGTTTGTGTGCGTGTGTGTGTCTTTTTGCATGCGTGCGGCTTTCCGCGAGGCGTGGGATGGTGTGAGCAGACGGAAGCAGCGGCCCGACCCATACCCACAGGGCAGCCCTTTGGCCAGGTGAACTTTGGGCGCTGGTGTGAATACGACGCAGTCCGAGCACACCGGCCCAGACACGGCGGCTTCCCAAACACCATCAGCAAACTGGAAATCGTGTGCGCTCCCTGACTTTGCGGCTTTGCGAATAAGCTCCCGCTTCCACCACCCCGCTTTTATCGTGACTCGATCGATCAAGTTTTTTTTTCAGTCTTTTTTTTTTCCTAATCGTGTGTGGTTAAGCAAGTTTTTCTTGGCTGT
This sequence comes from Odontothrips loti, assembly GCA_038380765.1. Classification (NCBI taxonomy): domain Eukaryota; kingdom Metazoa; phylum Arthropoda; class Insecta; order Thysanoptera; family Thripidae; genus Odontothrips; species Odontothrips loti. Next base: position 10,949,629 of record CM076245.1, read on the forward strand.
TTTCGATATTGTCTCCTCGAGATGCATGGGCCCCCAGCGCTCGCCCGCCCCACTCCCGCGGCTCGCCCACTCTCGGCTGCACGCCGGCCCAGGCGGGACGGTGTGTGTTTTTATTGCGAGTCAGCGCAGAGGAAATGGAAGAGAGATGTGGATCGAGAGATGGGGAGGCAAGTAGCAGTATTGAGAGGGGGAGGGGGCAGCGGCGGAGGCTGTAATGGAGGGGGGGGGAGAAAAAGATGAGGAACGCTGGTGCTGTTGCGACGAGTGCCCCGCCACCGCCGCCGCTCACTACTGCCTTGGCGGCCCTGATTATTATCGTTACGGAAGTCCACGCCGCTGAACAGGTCCGAGATCAGCATCCAGCGGCTCTGTATCGGAGAAGGTTGGGGGGTTGGGGGTTGGGGCGGCGAATCTCTGCCCGCGGGCCGGTGGCGGGTCGTTCGGACATGGGTCATCTGTACCGCACATGGGATGGGCGCGGGCATCAGGCGGGGAGGAGGCTTTGACTCAACATTGTTTTACGACACAAATATTTTATCGCCGTATTTTATGTGCTCTTAGTCGAGCGGGGCGCCCTTTATATGTCATTCAGCGGCGCCCATTCTCCTGGCGCACCTCCCATGTGCGGGCCGCGGCCGCGGCGGGGGCCAGCCGGGGCCCAGGACCGCTGCGTCAGGACAAAACGACCGCCTATATCGCACCGGGCGGTCGCCTCCGGTCTCCTTCGGACTCCTCCGGTCGCCTCCGGTCCCCTCCGGTCGCCTCCGGTCTCCTCTCCTCCGGTCTCCTTCGGTCTCCTTCGGTCTCCTCCGGCCGCCTCCGGTCGCCTCCGGTCTCCTTCAGTCTCCTCCGGTCTCCTCCGGTCTCCTCCGGTCCCCTCCGGTCGCCTCCGGTCGCCTTGGGTGTCCTCGGGGCAGCGTCAGAACCCGGCCGCTTTACGATTCTGCGCCGGTGTGATACCTAAACTCATTACCAAACAGCGCCGCCACGTTGCCGTGTTGCCGCTTTAATGAGAGCCGTGACGCTGGCTTGACGTCGTGGGGCTGCCGGGGCTGCCGGGGCCGTCAAGCGTCAAGTATGGGCACAGAGAGCCCGGCGAGCTAGCGGCAGTGGCGCGTTGGCGCGTCCGTAACGCGCTGCTATATTCCTACGTGGTTGTGAAATTTTACCCGTCCCGGTACACGGGGGCCTACGGGGGTCTGCGGGGGACAACGGGGGACGATATCTACGGGTGATAGCAGCACCCCTATGCCACATGGAGGGGGGAGCGGTGCGGGCCACCCCTCAGCCGTCACTATGCATAACGACACCCGGCATCACCACGACCCGAGCACACATGCAGGGCAGAGTGTGTGTGTGTGTCTGTCTGCCGATGATAAATTGGACTTCGGTCCACGTGTGTCGGCAGGGGTGGTGAGAGGAGCTCGGCGGAGTTTGGAGCAGCCCGGAGGAGCCCGGAGCAGCACAGGTGTAGCAGCGGCTCTGGGATATTCGTTGTGTACCGACGGGGAGCAGGAACAGCCTGGCGGTATGCTGGCAGCCGCAACGGCCGTGGCGTGGTACTGCCGTCGCATCTCCAATCTCTCGCTCCCTCCGACCGCCACCGCACAGCCTCCGCCTCAGGGGTCGCGGGGGCAGCGGGGGCAGCGGGGGCCGCGGGGGCCGCGGGGGCAGAGGGGGCAGTGGGGGCCGCGGGGGCCGCAAGGGCAGCGGGGGCAGCGGGGGCAGCGGGGGCCGCAGGGAGAGGACCGCGGGCACAGCGAGGGCACACGTCGGGGGCACAAATAAAACGTTCAGTCTTGATTAAGGGCAGGACGCCAGAGTAAAGGCACACATCACACATGTGTGCCGAGCGTCTACACAACGTATGAGGCAATAGTTCCGAAAGTGTGCGCTCAATAATCAGAACATACACGCCCCCGGCCCGCTCGTCATGATGGCCTTTGCGTTCGGCGCGGTCTTCGCCCTCGGCATCTTCGGTCAAGGCCGGTCAACATTAGAGTGTTAGTATTCGAACCCGCAACCACCCCAAAGCTTGAGGCGCGTGGCGTCGCGTGGCACGCGTGTGCCGAGTGGCGCGGCAAATAGTGCAGCGTGTAATCAGCGCGTGCGGCGGCAGATATTGCTACAGCACCGCCACCAGCGCCACCTGGCCCGGGCGCCATCTTGTCGTACATGAATGACCTCCACACCCGGCCCCGCCCCCGGCGCCCCGGCCCACGAAACCTGGTTAACACGTCATGGGCGGCGCGGTATTGTGCGCGCAGCCAACGCCGTGAGCATGGCAGCCAGCGGCACCCAGCACCAGCCCAGGCCACGCGACACGCACACGTGATTTTCTCATAAGCACACGACAATGTTATCTTTCGTACGCTTCGAAGGGAATGCGAGTGAGGCAAAGAGACGGCAGCATTTCGCAGGCACAACGTCGCCGCGGCAACGGCAAGGGAGGAAGAAAAGGGTATTTCGGAGAAGCTCAACCCGGGAAGTGGAGAAGACGCGCAAGAAAAAGAAAAGCGGAATCAGTATGAAGTATGAGGGTAACCGCAGAAGAGAGTATCTCCGCCACGGCGTCGGCCATGAGCCAACTCAAATTTTCTGGAGGCTTAGCTCTCGCTGACGATGTGTCACGACTCTTTAGTATGGTCACACAGCGCAGCAGAACCCTGTGCGGCCCGAGGATTCAAATCACCAGGTGGCATGGAGGAGGTGTGCGATGTGTGACTCTACCAAGTGGTCGTGACATATCGCTAGCGAGAGCTAAGTCTCCAGAAATTTTGAGTTGGCTCGTGGCCGACGCCGTGGCGGAGATCTTTGCTGCGGTTACCCTCATACTATTTCCGCTTTTCTTCTTCTTGCGCGTCTTCTCCACTTCCGGTTTAAGCTTCTCCGAAATACCCTATTGCGGGATGGCGCTAAGGGAGGTCGGGCTGACTGCGGCTGCCACGGGCAGAGATGTCCACGGGGGACGAGAAGTAACATACAAACCATGATTGCAGCCAGAAGTCTGAGAAGATGATGGGGTGCCAGGCCAGGCTGGACGGAAGCTCCCGCAGCGCGACACAGAGAGGCAGAGATTGGGAGCGGTGCGCGGGGCCCGCGGGGGGCCTGTCCGCACCGACTCCGGGGCTCCGGGACTCCGGGACTCCGGTGCTTGACCGAAGCCAAAGTGGTGCAGAGCGGGCCCCCCCCGGACCCTGGCCGGCCCCCGGCTCCGGACGCGGTGCGCGGATCTTCCGCTTTGGGTCCGGACCAGTCCGCACGACACCTGCTCTGGCGGCCCAGACTTCCTGTTGCCACTGCAGCCAGCCAGGTCATGTGACGAGCAGGCAAAGCAGAGCCAACGCCAACACACAGTGAAAAGATTACGAACACTCTCAAAAAAATAAAATTCAATCGACTAAGGAATGTCGGCTTGATCAAGATTCTGTGTCGATTGAACGTAAAATAAAGTTGAATCGACGCAGACAACATTCCTTAGTCGATTCAATTTTATTTTTCTGAGAGTGAGGATCGGCTTTGCATTGCGAAGATATTGAAGGCGTCGTATATTCCAAAGCTTCCTTATATTTATTTATATTTTGAAGGAAGTGCTTCGCATTGCAAAGAAATTCTCTGCAAGTCACAAACAACCTTCTATCTACTCTGTGGGCGCCGGGACCTGACGACTCGCCTCAACGAAATCTCAAACCGGCCTAGTGCAGGCTAACTCCGCACCACACCTCGCGCCCACGACGGCACACAGCCCTCCATTCCTCCAGTAAAGTCTCACTCCAGTCTTATTGTTGGTCCGCGCGCCCTGCCCGTTCCGCACGCATGCCCGGCCTCACAATGGAGCCGTGTCAGCCGCCACCACGCTAATCGCGTCTTACCCGCCTCGCGCATTCATTCAGTGCCATTCATCGGGGTATAATTAATCGTTTTCATTGTTTTTAAGCCCCCGGTCTCAGACAAACACCTGCCGGTCAGTAATGGCCGCGCCGCGGTGGCGGTAAACAGAGCGCTGCAGGCTGCAGCCGCCGCCGCGCCGCGTCCAGCTCAGTGAGATCAACCTACAGGATTACGAACCCCTCTATTCTACCTTTTTCCCCCGCTGCATTTTCCGCACCGCAGCGGCGATCCGTGCGCGATATTTTCCCTCCCAGAGTCAGCAGCAGCGGCAGCAGCGGCACTAACCCCTATAGTATTGCACGCGATGCTTCACTAAACCCTCACATTATTGCTAATCGTTAGAAGTGATGCAGAGCAACGCGGAGCACGCAGATTGAGCCGCGACGCCGCGGTGCGGCACTGCGAGTTATGCCAGACGAGGATGTACAGCTGCATGCGTCTCTTTTTATCCGGCTCTCTTTCTCTTTCGCTCACGCTCACTCTCTCTGGCGCGATAGATGTGTCTGTGAAAGCAAACGCAGCGAGTCATTAATAATATCTTTTATGTAATTGTTATGAATAAGCAGTCGGATTGAAACACGCGTGGCTCTCGGGGGGGGGGGATGAGGGGGGGAGGGCAGCAGAGAGAGCTCTGGCCGGGCGCCGCTGTCGCTTTGAGTTGTTGTGCGGCTACTGCACGGCTGCATCGAAAACCCATTACGCTGTCCGAATAATGTTATGTAATGTTACAGGCCCGGCTATCGTAATTCCAAATCTAAACAGCCTCCGCCCCAGCGCCACGCGCGTGGCCCAGTTTCTGGCTCGGCCCGGCGACCGGCTCACCCCCCCCCCCCCCCCCACTCAGCACCCTGGACCCCCCCTGAGCCCGGCCTGGCCTCATCACCGGACACATCGTGTTGACGTCTGAAAACGCTCACATGGGTGATGTGCGCCCCCCCCAGCCCCACCCCTCCTCACCCCCTCCTCCCAATCTCTTGAACAGACAATATATGATCTGCGAAAGGGGTGGGGTTCTTCACAAAAGCGCGGCTATAGCAATATACCTCGCGGACTCCATCCATATATTCTGCCAGCTTCACGTGGGATCAAAGCAAACCGAATGACCGCATCCGTATAACAATCTCCCCACCGCTGTCGCCCATTTAGGAAAAAAAATGATAACAGAAACAGCAGAGAAAATCGTGGTGGTGCGGTGAAATACATGACCACGCACAACAACAGTTGGCAGTGGGGTTTGGTCCGTTTGGAACCGCAGCGCAGGGCCGCAGTGTCCTACCGGCACACGCACACGCAAGCACACGCACACAGACACACACGCCGCCCGCGGCCCGCGCACCCAAGAAAGTTATTCCGACGTCCGGGGATTTGTGGAAGCAGGTCTTACGATGCCCGGTTTACATTATTGCCCCCGATGCCGTCGCAATGTTAAGTTAGTTCCAGACTGAAAGTTTGGGGCCGCGAGTCCTCTGCGTTGTGCGTCGTGAATGCGCCCGTCCGTGTGTGTTTGTGTGTGCGTGTGTGTGTGCGTGTGTGTGTGTGTGTGTGTGTGTGTGCGTGCGTGCGTGTGTGAGTGTGTGTTGCAGAGGGAGGCCAGCTGTGCCGCCAAGCGCAGGCCTCTTGCGGCCTCCGCCATGATAAATCGCCACATGCACATGGCCGGGCCTTATAGTATTAATTCTGGCTCAGCGTAAGAAATATGTGGATGTCGATGAGCGGGGTTTGTTTTGCCGTGTTGCCGCCGTTCGGCGCCTGACTGATTTTTGCTTTTGTTTTCTGACCGACTGCTGCTGCCGCCATGTGCCACATTTGATAACGCGCAAGGGAACCGGGCCGCGGATCCGCACTGAATTATGGAATTCGGTGAATTATTACTGTGAATAATAATATAATCATAATCCGAGGCGGATCATGAGATAGTTGCCGCGCTTTATTTCATGTTGAAGCGGCTTCGACTGACGTGAACTTTTGGTATGATTCCTTGCAAGAAGACTGTTTTACAGATGCGAATCTCGAGAGACTCAGCAAAAATCCCTGCTTTGGATTGAGTGGGATTGAGTGCGGGCGCGCGCGCGCGCGTCTGTGTGTGTGAGTGTGGACCTACCCGACATTCGATTTCAAGACGATTTTATTTATTGTTGGTCGCAGGGGAGGGAATGGTGATACATGGTGAGCGCAGAGGGTAGGAGTGCGAGCGGCCTTGTCGGGGAGGGGAAGGGCTGCTCGCTCCGGGCAGCGGGCGGCGGCAGCGTCGTTTTTCAGAGAACCACCTCTAAAATATTCAGAGGAACAACACTGACGTTTCAGACGCCAGCTTCGGCCGCAGCTCGGACCTACACCCGTCACACGTGTGCAGAGGCTGCACAAGACACACTGCGAACGCGTCACACTACCAAAGAACCCCGGTAACTTCCGTTATTTCGTTTGTTTTTATTGTGTGTTGTTTTTTTTTAACTTTTTTTTTTGGTGCACAGAATTGCTACAGAGGATCCTTATGGGAGCCATAAGTATCATCCTGAGGTAAGGATTTTCTCCCGCCGTCTTTACCTATCCGAACTCGGTGAGGACCCTGGCATGGCAGTGGCTGGGGAGGCCGGCTGGGCGGAGTGGGAGGGGGCAACTTTCAGAGGGAGGCAATTGCTCACGGTCTAAATGGATTCCGGCTCAAGGTATACAGCAGCGTTCTCACCTCGGCCTGGCGCCCGGCACTTAAACTCGGGAGGCCCGTACGACTCCCCCGCGGGCTCTGTGCGGCACTGCAGGCGCTCAAGCTAGAGAGGACTTTGAGGTCCCCACGCAGACCCCTGCAGCACAGTGCCTGCTGAGGCAGGCAGCCAATCAGGGAGAGGGCAATTCAACAGATAACATTTTTACGGCACGTTCCAAAACACGGGAGAGGGAGGGAGAGGAAGAGGGTGGAAGAAACTAAGCCGATCTCGAGGCTCGCTTTGCCAGCATTTATTTTCCACCCAGCGGTCCGCAGCGCGGTTCCGGTGGTGTAGAGCTTCGGCAGAGGAGGTCGGGGAAGACACCGTAAAGGACCGGGATGGAACTCGGGAAGGACCTCACACACAGCAGACGGGAATGGTTCCACGGCTGCCCGATGATGGATACGGCACAGCGTGGACGTGAAGCCCCAGCCCCCACCACCGATATGGCCAAGTCGAAAAATGAGCGATGCGGGGGTTGACGCATTAGTTCAATGGACGGATGCGAACGGCGCCAGGGGGAGGGAAAAAACAGACGAGGAAAGAGAGAATTTCAAAGGGTTGGTCTGGACAGGACGGGTCAGGAGTGGGCCCCGAGGGAGAAGTAATGAGTAAACAACAGGCGGGTGAGAGAGAGAGAGAGAGAGAGAGAGAGAGAGAGAGAGAGAGAGAGAGAGAGAGAGAGAGAGAGAGAGAGAGAGAGAGAGAGAGAGAGAGAGAGAGACGGGGGTGGGGAGGCACAAATTGAAAAATAGGAAAAACCAGCACACGAATAGCAAATAAAAAATGCGCGTAAAAACTGACGCGCGGGGGGAGGGGAAGTGGAATACGAGGACAGAGCGGCTGACGGGTTTTCTTTTCTCCTCGTATCGATGGCCGCCGGGGAAAGGTAGTTTTAATGCCCTTTTCGCCCCGCGGCAGTGCAGGTTCCAGGCCGGGCAGTGGCAGAACCATGCGACTGCTGCTGTCGGAGCTCTGAGGTCGTCTGAGGTGCGCCGTCTGGACTTCAGGAGGCGGCCCAAATAAAGTGCATCTCGCCCCATGCTGTGCCCGGCCCGGCCCGGCCCGCGGACCAACCTACCCGACCCGGGGCACCCGAGTGGGGCGGAACTGGGCGGAGCGGGGAAGGCAGCCATCGCAGCCCTCCGCCTCTCAAATAGCAATCAGACCGAATGGAATTCACCAATTGATGGAGCCGTGCGAATCGCGCTCATAGTATTATGCAAATGTGTATGGGATGGCCCCCGCGTGGCGCGCTGTGGCGCAGTGTGGCGAGGCGTGGCGAGGCGTGGCGAGGCGTGGCGAAGCGTGGCGAGGCGTAGCCCACACTGTAGCCATTTCGATTGGCTGCATTCCTCACCGCGGCGGAACAGAGCCAGGGTGCCGGGCCGGGCCGGGTCGTCACGTCGGGCCTTCCGGGTCGGACTGGCCGAGTCCGAGCCGGCCGGGGAAACCAGAGCTTCGCTGGGGGGCAATTTGGTCTGCGGCCCGCCCCGGCACACTCTCGGCCCAATTTGGATCGAACGGAATCGAAATAAGCCCGTCTAAGCCCTGAGGCCGAGCTGGGATCCGAGGTGGGGGCCCGGCGGCCCCGGCGGCCCCGGCAGCCTCAGCGTCCCCGAGAGCCTGGTCCTGGTAGGCCGCGGCGTGCCTGCGGGGGGGCTGGGCTGGGCCGGGCCCTTGGGGGTAGCCGAGCCAGCCGAGCTCCCCAGCCGGCGGTCGCTGCTGGCGGCTGGCTGTGGCTGGCGGCTGGCTGCGGCTGGCGGCTGGCTGCGGCTGGCGGTCTGCTTTGTACTCCAGCCGATGGCCGCGCGCCGCACGCCCCGGCAGGACATCAAAAAGTCCGTCCCGGACGCCCCCCCGATACGACCCCGACGGCCACCATGGTTGTATGTCCCAGGCCCCGCAGTGTTCGGAATGATTTCGTCAGCATAACGATGGTTGTGCCGAGCAGCGAAGACGTCCCCTTTACCAGATAACTGCGCCGCTCTCAAAGACGGGCTAGGGAGAGTTTCGCTTCAAAGCTCCGGCCAGAGCGGAGAGCTACGCTTTGCATTTACGCGCCCACGTCTCCTCTTTGAGATTTGCTTCCATCTCTGTCATTCCAAGCCCTTTGCAGCACGGCCGGGCCGCCACGTAATTCCTTTCAGCCCCTTTCCGAGAACCCCTACCGCGGTTCTGTTCTGTTCCCAGTGCAGGTGGACGCTGGCCGTGCCGCCGCCGGGACGCCAGGCCCTGTCCCAGGACGTCCTAATGAAGTGGATGCATGCCGGCGGGCCCAGGGGCTCCGGGGGGGACCCGCACTGGAGCTGGACTCCGGTGTAGTTTACTCTCTTGCTTGTTTTGGGAAGTTCCGGGAGAAGGACGCCCGGACCTGCGCGCCCGGATCCCGACTCCGCCCTCCTAAGCCCACATACCCGCCGAAATATCGACGGCTACGGCTGCATCCTTTGTTTGGTCACAGCGGCATCGCAGCCCCTCCCCCGTCCCCCTCCGGTCCCTCTCTAGGCAGCCTAAAGTCTGCCAGCCTACGCCAATACCTTCCCGCCACACTAGCCATGACAGCCTCACGCCTCATAGATGGCGCTAGTGTGTGCAGCAGGACATGGGCAGGTTGTAGGGGCTGTGCTCTTATGTTCCCTGCCCTGCTACACCACGCTCAAGTCTCCCCCCCCCCCCCACCCTCTCCTCCCCCTCCTCCATGACCACCACCACAGTCTCGGCCTTGAAACTTTCCCAACCGAACGAATCAAGTCCAATCGCCTTTCCCCACAACCTTTCAGACCAATAACGGGCTAACGAACGCCAGTCATGGTGGGGGTCCTGGAGTAGGAGAGGAAAGACAGGGGTGGGGGTTGGAGAGAGGGTTGGGTAGGGGGTGGCGGCGCGGCGCGGTGCGGTGCGGCCGCTCGCCTGGAAATGTCAACGTTCACGCTTGCGTACTGATGTGCCATCGTGGCGGAGGCCCTCCCATTCCCCTCCCCGCACCTTCGAGTACCGCGCGCGCACTACAAGGGAGGAAAAAAAGTGCTAGAGTTTAGTCGATCGTGAACGGAGTGTTTCAGCGATTGGCCGACGCCCGTCCTCGGTGATGGGGGCGATGAGACATCCGGCGGCCACGGCCGGCCGACAGCCACCACGTCCCCTTTTCCTTTGCTCTGTACATTCCTCCGCGCGCTGCGGTGGGCGGGTGCTCCGCTCGCGTGTGTTCGAGGAGGCAGTGCGGCGGTGGCGGCGGCCGATGGAAAAGGCCCGCGCGCGCACAACAGGCTGTGAAAAGAGTCTGTCAAAGGCGAGTGCGTGGGAGAGAGAGAGAGAGAGAGAGAGAGAGAGAGAGAGAGAGAGAGAGAGAGAGAGAGAGAGAGAGAGAGAGAGAGAGAGAGAGAGAGAGAGAGAGAGAGAGAGAGAGAGAGAGAGAGAGAGGAATGGAAATGGAAGGAGCGGCGCGGCGTGGCTGGGCGTGGCGCGGTGCGTCGTGGGGGCAGCACGGCTGTGCCGCAGAGAGACCGCCACGCCGTGCCTCGCCTCGCCCCGGTACGGCGGCACCACGGCCCAGAGCGCGGAGGCCGCCTTTCCTCACCCCAGCCCGGTGTGGAGACCTCGCCTTTCGTTCGAATTTCGTTTCTATTATATGACTGCGAGCGAACGCGCCCACACACACACACACACACACACACACACACACACACAGGCGCGCGCGCGCGCGCCCACGCTCTTGCATGTGAGCTCCTGCTCCCACACACTCACACAGAGTTTTCTGTTCCATCACAGACGCGGAAGCAGTGGCGACGCCTTTTCACTTCGCGCACCTCACAAAAGCAGGCTTTTGCCCCCACCTGTCCCCGGCCGCCGGTGTAGCTACTCCGCCAATTAGGGAGTATTTGTTGGAGCGCTGAGCGTCGGGACCGCGCTGGCCGGGGATGCGCGAAGCCGAGGATGAGCTGAGAGCCGGCGCTATTTAAGAACATCCCCGGGCAAGGGTGGCGTGGGGGAGGGGGGGGGGTCGTTTTGAAGGTGAGAACCAACCCCCCGCGAAGACGCCGGCGCACGCCGCGCCCCGGTCATCTCCTGCCGGCGCCTCATAGCGCCGCAGCGGGCCGCCGCGCCGCGCCAACGTTTCCACAAATCTCATTTGCATCAAAATTCATAATTTATTCCGCTGGGTGCGCCTGCCTGCCTGCCTGCCTGCCTGCCTGCCTGCCTTCCTGCCTGCCTGCATGCCTGCCTGCCTGCCAGCCTGCCTGCCTGCCTGCCTGCCTGCCTGCCTCGGCTCTCTCTCTCTCTCTCTCTCTCTCTCTCTCTCTCTCTCTCTCTCTCTCTCTCTCTCTCTCTCTCTCTCTCTCTCTCTCTCTCTCTCTCTCTCTCTCTCTCTCTCTCTCTCTCTCTCTCTGCTGCCGGACTGCGCGCACATCCAAAATTCCGAAATTGGTAAATCACTCCCGGTAAATGAATGGGATCGCTTGCCATCGCTCTTCAGCGCCTGTTGTCTTCCGCCCTCCGGGGGAGGGGGGGGGGGGAGGGGCAGAGGGCAGTGGCCGCCCCAGGGGCCGCCGCTGCCACTGCTGCCCGCTGCGCGCCGCTGGCTGCCGCTGCGTCAGGGCGCCCAGTCCTCGCACCTCGCACCCATTATCTACCTTCACCCAATTTCAGCTCCCTACCACCCCGTCCACCCCCTCCTCTCCTTTTATTCATTTTCGCCGCTCTGAAAGCGCGATAAGCACGAGGAGGGGTGGGGACGGGGGAGAATGAATCCCTTTCGACGTCATTTGTTTTTTCCCTCAATTCTCCGGGAGCGCACTCCACCGCCATCGCACACCTCACCTTTCGGGAAGCTCATTTCCTTCCCGATCCGGCCTCGTCGTCCCAACGCCCCCCTCCCCTCCACACACACACACACACACACACACACACACACACACACACACACACACACACACACACTCCTCGACAATTTGAATGTTTGAGGGGGCGCGTATCTTCTGCTGTGATGAGGCTGCCCCAGCCGTTGCCACTGCGGTGGGTGCTTTCGCCTTTGCTGCATCTTGTTGCTGAGAGGGACAGACAGAGTGGAGCGTGCGCCCTGCGCCTTATACCATAGGCCGGTCCCGGGCTGAGGCCCCGGGGCTGAGGTCGGACCAACGTGGACAAGGCTGTTTGCCTTGAGTCATCGTGCTCTTTCTCCCTTCCTCGTCTCGGACTAAGCTCATCTCGGGCAGCGGAATGGGTCCTGCGCACCCATCCCGCCTCTCCCTCTCTCTCTCTCTCTCTCTCTCTCTCTCTCTCTCTCTCTCTCTCTCTCTCTCTCTCTCTCTCTCTCTCTCTCTCTCTCTCTCTCTCTCTCTCTCTCTCTCTCTCTCTCTCTCTGGCCCGCCCCCCTCCCTCGCTCTCTCTCACTCATGATTAAAACCGAGAGCCTTGAAACCGACCCTGCCCCTCCCCCGCTCTTCAGCACCAATCTCGCAGGCCTCCCCGCCCCCTCCACGTTTACCCAAGGCATCGCCCCGTCTTTTATTCCTCGCTCTTCTAACGCCCCCCCCCCCCCCCCCCCTCCGGCCGCTCCGGAATGAACAAGTCCACTGTCCGAGTGGGTCCGTCCCCACCGACGTAGAGCGCACAACTCCAGTAGCAAGGCTTCCCGCAAAATTAACTTTCTTGGTCCACTCCCGCGCCCTTTTCCCCGTCTCCATTGCTGTTCATTTTCATTGACCAGCGCGAATAACACTCTTTTCTATGGCGGGGTCGTGGTAGAAGTGCGGCATCAGAGTTCTCGTCCCGTGTCAACCCGTTCCGGGGAGGGCGTTTGAGGGGGGGGGGGCGTCGGCAATCCGTTAGGGCAACGCTCTTTCCTGAAGCACCCTCAGAGGAAAGGGAGAGAGAGAGAGAGAGAGAGAGAGAGAGAGAGAGAGAGAGAGAGAGAGAGAGAGAGAGAGAGAGAGAGAGAGAGAGAGAGAGAGAGAGAGGGTCGAGACTCTGCGTCGTGGAAGCGGGAAAGAGACGCGGGGCTCGAGGCGTTAGGCGTCAAGGCCGCCCCGCTCGGCCAGACAGCCCTTTCGTTCCTCAATCTGGCGCGGCGCGGTCCGACGTACGGACGGCAGAAACGAAATTCAATTTTCGTATTGAATCGGCGGTAAACTTGGCCCCTCCCCGCTACTCCCTAACCGCCCCCCCCCCCTCTAAGTCTCTCCACAGCACGTAACGCAATTTAAAGATGACCCATCCCTCACGGGCTGCTTGTCCTTCCCTGATAACCACTGCCCCCCACCCCCGCCCCCGCCCGCCCCCTGTCCCACCCCCACGCTGCCGTGGGAGGATGGCGGTACAGCGGAACAGCGGGGCCCCGTGTTTACCATGTTTGCTGTAGAAGATTGCAAACCGTGGTGGCGCAGGCTTGGGGGAGGAAAGGCCGCCTTTGGGCGGGCTTTGGACCGCCTCTGGACCGCCTTTGGACCACCTTTTGGGCTGACTTGCAGCTGCCTTTGGGGTGCCTTTGGCACTGGATTCGATAGCTGGGACACTTTACTGTATTTCAAATTGCGCTACAAATTGTTATTGCAAAGAATAGCGATACACTCTTCAAACGACGAAATGGGCTCGTTGTTGCAGACGGTTAGCAATGCATTGTAATACAAACTCTTTGCGACACGGGCTAATTTTGTAATAACAACCCCATCACACATCCTATATGGAGTGTATCACTATTTCTTTGCAATAACCACAGTATTGCAGTTTCAAGAACAGTGCTTTGTGAGAAGTCGAACGAATGTTCACCCCATCCCCAGGACCGGTCCGAAAGAAAACAAATTCGTTTGTTGTGTGTAAGCGAGCATGTTCTAGTAGGGTGGGGTGGGTGGGGCGCCACAGGCCACACGACCACGCGGAGAAGTCTCACTAACCGGCGTAGCGCAGAGCTCGCTGCGTTCGTCCCGACATGACGTGAACACGAGCGGAGAAGCCCACATGCAGCAGCAGACCATTTATCATCCGGCCTAACAACCCGTAAACACACGCGGGGGGGGGGGGGGGGGGAGGGGGGGACGACAAGCACCCGACATGCACCCCGACCCGACCGCCGCGGCCGTACGGGGAGGATCACCAAAGCCTCGCCGATGCTCTTCTCCGCCGCGGGGCGGCACGGCGCCACGGGCCACGGGTTCCCCCGCTGTGAGGACGGATTAGGAGCCGCACGGGAGCCATAAGAAGGCTTCCGGACGGGCACGGCACGGCACGGCACGGCACGGCACGGCACGGCACGGCACGGCACGGCACGCGGTGGGCAGCGGTGGGCAGCGGGACAAAAACCGAGCTCCGATCGCACGGCTACAACCTGGCGGACACGGACACTCTCCTCTCCGGCCCGTCAGCCTGTCAGCGCACCAGGCGGCGGTGCGTTTTTCACGCCCTGCTGTCGCGTGTCTCTCTCTCTCTTTCCTTTTCTCCGTTTCCCTCTCTATCTCTCGCTCTTCTTTTTTTTTCCACAGCAGCCTCGTCCTCGCTGTAAATAGAAGATAATCCTCGCCGATCTGGAGGTGGCGTAGCGTGGCCAGCGTCCAGCGCCCCGCCCCGTCCTGCCGTCCCCCAGCAGGCGGCCACTGAGTTGGTGTGGAATTAATTAGAGCACGGCTGAGTGCGCCACACCTCGCTAGACCTGTGGCGATCCCGGAGGTCTGGGCGGTGCGGACTCGCTTCGGGCCCAGCGGGGGAGGAGAGGCGATGCGAGATTGGAAATATAAAGAGGGAGCGGCGTGCGGTGTGGACCGACCGGCCGCGCGGCCGGGAGAGCGGCGCGAATACGTTTGGCCAAGAGTGGAGGAGACCCACAAGAGGAGGTGCGGGAGGAGGGGTGCCCCTTTTTGCCGTTTTAATTTACGGCTTCGATTTTCACGTCCTCGCCGAGTGGACGGCGGGAGCGCACCCGCCTGGCAGAGGCCGATGACTCTATAAATACATATGGATATATGTGTGAATGCGTGTGTGTGGGTGGGTACGTTTGCGCACGCCCTGGCTCACTGGACTGGAGATGGCTTGCAAATATTTGAGGCGCTGGGACGAAGCTTCTCACCAGAGAGAGAGAGAAAGAGAGAGAGAGAGAGAGAAAGAGAGAGAGAGAGAGAGAGAGAGAGAGAGAGAGAGAGAGAGAGAGAGAGAGAGAGAGAGAGAGAGAGAGAGAGAGAGAGAGAGAGAGAGAGAGATTTGATTTTATTTATTTATTTTAAGGTGGACAAAAGGACTAAAAAGAGAACGAGAGAGAGAGAGAGAGAGAGAGAGAGAGAGAGAGAGAGAGAGAGAGAGAGAGAGAGAGACGCCATCGTTAATTTTACTTTCAATTATTTTTCCTGTAAGAGCGCACTCGCAATGAGAGTGATTTTAAAAAAACACACACACACATAATGACTAGGTACACTTAATAATAATTGCAGTGGCGTGCATCTGCAGAGCACAAGAGCACTTGTCAAAATAACAAAGAGCCGCCGCCACCACCACCACCTCCACCACCACTACGCGTAGCTACGCCCGAGGGCTACTGCCGCTGCTGCCGCTGCTGGTGTACTGTGAGCTTAGACCCCGCGAAGCCCCTACAGGGGCGTGAGGGTTGGTGAGAGGGTGGAGCCGTGCACAGCACTGTACTGCCCTCGGCCCTGCCTGGGCCCTGCCTGCTGGTTTGCTGGAGTGGGTCCCGAGCGCAAAATGCACAAACCAAACGTCCTGGCCTTACGGACTCACGGACCGTACTGGGTGGAAGGGCCGCGGGCCGCGTGCCCATGGTGGCCGGAGGGGCATGGTGGTGGAGGGCGGAGAGCCGAAAGCGGTGTGCGCCTTGCTCAGCGTACCCCAGCCTGAAATTAACAACGCGTCCTGCAAAATTGTAGTTCCACAGTTTCTGCGAGTGTGCAGTGTAGTCCGCGTACAGTTCCAGCATAGCGTGCGCACTGGACAAAGAAACAAAAGGGAGATTCCTCTCTCGTTTCTTTCCATTTCACTTTATCCCCCATGGCGGCACTATTTCTTGCTCGCGGTGCAGCACCGCCACCCGTCGGAACCACCACGCACGGGGTGAATAATGTCGAGGATCGGGGAGGGATCTCGGGACAGCACGTCGTGAGATGGTGGCTGTCAACGACCCAACCGTGGAGCCGGGGCCGGGGCCGGGGCCGGGGCCGGGGCCGGGGCCGGGGCCGGGGCCGGGGCCGGGGCCGGGGCCGGGGCCGGGGCCGGGGCCGGGGCCGGGGCCGGGGCCGGGGCCGGGGCCGGGGCCGGGGCCGGGGCCGTGCCGAGCCGTGTCGGGCCGGTGCGGTCCGGGGGTACACGGGGACACCGATACACCACCACCAAGGGGGACTTCACTTACAAAATTTAAAAAAAAAACGGTACAGTGCCAAAAAAAAGATCAGAAAAAAAAAGAAATCACGTTGACAGAAAATCCAAGATGCCAAAGAAAAATCTGAAAAGTCAGAGAGAAAACAAAAATGATTACCCGACGTTGTTTTTAGAAAAATCGATTGTTTTGTTGAGAAAAAATCAAAAGAAAGCAAAAGAATCAGCCATGATTTAAATCGGGACAGCGGGACCCGCCCCAGCAAAGCTGCATGACGCCAGGCTGACGCCATGCTAACGTCACCCCATTGATTTCTCATCACGCCGGCGACCGCGTGAGGCCGACAGGCAGGCCGACAGGCACCCCGCGAGGACGGCGGTGGCACTGAAGTTACATTCCGTGCGCCCCGCCCCGCCCCTGCTCCCCAGGAAGAAAGTGGAAGAAATTACAGCCCCTAAAGGATTGGGGCAGCAGCAGCAGCAGCAGCAGCAGTAGCAGCAGCAGCAGAGGGTGTCCGCTGTCTCATCCCGCCGCTCCCTCCAGCCCCAACAATTTCACGCCCCTTTTGAGATTCGGCCTCTGCCTTCGATTTCATGCCAGTCTAGTCGTTGATCGTCAGCTCCCGCCCACACCCGCTCCGCTCCGCACCCACGCCCTCCTCTGCCTCCTCGTCGTGTGGCTTCCAGGGGAGAGGTAAGCGCCAGCCTCCTACCCCCCCCCCCCCCCCGCCTCGGCGCGCCCCGTGCCCCTTCTGGCTGCGGCTCATGGAAGTTGATTCAATAAGTTCATGTAGGGACGCCGTCAGCACGTTTGTCGAGGTGGGGCGGGGGTGAGTACAGAGGACAGAGGTGGCGGAGGGTGACATTGGCGGGGTAGGGGGGGGGGGGGCTGTGTACCACGTGTGACGTGCTGAGGGCGGCGGGATGGGGTGGGGCGAACCTCCCAAGGACTTCAGGCCTCGACTCGGGCAGAACGTAGAGAGGAGGCCCGAGCAGCGTGCGCCATAAATAAAGGTAGTGGGTGGCGCGGAGGGGGAGAGAGATGGCGAGAGCGTTTCGTTTCCCTCCGTCGTGAAAGACTGAGAGAGGACACGGATAATTGACGCATGATTTCCGGATGTGCACTCGGCAGGACGCAGTCGTGATACACGAAGATTTTCGTCCACAGGCTGCGATAAACGCCATCTTTAATTCGAAGAATGTCTCGAGACCTGGATTATCGCTCTACGCAAACACTGTCACTTTAATTTCTCGTTGCAGCCTCCAGAACTGCTCGCTGCAGAACGATTTTCACGGCGCGCTGAACTGACAAACGCTGGCAAACACGGCGCACTCGCGCACGTATGTGTACACACACGCAGAGTCGCATGAGTGCCCTGCAAATCACGCTCACGGCCCCGGCTCTCAGTGCTGCTGCTGCGGACGGCGGCAGCGGGGGGCGCCCTGGGGATAGGCAGACCCGCAGCACGGCCGTGTGCGGCGGGCTGGCCTATCCGTCAGCCGTCAGGCGCTCTGGCTCTGCAGGCCAGGCCACGGCCAGCCCTCCGGACGCGGGGAGGTTTTGTTTGTGTCTGTGGCGTCATGGAGGCGGCGAGGGATGACGGGGAGGTCGCCGATCAAACTCTCCTGTCCTGTCGGAGGAATCGTCGTCCTGCCTTTGTGTCGGCCCCTTGCCGCGCAGATGGTTTTGAGAAAGAAATTGCTGAAGCTGCAGAACACGCACATCGTGAAGTAAAGAATCTCGACGGAGATGAAGCTGCCTGATGAAGCAGGCCTCTCGAGTCTTACAAAAATATCGCCCGCTGCATAGTATGCGCTTCCCAGCGGTGAATTTGCGTTCTCGATAAAATATGCGGCATGAATAAGTACATGACGTTTGAATCAGGCGTACGTTTTCGAGAGTGCGGCACGCGGTGAGTATGCGGCCGCATGCAGGGCGTGCGGCCGTGCGTGCGCACCGCGGTGCCCCGTCCGGGCCCGGCCGCCCGCAGCGGCCAGCGGGGTAGCCAGCCGAGGGACTGCCTGGCCACCGCCAGCTCCACTTGTTGCACAGCCACAGCCTGGTACAGAGCGCTGGCCGGGCCGGGCCGGGCCGGGGCGTCCTCGGTGGACTCAGCACAAGGAGGGGCCGTGTAAGGCCGGGGCCGCGGATGTCGACAGCTCCGGCTGCTGCTGCTGCTGCTGCTGCTGCTGCTGCTGCGTTGCTGCTGCTGCTGCTGCTGCTGCTGCGTTGCTGCTGCTGCTGCGTTGCTGCTGCTGATGCGTTGCTGCTGGGCGCGGCGGGACGGATTTCCGTAACGGGTCCCCACGGCTGCATTGCCTGGCGGCGGGGCACCGAGGGCCACGGCTGCGGTGCCTCTGGCTGTTCTGCAGTGTTGGCCGGATACTCAGCTGGCGCGGATTCAAAAGCATTTCACAGCAACAAGGTTTTTTCGTCGTTTCCTGTAGAAGTGTCGCGCTGCTCTGCGCTACTTCACTCGCGCCTCCGTGGCAGCGTCGGCAGCAGCATCAGCCTCGGCATCAACCCCCGACCGGCCCTCGCCCTCACCGCTCCCCGCGGCCGGCTTTGGCGTGCTGCAGGCCTTCACGGGGGAGCGGAGGAAGGGCCTGAAAATGTAATCTGCCGGCGGAAAACTTGCCCGGGGTAGGGAATTAGTGCGCGTATGAGCGGCGTGGACCGGAGGAAGGGGGAGGCGTATTAAACTTGCCCGGAGGCTCCGGAGGCCCGGAGGCCCGGAGGCCCTGAGGCCTGGAGGCCGGGAGGCCCGGAGGCCCGGAGGCCCGGAGGCCCGGAGGCCCGGAGGCCCGGTCTGCTCCGGCTCGACCCGTCCCGTGTGTGGTGGCCTGCCGAGACACGACAGGCCGCCAGGGGCTAATATTCTTAGCAAACTACCCAATAATTACTTTGGGGCGGTGCAGGGCTTCCGCCGCGTGCTTCCGAGTGCCGACGTCAGCCGACGAGACGCTATCACACCGCACTACCCGCAGCCCGCGCAGCCTCCGCAGCCCCCACCGCCCCCAGCCCGCCTCCGGTTTCTACGCTGGCAGCCTCCTCTAGTGCGGTCTCGGCTTTGGTCGTCGCTAGGCGTGTCCTTGTTCAACGCGACCGATAAAACTGCACCATTTTCCATTCCGCGCCCCCCGGGACGCTCTTGTGGTCCCCTGCCGCCGACACTGAGTGAGTGACGGGCCTGACATGGCAACCCACTCGGCAGGGGGAGAGGGGGGAGGGGGTGGGGAGATGACTGTGCGGAGAGGAGGGGGATGTAGCCCCGCGAGGCGGCGGGAACGAGGCTACAATGATAATCGCAACATTGTCTTGGCCATTGCGCTGTGGGCCACGGCCCAACGGGGACCCGGAGCCGGGACCCCAGGACCCTACCCGACTCCGGGCTTGGCTCCGGCGCGCACCATACCCACCCGAGCCCCAGCGGACCCAGCGGGGGCCTAAGCACGTCTGGGGACCAGCGGCGGCCAAGGCTCGGCTTTATGGGAAGAGGGAGACCGATGACCCCATCCAGCTCCATCTTCCGCTCATTCCAGCCCACGCCCCTGAACTCTGCCTCTCTCTCTCTCTCTCTCTCTCTCTCTCTCTCTCTCTCTCTCTCTCTCTCTCTCTCTCTCTCTCTCTCTCTCTCTCTCTCTCTCTCTCTCGCTCTCTCTCTCTCTCTCTCTCTCTCTCTCTCTCTCTCTCTCTCTCTCTCTCTCTCTCTCTCTCTCTCTCTCTCTCTCTCTCTCTCTCTCTCTCTCTCTCTCTCTCTCTCTCTCTCTCTCTCTCTCGCTCACACCCACCCCGCCTCCCTATGACGCCCCGACGACGAAACTTCCTCTCGATTTCTTTCTCTGTCTCACCCACTTTTTCTCACTGACGACTTCTCTCTCTGTCTCTCTCTTTCTCTCGCCGCGGGAGGCCGCTTGTTAACGTTGCAATGCGACCCCCCCCCCTCTCCTCCCCCAAGCGAATACACTCCGTGAGAAAAAAAAAATAGGGCTAGACGAGAAGAAGCGTGACAGGTGGATGGGGCTGACATAGCGAATTATCGTCCGCTACATGAGCGGACCACTGGCACTCCCCGTATTCAACAGTTGTCGGACACCCGGTGCCGCAGCCGGGGCGCGGCGCGGGGGCGGGTGAGGGCGCCGGGAGCCCCCCACGTTCTCTGCGATTATGACGGGGCAGATTCCCAGGAGAGCACAATGTATCCTAGCCTCATCCAACTTTGGAAAACTAAATGGGCGATGGCTGGACCGCGCCAGGCCGGTCGGGCCGATGGATCAGGCCGTGGCAGAGACAATAGAAGCCCAGCTCACCCCCCGCGGCCGGGCGGCAGGGGGTAAGGGCGGGGGTGAGCTAGCGGGGGCCAGTTCTAAACCCCGCCCGGCCCGGCCCGGCCTGGCCTCCCCGCGGCGCACCTGGTCCAAAAGACAATTCACAACTTTGAAACAGGGTGAATGTCATTAAATTTACGAGAGGAGAGGGCAGTGGGGGCGCCGGTGCGCAGGGCCCGTCCAGGCTGGCCAGGGCGGCCCGGAGACCGAAAAGTTCCCAAACTGAGTGTCGGCCGAGTTAAGACGCGCGCGTCGCTGCGTGACTTATGATCTCAGGTGTGAGCAGGGGTCCCACCCTTAGAGAGCGTTAAAAAAAAAACTACAAAAAACAACATCTATGCCAGGTGTATCATTGGCCCCGGGCAGTTTCGGTTTTAGGCAGTCCCGCAACACACTATCTCCGTCTCTTTCTGGCTCGGCCAGACGCGTGAGACAGAAAGAGACGGAGATAGTGTATTGCGGGACTGCCTAAAACCGAAACTGCCCGGGGCCAATGAAACACCTGGTATGTGTAAAGAACCACACACATCACTTGCTATTGTTTTGGCAGAAAGAATTCTTCACACGTGACCGATTCTGCCCAGTCCTTTACAAACGAAAACAAACGCACAACGCAGCTGTCATAATCATCCGTAGATTAGCAGAAAACAATCGCCGTGCCGCGTCACGTCTGCGCCGCGCCGCCGCTCGCATCGCTGACGCCGCGGCCGCCGCGAATAAATTCCAATTAGTTGAGACTTAAATGGGACGCGGCGCTGCGGAGAAATAAAGGATTGCAGGGCCGCAGGGCCGCGCTAACGATGATATTGAAACGAATTTCCGCAGGGCGGATCCGGGGCGGCAGGGTTAGGGGGCAGCGCCCGGCAGCGTACGGATGCCATGAAAAATAAATGCCATGTGAAGAGCATGGGGCGGGAGGGGGGGGGCAGCGGGGGCCCACTCCAAATTATGCCCGCTCATCGGCGCAAAATGTTGCAGTTGCGACGGATTTTTTCAGCACAGCGTTGCTTTTGAAATACGACTCGCCCCGCCCTCTCTGACGATATTCAGAGGTCAGAAAATTTGACCGTAAAAAAAATGAAAACTTTCGGAGGCCTATACTGCGCAGCTCTGGCACAGCCCGCTGCAGAGACATGGGTTCAGACTGAAGCGAGGCGCGAGGCATCCGTCCCGGCTCGCGGGCTGGGCTGGGTGTTTGGTTTCACTCTGCGGTATCCCTCTCCTCGCCTACCCCTTGCACACAGTCTCTCTCTCTCTCTCTCTCTCTCTCTCTCTCTCTCTCTCTCTCTCTCTCTCTCTCTCTCTCTCTCTCTCTCTCTCTCTCTCTCTCTCTCTCTCTCTCTCTCTCTCTCTCTCTCTCTCTCTTTCTCTGGCTCGCTTTCTGGCTTACTCTTCACGGTTCTCCATGGCTGTGAGGCATAAGCAGACGCAAGCTGGGCTTCAGCGGCGATTTCGCAAGCGGAACTGAGACCGAACTGACTCTGGATGGTGTTGTGCTAGACGCAACGCCCCCCCCCCCCCCCCCCCCCCCCCGCTTCCTAATGCCAGCACCAACACCAACCCGACACAAACGCCACCCGGCGTGTACCCGGCGACGAATAAGTTTCACTATAAAAATTAAAAAGAGAAAAAGAAAGAGGAGACGACTCGGCAGCGCCATGCCGTGGGCGCCGTGGGCTATGGCGTCGTCGGCTAGCCAACGGCTCGACGTGCGTTTCCCCGCGAAATATTAGAAACGTCACATTCCAATTACGCGCCACCTTGTTTACACCCTGACGGATAACACTTGGCTATGCGGAGCGAAATGAGGGAGAAAGGCCGCATTGGAGGAAAAACAACCCCCCTGGTTGAATTTTTTCCCTGCACTTTTGTTTTTTCTGCCTCTTGTCTCTTTTTGTCCGAGTGTTTGCGTGTCTGTCGCTCTCGCCCCCCCCCCCCCTCCCCCTGCTCCCGTTATTTCCTCCTTGTGCTCATTCGTTATACTGCGGTGTTTGGGGTATTACATTTTATTACGTGATGAGACGCGATGATGTGCAGTACCCTTCCCCCCCCCCTCCCCAAATGTTCCTCCAGAGCGCGCTAATAACAGAGTGAAAAACCCTCGGCTTGCCTAATTAGACGTCGTGCGGCAAAACAGAGGCGGGCTGAGGTGAGGGAAGGAAGGGAGGAGGGGCTGGGGAGGGGTACCAGCTCGGCAGAGGGCTCGTGTTCGCCGACCGGGGCGGGGGGGGGGGGGGGGAATAGTGGCCAAATCACGGGACACCACTGGGGACGCGGCGGTGGTGGCGGCGGCAGCAGCGGCAGGCCCGGCCAGAGGAAGCCTGCTACTGTGCAGCAGGGGGAAGAGGTTAAGACCTTGGGGTCGACCGTAAATTACGTCCCGGCAGGTCAAGCGCCCTTTCGGGTGTCCCGGCGGCGGCCCTTCTGGCGCCCTGAGGGCCCGGGCCGATGGCAGCCGCCGCTGGCTGTGCACGAAGGAACCTTCTTTTTAAAAAGTGTTTTAAAAAAAGAAACACAGAACAGGAACCGGTGGCACCTTCGGTACATGCGAGAGGGTACATGGGACAAAAACGCCGCCGCCGCGAAGAAAGGCGGTGTCAAAAGACAACGTGGGGGTCAGGAGAGAGAAGACGGGGCTTCATAGCGCGGAGATGGTGCGAAAGGGGACAATGTGAGTTGGCAAAATGAGGACCAAGAAGGAGGAGGGAGGGGGATAAAAATAATAATGCGAAGGAGCGGGCCAAAGTATATTAAAAGCTTCGACGTGCACCGCTGGCGAGAAAAGAAAACGATGTTATAAGGGGAGTCGCAGGGCGTCCGAGTCTAAAATCCGATCTGAGGGCACACGGCAGAGGTGAGGTGTGCCGGCGGGGCGCGGGGCGCGGGGCGGCGGGGCGGCGGGGCGGCGGGGCGCGGGGCGGCGGGGCGGCGGGGCAGCGGGGCGCGGGGCGGCGGGGCGGCGGGGCGCGGGGCGGCGGGGCGGCGGGGCGGCGGGGCGGCGGGGCGGCGGGGCGCGGGGCGCGGGGCGGCGGGGGCCCACGCCAAAGGACAATATTACCAGATTAAGCACCGGCATCTGAAAGGGCCGGAAATTGTGTACGTCCTCCAAGTTTTCGCGGTGAAAACCGAGGCGCCACGAGGGGTGAGGGACGGAGGGGAGGGGAGGAGGCAGAGGGCGGAGGGCGCGAACTCCTGAGCCCCGGAGAATGGACTGACTGGCGCTGCTGGCTCCGCTGGCTCCGCTGGCTCTGCCGACTGGTTGCGGTGGGGCCGCCCTCGGGGCTGGCTTTAGCACAGCACTCAGCACCCCGGCCGATGGCTTCTCGTCTGTAGCACAGCAGGCATCTGCTTTCTAAACATTCTATGAGCAGCGCCGTCGCCCAAGCGAAACCTGAGAAAAATGACAACTTCTTCACAAAAAAAAAAAGGCGGGCCGGAGTTTTCGAAGGGAGTCACCACACGGGAGCAGTCGGCCAGAGAGGGTTCGCGCCAAACTAATGAACCTCATTAGGGCGGACCGGGTCCGAGTGGGGCGGGGCGGGGCGGGCGCCGTCATCGCTGCTTCGGCACGGACCTCCGCCGGCTCCACTAGCGAAGGAGTGCACAGCCAGCAGGGGAGTCATCAAGGCCCCCCCCCCCCTCCCTTCCGAAAAACTTGTTTTACACATACACGCACCAAATCTAGAGAGCATTATGGTCTATCGTAGAATCGAATATAAATTATTAGCGGAACGAGCGGGCGGGCATTAGCGAACCGCGAGGCGGAGCGCTATCAGCGACCGAATTTTTTTTTGTCCGTTCGTCACCGGCTGACGCCCAGCCAGCGGTCAGCCTGCGTGGTCAGCAGTAGGATCAGACTGGATGGTCAGTCTTTCATGGGGGGGGGGGGCACACAGTCTCCAGGCCTGGTGTGCCCCCAAGAAGGCGGTCCGAACGTTCCCGAAAGTTTCCAAAACGTTCCCGAACAAAGGACACCCTTCCCTTCCCAACCATTCCAATCACCAGACACCGAAATGATTCCGAAAAAATTCAGAGCGAAAAAAAAAGCCTGATGGTATGTTTGACCGCTGTTGACAAAACCTATGTCGTCCCGGCTTCCGCCAGGACCCTGCCTTCAACTTCGGTGATCTTACGGGAACCGGTGCTTTACGGCTGCTAGTTGGCCCCGGGACACAGCACTAGAACCCGCTACCCGGCTTGCGCCGGACGGATCTCCCGGCAACCCCTAGCCCGCGCCAATGCGCGAGGCCCCCTCCGCTAACCACGGCCTCCGGGACTCCATCATACTGTAGTGCCCTTCAGCCGCAGTCTGGTTTGGCCCACTCATCGTGGGAGTCCGCCCCTGCGAAGATTTGGGGGACATAGGTTCCCTTCGTACACGGCCGAAGCCGCTGTACTCTACTCGCTACGTACCGAGTAGCGGCATGTCCACACCTGCCAGATTCGGAGGAAGGAAAACAGAAGCTTCGAACCCTAGAAGCTCTGCACATCTCCCGAGTCTCCCCCGGGATTGCTCCCGAGGCACAGAACGCCCCCCGGGCGGGACCCTCGAATCTAGGGAATTGAACCCTAGACCCTCGGGACCGGGGGTTTGTGCCGGCGGCGCCTTAGCCCGCACGGTCGCTTGGACAGCCATGCCTACGTCGCGTTCGGAAGTATATTTTAGGCACTGTCCGCCAAGCTGTGTCACAAGAAAAAGTTGAGCGACCGGCAAGAATCGAACCACGGACCTGTCGGTCGCCGACCGGTCCACAAACCTATGCGGCTACCGAGCCACGATGTTGTCAGCTGCGCTCCCGGCACTCTAGCTCCACAGAATAGAGCTGACCATCGACGGACGCTGTCCCGGGATCAACTCTTGCCTACGCCTCCAGATTTTTTTGTCGATGTTCAGCTCTACTATGTGGAGCTAGATAGACACACAAAGTAGAGCTGAACATCGACAAAAAAATCTGGAGGCGTAGGCAAGAGTTGATCCCGGGACAGCGTCCGTCGATGGTCAGCTCTATTCTGTGGAGCTAGAGTGCCGGGAGCGCAGTCGACAACATCGTGGCCCGGTAGCCGCATGGGTTAGTGGACCGGTCGGCGACCGACAGGTCCGTGGTTCGATTCTTGCCGGTCGCTCAACTTTTTCTTGTGACACAGCTTGGCGGGCAGTGCCTAAAATATACTTCCGAACGTGCCGTAGGCATGGCTGTCCAAGCGACCGTGCGGGCTAAGGCGCCGCCGGCACAAACCCCCGGTCCCGAGGGTCTAGGGTTCAATTCCCTAGATTCGAGGGTCCCGCCCGGGGGGGCGTTCTGTGCCTCTGGAGAAATCCAGGGGGAGACTCGGGGGATGTGCAGAGCTTCTAGGGTTCGAAGCTTCTGTTTTCCTCTCTCTGAATCTGGCAGGTGCGGACAGCCGCTACTCGGTACGTAGCGAGTAGAGTACAGCGGCTTCGGCCGTGTACGAAGGGAACCTATGTCCCCCAAATCTTCGCAGGGGCGGACTCCCACGATGAGTGGGGCCAAACCAGACTGCGGTTGAAGGGCACTACAGTATGATGGAGTCCCGGAGGCCGTGGTTAGCGGAGGGGGCCTCGCGCATTGGCGCGGGCTAGGGGTTGCCGGGAGATCCGTCCGGCGCAAGCCGGGTAGCGGGTTCTAGTGCTGTGTCCCGGGGCCAACTAGCAGCCGTAAAGCACCGGTTCCCGTAAGATCACCGAAGTTGAAGGCAGGGTCCTGGCGGAAGCCGGGACGACATAGGTTTTGTCAACAGCGGTCAAACATGCCATCAGGCTTTTTTTTCTCGCTCTGAATTTTTTTGGGAATATCATTTCGGTGTCTGGTGATTGGAATGATTGGGGAGGGACTGGACGTGATTGCACATGACACTATTCCGTTGGAACAGTGACTTTGGCATGTGATGTTGTTGGCACCCCGAGAGCCGCGGGTGCCCACGACTCGACGGCCGGCCGGGATCGAATGACAAGATCAGCAAAATCACAAGCGTAGGTCCCGGCGGCCCCGAGAGGGGGCGACACCTCGCAGGCAACACTGCGAGGCTAGGCAAGGCTGCGAGGCTAGGAGGAGAGAGAAGAAGAAAGGGAGAAAGAGAGTAGGTAGGACAGTAGTGAGAGAAAGGGGAGAGAGCGTGGAGGTGCAAGTGTGGAGGACCGAGCAAAGTGTGAAGGGCCAAGCGCGTGGCGCAAGAAGTGAGTGAATTAAGAGAGTGAACTAAGTGAGTGAAGCGACGCAGCGCCGCAGACGGACCATCGCCCGCAAGCCTTTGCCTACGCCACCTGGAAGACGACGCCCCCGCGGTGAGTGCTCGCGGCTCATCCCTAGCGACACGTGTGGCTGCACCACGTAGGTTAGACTAGGTAGGGATAGGACGAAGTTATATAATAAAATCCAGTGCACTCTTACTAAAACTCCGTCTCTGAGGTATCCCGTTCACAGCACCACACGCCATAAAAATCCCCCGTAACAATGTACCCGTAGGGACTGTGTGCCCGCTGCTCACCGCCTTATGGGTGCATATCAGCTGTGACATTTCTTATACGCGATGATTGAAACTAATAACTGAAATATTGTTATTGTAGCTTAATAAGTTTTTGAATATTTATTGATTAATTACAATCAAGCAAGCGAGCGAGCGACGCGAATTTTGAACCCCCTAAAGGACTAAAACTACCACTACGAAACACGTGACACAAATTCGCCCGCGATTGGCCTTTGGACAGCCTAGTAAGTTAAAACAGAGCGAACGACCTCGCGAACGACCCGGTAAAAAAGGAGTTGGATGAAAAAAGGAAAGGGCACAACAGGTATAAAAGTCGCCTCCCCGTGTGAAGACTGTACAGAGCGTTCCCTGGCCCCCGCAGCCGGTTTCGGTAAACTGTCCAGGTCGGTGGACGGATGTGATGAGGGCGGGCTGACATGGAGATCCAAACCAATAGTGGGCGCCGCCCTGCCTGGCCGTGCGCCAGCCGGGGACCAGCGCGCGGCCGGCACCGTAAAACGAAAAGCAAAAGCGGAAAGTTTGCTTTTCTTCCAGGGATGTGCGAGTGAATGCAAATGACGTGAAGGCTGCAGCGAAGAGATGGGGGGGGGGGGGCAAGAAGCGACTGCGTACGGGAGTTGTAGAGAACTCTCACTTTACACTCGTTCTCCGCCATCACGTGCTATAAAACTGTGCATCGTACTCCGTAATAGGGTACTTCACCGAGGCCTGAGACAGAGAGAAGTGCGATCCAAACGTGCACTTCTTCCTGCCGTTCCAGCATTCGCTGGAATACCCTATGGCCTACACACCCATGACGCACGAACGGTAAATGAGCATCCCAAAGAACACGGTGAGATATTTGTTTTCAGTTCCAACAAAATAATTCGAACGTGTCTCAGTGATGAATTCGTTGGTTGCTCTTTTCTACCCACCCACCCCTGACCACCCCCTGGCCACCCCCGTCACCCCCGCCACCCCCAGGCGGCCCGTACGGAGGAGGCCGGGCCGGGCCCTCCCCGCTGGGACTGGGACTTGGGCCGTCCAATTGTTGCACATCTCTGACGATGAGCCCAAACCGAGTCTGAGTAAAAGGTGAAGTCCGGAAAGGCAAGGCGGGTCCTGCCGGCGTATGGGACACCTGATGGACCTCGCCACGGCAGCAGGCGCCGCAGCCGCAGCCGCAGCCGCAGCCGCCGCACACAAACAGAATTGACGGCCGTCGCACACTTACCCCGAGTGTAAATCCGCTGGAGCCGGCGGGCCGGAGGCTGGAGGGTGACAGCGACAAATCCCAAGACTCGGAGGGCGCCGGGCTGAAGTGGGGAGGGGGAGGGAGGGGTATCACACGACAACGCACTGCACTAGTACCCGGCCCGGACTGTTGGGGGAGGGGAGGACTTGTTGGAGCCAGGCCGCTGGGCTGTGTTGGGCTGGGCTGGGCTGGCACGGGGCAGCTAGGGCTGCGCCCGCTGGGGCCGCTGGGGCCGCTGGGGCCGGGGCCCTACCCGGCGGGGTCGTGGTGTCACTGCCAGGGGTGGCTGCGGTGTTGTCGCACACCTTTGCTGGGCCCGGACCGGACCGGCCTCGGCGGCCTCGGGCTGTACAGCCCCTACAGACCCGCCGCTTCGGACCCGGTGATCTCGCGGATCGCGGCCCAACCCGCCCGGCCCAACCCCGACCCCGACCCGACCCGACCCCGTCCCGACCCCGTCCCGACCCGACCCCGTCCCGGCCCGACCCTGTCCCGACACGTACCGGCGCGTACAGCCCGACCGCGCTCTCCTCCCGACCTGGCCCGGCTCCGGCGAGCAGCGCTCGGCAACTGGACCCGCTTCTCTTCTCTCCTCTCTTCTCTTCTCGGGGCTCAACACCCCCATGCCCTCCCCTGCTGTGCCTCGGCTCTGCCCCCCCCCCACCCCTCCCCTCCCCCTGGATGAATGGATGCGGACGCAGGGAGAGAAGAGAGAGAGGGAGAGAGAAGCGAGAGAGAGAGAGAGAGAGAGAGAGAGAGAGAGACGCCGTGGTGGAGGGGAGCTGCCAGGCTGCGTGCGTAGGGGGTGGCGCGCGCCGGCGGCAGTGAGGGCGCCCGCCCCCTGGACCGGGAGAGACGGAGATGTCGGGGGTGGCCTCTCGGCGGCAGCCCCCGGAGGCTGGGGGGGGGGGGGGATGTGGGGGGCGAGCGAGGGGGACCGGTGACCTCGAGCAGGAGCAGGGCGCCGATCCGCGCCCCGCCCCGCCGCGCCACACCTCCACCGCCACCGCCACCGCCACCGCTGCCGCTGCGTTGGACCTCTGATGACTGCCAACCACCTCTGTCGCCAATACACCCTTTCCAGCGCCGATTAGATATTCAACATCACAACAAACCCCCCGGCCAGGGGTTACCTTGGAGTCCCTCGCCCCCGCCTCCGACTACGCCACCGCAGCCCACAGCCCGTCGCCGCTGGCCGCCGCCTCAGCGTCGCGGCGTCCTGGAGTCACCACGCCCCACCGACCCCCGCCACGCCAAGCAGTGCGTCTCTGTGGCTCATTACGGCAATCGCCCTGTCCTAATTCAATTAGTCGCGACGGAGGGAGAAAAAATTATGTGCCGCCGTTGGAGGCTGCCTTTATGGGTCACTGCCCCCGGTAAAGAAATAAAATGACGCCGAATTAATGTCTTGAGGACGAGCGTGCGGAAAGGGGGTAGAAAAGGCCCTTACAGACTAGATACCACACTGGGGGGGGGGGGGCGTGTGTGAGCACCTGCTGCGATCAGCGCGACCACGAGACATCCACGGGTGACTTCCTCCGTGTGCATCGCTTCTGGACAGTTTTAATTAATTTTACACATTTTAAAAAAAACACTTTTTTGATTTTGTGCGCTGCAATCAAACCATGGTATTGAAAATAAAATGGGACACATCGCAGAGTTCTGTGTTAATTTATTGCACAACCAATAAGCGTCAAGACGGCGTGGTAGGCCCTCGGCGCTACTCCCTGCACGGCCACATCTCCTGCATCGATACCCCGCTCAGCGAGAGACTGCCGGGGAAGCCGATACTCCCTGCGTCGGCAACACTCCTGGATCGCTGGCTAGTTCGCACACCCCACAACGGTTTCTCATACACGATATTGCCCAACACCAAGACCTAAGTAAGCTGGTCAAGGCACAAAAATGGCGCTTGCTGGGGATGCAAACACGACTTCTGCGTGCACGAAAGTCGTGTGGGCTGGCCACGGATACCGATGCGAATGTTTATTAGGCGACTTGTAGGTAGGCAACCCCTTTGCGATTCCGCCTCCGCGCACAGGGCGCCTGCAGGGGTGAGGGTAGGCCTCCCGCATGACTCCCGTGCATGCAGGAGCCACGTTTGCCTACAGATCAGGCGCCATAAAACAAGACTTTCCCTCCCCCTCTCCCCTCTGACTTCTTCGCGTAGGTAAGCCAGATGCACGTGCTTGCCACGTGTATTGGGGCCGAAGGGTCTCGGTGAGGGCGGGGCGTGGCGGGGCGAGAAGCGTGTGAGGGAAAAGGGCTATCAAGCAGAAATAGAACGCCGAGGGAGAGTCGAACCGAACCGACGCGCTTCGGAATCGAGGGAGAGAGAGAGCGTCTTTGTTGTTGTTGTGGCGCTGGTGGTGCGTGCGCCTGTTTGTGCGCAATATAACGTGATTGTGAGGGATGTATTCTTGCTTTGATTTTGGTACGTTTGGGGGACGAGAAACCGAGGAGTCTCACTCGTGGTCCAAGCGCACCATGATTTTAAAATAGGAAAGAAAAAAGGGAGGGGGGGGATAATTTCGACCATGAGTGTATCGAGGGACTCCAATCCCCCCCCCCCCCTGATTTTACTTTTTCCTCTATATTTTTTTTTCCATTCTTTGCTAAAATTTTCTGACTTTTGTCTGATTCTTTTGACAGTGTCCATTTTTTTGAGTCACGGACCCCTTTTCTTGTCACCCTATCAAGCTTTCCCCCCTCCATTTCTATGGGAGATCCTACCCCTTCTCTTCAGGATTAGCGTGTGCACAACACCCGGCTGACCCCGGCTGACCCCGGCCCAGCGTCACGCCCTCCTCCCCCACCCCGCTGGGCCGCTCGGCGCCCGGGCCCGGCCCCGCCGTGGCCCCACCGCGCGAACCGCACGATGTTTTGATCTCGGAAAGTGGGGCGACGCATCCCAGGATTCTGCCATGTCGCAGCGAGGGCCACCACGCGGGCCCCTCAGTGGGCCCCCGACTGAGGTCCCCGCAGCCCCAGCCAGCCGGGCCGGGCCCGGGTGGGTGCACCGGGTGCACCGACACTGCCACTCGCAATGATGAATACAAAACTGCAATGATCATTTCAAAATTTTGAGATGATCTGACAGAAGTTTTGCAATAATCGCATACTAGACTGCCCAAGGGGCAATCGCGGGCGAATTTGTGTCACGTGTTTCGTAGTTGTAGTTATGGTTCTCTGGGGTTCAAAATTCGCGTCATTCGCTCGCTCGATTGTAATTGATCAATAAATATTCAAGAACTTATTGTTACAGCCTTACAGCTGTTGCAGCCTAATTGGGGGGTAGGACGACATAAGCGGACATAAGTTCCGTCGCCTGCTGGGCTCGGCCCACCCAACTCCGTTGGAATCGAGACTAGTTAGAAATGTTCATTGGGAACGTTCGGGAACGTTTAGGAACGTTCGGAAACGTTCGCGAACGTTCCGGAACGTTAGGCGAAACTTCGGGGCACCCGTTCCTTTTGCAGGGGGTACGCTGTCCCTAGGGCTGGTGTGCCCCCTAGGGGCTGTGAACCTTCATAACGCGGTCGGCATTGCGATTTCAAACACAGTGAACTTTCCGCACGCGTCCAAAGACGCGAAATTTAAATATGAGCTGCCATTAAACAAGCGCTCCCACAAACGAGGAGGACACTGCCCGCTGCTTCCCTCAGCGCCACGCCACGTAGTGTCTCTGCGGCTGAAAGTAGCGACGTTGGACAGAGATGAGAGAGATAGAGCGCCCCCTCCCCACCCCTTCCCTCCCCCCGCGTCTGAGAGGTAGCAGGCAGGCGCAGGCAGGCGCAGGCAGGCGCCGCTGGCGACGCCCACACGCCACCCGATTATTCATCACCTCGTTTTATTTTTCGTCATTTCCCCCCTTCGCCCTTCACTCGTACCTTTCGCCCGGCACCGCAGAAGCACTGTCAAAATAGTTAAGTCACTTCGGCCCACGATTATCGGCCCACGTTCAGTCGATTTCTCCGACCTAATGGCGGAGTGACAACGCCCCCTCGTGGATTTTGGGAAGGAAGCCAAGGGGCGCTGAACCACCCTTTTGGACGACGACGACCGCCTAGAGGACGATATTCTGGACGGAGTGACAGCCGGAGTAGATGCGGGGTGCTGGCCCTTTGGCCCGCACGTACATCACTGCGAGATCAAAACCAATCCCTCACTGCGTGCGCAGGGGTGGCGGGGCTGGCGGGGCTGGCGGGGCTGGCGGGGCTGGCGGGGCTGGCGGGGCTGGCGGGGCTGGCGGGGCTTGCGAGGCTGGCGGGGCTGGCGGGGCTGGCGGGGCTGGCGGGGCTGGCGGGGCTGACGCCGCTGACGCAGGGCCTGGGTCCGCGCTCGGGACGGGATCTAGGAGCCCCGGCTGCTGCCGCGCCACTTCATCTTGAGGAGCACACGCACCTTGACGCGTCGCAGGCCAGGTATACACGAGTGCAGATAAATACCCGGGCTGAGCGCGGGACGGGCGGGCGCGGCCCTGCGTCTTTGTGACAAATAGCGGCTTATGTTTTCTAGCATGGGAATAGACACTGCGGTCGGCCGCGGAAAGTAGAAAGCAAACAGGGGGCGGCGGCGGGCCGGCGCAGGGGCGTCAAGTGCTGTTGTGCTGAATATGGAAAATATGTCCCGCGCGTAGTACCCGTCGGGAGTACCTTATTAGTACTTGAAACACACGACCAAGTTGTGGCAACTTCACTAGACTTTTGCGCAGCGACTGGTAACGATGCAAGGAGTCGCCTCAAGAAATCTAGTCGAGTTGCCACAACTTTATCCCCGTCGTTTAAATAAGTAGCGGTAGTACCCGTTCGGAGTGCCCCCCCCCCCCCCACCTAAAAAAAATCAAAGAATAAGACGGAAAGAAATAAAAAATTCAAATTTTGATTGGAAATCATGGAACGCTTGCATCACGAGCACGGGACCCTTCAGACCAGATGCACCCCCAACATCATTGCCGCACCGGGCCGGAGGTGGCGGTGGTGAAGCCGTCCGTCCGCTCCTGACCTCCCGGCTTCCCGGCGTGGCAGTGATGGCATTCCCCCAGGAAGGTGTGCTCCCCGGCACACCATCCCGAGGGACTACGTAACCCCCCTGATGCCCCCCGGGGGGTACATGGTCCCTAGGGCTGGTAAGTCGGTCACAGGGGGCACATAAGTCCTATGGATTGTGTGCTCCCAAGTCGATCATGGGGGGGGGGGGGGCACATCCAGAGAGGGGGAAAACGGTCCCTTTTACACCGGCCTCCCCCGTCCTCAGTACCGCTGTTGGCGACAGCCGGGCCACGCCATGGCCGACGGCCGAGCCGACGGCCAAGCCCAAGGCGGCGACCGGCGACGGAAAGAGATGTTTGTCGGTAACGAAACTAATCGAGGCCACAAACATAGCCCTGCGTCGTCCGACCTGTGTCCCACCCCTCTCTGTCTGTCTGTCTTTCTGACTGTCTCTCGCTTTCTAACTCTCTCTCTCTCTCACTCTCTCTCATATCCATGGCGTCGTGCACGCGAGAATCGTGTATTTCTATCTTACACCATCGTGTTCCTGCGCGTGTGTGTGTGTGTGTGTGTGTGTGTGTGTGTGTGTGTTTTGTCTGTGAGTGAGCGAGAGCAAGGGAGAGGCGTGTATGTGTGTGTGTGTGTGTTTTCATCCGATCAGCGCCCTCCACAAATGAGAAACACCACCAGCACAGCCACCCCCGCTCCGGTGCTGGAGATCCCCGAGCACACAAGGCGCCTGGCGGGTAGGCCACGCCCACCTCCGTGCGCACGGGTGTCGTGCGGGTCTGCCTACCCCGGCTACCCGCAGGCGCTCCGCATCGTCGGGTCGACCAGCAGGAAAAAAAACACACTGTCTTAAATTGCAATCAACCATTAATATGCAATTGAATTACCTCACAGTACATATATTTCGCAAAGATCTGACTGCTGAAACTGCCGTGCGCCTTTCTTGCATTTATTAGGTCTGAACATGCGGTGGGCGGCCCTGCTGTCAGCTACGGGGTAGTGCCGGGAACTCCCCCACCACCACCACCACCACCACCACCACACTACGACCACTGCGGCGTCGATGGTGTATTCCAACAGTGCAGCCGCTGGAGTGGCGGCGGCGGTTGTGTGTCGAAAACGGCACGATTGTGCCGCAGCCAGAGCCCTCCGGCTGCGTCTGAGGCCGCCGTGGCCTCGGGGCCGGCTGGGCCCCCAGCAGGGGACGCCGCGAGTCCCCGCGGGGCCCCCGGGCCGTGCCGGGCCGCCATTGGTCAGCCGCTATTTGCCTATTCGCCTGGCGCGCCAATCACAGCGCGCGCTGTCCTGTCCGGGGAGTGGCGCGGCCGGGAGATTGGCCCACTGGTGCCCACTGCCCACTAGCACACGGCTCACGGCTGCCGCGGAATGTTTCCCAGCGGCCGGCCAGCGGCTGTGCCGCGTGGGGGACTTCCTTATCTGCACAAAGCGGGTGACCACTGCAGCAATGGCCGTATGACGTCACTCGGCACCGCGTGGGGGCAGCCCGGGAGGCCGCCGCCGAGGACGCCGCGCCGCCGCCATCTTTGCGGGATGATATGGCTCTGCCTGCCAGACGGGGGCTGCAGGGAGAGGTGGGAAATGGCCGCTGACCGCTGCCATGTTTGCGTGTCACGCGGGCGGCACCCTGCAGGCTGAGCGGGCTGAGCACGGTGGAACTTTCCTCGCTTGGCCCGCCCCGCCCCGCCCCGCCCCGCCCCGCTCCCCCGGCTTGTTTTCGACAGAGTAAGGCAAGACTGCTTTGCCGCGCCGGCCGGCCCGGCCCGGGGGGCTCCTCGTGGGGTGACACCGCGACTCGCGATCGGAAGCGACATCGCGGGCTAACATACACACACACACGCACACACACACACACGCGCGCGCGCGTGCGCGGCTTGTGTAATAAGATTTAGCGTGAAAGGGAGGTAAACGAAGTAGAAAAAAAATCTGTGTGATCTGTCTCTTTTCGTCTCGTCCCGCCAACCACAGCCGTGCGCGCAGCGGCGTGTGTCCTCGTCAGAGAAAGAGAGACAGAGATATGTCTGCGACACATCTGTCCGTCGCTCACACTTCTCTCCGCCGTGAAATTCCCTTCATCTACGTGGCAGACAGCGCCAAAAAATAAAAAACTAATAATAATGTGTCATTTTTAGATGACACCTTAGTTCTGAGTCATCATCACAGGTCGATTTCTTATTATTTAAATTAGAAAGTGTTTGGGAACTGGCACTCACCCCCGCACACTCGGAGGAGGGCTCGCCAGGTTTAGGTTTGGCTGCTATTTTTGAGCATGGGATTAATTGAGAGCAGATGCCCTTTCCCTTGGCGTCCCCCTGGGCCCTTCAGGCTCTTCGGGGCCGACCAAACTTGTCACCTCAGTGTTGGCACCAGCATGTCGGGAGCCTGTGGCAGCCTTTGGTAGCCTTTGGCAGCCTGTGAGCTCGCCCCCGGCGGTGCGGTGCGGTAGCAGTAGGGTGGGTGACATTCTGCCCATCTCATGCACCGTCATCTGACCTACATGCAGGAGGAACAACATATAAACGAACGGCTTCGGCGTCGTTGTCTCCCAATTTCAGATCGAACTGCCGCGGATTGATAAAAACGCTATAAAGGACTCTATGGGCATTGAACTGGCCTTGCAGGGTGTTATATATAGAGAGTGGCTGTAAAACGTCGTAACACTCCCCTCCTTCTCCCCGCCTCCCCTCCGAGTGACGACGCGTCAGGTGTCAGACACTCAAAGCGCCGTTTCCCGAAATGTTGTGTCTCGGCGGAACCGAGATTTGGGAGCGTAAAGCCCTATAAAAATAAGGTTTGTGGAGGATTCACAACAGAAGCGAGCTCGGTCGGGTGCAGCGCGGGGCAGAGAGGAAGATAGAGAGAGAGAGAGAGAGAGAAGAGAAGAGAAGAGAAGAGAAGAGAAGAGAAGAGAAGAGAAGAGAAGAGAAGAGAAGAGAAGAGAAGAGAAGAGAAGAGAAGAGAAGAGAAGAAGAAGAAGAAGAAGAAGAAGAAGAAGAAGAAGAAGAAGAAGAAGAAGAAGAAGAAGAAGCGGTGTCGTCTGCTGTCGGAGGACGTGTGAATAAGAAATAAGGAATAATTTGACGTCAGCAGGGGCTGCAAATTCGGAACCTGATTTATTGTGTCGCTGTGCGATTCAGATATCGCACATCAATTAATCACTTTTCTTCTTTTTTTCTGGGGGGGGGGGGGTCATATCTCCAGGACTTAGCCTCCCAGCGCCACTCACTACAGTGAAGTTAAATGATTTGTTCTTGCCGCGACTCCGCGCTGCGCTGTACGACGAATGCGAATCGCGCAGTCAATTGGGAATCGGAATGACCCGCTCATCTGAGGCCGCCTGCTGGCAGCCAGGCGGAGCGCGGTGCGCGGCCCTGTGCGCACTTCTTTGTCTCAATTACAGGGCAGTTATGTCGGCGTAAGTGTTCCATTGTCCGGCAATGCGCGCCCCTGCGCCCATGAATCAAAGGCATGTCGGTGTCCAGCTCAGTCCAGCTCAGTCCAGCTCCCCTCCACCCCCGCCACCCCCTTCCACAAAGAGGGCCGTTTTATACGTTCGCACGAGATTCAATCGCCATTGTTTTGCTACTAGGAAACCGGACACGGTGGTGCGGCCGTCCATGGGCTCCGGGCTCCGGCCGATGCCTAGCCTAGACCGGAGCCGGTCGCTCGGGGATGGACATGAATCTGCATCCTGTTTTACAAAGTAACTAGCGAAATGCGCGTACCAAAATCGTTGACGTTTTTGTCTCGACAGATACGGCCGGCTGCAACGCTGTTCTCACGTTCGCATAAGCTCTGCGCATATGCGGAGCGGCGTTCTCCAAGTGGCGCTCGGTGCAGATTTGTTACACTTTGTTATTCTCCTGAGCAGCAGCAGAAGTGCATCCGCTCTGCATTTACCACCCCGCTCGTTACCACGTCTGTGTACCCTACCATACCGTACCTGCCTGGCGGAGCTGCACTCAAACCTGCCAGCTCCGGACTGTCAAGACCTAACGCGATCGGGGGCCGTTCAGGAACCACGTGACACACGTCACCAAGGCACACGAAAATACTCGGCGCTGCACGGAGAAACAAGATTAGTTGGCGCAACTGATTTTTAAGTTGATTTTCAGACAAGCAGTAAATTTTTATCCGACGAAACAAAAATTTACTGCTTGTCTAAAAATCGACTTAAAAATCAGTTGCGCCAACTAATCTTGTTTCTCTGTGTGTGGAAATAGATGAACCGCCTGCGGGAATCGAACCCGCCGAGGCTGCAGTCACAGGGTTGACGCAGCCCCGCGCCGACGACACTTTGCTCCAGCACCACC
Organism: Odontothrips loti; assembly: GCA_038380765.1. Taxonomy (NCBI): domain Eukaryota; kingdom Metazoa; phylum Arthropoda; class Insecta; order Thysanoptera; family Thripidae; genus Odontothrips; species Odontothrips loti. The sequence goes on from CM076245.1 coordinate 10,986,938, forward strand.
CACGCTCTCCGACACACTGGAAGGGTTTGTAGAAGTGGTTCGTGAACGCTCTCTTTATTCGCTCGCTTGGCGGTCGCAGCCCGGCGGTCGCAGCCCGGCGGTCGCAGCCCGGCGGTCGCAGCCCGGCGATCGCAGCCCGGCGGTCTCGCTCTCCTGCCCTGCCCGGCGGACCAGCGGGACCAGCGGATGGATGCCAGTGGACCGCCTCGGCCTTGGCTACTGCATCACCGCGTGAGAGCAATCTCGGTGACATGATCTGCAGCGAATGACTCGCGCCGACAACAAGCACTGCCAGCGGCCCGAACCTGTCATTAGGGGGAGCGGTTCCGGCCAAAGGAGTTCGGTTACCAGTGGTTTGTAAGAATGGATAGCGGATTAGAAAAACTACGTCATTTGAAGTTGTTTCATTTCATTTTACTCAACGTCATGCTGCTCTCTGATGAAGACGTCCTGGGTGCTCCCACAAAGGCCCCCAGGGGCCCACGGGGGCCCACGGCGCGGAGCAGCTGGGCTTCGGCGACAAGCACCATAACTTGCAGTTTCCATCCTGGCCCTGCCTCCTCTCCGACACTCTCCCCGCACGAGAAGGGGGGCAGAGAGTTCCCGGTGACGACAACGCTGTTGTGGACAGGGCAGACGGCTATTCGCAGCAACAACCAGCTATCGGCAGCGCGCCTTCGGCAAGGAAAGCCGACCTGCCGATTATCACGTGATCTGGACGGCGGCGGCTGGATATAGACATTATAGATTTGGTCCACGCCCCATCGCTGTTCACACGTTGTTGCACTGATGGGTGCGCGCGCGGAGTTGAAAATACAAGGTTTCCGTTCCGCAAACAAAAAATGAGAGACAAACAAGTAGTGTATTTTTTCCCGTGGTCGAATTCAATGCCAATGAATATTTCTATAATAATTCGTTTTTATCTCCTGTCTTTAGTCACAGACAGCTAAACATTTCAGATCAATGGTTCTTTGGTTCTTTTTTTCAGTTTTTCTTTATTTAATTTTATCCTTCATCTCCTTTGCCATTTCGACTGAAGCCATCGGAGAAACACCCTCTCTGTAGTATTAGTAAATGAATCACGGCCGCGACTGTCCGGCTGATTGAGACGCATTACTACCAGTATCCGCCGTCGGCTGTAAATGCGAAAATACGCCGGGGCGCCACCTGCAATTCTAATTGGACCTGGTGCACGCAATCACCGCTGTGTGTTCGGCTCTGATTGCGAGCCGAGCCCAGCGCCTTCATCATGCCGCTGCTGTGCTTGTGTCTCACGGCTCACGGGATAAAAATGGCCGTTTCTGTTCGCCTTCGCCCTCCACCGCGCGGCCGTCGTGGCGGCGGCAGCATTCAAACGTGAGCCCCCGTCCCGCCAAGTGTAGGGGGCGCTGTGGGCTCATTCCTGCCCGGCTGAGCCCCGACTGCCGACCGCCGACCGCTGCGCGCGCTGGGGCCGAAAAGGGATTGGCCGGAAAGCGGGGGAGAAGAGAGATGAGCGTACGATACAACGTTTGGCACGGCCGGGTCGACAGGCCCACCTGCATCCCCCCCCCCCCGGGAGGACACCAGATCAGTTCCCTCATTCATTCATTCATTCATTCATTCATTCATTCATTCATTCATTCATTCATTCATTCATTCATTCATTCATTCATTCATTCATTCATTCATTGACTCATTCATTCATTCATTCATTCATTCATTCATTCGTTGACTCATGCGTTCATTCATTCATTCATTCATTCGTGCGTTGACTCATGCGTCCATTCATTCATTCGTTCATTCATTCGCCACATGCTTCTGTGCCGTCCTATTTGCGGGACAGCTGTGAATGGCCGGCAGTATAATCAAGGCGGCGCCTAAAAGTCTTCGTGCCCCGCGGCCCCAGCCCCAGCCGAGGCCCCAGCCCAGCGTGCGTGGGGGCCGAGCTCGGTGGGGCCCGGAGGTTTGCGGTGCGTATCTAGGCGCGGCGCTGGGGCGAGGCAAAGGCTGACGGCGCCCACTCGCGGACCGGGCTGGCTCCGCTGGCTCCGCTGGCTCCGCTGGCTCCGCTGGCTCAGCCGCCACCATCGCCCACGGCCGGAAATCCAGCATCCAGCGCGGCCAACATCCTGCGCTAGTCAGTCTCCGCCCCGCCCCGCCACGCCCCTAGTTGCAGCCGCACTCCGGCACTCGCGGACAACAGTCAGGGCTACCGTAGACAACCACGCACACCAGAGAGCACTTCGAGGACACCGCAGTCAACGGGATGAAAAGAAATTTGTGTACCCAAGCAATGCCCTCCGTGCCTGCTTGGGCACGGCGGCACGGTCCCGTAGTCGTCGGTTCAGTTTCACACAGCCATCATCATCTGCATCCACCGTTTGCGACACGCGGGCCGCGGCGGCGTACGTGTGGGCGTCAGGAGGCGACGGTGTTGCGACACTGTCAGTCCTATGTACGGCAGGCGAGGCGGCGAGGCCAGCCAGCACCGGCCAGCACCGGCCCGGCCGCGGGACCGTTCCGTTCAAACCGTCGCCGTCAGCTGATTGCCCGGGTCCCGGTAGCGCCCCGTACTCACCGGCCGGCCGGGGTGCGCCCACCATAATGAAACTCTCATCGTCCGGCGAGCTGCGTTCAATAAGCCGCCGATGGCCAGACCTGTGATGGTGCAACGATCGACAGCTCAATATGAAAGTTTGGTCCGCACGCTGCTAAGGTCCTGTGTGCTCTACGCCGCAGTAAAGTCGCGGCATCCCACACGACGCGCCACGATTTTATCCCCTCTTCGTGTTGACATGACCTCTTCGCAGCCGCCTCTTCGTGTCGCGAATAAAAAATCTATACTGCATGTGCGCCGAGATGTGCCGTGCGCACCACGATTCGAGGAGTCTCTAATTTCTATAGATGCTGCGCGCACATGTGTGTGTGTGTGTGTGTGTGTGTGTGTGTGTGTATGCAGGGTACAGGAAGCTGAGCCACAGTAGCCTACGACTGAATAAACGCAACGCACACACACGGGCTTTGGAATAAGTGAGACGCTGAACAGGCCCGCAACAAGGCTGTGGCCGCCGCAGCCGCAGCGTGTCCTGGCGTAGCCCACATCCGCGTGGGACGACCCTCCGCTCTCCCGGGCCGCGCCGCCCCGCGCCGCCCCGCGCCGCCCTGCTCTCTGGAGGCGGTATTGCACGTGTGCACGACAAGAGTCAACGGCCCGGGCTCCTGCGGCGCGGCGCGGCGCCTGGCGGAGCTGCTCGTCGACGCTTCTTCCTTCCTGACCCTCCCGGGTCAGATGCCGGCCCGTTCGCCTATCACTCGGCCGCTTCAGCTCCACCCGTTCGGCCGCGGCCGCGGCCTCGGCCTTCACGTCCAACCCCCCCAGCAGCTGGCGTGGAACTTCAATCCCGATGGGGGAATGCCTGGCGAATGCGATGCCGCCTCGGATGCCGCCGACTGCCGGCGGTCGGGCTGGACGGGTGTGCGCGCCCACACGCACATTCACAGGGCAGGCCCGGCACGCCAAAGGCACTCCAAAGGCAGGCCAAAGGCAGACCAAAGGCAGGCGGACACACAACAGGCTCATTTTTCAAAGCCCCCGCCCCGGCGGACCACAAATATCATCAAATTTGGTCGGGCAGTCCCGGGCCCCGCCGGGCCCCGCCGGGCCCTGCAGGACAATGAGTGCGGGGTTGGCGAACGATTAACACCGAATGGTTCGCCTCGGCATCCCGGCTCGCCTCGGACGTGGGCGAGGACACCGGTTCGATGGGTGAGCCAGGTGAGCGCCGGGGCGGGCTGGAGGCGCGCGCGAGAGGTGCGGCCGCGGAGACCCCGGAGGTCCTGGAGGTCCCGGAGGCCATGCTGACGGCTGAGGTCGCCGCGGTGAGTTCGCGTCCCATTGCGCTCAGATGGAGGAGACATGCCACCGCCGCTCAGATGGAGGAGACATGCCACCGCCTCACGCCTAGGGGATGCTGCGTGCAGCTCCGAGTGCTGATGCAGCACAAGACCCTCGGCGAGACCCACAGCCGTCACCGTCGGCGTGCAGCCGGACCACGGGCGGGGCGGGCGGGGCGGGAGGGGGGGGGGGCAGAGCGCAGAGGGGGGACATCTCTCTACGGGGATAGGAGGCGCGTGGGCGCCAACTGGTTTCGAGTAATCGGCTAGCCGCCTCCGCCTGCCTCCGCCGGTCCCCGCCTGCCCCCGCCCGCGGTCCGGCTGCACGCCGACGGTGACGGCTGTGGGTCTCGCCGAGGGTCTTGTGCTGCTTCAGCACTCGGCGCTGCACGCAGCATCCCCTAGGCGTGCAACAGAGGCCGCCCCTCCCCGGCCTCCATAGAGCCGCACACGCGAACACATTTGATTTACGGCCGCGACGGCCGGAACAGGGAATGCGAAGGTGAGGTGGAGCTGTCAGGGGGGCAGTTAAATCTAATAATTTCCCTATGGACATGTGTTTCGAATACTTCAAACTTGAGCGGGCCCTCTCCTGGCGGGCGCTCTGCACACTAATCGGACCGGTCCTCGACGACGCGCGTCCACAGGTCGACTATCTGCGCCATGCATCGGCGGCCCGCTCAAATAATGATATTGCTCGGGAACAAGCGTCGAAGTGTGTCGCGTGCAGCGCGCAGGGGCAGCGGGGCCGGGCGGGGCCGGCAGAGCAGATACCATCTGCTAGTCAACGCCGCTCCTTTGGCCGTCCTGTATCCCCCAATCTTTCTTTCGGCACGCGCGGGACTTAAAAAAAAAGTTGTCTCTGCGGTTAATTTTTCACGACGGTTTCTTCCTTTGATATTCCTTCCCGTGTGTATGTTATCCTCCCATTCACGGCCCCGGCTTACTGCCTCTTATTGGTGGCCTACGTCAGGTGAGTAATGGGCGTGGCGCGGCAGCGCGCGGAGTGGGCGGCCAGGCCGCAAGCCATTCACGCCTACCTGCGCTGCCGTCCTGCCCCCGCCCCCCTCTCCCCCGGCCCCGCACCGCCGCGCAGCTTTCTGGGGGGATATGCATCCCGAACTCGTGCCCTCCGGGGCTGCCTACCCTCGGTATGCAGGCGCTCCGAGGGGCCGGACCAAGCCGGAGCCGCGCCGGGCCGCTCTGCAACGGCAGCCGTTCATTTGCAGTTTGTGGAGCGGAAACGGGCGGCGGTCGGCGGCGGCCCCACGGCCGGCCACCACTCAGCCGCGTGGATGCGGGACGTGCAATTTCATACGACCGATTACCGTGACAGAGGGGCGTCATGTCAGACTGGTACGCGCTGTCAGGGACGGCCGGGGACGGCGCCCGCCCCAAGACCTCCGTGAGATTACGGCTCAGGCTAAAATCACGCCGACTTACTCACTTGATATTTTTTCCAAAATTTAAAAAAATGCTCAAGTGGTGCTCTTCGAAAATCGCATCGTTTCAATTTGTGCTGTCAACCCGAAATAACCGCAATCGATCTGGACCATTTTCGAGCACAAATTGAGCAGATTTTTTTTTCCTGGACCATCACCGCCGATCCATGCTTAGCCGTGCTGCCGGGCTCTGCCGGGCTCTGCGGTGGGTGGCTGAGTGCTCGTGTCGCGGCAATCAGCCGGAACGGAACGACCGGTCAGGCCGAGTCAGCCGAGGCAGCCGAGCCAGCGTGCAACACGGCCGTGTTTACGGCGCCGCGAGGCTGTGTGCATCTGCATCTGCATTGCGCGCTGCAGCTGCTTTTTTCTCCCGCCACGGGTGCTGGACGCACGCGGCGTGGCTGCTGGCACTGCTGGGCCGGCCGGCAGAGGCAGCGGGCCTGTCGTGTGGCCCGGCACGGCGCCGCCAGTCTGTGGGCGGATAGAGAATAATGTTTGACATTTTCCCCGCATCGTGTAGTCACTTATAAGGAATCGAGGTAGGCGGGGGTGGCGGAGGAGGGCCTCGCCTATTGTCATCCCGGCGGACAGCAGCTCGGTTTGGGGAGGAGCGGCGCGACAAGTTGGATGAGCATGGCAAAAGTGAAAGCCTAGTTTGGCGTTGGCCCACCTGGAAAGCATGCAACATGCGTTTCTTCGGAGAATGTTGGGGGCGAAGTGTCAAAAGCGCGAACCTAGATCAATCAGTCTGAGCACGAATAGCGCCTGCTGGGTAGGCAGCCGCGACTTGGTGATGCACCCGTGTGGTGCGGGCTGGCCTACCCTGGCACTCGCAGGCGCTGGGCTGGGATGGCCCAGCTCCGTGCATCGCAACACGTCGCCGACGCCTCCTCCCCACCACTTTCGGTGTAACACGCCCCGGAAGACGATCTGCTCCGCCGGCCGCCATCGGCCCCCGGTAGGCCCATCTCCCAACTCATCATGGCAGCGATAAAACCGCGATTAAACTTACGTAAATCGCGTCGGCGGATTGGCGATAGTTTGGAAAATCATGGCGCTCGCTCTCTCTCAATCTCCGGTCGGTGATGATGGTGTCCTCTTCCTTTTCGGGCAAGGTTGGCTGTTGGCTCTGATAGGCGACTTTCCTTTCCTTTCGTTTGCCTCCGACGGCCGGCGCCTGGAACCGCCTGCAGACCCGCGGGGACCAGTGGGGACCCACCGGGGCCCGTGGGGACCACTCTAGTGCCGTCCCGGCATATCGATCCCGATCTGAATGGAGCGAGGGCGCGTTCGATATACCACCCAGATAAGGGGCCTGCGAGGCGCCACTTATAAAGCGTTAAAAGGCAAAAATGGTCGCAGGATTGGGGATTTTATACCTGCGATAGGGAGACAGGCTGGGCCGGGTGCCGACCAGCGTTCATCTCTCCGGTCCGGGGCCGTAGAGGAGAATCCCCAGAAGCTACCGCCAGCTATCCGGAGAAATTTTTTAACACTGTGACCAAAATATAGGGTGAAAACCGAACCACGGCAAATCCCCGGCCAACGAACTATCCAAAAGCGACGTTCCTTCGGCTCAGCCACAAGTTCCCATGCCGACTCACGATTTGGCATTCTTTTCAGCCTCTGTGACGACGCGCAAAATGTCGGCACTTCGCTGACCTGAAAACGCGTCGGACATCACCGGTTGGCAGCACTTGAAGAAGAATGTCTCTGTTTGCAAGTTGGCAGCACTGCTCGTGCGCACGCCAGGTGTGCGTTACCATAAGGCCGTTTATATCTCCGCCATCCATGCGATCCGTACTCTGTACTCCCCGTACGCACGTATTAGGCGAGTGCGGCCGTCGAGCACGCAAAGGCGCCTCGCCGCCTGGGACCTGAGGTCGGCCGGGCCGGGTGGCGCTGAGCGGCGCGGCGCGGCGCGGAGCGGCGCTTGCAGCAACACTGTCGCGGATCAGTGGCTGGGATGGGATGGGGCTTAGGGAGGGCTGGGGCCGGCTGCACACCGCAGGCTGCGGCGCGGCTCCCGCTGGGACGAATAAGGCGCAACGATACAAGCACACATTCAGGTCGTTCTGTGCCGGGCTAAGCCGGGCTGTGCTTCTCACTCTCACGGTCCCGCACACGTGAAACTTCAGTCTGGGAGGAATGCGTTTTTCTCTTTTTCAGGGCCTTTTTTTACTGTGACTGAAAGGCCAGACAAAACGACGCGGCGGGTGCGTGAAACGGGATCTGGATCGGCGCGCGCGCGTTTCCCTGTCCCACCTCTGCGTTCTCTAGCGATCGTTACATAAAAGGGCAACGAGCTGCTATATCGCCTTAGACTGGACAACGAGGGGCGGCCCTTCACTACTTGTGAATTGCCACAAACAACGTTTCACGCACTCCCTGTCTTGGAGGACACCTGATCGCGGAGCTGGAGAGGAAGTTCGTTAGGTCTGTGACGGGCCTGTGCCTCGCGCCGCCGCGCCGCCTCGCCTGGGCTGGCGCCATAACGCCCACACACTGTGGCGCACCGCGGGCCGCAGGCCGCGAGCCCAGGCATCCCAGCCCAGCCCACGTGAACGCACTCCGCAACAGCCCCGTTCGCGTTCTGAATATGCATGAACAGCGTTTAATTCGACGGTGCCGTTTTGACGTTTTCTGCGCATTCTTTTATTTCATTCTTGTCACGTTGGTATGGGCAATGGGAGTACAGCCAGAACGGGCAGCATAACATAACACAGCGTAACGCGGTGCGAAACGGGGCGGCTGACTTGTAAGTAGCGCTGCTGCGGCCGCGTCTGAGCCGTGCGTCTACACGTGCGTGGTGCGCACGGTGCCCCCCGTGGTGCCCCCCGTGGTGCCCCCACCAACGGGGCCACGAGGCCGGCCGCGGGTTGGGACGCCCGAGTGGGATTATTGCTTTCATTCACAACACGGGCTGAGCCCGCTTGGACGAAAACCAAACATCCCCCTCCCATCCCCTTTCCCCCGAACACACAGGTGACACTGAGGACCATACTAGTGGACAGAGAGCAAAGTGTCAAGGCCTGCGTTGTCCTCGTCAGAACATAGCAATAATCCAGTCCCAAGGGATTTTTGTTTGTGTCTCTGGCAGTTCTTCGTCGCTGCCGTTGCCCAGGCCAAGGCTCAGGCCGTGCCGCGGCCGAGCCGAGCCGAGCCGAGCCGTGAGCAACGGGTGGGTGAAGTTCGCCTCCATCTCCGGTTCTGCCCGTCCTGTCCTGTGTGGGAGCCCTGGCGGCTCGCGGCTCTGCTTTAGCATGGCGCGGCTCTACCTCGGCTCCTCGGCACGGCTCTGCTCCGCCAGGATGCGGCTTGACACCGCGACCCGGCCCGGCCCGACCCGGCGCTGCTCATTTGTTACAAGACGTGGGGTATTTGAGCCCGAGACGGGGGTCACTGTCCCGGCCGAATCTTTTCGTCCGTGTAGCTTTTATCGGTGTAGAAATAATGCGCCCAATAGGGAGGACGACAGGGCTGAGATGGCGTACACGGCAAGTGTCTGTGGTCCGAGCCGAGCCCCCGCGTGTTTCTGCTGAGGTGGCGATAACCGCCCGGTCCGACACGCAGCCGGTAACTGCGAACACCGCCATCAAAAGACGCTGCCAACTGCAGGGGCTGCTGCCGACAGGCCGCGGCCGCACCATCCTGGTCGACGCGTCCGCGACGGGGACGGGACGGAGAATCGCCAAGCTGTGAAGCTGAGATCCGCTTGATGGCCTGACAAGTCCCCTGGACGGCCGGCTGGGCTGGGCTGGGCTGAGGTCGGGTCATCGCGAGCCGAGGCTATCGCGACGCTGCCCATTGTCCATTGAAAGCTCTCCCCCGCCGTATGGAGCGGCCGCCGCGCCGTCAGCCCCCCGGTGAACGTGACCCGGCCGGACCGCCGTCAGAGAGGGTCCCCGATGAAGATATCGCCGTATGAATGGGGGCGCGGCCTCACCGGCCGGGACTCGGAACAAATGCCGGCCGGGGTGAGTGAGAGAGTTGTGATTTATAAGCTCGCGGAGCACGCGGCGTGGGCCTCCTGTCCATCAGCGGCGCGGGGCGCGGCGGCCGGCCTTCGCCCAAATGAGTCTGAGCCTCCCCCGGCTGACATATCTGGGCTGGGCTGGGCTGGTCCGATCTGTCAGGACGGAATCGAATAATGGTATCGAGGTTAGATTCCAGGGCGCGGCGCACCCCTCGCCTCGGTCCGACGGCACGGCCGACCGCCTCAGCGCGCACCTGTGGCACCTGTGGCACCTGTGGCACCTGTGGCACCTGTGGCACCTGTCGAGTCGGCGGGCTGCGAAACGCACCGAGGCGGCCGCGGCCGGCGCGTGGGCAGACAGGCCAGGCAGCAGGTAGGGGCAGCCGCTAGAGGGCCGCACCACTCCGCTAGCGAGAGAGTGCCGCCGCGGGGACCGGCGGGGGACGGCGGGGGACGGCGGAGGACGGCGGGGACGGCGGGGGACGGCCGACCGAACCTCTCACGAAAACATTTCGACAGCGAGGCGGACAGCCCCCATATCGGCATCGTTGCACCTCGCCCACACTCCCCAAGGGAGATTACTCGCGATACTCCACGCTCCAGCATGGAGTAACCATGCCGTATCCCAATAACCCCTGTGTGTTATCTGCCGGCTCTGTCACCACAAGGAGGCAAGGCCAGGCTAGTGTCGACTGCACGGTGGTGTGGGCCGCCGGGGCATGACTCTATTTGCACCTTCCGGTCCGGGGGCGGGCGGGGGCGGGACGGGGGCGGGACGGGGGCAGGACGGGGGCGGGACGGGGGCGGGCCCACGGCGCTGACTCCGCACCGCACCGAACACCCACGGCGCCAGCTGTCCTGCTGCCAACTGATTAGGCAAATTAGACGGCGGCTGCCTGCCTGCCCGCCCCACCGACCCGCCGCTTGGCGCTGCATGCGACAAAGCGCAGCAGGCAGGGGTGGGTTGCATAAGCAGCGGCACACACACACACACACACACACACACACACACACACACACACACACACACACACACACATGCTTTGTCGTACCACAATGATGATGCGAACGCGCTGCCCCGCCCTGCCCTTGCCGCCCTGCCCACGGCTGTCCGTACACCTACCGGCATACCGTGCGCGCGCGCGCACACACACACACACGCGACGTCTACTGCCGATTTTCTACCAGTACGGCGGCCCAAAACCAAACAGAAATACTACCTCCCCTAGAAAAGGGCTTTCTCCCTTGATAGATACCCCGCGCCCGCGCCGGGCGTCCGACGGCGCACAGCGCACGGGGTATCTCCGGGAACACCGTGTTGCCGTGCCGCGCGGCACATGGACGCCGTTCGGGTTACGTTGGTTTGTGACCGTACCGCTACAAGTGTAAGCCGGCGTCGTCGGGGGAATTGTATTGTAATTATGAGGCGAGCTGAATGAGCCAGCGTCCCTGCCGCCCACTCGCCGGCTGTCCCCCGCCCCCCGGCCCCCCTCCCGGCCTGCTCGCCTCAGATGAATTCTTCGAGAAAATGTCACCGCCATCGCGGCGTGGCGCGGCCGGAGGCGGGAGGCGAGTCCTGTGGCCGTGCCAGTAGATCTCCAGTCTAGGCCGGGAGGCAGGGAGCGTGGAGCACGTGGGCAGCCGGGCCAGGCCGGGCAAGGCCTCGCCAGGCCATCATCATTAGAACCAGGCGCCAGGCGGGTTGCCTATCATCATCATCATCATAACCGATATGCGTTGGTTGCTCGTTTACTCGAACGTATGTTTCAGACCACGGCTGACGACCAAACGAAAAATAAAGTGAACTTTGTGAAATTAGAGGGTGCCTTTTCGACCCGGAGCGAAACGAGCCGGTGGAAAATTGGCCGCGCTTTTGGGCTTGCCAACGCGTACCAATCTTGTCGGTTCGGGTGCACGTCGGTGAATTTATTGCTGCCGCCCTGTTCCTGTCCTGTCCTCCCCCGGCCGCGGGACGGCGACAGAGTTACGTGGGGAAATTAACACGGCGATCGGGCCGTGGCTGTTCTCCTCTGTGGGGCCGGGCCGGGCCGATACACCGTGGCCGTGGCCGTCGCCTCAGCCTCACCGCGCGCGGCGTGAAAACGGCCGATGGGCCTCTCTGTTGCTGTGAGTGGGCGCGTGGCCCCAGCACCGCCCCCCGCCTGCCCAGCCCCGGACTCAGATCCTCCTCCTCCTCCTCTTCCTCCTCCTCCTCTTCCTCCTCCTCCTCGTGCTCGTCAGTTTCTTTTTCGGACAGTCCACCAACACATAGTAAAAAATTAGGGAGTCGAGGCGCCTGAGTCCCAAAAGCAGACGACTTAATTTTGGGGATAGGACTATCGTAAGAGCCAGTCGGAGCGCACCGCCGCCCCACGGGACTGCCTACCTCGCAGGCGCCCCAGCCGCCCCAGCCGCGTCGGCCCGTGTGGCCGTGGCCGTGGCCATCGTGGCTTATTGTCGGGAGCAAAAGCGTCTGCGGCCGAACTGTTTGGCCGATTGTCGCAGGGCCGCGGGCGCGGGGCGCGGGGGTGGGCGGAGCACGGCGTGGTGAGGCGGCACTGGCACGGGGAGGCGGATGCCGGCACGGGACGACCTAACCTCAAAACCCAGGTGATCGAGTACGTCATCCCGTCAAACGGAAATGGAATGGCGAGATCTCAAAATAGCCACTTCAAGTGCTTCAAGTCCATTTTCGCCCGAAATCGGGCGACAATCGTGACTCTTCCAGCGATGGACAGCGCGGACGTGTGGCTGATGCTGTGCATCACCGCGTCGGCGGTCCTGCTGTTCGTGACGCTGGTGTACTGCTTGTACTACTGCGTGCGCGCCTCCACCGAGTCCGTTGACCGGCGCCGGGCCTCATCGACGTACAACCGCTGGTGGTGGTCACCGCGGTACGGCGTGGTCAGCGTCATGTACCCGACCGCCTCGGCCCCGGTTCCCGTGCCAATGCCCGCCGTGGTGTTCGGCGAGGCCGCGCCCCCCTACAGCCCCTACCCAATGGCCGCCGCCCCCCAGCCAACGCCGCCGGCGCCAGCTCAGCCGCCGCCCCCGCCCGCCCCCCAAAAGTAGCGAGCAGCCCACAACATAAATGGATTGAACACGATTTCTTCTCGATAAGTGAGTGCGTGTGCGGCGCCTGTCCAACGCCATCACCGAGGAGCCGTTTTCTCCCTGCGCTGTCCCCCATTCAGGACTGCCGAACGTACCGGAAGTGGTACCCTCCCCCAGGGCTGAGGGAGGGGGCTGCGGGGGCCCTGCCGGCGGATACGACCTGACCTGCCATTCAAATTAGCGGCCGCCCCCCGCCCCGCCCTGTCCGCCGTCGCCCCCTTCGCGCCAACCTTCCGTTCTGTTTTGCGGAGCAGCGACCGTTTCGCGCGCAGCCACCGCAGCCGCCGCACCGACGCCGGGGAGATTTACGAGACGTCTCCGCGCGCGACACGCGACACCGCCGCCAACACGCGTGGCGCCCCGAGGCCCAGTCCGGCCGGCGCGTGGCGAGTGGCGAGCCCCCGGAGAGTGGGTCCTGGGGTCCTGGTGGGCCCGCGCGGTAGGCAGCGCCTCAGCCGGCGGCACGGCGCTAGGGGGCGCTAGGGGGCCATCACTGCCCCTTCTTGACGTACGCCGATTTAAATCATGACTGATTCTTTTGATTTTATTTGAATCTTTTCAACAAAATAATTAATTTTTCTAAAAAATTTACGCGCTACTATTTAAACGACGGGGATAAAGTTGTGGCAACTGGACCATATCTCTTGAGGTGACTCCCTGCATCATTACTAGTCGCTGCACAAAGTCTAGTGGAGTCGCCACAACTTGGTCGGGGGTTTCATGTACCCTAACGGTTACGTCGGGTTAAACCTGATTTCTTTGTTTTTTGTCCGACTATTTTGATTTTCTTTGGCTTCTTCTAATTATTGGAGCATTTTGTGTGGTACATTTTGACCTTTTGAATGATTTCTCGACCTTATTTATTTTGATTTTTGCCGCGCTGTACACCGATTGTTTTTCCCAAGGGGGAACTCACTGGCATGGCCTGGTCCGGCCCCGGCCCCGGCCGGCCCTGCCCCCCGCACCGGACCGGACGGCGCCCTTTACTACTTCGCAATTTTTGGTTTTCATGTTTGCCACCGCGAAAACAGCATCAGCAACGGGGCAGTCCTCTAGTGTTGTGCGGCGGGGCCCCGGTCCGGCCACGGCCCCGGCGGGTCGGCTGCTTGGCTCGGTCCCCGTCCCGAAGCCCTTTGATGTGGTCCGAAGCAGGGAAACAAAACGGAGGAACGCCCTCCTCTGGCCTCCGCCCCGCCGCGCCTACAACCCCCCCCCCCCCCCTCCCCGCGACGGTCTGCATTTCCATGCATCCCTACACGATCGAGTTTCACGCGTGTGCTGCGATAACGCGACTCAACCGCGCACGGTCCGGGAGGATGCGATGGAGGCCGTTCGGGAGGCGGGCCGAACCGCCGCTCCCTGCGGACGGCGCTGCAAGCCCTGCAGGCGGCCCCCCGGTTGCCGCCGCCGCCGCCGCCGCCGCCGCCGCCGTCTCATTTGCCGCACGAGTGCGGATCCCCGTTGTCAACGCCTGGCGGAAACAGACGGGGCCCCGACGGGGGCGGGGGCGGGATGGGGGCGGGGGCGGGGCGCCGCGTGTCCGTCACTGCGCCGGGCTGCAAGCGCTGCGGCGCGGTAAGCCCCAGCCTCGGCTCGGGCCCCGCCGACGCTGAAACTCTGAAACCACGTTTATTTTCGATGCTTTACGGCAGCATCGTGCAAAGTGAGTGAAGCGGCGGCAGCCCGCTGGGGAGGGGGTGCACGGGGCCACCGTCGCCTTCATAGTAAATGTCATGTCACACGAGAGGAAGAGAGGCGCGCCCCGAGGTAGGCAACCCGCGCAGGTTCGCAGGCGCCCGCGCACTCTAAGTACCCACCGCGGGTCAGTACCCCCGTGGAGCGGCGGTGATTGACGAGGTGTGCCATACGATCGACATCATGCGATTACCGTAATTGCGCCGAGCACACACGTGACGAGTACTTTGGTGCGCACACACGCACACATGCGGCTCCTACAGGTGGTGGAGGTGGCGACGGCGCGCCGTGTAGTACACGCGACGTTGTGTTCCTTCACACCGCCTCAGCCGCACTCCTCCCCGCCCCGCCTCCTTCATATTCAATCAGGCAGCAGGGCAGACCAGACCCGTCTGCTCTCACCATCATGTCATCGGGTGCTGTTCTGCGGGTCACCTCCGAGTGGGGTTCCGTTCCGGGGCTCCGGACGCAGCTCCGCGCGATGGCAGCCGCGCCCCCGTCTTGAGCGCCCCCCCCCCCTCTCTCTCTCTCTCTCTCTCTCTCTCTCTCTCTCTCTCTCTCTCTCTCTCTCTCTCTCTCTCTCTCTCTCTCTCTCTCTCTCTCTCTCTCTCTCTCTCTCTCTCTCTCTCTCTCTCTCTCTCTCTCTCTCTCTCTCTCTCTCTCTCTCTCTCTCTCTCTCTCTCTCTCTCTCTCTCTCTCTCTCTCTCTCTCTCTCTCTCTCTCTCTCTCTCTCTCTTTCTTTCTTTCTCTCCCTTTTGTCATTCCCTTCCCCTACCTCCCGGCTCGCGCTATGCCAAATTTATGTGGTGGAACCGAAACAACAGAGAGGGTTCCCGAGGCTGGCACACCCACCGCCCTGCGAATGGCCGGAGGGAAACGTGAAAATAGATGTTATGTATGAAGGAAGCCCGTCGCGGGCCGAGCGCAGACGCGACGGTGACACCGACATTTGTTTCATCAGACTTTACGCCCCGCGCGCCCGGCCGCGCCCCGCCGCGCCCCCTCCTCCACGCTCCACCGCCTCCCCCCCCCCCCCCAACTCACACACACACACACACACACACAGCCGACGGGAATGTGTTTCTGAAATGTCGGTCGAGTGCGTGGAGAGCACACGTCCGAGCAAGAGGCCGTGGCCAGCCCGCCCACCCACAGGCAAAGGTGTGGGTGCCTGGCTGTGCCCGGCCGGGGCCGGCCTGTCCTGTCGTGGCGTACCCCTCTCCACACGACGCTCCATCCGGCTCCCTCGTTTTGGTCCTCCTCTGGTCATCTCCGGACCTGGACCACGTCACCTCTGGTGGCCAAGTTTGGCCCGGCCCCCGTCGCTGGTCCAGCTCGGACGCACAAAAACTCGCTTACTCTCCAAAATGTCCTCCAGGACGAAAGTGCTACTGAGCACGCAAACGGGGACGCCGGGAGCGCCTGCCAGTGCCAGGGTAGGCCAGCCCGCACGACACGCGTGCGTGCAGCAGTCGTGATCGCCTACCCGGCGGGCGCTCTGTGTGCGCCAGATTGGCCGAAATCAGGTTAAGCGTAGCGAGGCGCGCATGTGTGTATCGTGACGTTTCATAAAAGGGAGCGCATTGGCAAGTGTTTGGAGTGAACGCGTGTTACATGCGGGCTCGGGAGACGGACGGACGGCGGCCGCAGCATGCATGATGTACTAAGGCATGCGCGTTAGCGTTAGGACAATGCGCACAGCGTATGCAGATTGCATCGGGGCTTTGGCTAGCCGGCCTGGCAGCAGCCGGGCTGCGCGCCGAGCGCACATGTGCGCGCAGGAACAGCCGGCGGCGGGCCGGGCGGGCCGCAGTGCGACAGAGACAGGGCGACGCATCGGCAAACGGTGCGCTGACGTCCGCCAAGCCCACGGCGAAGCCTACCCCTGCTACTCTGCATGACCATACTGCGGATAGCCACGGCAGGCCGGCCGATGGCTGGCCATGGCTCCGGGCTGCGGGGCTGCACCGCCAGGTGTTGCTGCAGCAGGATGTGGCGGGGAGCGGGGAGTGGGCCTGCAGCTAGGAGCGGCCGGCTGTCCTCGGCCGGAGAGAGAGACAGACAGAGTAAGACTGAGAGACAGAGAGAGAGAGACAGAGAGAGACAGAGAGACAGAGAGAGAGAGAGAGACAGAGAGAGACAGAGAGAGAGAGAGAGACAGAGAGAGAGACACAGAGAGAGAGAGAGAGAGAGAGAGAGAGAGAGAGAGAGAGAGAGAGAGAGAGAGGGTGTGTGTGTCACAGCCGGGATACTAAATTTATTAATTGGCACAGGCACCGGCCGGTTTAATATAAAACCGAAGACGACCAGGAGTGCGAGTGTTTCGGCGACAGTCCCGACTGTTCCGCTCTCAGTGAGGCGCGCACTGCGAGGCATACTCCCCGCCGTGCCTCGGCTGCCTCCGACTGCAGATTACGCGGGGGCGGCAGGAGGCGGGAGCGGCAGTAGCAGCGGTAGCAGCGGCCTCCGAACTCCCACGAAAAATGTCGGACGGACGGCTACCTGGACGGGAGCCCACACGGTGTTATTAGCCAGGGGTATGAGTTAGTACCTCGCCGGCGCACGGATAAACAACCGCGGCTGCGTCCGAGGCGGGCGGCGGCGGCGGAGCCCGGCTAGAGGCCCCTGTGGGGACCCCTCTAGAGAGCGCCGCAGGGGACCCCCTGCCGAGA
This sequence comes from Odontothrips loti, assembly GCA_038380765.1. Lineage (NCBI taxonomy): Eukaryota > Metazoa > Arthropoda > Insecta > Thysanoptera > Thripidae > Odontothrips > Odontothrips loti. The sequence continues at coordinate 11,003,713 of CM076245.1, forward strand.
GGAGGCAGTGCCCGACAGACCCGGCCCCGCAGTCCACTGCACCCCGCGGACGAGGGTTACTTGTTGTAGAGTCCGAGTGGAGGTCAGAGTGCGAAACTTTCTGAAACGTGATCGAGGCAGGCCGGTCCCGAATTTCTGACGTCGACCCCTCGCCTCGCTGGTGGGCACCGCATCTGTCCCCTGCCGGGGTCCCGCGTGGGCAGACCACTGGCAGACCTGTGCTGGGGCCCGGGACCTGTGCGGCAGGGGGCCGACACGAAAGGAACAACTTGTTGTTGAAAATTGGAATAGATAATGAAAGTCAGATTGGTCACTCTGTGGCGTGTTGTGCGACTTCAAATCAAAACTAGGGCCAGTGCGTGGGGAAAGGCGGGGGGGGGGGGGGGGAGACTTCCATGAGCTGCTGTTCAATATGCACAAATGACCGAATACGTAAGAGAACTGCTGCTCAATGGGCTGGGAGAACATGGTCCGCTTGATCATAATTGCCGTGTTGAGGAATAACAGGGGATGTGAGTGAAACCACGTCCGGTGCAGCAGGTCTGCGCATTAAGACGGGAAAAGGCGGGTTATTCTTGGCTTTGCGCTGCTTCTCGGCGAGCCTCGAGCGAAGGGCTGCTGCTGCTGCTGCTGCTGCTGCCTCGGCGGTGGAAACGAACCAATCAGGTGATGACCCAAACAACCTGCTGACGGGCAAGTGCCTCTCGCGAGCACGGATCACAATCCTTCGGGGAAGGTTTTCGTTTTCCCTGCCTGCCGCTTCTCCATCCCCGCTCACCACCCGCCAAGATGCCCTGTGATTCACCGTGTTTACGACCCCCCCCCCCCCCCCCCCCCCCCTCTTCTCTCCACTCAAACACGACACGCCCCAAATCGATATGGGGCCCGTGTGTGGCAGACGACTCGGACATTGAATCTCTATCCTGATTTACATTTACGGCCAAGTTCCCTTCCCCCGCGGTCACCTGAATCTGGGCCGCGGGAGGGGCGGGGGGAGGGAGGGGGGAGGGGGGGGGGGGGGGGTGATCTCACCTTGGTGGCAACCTGAGAAGCGCGGAGGGCGGGTCCGGGCGGAAGCAGCAGCACTAGACCAGTCCGACAACGCGGAGTAGAAACATGTATCGGTATCGCCAAAATGACTTTTGCCAGAACGCACAATTGTTGTTTTTTCCTTTCGAAGAAGCGAACAAACATTATTAGCAACGGAAAGTTCGCAAAACCAGCGCATTCTATCGGCAGAAATTCCACGCGCTGAATAATTGACACGTTTACGGCTCTCGGATCACACAATCACGGCCGTGAGGTGCCGTGCCGCGCTCACAACAAACATCCGCACACGACAGCGTGCGTAAATTTGTAAGCACTTTGTACCGCTTTGACGCGCCCTTACAATATGTCAGCGACGCCGAGGATTAACGGCCTCACTCCCAGGGCAGAGCAGTGGCGGGACGGGGTAGAAGGGAGACATATATTATTTGTAAAAAGCCCTCCGCCCATGGCGAGGCCCATGGGGAGGCCCATGGGGAGGCCTGTGGCCCGCTGGCGGTGTGGTGTGAGTGTGGTGCCACACGGCAACGCCTGGTCGCGGGGGTGTATATTTTTGATGCCGACACTGCCAGGCCAGACCACAATCCCCGTCATTTATACCCCCCCCCCTCCCTCCCTGCCTCTTTCCCCATCCCCCACACCCCCACCTCCCCCACACCCCCGACGTCCGTCGCCCTTTGCCGCGCCACTGCCGTTTCCATAGACGCTCCTAAAATACGGACCGTGACAGCGACGCTTCAAGCACGGGGACACGATCCCCCACACGCCACGCCGCGCCACGCCGCGCCACGCCGCGCCACGGCGACGATGGCAGTAGTGCGGGGGGCGGCGGAGGCTGGCGGGGGCCGGCTCGGGGCCGGCCGTCCTGGCACTGGGTCAGCAACAGGGAATTTTTATTTTCATTTAATATTCTGCTCTGGCCGATCCTCATCGCGTTACTTTACCTTGGCGTCGTCGTGCGGGTGGGCTCTGCCCTGCCTACGGTGCTGCCGCCCCCAGCGCCGCCCCCAGCGCCGCCCCCACGGCCACCCCCAGGGCTTCTTCCCCCAGGGCCGCCCTCCTGCCGCGCGAAGTCACGCCCCGCCACCCCGCAGCCCCAACGACCGATGGATATATGGGAAGTCGCAGTCACCCGATGGGGAAACGGGCAGGAATCGGGGGAAGACGTGCCGCGTGCCGCGTGCCGCGTGCCGCGCGTGCAGAGTGTAGAGTGAGAGGGGAGAGGAAGTGGCCGTGCCCAAGATACAGTGCGAGCCGCAGAGCCGCATTGACGGAAACGGGTGCGGGTGGGTGGGCAGGGCAGGGCACGGGCCGGCAGCGGCGGCAGCGGCAGCGGCAGCGGCGGCTTAGCGGAGGCGCGCACCATTTCGCGTCACGCTGGTCGCGTACAGCGGTGCGGTGCGGTGCGGGCGGTGAGGTGAGGTGCGTGTAGATCATGCCGAGACCCCTACTTCCCCAGCCTCAGAGGCACGGGCACAACAAGACTAAGACCCGTCGGGACTTTGTTGGGTCCGTGGTTCGACTACCCGACCCGCTGCGGACCCGCTGGCTGTCTTTTACCCTCGTCGCCGCCGTTGTCGAAACTCCCGTCGGCGCCCGGTCCCAAGACTAACGCGGACGTCCGTCGTCTGGACCCTGTCTTACGTGGAGGGACGCAGAAGTGGAGGCGCGGCGCCGCCGTCCGCCGTCTTTTGAGGGATCAGCGGGGATCGGGTGCTTCGTCCTGACGGGGGTGGGCTAAGCTAGGGGCAGCCGGGGGCAGCCGGGGGCAGCCGGGGGCAGCCGGGGGCAGCCGGGGGCAGCCGGGGGAGGGTTTTCGCCGCTCGCCCCGCAGGGCCCGCAGGTATGAACATTAGACACCGCGCGGACCGCGATATTGGCGTCGTTCCCGGATCGAGCGTCACACAGCTCGTGCATATTTTACTCTCGCGACTTGTTGATCGCCGCTGGTGCGGGTGGGGAGGCAGACGGCAGGCGGGCTTACCGGGTCCACCGGCCCTGCTCTGGTACCGCGCCATTTCGCTTTTAAATGTGTTTCCCCAGCCCGTGATTGTTTTACCTCAATGAGTTTCCCCAACCCGTTATTTCTTTGCCTCCCGCAGAGGCCGGAAGCCGGGTCGGTCTGACACTGCACGGGTGTGTGTGTGTGTGTGTGTGTGTGTGTGTGTGTGTGTGTCCTGAGGCTGACACGCCGGCGCGGGCAAACACTCCCCGAAACCTAGTGCCAGTCGGGCCGTAGTGGCGGTAGTGCCTGGCTCGCTATTCTTAGGCGGCCCGGCCACACCGCGCCACCGCCGCGTCAGCCCCAGCCCGACGGCGCCCCTCTCCGCCGTGCGCCGCCACGCCGACGGCGGCCGACGGGGCGGAGGAGTTTCCTGCGCCTTCGTCCCCTCTGGCTCCCTGATGCACAGGACCCGATAAAGAGCTGAAGGACCACGGCGGCCTGGCTGGCCAAGCACCTCCGCCACCAAACCGATGGGGCGTACGGGGCCCGCGGGCTGCGGCCGCGCCTGCATGTGGCTGCAGGACTACAGGCATCCGCCGCGGAGCGGAGCCAGCGGAGGCAGCCGCCAGCCCAGCGCACTCGAGCGCCTCGCGGGTAGGCAACCCAACGCACGCCGCCACCCCCACCCAGCCGCGCCCCCCGCTCCCCATTCCCACTCCCCACTCCGTCCCGCCCGGTCCCCTTCCCGTGGCTCCCATGGCGTCAGGAGTGACTCTTCGCTGCCCGGCCGGCCAAACCCGCGGCATGGCATGACTCCGTTGATGTTGATGATTCAACGATCCAGTCATCTGACTGGACTCCGGCCCGCACCGCCGCCCGCACGGCCCGGCTCCGTGCGCCGCCTGATCCGATTCGATGTGGTCCAGTTTCAAAGGAAAATCCGACCTGATGCCATTTGCAAAATGTGAGGTCGTGAAGGAATACAAGTTAAAGAATCCAATCATGCATTCAGTGAACATGCCGTCGGTACTTCATGACAAGACAAGATCATGTTCGCTGTGGTGAAAAATAATAATTAAATGAACAAACGAACGAACGAACGAACGAATGAATGAATAAATGAATGAATGAATGAATGAATGAATGAATGAATGAATGAATGAATGAATGAATGAATGAATGAATGAATGAATGAATGAACGAATGAACTGAATGAATGAACGAACGAAATGAATGAATGAATGAATGAATGAATGAATGAATGAATTGTTGCCTCCTCAAAACACTAATAACTGCTGCCGTCGTGGAACTGCCTTGGACGTCATTATGGCGGAGTGTACTATGGGATTATGGTACAGTAACTATGCGTGACGATCAGCACCTGCGATCTCCCCGGAACGGCTGTACTGGATCATATTGTTTTTATTCGCCTTTTCCGTTTGACATTCACGTCGCTGCTACTCATTAGAGTTCACAGACGACGAAGCATCGGGCTTATGTACCTGCAGCATTGTTTTACGGCGCTACATTTGACACTTATCGTGGATGCGTTGTGGACAATGTTCCGCTCTGTGCGTGACCGGCGTTTTGTCGCCTGTTTTAGGCCAGTCAGTTACATGACACTGTGACCCATCAAAATGTGGTTCTGTGAAGCTCGTTGCTCACGGCATGCGGTCATCACCCTGCGTCGCGCTGGAGCTGGAGGAGGGGTCGGCTCGGCGGCCTCTGGAGCCTCCAGCGCCTCCAGCCAGCGCGCGGCCGCGGCCCTATCCCGACAGAAACAGTGTGGGAAGATGGTTAGGTCCGAGAGCAGGGCGCGGCATACACAACACGACCGGCCGGCCACAGCAAACCGTCGGGGAGAAAGTGCGTAGGTGTGAGCGCGCCCGGCCCCCACGGCCCCCGCAGCCCCCGCCCCCGCGGCCCCCGGTCCTGCACGCCGCGCGCACTGGGCTCTCGGTGCGCCGCGGACAAATGAAACGTAACGTAAACATCTTGCGGCCCGCCCTGCGCCCGTAATGTCCCCCCTGTCTTGGATCGGAACGGAATTTCGAGGCTCGTGAGTGTAAAGTCGGTGCTGCCGAAGCTGAGCGCGAGGCCGAGTGCTCAGCTCGAGAGGGCGGTATGCACCGCGCTCACCGCAGCGGGCGGAGGGGCGGCTAGAAGTGACGTAAATGTCTGAGGGAGCGGTGAGCAGAAGATGGCTGCTTGTTGCTTGTGACTCGGCGGTGCAGCACTAGCAGCCTGCAGCCTGCTGTACCAACACAGATGACGGATGACCCCTCCCGCCCGGCCCGGCCCCGCGGTTGACCGGGGTCATCGGGGGCACCGGGGGGGCTGCTTCGCCTGCTTCCTGAGGGATCGGGGCCGCCGCTGGAGTACCTGCTCCACTGGCGAAATAAGCTGGCCTCCTGCTTCGGGCTTGGGCTCAGTCGAGATGTGCGATGGCAATCTGTTTTAATTAGGCTCTAAGGATGTAGTTAAGCGCGGGGCTGAGACGCGCGTTTATAATCTCTTTATATCATTGTTCCTGGCCCTCCATATTATTGTCCTCTCTTTTTCCTTTTCGGCGGTCGGCCGGACCGGGCGGCTTTGCTGCTGGCAGCGGTGTCCTGCGGGTCCTAGATAAGCATCGCCGCATCATTCATATTCAATTAAAGCGGCGTCCCAATCGTAAAGCAAGCTCGCATCGCGACGCCTCTCCCTCCCATCTGATGCTGCCCCCGCACGGCCGCACGGCCGCACGGGCCGCACACAGACACACACACGCGCACGCACGCACGCACGCACACAGCATGTCGTTTCATTCATAATGTGCATTTTGAATCGCAGGGGCTTTGCTTTGGTTGCCTTTCGCCCCCACCACGCCACCTTTCCAAACCACAGCGTGGCGGGGCGTGGCGGCCCGGCCCGGCCCGGCCCCATAGACTGGGCCCGTCCTGTCCCGTCCCGTCCCCGCCCCTACCGTCGACGCGCGACGCCAACGCCACCTACGTACTCGCCGAGCCGAGTCGAGCAGAGTCCGCGGCCGCGCCGCGAGCCCAGCCGGGGTCGGCCAGCTTTGCTACTCAGGCGGCCGAGCCGAGCCGAGCGGCGCGGCGCCGCCGAGCCGAAGACCAAGACGCTTGAGCTGGTACGTTGGTTCGGCCCCAGCGGCCCCAGCGGCCCCAGCGGCCACAGCCCCACGTCGTCGACGCCACCGCCGCCGCCGGGCCCCGCTCCGCTCCTTCCCTCGCCGCACCGCCTTCCAGATCCAGAGGCGGGCAGCCGGCAGCCAACAGGCGGGCAGGCAGGCGGCCAGCGGCCCCACGGCCGGTCTGCAGCCAGACAGACACTCCAGAAATGATGATGCTGGGGCCGCAGCAGCCGCAGCAGCCGCAGCAGCGGCGGGGGGGCGGGGCGGGGGCCCCGCAGTCCGTAAACGAGGGAAACAGATGCGGACCGAAAGCGCGCGCTGAGGCCCCCTAGGTCCGCGGGGCGCTCGGAACGCGATCCCGACGCTTCCTGGGTGAGAAAACTAACGCCTGGTCGTCGAAAAAGTCTGGGGTTCCTGACGGCCGCCGGCCGAGCGCGCCACGCGGGCAGGGCCAGGCCCAGGGGGAGCCTAGGGGTGCTCGGGCCCGCGGGGACGTGTCCGCGGCCGCGAGGTGTGGCCACCCACGCGCGGGTTGCTGGCGTCCGCGTCACGTACCCAGAGCCGGCATGGCCCGACAGGCTTGGCAGGGCCGCCAGCACCGGCCAGGGGTGCAGGAGGCTGGACCGCGGGGGTATCCAGGAGATTTGGTCGCAGGGGAAAGGCGATTTGGGCGGCGCTGGCGCGCGCCCTATATGGCAGGACGGGGGGCCCCTGTCCCCCTCTCGGCCCCCTCCCCGTCGCTTCGTGTCTGACTCCACCCGCCCCCTTCCACTCCGCTCTCGGGCTCGCCTCCGCCTCCGCCCCCTCGCCTCCCCCCTCCCCCCCAGGCTGGGCCCGGCCTGCAGAGCGGTTGCGCAGCGCGCCACTCTCCCCTTCCCTTCCCTTCCTCTACCCCGTTCGCGGCGGGCCTTCCCCGCCCCTCCCCTCCCTGCCGCCCCGCCCCGCTCGCTCGTTCGGTCCCAGCCCCCTCGCTTCCCCCTCCCCTCCCCTCCCGGCCCCGGCCCCGGCTCGCCCACGGCCCACGAGGAGAGGACCAACCAGTGCTCTGGCGACTTGAGCCAGGCTCAGTTGTGTTGTGTGTGGGTCCAGATGCGTTCACGTTCACGGTAGTCGCTGCGTGCTGTCCCGTTCCGTCGCTCCGTTTGAACGGGCCGCGCTCCGCGCTCTCGCTTGTTTTGCAGTGCTCCCGTGCAGTGCGCCCACCAGCTTTGACAGACTTTGGCAGACCGCTGTTACCGCCGAAATGAGTGAACAACAGGGACATCCGACTATGCAAAGCATAGCGGACTACTTGGCGCAACTACTCAAGGACAGGAAACAGCTCGCCGCCTTCCCGAACGTCTTCATACACGTTGAACGGCTCATAGATGAAGGTAAGTTGATCTGCCCTGCCCGCCCTGCCCCGTCGCCCAGGCTAGCAGACGACACCGTCGCAGCCGACGGGCCTCCTCCCGGCAGTAAAAGAAAGTATAACGCCAAAGAAGACTTTCGTATCCAAGTTCATTGACTTGATCAAATCGTGATAAAAAATAAAAATAAAGAGAAGACATCCAAGTGCTGCCACAATGACGGGGCTGGTTGCCACCGGCCGATTCGCCGCCAGCGTGCGCCAGCGTCGCGCATGGAACAAACCGGCGCTGTTAACAAGAGAGTGACGTGCTTAAAGGACTGTGGAAATGGTGAACACCGGTGAATGGACTCTTTTCGTGTGTTGAAAGTGACAGTTTGACAGTTGGCAGCAGTGCCGAACCCTTCTTGCTGTGTAGAGTGGAATGCACGTACGGACGGGCGTGCCTCGGCGTGCCCGCCCCGCCCCACCCCGCGGACCCGAGGCCCCCGCGGCCCCCACGGCCCCTGCCCTCCAGAGCCCATGCCCATATGAATTAGGCCCAACAAGAAAAGAAAAAGAGTGACGTTCTTGGACATGGCATGACCGTGTCACCCGGACCGGCGCGATGCGAGGCGAGGCGAGGACGCGCCCCAGAGTCCAATCAGCTGCTGCATCTCTCTCGCGCTTGCGGCCGCGGCCTGTACGACCGCCCGCTATCTGCCTCTCTCTATTTCTCTCTTTCTCGCTTCGCCCCGCCCGTGTGTACCACCGGCTCGGCGAAATTCCCTGACGGCGAACAGCAGCAAGCAACCGGCCGCCCCGCAGTTTATGTGTTCTGTCGGCTCCCGGCCGCTGACAGCGGGGCCCAAAATAACTAAACCCCCCCGAACACGCGGACAGCAGCGAGCAGCCCAAGCAGCGAACGCGCCAGAGGGGTGAGCGCGGGGCGCGGCTGCGGCTGCGGGGGCTGCGGGGGCTGCTGCCAAGCGACACCAGCGGCAGCGACATCTGGAACCGAAAAGCGCCGCCACCTCGCCGGGGAACCGTCATGGACATCGTGGTGTGGACGGAGGCCCATCCAATAACAGAATAATATTAATAACGAAATATTGAATGAAAGTACCAGCGTAGCAGTCGGAGTAATAATAATAATAATAATAATAACAACAACAAAAACACAAATTAATGATGCACTCATCTGCACTCGCGTGTCAGTCGCGCAGCCTTGCTGCACATAAGCCGACTGGCACACGGGTATTCCGATCGGGGCCGGGCCGGCCGGGCGGAAGCCAAAGGCAGCTAAAGGCAGCTTCCCAACACAGCCGAACACACTCGCGCCGTGCGCTGCACTGCTGGCACCGCCATTCAGGCGGCTAGACGTCAAACGGAGAGCAGTGAATGTGAGGTGAGGCCCTGTCTCGCTCTGCAGCCATTCCCGGCAGGCCCAGCCCGGGCCCGGTCCGGCCCCTCTCAGCCAAACCGGTACCCGAGCCGAGCCGAGCCGAGACCGTTCTGAGGCGAGAGCCGAGCCGAGCCGAGACGTGTGGGGCCGAGCCGGGCCCGGGTCCCCCTGCTGTTGGTCCTGGTACTGGTACCCAACCGGCCTCAGCCTCAGGCCGTCCGTCCGTCCACGCCGGCCGGCCAGAGCCAAGCAGAGATTTCTTTTCCCCTTTTCTTCTTCTTGTTCTTGCTGCTGCTGCTGCTGCTGCCTCCGCAGTCGACGCATTTATTTATTTTGCCATTGCTGCTGCACCAGACGACGATCCCGTTGGCTGGCCGGGGCCGCCGACAAGGAGCCCTTTGGGGACGCGTGTCCGCCCTGCCAATCGCGTCGCGTCGCATAAAGTACGAGGAGTACTAGTACCCGTCGGGGACGTTTTCGGACCAGTTCGGCCGCACCGCCCTGACAATGCAAAAGGCTTTCCCCGTGGCAGCCCCTGCAGGCCGCACGCCAGCCAGCCACTCGGCCTGTTTCGTGGAGACGCCGCAGGGGCGTGGTGCATGTGGTGCTCCCCATGTGCCCGACGGTCGCCGACGATCCCCAAGCCACCCTCTCGCTGACAGGCCAGCGCCGTGCGCCTGCGAATGCCCGGCTAGGCCAGCCCGCACGACACACGTGCCTGCAGAAGCCGTGGCTGCCTATCCAGCGGGCGCAGCTTGCGACAATGTCATCGGAAGATCCCCCAGAGCCCTCTTAGCAGCGAAAGAGTGGCGCGGCCGCGCACGGCTGTTCTATTTCGGAGGTGGATTTTAAGCCAGTTGCTAGGCCGGCCCCGTCGGACCCCGTGTGTATACAGTAGCAGGGGTGCGGCGCAGGGGTTTTACGCGACGATAGAAATACCGCGCTGGCCGGGGGCGGTGGGGGCGGGGCAGGGGCGGAGAACAAGAGATGAAACTGGTAGCGATGGGTAAACAAGGACGGCGAGCCCTCCCTGCCCCCAGCGCACCCGCCCCCTCTGTTCCAATTTACGTGGAAATTTGTCGTCGGCGCGTATGTGTGTGTGTGTGGGGGGGGGGGGGCGGTATTTATTCGGGGTCCTTTGGAGATAAGCCGTGGCAAGCCTGCCGCCGTTGCGCCCCTGCCGCCCCTACCGCCCCCCACCGCCGCAGCCCCCTCGTCCATCCTCTCTGTTTTTAGCCCCCCTCCGGAGTATTTTCACCTCGGCTCTCCCTCGGCAGGACCCCGATGCCGGAAGTGCGAGGAGTTTCAAGCTGAAGACAATCTTTTTCATTTCAACGCGCCGCGCGCATCTCTATACCAAGAGCGTTGATGGCAGACCGGGTGGGCTAGCTGGGCGGCGCCTGCCTCCATACCGCGACGAAAAGCCGGCCTTAGATAATGACTGTAATTGCTAATCGGAGAGTGACAAGTGTCCCTCATGGCCCCCCATGGCCCCCCATGGCCCCCCATGGCCCCCCCCCCCCCAAGGCCGCCTTTTGGCGGGCCTCCCATCTTAATAAGAGCCTGTCTGCCGTTTGTCCGATCCCGATCTGGGCGAGCAGCGGGTGACATGCTAGACAGGGCAGCGCAATGCCGTCTACGCGCGCGCGTGCGTGCGTGGCTGTTTGCGTGTGTGTGTGCGCGCGCACAAGCACCCACGCGGAGCTGACTGAGCCGATGTGTCTGTTCTACCCGCTGATTGGTTCATAACCCCCCCCCCCCCCCCCCCAAAAAAAAAAAAAAAAAACAGGAAAAAGAAATATCAAGAGAGGTGAATGATGCCTCTCCGCAGAGAGGACCTGTAACTGGCATTATTGATCGGATGAGAAATTCTGTGTGCGCAAGACCCGCGCGCGAGCCCTCTCGCCCCGCTGCCTCCCCCCGCGGCCCGGGGCCCGGCGACAAGGCACACGTGCGGAGAAAGCCAACAACAAACCTGTTGCATTGGGCCCCGTGCAACAGGACAGGCGCAGGCTGGCCTCCCCTCTCGGTGCAGGTGGCACCGGGGGCACTGGCACTGGCCGCTAGGGGGCGAGCGCGTTTAGGTCACTCCGCTTGACCCGCAAAGCGCACGCCAAAAGCGTAGCACATCACCCGATTTCTCTCTCTCTCGCTCTCGTACATTTCCGGGCTCCGCCCGCCCGCGGCTCGCTCGCTCTGGGCGCAATACAGCAGCAGCCATGCTGCAGAGGTGATTATGGGCGGTGGTGAAATGACAGTGGTCGGAGAGGGAGCTGAAAAGTGCGGCCCTTATTGTATGCGAAGCGCTTCTACTCGCCTTGGAGGACTGGACTGCGGGGCGGGGCGAGGCGGGGCCGGGCGGGTCCACTACTGTGCGCTCGGCCTTGCTGAGCACCGGCGCTGCTTACCTGGGCACTCGCCGCCACGCCACGCCCTGCTCGAAACTACAATGGCTTGTTTACACTTTCGGTAGTCCAGCGGCAGATAGCGGGGCACGGAAAGGGGAGGGGGGGGGGGGGAGATAGCGCACCCCGAGCGCGCGCACGCGCCCATTCAAGGCAAATTCTGCATGTCGCCGCCCTCCCCTTTCTTGTGAATGGGGTTGCAGCAGCAGCAGCGGTAGTAGTAGTAGTTCTGGTTTTGAGTGAAGCTCGAGCGAGTTTGGCTCGGCGAGCGTAGCAAGGCAGCAAGTGGCTGATGACTGAGTGAAGAGGGGGGCTGTAAGTCATGGGATGGGGATAGGGGGGGGGGGGGCTGTCAGTCATGGGAGGCGGGGGGGGGGGGGGGCTCGAGTCGGACAGCAAAATTAGGGTGCTGTGGCTTGTTAGTATGGATGCTGATGAAGTTTTCACCGAGCAGCGAAGAAGCCCAGTGTCTAGTGAGCGAGACTTTTCTGCCACACTCGTCGTCGGTTCTGTCCTGTTCCGTGAGGAGAGGCAGTAATGACTGATCGGGGTCAGCTGTAGTCAGCTCGGCTGCTGGGTGGCCACGCGTGCTGCCGCGCCTAACTGTCCCCGCGGTCATGTCCGCCCAGCGCACCGGACTAACTGTCTTAATCAGATGGAATTGTGTGTGTTTTTTTTTCCCCGCTGCGTGTCTCGCTACGCGGCGGGCCGCGCTTCGTCCTCTGCTGTCATGTTTTGGCGTGTTTTCGTTTTGTAATGGGAATAGTGGAAGCGCGCGCGCGCGCGTGTTTGATGTTGACATCCTCGTTGGGAGAAAGTATGAAACGTGTAATGCTCGTTGTACCTATACACATGTCGCGCGGACAATACCGGCCCGCACCTCTTGTCACTCTGCCGCCGCAGCTGCCGCCGCCGCGGAGGCAGTAGCAGCAGCAGCCGGTGCAGCGCCGAGTTCCGCTGATAACAGCCCCGGCTGACCCCCTCGCCGCGGAAGGGAAGCGGAGCGTTCTCCCATCTTCAATGGCATCTCTAAGGCAAATGAAAACAGTATATATATGTCGGTATCTTTGGGCGGACAAACAAAATTTCGATTCAGTTCATCGCAAATATGTCGTGTTGTAGACAGTGATGATGAAACTGTGTTCCAACCGCGGCGCGGCGTTAGTTATTGGGAAAACGTTTTGGAATTATTACACGCGATCACTTTCCTTTGGCTCTGATTTATCAGCCCTGCGGTGAACGCTTTCGTGGTCCTGGCGGCGCCCGGCGCGGCCAGCGGAGCGCGTGACCTCTCTGTGTTGCGAACAGTGCCGCGGCGGCGGCGGCGCGGTGCAGGGCGATGCTTATCGGCAGAATGACTCCCATTCATTATTGGCAGTGCAGCCGCCGCGCCACCAAGCTGCGGTCATTTCGACCGTTTTAACCCGCCATCATCGTCGGCTCGAATTGTTTCTGGTCCTGACGTGACATTGGCGTGTGGAAGCTGGTTGCCAAGCTGTGTCGTCCACGTGCACATTGATGTTGTAGTATTTGCCTAATGGCGCCCGCGGGGCCGCAAAACGCGGGGCCGAAAACGTTTCTCGCGGTGTACTTATTCTCGTCTCGTGATAACGCCGCGTTCATTGCTGCGGGCCTCGTAAGACATTGTCTCCGTCTGTGCCTTTCTGTCTGCCTGTCTGTCTGACTGTCTGTCTGACGCTTTCTGCCCGTCTGTGTGTCTGCCCGCTCTGCTGCCTGCATAGAGTTACAGCGGACTCTGAGAGGGAGAGGACCTTTCGCACGATACATTTCACCTTAGCTATCTTCACCCCTCTCACCCGTCATGCAAGCGTACCATGATTCAGAATCTTCTTCTGATTTTGTTTCTGGCGTTTTTTTCTGATTTCAACTGTTTTTTCTTGAATTTTTCCGATAGTTGCTGAAATTTCCTTCTATTTTTCTGAAGTTATCCTGATTTTTTTAAGGTGCACATTTTTTCTTGAGAGGTGTAGCCCCCGGGGCCTTCCCTTGCGTTCTCCGGTCCCAACAAAATGTTGCCACCACCGTAAATCGCGCATTGTTGGCGAGTTGCACCTCACGTGCGCGCGCGTGCGTGTGTGTGGTGTGTGTGCGTGCGTGCGTGCTGTCGGGCCGCGCTATCAGTTCGGTGTGACGTGACGCCCTCGGCCCGCGGCGCACCGCTATCGCTATCAGCTGGCTCCTCGGAGGCTGCGGGTGACAAGGCGGTGGGCGGGCGGCGGCGGGACGGGCGGCGGGACAGCCGGGTTCAGCGCCGCGACCTAACCCCCTGAGATGACGGTGGCCTGGCTGCGCTGGCTACGCCTGCATGGCGGCTGCGCCGTGCGTGCCGTGCGTGTGAGTCATGCCCGGGCAAGTCGGGCACCGCGCGATTCCACTACCACTTTTTCGCACTCGCATTGCTCACTCGGCCGTGGCACTGTATGAGAGACATTATGCACTGCGATAGACGGTGTATCGTGTCGTCGTTCGCGGGTTCGAATCCCGCGCGGGGCGCGGGGCAGGCGTCACATTTTTATTAATTTACTCTCGATGGTTTTGCGCTGTGTGCCGTGATGGCCTGCCTATGTAGGTTAGCTCGGCCGCCGCCGCTCTAGAGCTCGGCTCGGATTCTAGGCCCCAAGTATCGGGTGACGCTGCGGGGGGCTTCGTGGACCGCCCCCCCTCCCCCGGCCACCGCCGCGGACGCCGCGGAGCAGGAAAAGCGGCGAACACGACTTGGACAACGGCGGCGGCCGCGGAGAAATATACCGAATTTTGTTCGTTAGTTTGTTATGCTGCGTGCGCAGAAAAGTCGAATCTTGCCCCTCTCGGGCGGGACCAAGCACGCAGTTTCAAGGCAGCGACGGTGCTTTGAATAACTTTGATCCTCGTGCTGGCAAGGGCCCGGGGGCGCCTCAAGGGCACCGAAGGGCTCCGCGTCTTGCTCCGCTTTGAGCCCCCGCGGGCACCTCCCCGCCGTCGTGGCGGGGGCCTCCCGGGCCTGGACGTGGACTCGTCCGAGTTTTGGCAAAGTTGTCGGCGGTTGCTTAGGTGCGGCCCCCGGCCGCCCCCGGCCGCCCCTGGCCCGAGTGCCTTGGCAGTGCCTTGGCAGTGCCTTGGCAGTGCCTTGGCAGTGCCTTGGCAGTCCCCTCGGTTGTGGTTTTGTCTACATCGACGGTAGCAGAAGAGCAGAGCGGGCAGATGGTGCGGCACGGCACCGTCCCACGTGCAGCACACATGTGTGCGCGCACTACTCGTATGCACACCCCCTCCAGGGACGCGTCCGGAAATGCCGCGCCGTCCGTCCTTGTCGCCCCCGCTGCGGGAGAGAGAGAGAGAGAGAGAGAGAGAGAGAGAGAGAGAGAGAGAGAGAGAGAGAGAGAGAGAGAGAGAGAGAAGACGCGCAGCAGTGCCCCCGTGAGGTCCCCCCGCCGGGGTCCGCCCGGGGCCCCCTCCCAGGCTGGGTCTTCGCGTCTGTTTCCTGCGCCCTCCCTCAGCTGCTCGACTTTTACTCGTCCTGTCTGCCTTGTCGTCCTCCAGCGTCCTTGCGCACACTGCCACAAACACTTTGGAGCCGAGCGGCGCCGAGCTGCCGGGATTACAGCCTATCCTCCTGCGCCTCGGGGTCCTTGGTGGGCACACGGACGGCACCGGCTTGACCTTGGTCCTCGAGAGCGGGGCAGGCTCGGATTCTCCAGGAGTGGAAGAGTGTATTGGCAGACGGTCGCCTTGCCGCAGGGCTGTGATCGATCGCCTTGGATTGTCGGCGTGGGCCGGCCAGGCCGGGGTACGGGCAGCAGGCCGGGGTACGGGCAGCAGGCCGCAGCAGGCCGCAGCAGGCCGCAGCAGGACGCTGTGTCCTGTCGGAGCGGCGGAGTGTGTTACGGACGCGGCCGCTCCGCTGGACTCGGGCCGCCGGGCGCCAGGAGAGCGAGGAGTGTGTGGGAGTGGCACCGGCCGCACACGCCGCTTGCGGGACGGTCCCCAAAGTGGTGTCGTCGTTGTCGTGGAGGTAGCAGTATCGAGCGACTTGAGATTTCACCTGCGTGGCTCCACACACCACCTCTCCTCTCCTCCTCTCCTCTCCTCTCTTCTCCTTTCCATCCTCTCCTCCTCCGTCCCCCGCGTTCTATGGTATACTCTTGTGGGCGCGCGGCACTGTGTGTGTGTGTGTGTGTGTGTGTGTGTGAAGAAGCCCAGGGCTGCATAGAATATTCATGAAGTCGTACATCTCGAAGCATAGCGCGGGCCAGCCCAGCATGGCACGCACACACACACACGCCCGTGCGCGGACACGCACACATGTATATATATATACGCACACACACACTCGCACGGCAACACGCCAACACAGCACGCGAATCAGGCGAAAATTCGATTGACGTGAACAGGTTTAGGCAAGGACGAGACCTCACGCGTGTAAAAACTTTTATCCAAATAAGGGACTGTGGCCCTTGCGCCCAAACGATACGTATATAGTTTTTGTCGACTTCTTGACAGTGAGGAAATGTATTGCAGCCGTGGAGTGAGTCGGGATCGAGCCGAGCCGAGCCCACGTGAGGCCCCTTCCCTTCCTCCCCGGCCCCCGCCGGCCCCGCAGCCCTGCCGGCCGGGCCCCGCCCCATGCCGTGCTCTGTGTTATGGTGAAGTACTTTGCATGCCGCGTTGCCAAGTCACCGGCCGTTCATAACGCCTTCTCTTCTTTTCGTCGCGGTACATCCTGTGCGACACGCAGCATGTACTAGTGGACGGCGGCGGCGTCTGAGCCATGCGGACCCTGGCCGTCTAGCCAGGTCCAGTGGTGGTCGCCGGCGGCGGCCTTGCCTGTGACGACGGTGACGGCGCTCCTGACCTGTGCCGTGTCACCGCCGGGGGCTTGCTGCAGGACGGCGCTGCGGCTCTGCAGTGGCACACAGACCTCGCAGCGCGGCACAGCGCGGCACAGCGCAGGGGTAGGGACGGCAGCCGGCAGGGCCTCAAGGCTGCGTCTCCTGGTCCGGAACTAACGAGTCACTCCCCGGCGGGGGCCGCGGGGGCCGCGGGGGCCGCGGGGGCCGCGGGGCCGCTGTGCGCGCCGCTTAGCTGGCCGCACTTCCTCGCCGTCGTGGCCACGCCCCGCGGCACCGCGGCGATAGCGATGCCGTGGCGATGCCGTGGCGATGCCGTGGCGGTGGCCGCGTGGGCCGGCTGTGTGGGCAGCAAGGCAATGAGTCCGTGTAGGATGTCCTGCCCCGGCCGGCCCCGGCCCCCGGCCCGGCCTGTCCCCCCGCTGCTGTCCCGTCCGATCGGATCCGAGCGCCCGATTCGATGCGAGCGGAGCGGCCGTGCGACGTTGGTCGCGTGGGACGCGGGTGATTGATACGTCAGGCTGTGTTCACGCAAGCGCCGGGCAGAGCCGAGCCCAGCCCAGCCCAGCCCAGCACCCACAGACCATCTCCAGCAAACGCTCGGCCCGCGCGCTGCGTGTTTTGGAATATCCGACGCTCGCTCGGACGAATAAAACATAATCCACAGCACCGGGAGCTGCTGGAGACCTGGTTTGAAAGATGCAGCGAGACGTTAGTCAGACACGGGAGACGGGCTGTGCACTGGGTGCCCTGGGTGCCCTGGGTGCTCTGGGCGGTGACCACAGCATTGGCGCACTGGCTTGGCGCTCGGCGGCGGCTGACGCAGTACTACGCTAGTCTTGCGGTGGACGATCACGGCCGGGGCGGGGCGGGGACGGCGTGGACCGTCACGGTTGGGGTGAGGCTGACCGGGACGGACCGGGGCTGGGCGTCAGAAGTCATCAGGGACCGTGCATCGGTCCGGTCCGGTCACAGTTGAGCTGCAGTGCGGCTAGGCCTGCATACCCGAGCCGGAAACTGTATCGCATCGGTGCAGTGCAGAGTTCTAGTTCGTGTGTGTATGTGTGTGTGTGTGTGTGTGTGTGTGTGTGTGTGTGTGTGTGTGTGTGTGTGTGTGTGTGTGTGTGTGTGTGTGTGTGTACGGTCAGAGGAGGAAGTTCGGCACCGAAAAATTTCCAATCACGAAATTCAGGATTACATTTTTGCAACCGAGTCCAGGGTATTTACATACATAAGCAACTCACTAAAAATTAACACATTACGATCAAATTTGCGAGAGTCAAAAGTAACAGCAAATCGATCGAAATCGACACATTTCCCCTCAAAATTCAGGTCCGGCCGGCGTGGTCTGTAGGCTATCTAGATCCTCAACACGCTGCCGCCCCGATACCATCTGCGGCCGTGCCGTGCCGAGAACGAGGCCCCACCCCGGACTCGAACCCGGGGGCCGAGATGCCAACGGGACCGGCGGCGCGGGCTGTCTGCATCTGGGCCTGCATTGCGTGCGCGCGGTGCGGGCGGTGCTGCAGGGAACACGGCCTGGACCTGCTGTGGCGTCTTGTGCAGCTGGGCGCCCTCTGCCCCCGCCGGGGCCACGGTGTCACCGCGCCCCGCCCCGCGATGCTGGTCCTAATTGCGCGTGGTGCGCCTGGCCTGGCCGGGCCGTGCCGGGCCATTGTGTCAGTGCAAGGCCACCGCAGAGAGACGCTGCCGGCTGCTGCCGCGGGCCTCTGGCGCCTCTGGCGGGAGGACGCGCCCAGCCGTGACGTCATGCCGCTGGCTGCCGCTGGCTCGGCCGGAGGCTTCCCTGGAAAGTGATGAAAAGTCATGGAAAGAAAATAGGGTCATTGGTTAGGTCAAGTTATGGAAATGGGTGGAAAGATTGAAAAATCTATACGTTTTAAAATATTTTTGAAAATCGAGGGGCCGCCATGAAAATTTCAAGGTAAAAATTCAAGTGGGCACGGTCATGGAAATTTTAAAATATTTGCCTGGAAAGTCGTGGAAAATGCTATGTGGAAATTAGTGGGAACCCTGGACCAGGCTCGCGTCTGTCGCCGGCCGCGCTGTCAAATCCCGCGGGGCGGGGCGGGGCGGGGCGGGCGCCTCTGGCAGTGACCCTGTTTCCATAGCGCATAGCCATAGCGCCCATGTCACCGGCGGCAGCCCGGCAGCCCCTGCCGCCGTCACAGGCCATTGTCAGGCCCTCGACGTCCCCCGCGCCCCGCCACCGCGCCTTTCGCTATCGCCCCCCCCCCCCTCCGTCCCCCAATCTGCTCCCCTCCCCTTCACCGCCGGCGCGTCAGCTGTGGGAAGATCTGGAAGGCCGTGCCGCACCCTGTGCGCTCGCTGAGGCCAAGCAGGCCGCCGCCGCGCTCACCGCTGTTGGACAACGACGGCGTGGGTCCACGCGTAGGACGTGGCCGTCAGTGAGGTGCGGCCGTGGGCTGCGGTCCTGGACAGGGCGCTGCATCGTGACGCGAGGATCAGCACACTGCCGGCCGCCGTGAGCCTGAAGCCCGTCCCATGCCGTGCCGTGCCGACGTCTGCGTTGATGGGTATTTCGCTACGCGCCGCGGGCCCTCTGCTTATTGGACGCGCGCATGCAATTTGGTACACTTTGAAAACGGTTTTATAGCATCGAGAGAGCAGCAATGATTGTTCTTCCCCAGCCGTGGTCGGGTCGGTCAGAGGCCCCAGCAGCTCTGCGGTCCGCTGCCCGCCTCTCCGACTCCGGCTGTGATGTGATCATGATCAAGAGTCGACATGTGGCAGCCCTGCAAATCGCTTGATTGGAGGAGCGGCGCCGCGCAGCGCGGTGTGGTGATCGCGATTTAGATATGGGGCGCCGCGTTGGGGGTGGGAGAGCCCCCCGCAGAGCCCCCCTAGAGCCCCCCGCAGAGCGATCCCAATAGTTATTTATGGGGTGTGGCTAATTGTCTGCGGACCCCCATCATCCTATCGTATCGCGCCGCGCCGCTGTTGCGGTGGTGGTGGTGGTGGTGGCATTACTAGCAGTAGTGCATAGCGCGCGAGGAGCTACCTTTTGTTTCTACTGGGCCGGGCCGTGGGCCGCGGGCCGTGGGCCGGGCTGGGGGCCGAGTGGTGGTGGCGTGCCTTTCGCAACGCCTGCATCCGGTTGGCAATCATTGGCGCTCTTCTATTCGGTCGGCGGCGCGTCCGAGCGCGAGCCAATTTTGAAATGAGCAAAGGGACATTGGCCCTCGTTTTTTGTTGTTGTTAATTTTTTGTTTTTATTTGACTGAGAATATGTTTCGTTTTGTGTTGCAGGTGAGGATTGTGATTCGAGTTCAGTGAAATGCGAGCGAATGGGGAGCCCCGGCAATAAGTGAGTTGCAGCTGCATAACAAGATCCGATCAAAAAATCAAAATGACAAAGTGAATTTTTCGCATAGAGTTCTTTGTTTACGAAAACCTTCATTAAAGTTCATACCTTTTTTTTTAAAAAAAAAAAAATTATGTCCCTTTAAGTTGTATGGAAATTTGGGAGCCGCGCGGGTGAATACCGAATATAAACGCGGTGGGCTATCCCGTGTGGTCATAGCATCGGCGGGGCGGGCGAGTGGAGTGCCCCCCCGACCCCGCCCCGCCCCCGGCCCCGGCCACCCCGCACTCACCGGTCCGCAGATAAGACTGTTTGTGGTGGTCAGTCCCCCGTGCCCGTGCCACCACCACCGGCTGCGTCCGCCCTGCACCTGCACGCGCGCCCGTGCCAGTGGCCGAGTGGCAGGGCCGGGCGTGCGGCGCGGCGCGGCGGCGGCGGCCAGCTGTGCGCCTCTAAATCGGAATCCGCCCGCCGTCCCTTTTCTGGGCATCGAATTTGCACTTTAATGCATCATGCATGATTCACGAACCCCGCGAGCGCTCAAATTTCGTCCTTCCCCACGCGATGTCCGGCCGCCCTCCTGGGCAGTGGCACGCCCGGCCACGCCCCGCCACGCCCCCGTGCACTCTACTCTGCAGGTGCGGGGGCGGGGGCCATCGAGGCTCTCGGCCGGCCGGCTTTGGGGACGCAGTAGAAGGGCGTCCTCAAGCTCCGATCCGGTTCACCGTCCTTCACTCTGCCAGTGGGAAAAATTCGCACAGTTGCTGCCATACCCGCGCGCGCCGGCCTAGATTTGGACTGTACTTTAGTTTTTTGTTCACCGAGTAATTTTCCTTCTTTTCTGTATTCTTTCGCGCTTAAATTCTTTTGACCAGCCGGGCGCCGCCGTAACGCTGAGCAGGCTCGGTGACGTCATTCCCCTTGGCCGGCGTGTTGTTATAATGCAAAAGCAGGCGCGCGGGGAAGAGGAACGGAACGGTTTGGAGCCGCCGAATCGTGAGGAGCCGGGCATGGCCGCTCAGGGCTCAGGCTGAAGGTCGTGGCTGCGGGCACGCGAGCAGAGCAGCAGAGCAGTGCGGCCACACCCTCCTCTCCCCCATGATGCACCCCGTCGGGCAGAGGAGTGCTGCCCCGCCGTGCCCACGCCCGGCCCCGACCCGTGGGCCCGATGCAGACTAATTTAGCCGCTAATCTACCGTGAAGTGATCTTGTCTCGTCTCCGTTTTAGCAGCGCTGCTCCGGCTGCTGATGGCTTTGGCCCGGCCGGTGCGGTGTGGTGTTGGTGCCGTGTGGTGCCGGGATGCCGCTGCCGCGCGCCGCGTCTCGCATTGAGATCGGCCGCAACGCGATGACGGACGTGCGTCACATTGGATTCATGGTGGTGTGGTGTTGTTGGCGCGCCCCCCTCCGGACCGAGTCCGGCCTCGCTCCCGGCGCGCCCCTTACGGACAAGCGATAGGCAACCCGAACTCGGCCGCGCGCGCGGGACAGCGTACCCAGCGCGGGGGCTCCTGTCCCCAGCGCCGCAGGGCCCCATCCGGACACACAAAAGGTCTTCATAGCTTGTGCGCCCAGCCCAGATCGTCGTGGCGTTGTTGTTCCGCGGAGGGGAAAAGGGGGGAGGGGGCGGAAATATGGACAGTTTAATGTCTCCTCGAGGACCGTATGCCGGGCGGCCGGGCCTGCATGCCTGCCCTGGCCTGGCCCGGCCCCCCAAGTCGTCGCGCTCCCTCTTCACTCCACATTCCCGCGCCCGCGCCTCCTTTCCCGGCTGGCCCTCGTCTTCTTCCGCGTTAGTGTTTTGCCGCCAAGTCCAGCGCTGTGCGTGTGCGTGTGTACAAAATCGGGCTCCACGTTTTCCACACGTATACTTGTTGAGTTTCCCGCTAAAGGCACCAACTCCTCTCTCTCTCTCTCTCTCTCTCTCTCTCTCTCTCTCTCTCTCTCTCTCTCTCTCTCTCTCTCTCTCTCTCTCTCTCTCTCTCTCTCTCTCTCTCTCTCTCTCTCTCTCTCTCTCCCTCTCTCTCTCCTCTCCTCTCCTCTCCTCTCCTACGTCCCTCCCACGGACAGCATGTGACATTTTATGTCAGCCGGCTGTCGGCGCTCGTGAGGTGGTGGGAGGCCCAGGCCCAGGCCCGGAGGTGGGGCCTTCGGCCCTCGGGCCCCCGGGGTCCCCTTCTAACGGTGACGGCCCACCGGGTACACCGGGCCGGGCACTGCCTGGCACTGCCTCCTTAGGACAGTCTCACTCACTCCGCTCCCCATCCTAGGCGAGCACCGACAAAGGTCGAAAGGCAGGCAGGCGAAGGGCCGCGCGCAGCGGACCGACCACGCCACTAGACCAGCCCCCCCCCCCCCCCCCCCCCTGCCTACTCTTGATGGATGTCTCTCCGAATAATGCGGAGGAAAGTGAAAAGGCCGGCTGGCCGAGACGCCGCCGGACCGTCCCGGCTGAGGGCCCCGGCCGGCCGGCACCGCGGCTGGAGAGGAATGCCACGAGGTAAAATATGAACGCCCCGGCGGCTTGTAGTATTCGAACCCAGGGCTATTACTCGAACCCGCGACTGGTATTCGAACCCGCCAGTGGTATTCGAACCCGTGACTGGTATTCGAACTTCGAACCCGCGGCCATTATTCGAACCCGCGGCTATTACTCGAACCCGCGACTGGTATTCGAACCCGCGGCTATTATTCGAGCCCGCGCGGGTATAATTCGAACCCGCGACTGGTATTCGAACCCGCGGCTATTACTCGAAACCCGCGACTGGTATTCGAACCCGCGGCTATTATTCGAGCCCGCGCGGGTATAATTCGAACCCGCGACTGGTATTCGAACCCGCGGCTATTATTCGAGCCCGCGCGGCTATAATTCGAACCCGCGACTGGTATTCGAACCCGCGGCTATAATTCGAACCCGCGGCTGATACTCACACCGCCCTCGGCGACGCCGGTTTGACCTTGCCCGGGTGGCGTGTGCGTGCGTGCGTGGCGTGTGGATGACGCCGCCGCGCCGCATTCGGCTCATTGTCTTCCTGCGTCGTTTTACGAGGCGCTGCCACGGCGCTGGCCGCGGCGGGGGCGGCGGGGGGCGGCGGGGGCGGATGTTTCGTTTCCTTGGCTGGCCGCGAGGAGCCTGCGGCGCGGCACGGCGTGTGGAGTGGGCCCCAGCCCCAGCCCGGCGGCGGGCCCGGCGGCCGGCGGGCGCAGGAGCGCCATGCGGCGGTAGGCGGTGTGTCGGATACGCTATCTAATCTGCCTGGTCCTCCCGGTGCCGGTGCGTCCTCCGACCGGGTCCTCCAGGCTCGGTTGACCACCCGACACCCGACCCCGGCCTCGGCGGTGCCTTTGCCTTGGCTTTGCCAAGACTTTGCCTTGGCTTTGCCTTGGCTTTGCCTTGGCTTTGCCTTGGCTTTGATCCCGCGCCCAATAACCGCAGCCACCCTCAGGACCCGCAGGACTCCGTTGCGAAGTCGGCGGCGTCGGACGAAAAATCGCAAACGGTTGCGGCTTTCTCCCCCGGTTTCTCTTGCCTTTCGGGGAATTTTCGGGACTGGAAATCTGCGCGCGGCAGGCAGGCAGGCAGGCAGGCAGGCAGGCAGGCAGGCAGGCAGGCAGCGTGCGGACCGAGCGTGTCGCACGCCTGCGGGCCGCGACGACAAATCGGACGGCAGCGAGGCGGCGACGGCGCCGGATAAAACGGACGGCCGGGAACGAGCGCGGACAAGGCGATTTCAGCCGCGGCCACGGCGCGAGGGGCACAGCGACAGCGGACGGTGACCACCCCGTCCCGCCCTGCGCTGCCTGCGCTGCCCTGCCGTCCTCACGGGCTCGGGCTGCACGACGACTCGGATGCGACGCTCAGAGACGTGCCTTGTAAAGCTACCCGCCGCCCCGCTCCCCCGCCCCGCCCCCCACCCCGCCCCGCCCCGTCGTCTGACCATCGGGATCATGATTTCCGGTCCGTCCGGCCCACGGCCCCACGGCGGCAGCGGCCGGCTCCAGACACCAGCTCTCGGCGGCACGGGCTCGTTGATCGTTGTTGCACCGCGCAGGGTCCGCGTCCCGTGGCCCAACGGCACAGCAAAAAATACACCAAAAAAACCACCCCTCTCCCTGTCGCTCTGGTATTTGAACCCTCGAGCAGAGAGATGATCTGCTCTGCTTTCGTCAATTCTGGTCCTGACAGGAGATGTCCCTTTTCCCACTTGGGATCACGATCACGATGGTTTCTGGCACCTGGTTGGTGGGCCTGTTGGTGGGCCTGTTGGTCCTCTGCCCCTCGGCGCGATGGTCCCCGCCGTGTTTACGGGGCCGTGCAGGGTCAGTGACTCCCCCCACCCCTCACCCCTCACCGTGTGTCTTTTAGTACCGGACCTGCCTGCATTGTGTGTGTTGCGCGACAATTGGATATAAAACACACACACACACACACACACACACACATCACACCGGCTGCTGCGGCGGCTGCTGCTTTGGTTGCTCGTTCGGCCTGAACGAAAATCAGAGGGCTGTGCCGACCGGGACAGCGACGCCCCCTCTGGTGCAGCGTCTTGCTATGTCATCCATGCAAAAGTGGAGCACCCGAGTGGTGTGCAGAATCGGTGTGGGGATCTGCAAAGGGCACGGCATGTGTGTGTGTGTGTGTGTGTGTGTGTGTGCGCGCGCGCGCCACCGATGGTCCGAAAGAATCTGCGCAATATGAAGGAGCGCACGAGGGGCAGAAGCAGAAAGGCAGCGGACGATGAAAACGTGCGAGAGAACGGGCAAAGAGGGAGGAGGGACGGCTGATGAGGGAGAGGGGGAGGCGGACAGAGAGAGAGAGAGAGAGAGAGAGAGAGTGAGTGAGTGAGTGAGTGAGTGAGTGAGGGGGAGAAGCAGCGGAGTGGAGTGGTATGCGTTATGTGTGCGCCGTCCAGCGACCTACTCCCCTGTCCTATGACCGAGTCTCACGCGCGCAGCCATCTGCTCGCCTCGCGCCCGATTTTCGGCGCCCGCGCTCGAGATTTTGGCTTTCTGCCGCCGGATCCCGGTTATTTCCCGCCTGAATGACGGTCTGCGCGAAAAAAGGACGGAAATCGGACGATTTTTCGCCCGATTCCGCGCGTCTTTCGAACCAGTGGGGCTCTTCGGTAACAGCAAGTCCTCCGCCTCCTCTGCGGCCCCTCGGCGCTCGCTCACACACACACACACTCAAACACACACACACACACATACACGGCATTGCATCGTTGTTGTCGTGTGCCGTTTCTCTTTCTCTCACGTCTTTCTCTCTCTTGCCCGCATTGCTGCGGCCTGCGGGGTCTTCGTGCTTGGACCGAGCAGTGTGTAGACCTCTCGCCTCGCAGGCCCAGGCCCTTGGGGGCCCAGGCCCTTGGGGGCCCAGGCCCTTGGGGGCCCAGGCCCTTGGGGACCCAGGCCCTTGGGGACCCAGGACCTTGGGGGCCCTGGCCGTGCTGCTGCGGCGCTCGCCTTCATGTATCGGATGCTGAATCGTCACTCGGAAACGCTCGGAAAATCTGCAATGTAGCGACGTGAAGAAACAAAACAACGAATTGGCTTTCGTCTCTGCGTCCTCCTGAAGAGCGCGGGGTAGGCCACCCGCTGCACCGGCACGCCCTGCGGGGCTGCGGGCTGCCGGTGCCGTGCTGTCGTCAGAGGTGGTGGTGGTGGTAGCGGCGGCATGTCACCATGGCGTTGTGGCGCGTCCCACCGATTGAGGTGTCAATATGCATATGGCACTAGCAGCAGCATGGCCCTGCCCGGCTGCTGACAGAACAGAACCCTCCTCAAGGCGAGGCAAGTGTGTGTATGCGCGCACGCGTGCTTGTGTCGCCTACGTTCGGAAACCCATTCATTGTACCGCTCGATTGAGCGATGTGGTAGGCAGGGTTCCCAAAGTCTGGAAAACCTGGAAAGTCATAAAAATGTGGTCATGGGAAAAAAAAGTGGTCATGGAAGTCATGGGAAAGTCATGGAATGAAAATGGTTGGGTGGTGATGGTAAAATTGAAAAATCTATACATTAAAATATTTTTGAAAATCCGGGGGCCCGGCATGAAAATTTTTAAAAAAAGTTCATGAGTGAACGGTCATATGAAAAGTTTCAATTTTTTGTCTCGAGAGTCATGGAAAATATGTACCAGATGAAAATTAGGGGGAAATCCTGTGGATGAGAAGGGGTGCATGTCCGGCCAGGTTTTCCTTCGGCGGCGGCAGCGGCGGTCGCGAGACCTGCGGAGGTCTGTCCACCTTTCTGCACTCTTTGCCCTCGTGGTTTCGCGTCTAAAACCGTACCACGTCGCGGCCACCGCACTCCTGGCCACCCCTGGCCTCCCCTGGCCTCCCCTGGCCTCCCCTGGCCTCCCATGGCCTCCCCTGGCCTCCCCTGGCCTCCCCTGGCCTCCCCTGGCCTCCCCTGGCCTCCCCTCGCACCTCGCACCGCTGGGTCTCCGCGTTTTTACTGTCCTCTTTTTCTCTTGCGCCTTGCCCACCTCTCCTTCTTATTTTGTCTTGTGACTGCGTGATGGCTGATCGCGATATATATATATATATATATATATATATATATATATATATATATATATATATATATATATATACATATATTCGCCCCGGTGATTCAGCGGATGCGATGCCCCCGGCTGCCCCCGGCTGCCCCCGGCTGCCCCCGGCTACCCCCGGCCCGCTGGCAGGCTGCCAGCTGCTGCCAGCCGGCCAGCCCTCGTATCACTGCCACCCTTTAGTACCCGCACACTCGTCTCGTCCCCTGTTTCGCGTCGTTCTCTTTTTCGCAGACGCAGGAAACGTCGCGTTTTGGAATGCAAGCGCGAGACGGGGGCGTGCCGAGAGGTAAAACGCAGCCGATTGGAGGGACACGTCGGCGGCGGCGGCCCGGCCCGGCCCGGCCCGGCCCGTTCCCGTCAGCTGATTGAGCGTCCGTCCGACATGAACTATGCGCCTCACGCCTGTTCTGCCACGCCCCGCCACGCCCGCCACGCCCGCCGTGGCCAAAATAATGTTCTTTCTCTGGGGCATGGCGCAAACATCTGCTCGGGGCGCGCGGCGAGGCGTGGCGGAGCGCGGTGGCGGCGGCGGCGGCGGCGGCGGCGGCAGCAGCAGCGAAATGACTGATCATTTCGTCCCAAAAAGGAGCCATTAGAAAACATTCCGTCCTGAACCTGTATGGGCCCCGATGGCTGGCGGACGGGACGGGCGGCTCTGTGGGCCCTGTAGAGCACTGCATGGCCCTAGCCCAGCCCGCCCAGCCTCCCCCATCCCGTGGGGCCCCGCCCTACCGCTGCCCGCGCCGCACTCGGCGCACATTGTTATGCCGTTGGCCGCTTTTGGCGCTGCACTCTGCCAGCATCAGCAAGGTGTCTACTGGTTGGCCTGGCGGCGGCTTTGGGGCTTGCGGGGTTTGTCCCGCCTGGACCGGTCCCCTTCCCGCCGGCCGCGGCACCGGCACCGGCAGCAGCAGCAGCAGCAGCAGCAGCAGCAGCAGCAGCACCGGCAGCAGCAGCAGCAGCAGCAGCAGCAGCAGCAGCAGCAGCACGAGGGCCGCGGTGTGCTGCGGCGCAGCCCGTTGTGCCCGTTTATCTTTAGACGCCGGGACGTGCACTGTGCACAGCGCGGCACTCATACGACCCCGTTCGCCCCGCCGCTGGTCCGTTTACCGCCGCCGCTCGTTGGCTGTGAGGAGCCGACGCCGTCTGAGTCCCGGCCGCGCCGCGCCCACCCACCGGGACGTATTTCGGACGTACGCGCGCTCTACTCGAGGGCCCCGGCAGAGCCGCCGGCCCCGCCGGCCCCGCCGGTGCACGCGCACACCCGGTTGAATTTAAATTAACGCGGCCGTGCCTTGTTCGTGGGCCCGTGCCGCGCGTGGGGTAGCGGGGGCCCCGGTGAAAGTGCCGACTGCCGTGCGGGGGCTCGCCGGGTCGGGCCGGGCCAGGCGGGGGCACCGGGCACGCTTTGCGCCGTCTTCTGTCTCTGTCCGCCTCATTACCATCGATTACCATCCAGGGTGCCAAACACACACACGACTCTCGCGCACGCACACGCCGACCGACCAATTCCGATGCAGCGGCAGAATGGTGATTTGTTGGTGATCGGCGCGTTTGTGCGCTCAGGCTCGCCCTGCCGTGCACCAGTCCAGGGCCGCGGGCCGCGGGGCTGACGGCTGACTCACGGGTGGTAACAAGTGGTGGCAGTGCCGCCGCTGCCGCTGCCGCTGCCGCTGCCGCTGCCGTGCGTCTCCTGAGGCTGAGCCATTACCGTCGTGCCGATGACTCGGGCGGTGCCAAGTGATGGACTATATTGTACGGTGGGTCTTGTGACGCACCGCGCACCCGAGAGGCATGCCGAGGGGCTCCGCTTTAGCCCCGCTGGGCCCCGCCCGCTCGGCCCGCTCCGCACCGCCATACGGCCCACCACATGCCCTTGCTGGGCGCGTGACAGCGTCGTCACGCGACGCCCGGCCTGCGCCTTGCTGGCAGCCTTTGGCCGCTTTGGCCGCTTCAGCAGGCCCCCGGCCTCCTGCCCCCGCCCCCCTGCCCCCTTCCCCCGGCCCCCCCCCCCCCCTGCACCCGACGACCGGCTTCGGGTTGCATAATCGATCGGATTTGATTGGCGCTCGGAATGAGCGTGGCCGCGTGCTGCCGCCGCCGGGGGGTTGGCCGGAGGAGACGTACTGCATCGAGAAACCGCAGCCAGCCGCCACCTGTGCGTTGTTGGCTACCGTGCGGCGCCACACCTGGCGTGGCGCCTGAGGACGCGGCTGCGCCACGCCCCCTCCGCCCCCCTCCGGCCCCCTCCGGCCCCCTCCGGCCCCCTCCGGCCCCCTCCGGCCCCCTCCGGCCCCCTGCGCCCCTCTCCGGCCGCCCTTGAGGCACCACAGCTTTCCAGCTTCCTCCCCCCTGAGACTTATCTGGACCATTGTGTCGTTGTCGTGCGGTGACAGTTGCAGCATTGGCAGAGCCGCGGGTGGAAAGGGGACGGAATCTGCATGCGGCATCCGTGCCGTGCAGCGGGAGCGGTGCGGGCGGGCCGCGGACGGCGGACGTCCGCCGAGTGAAACCCTGGCCGCGTAACGCGCCATGCTGGGAAATGGTCCTTGTGAAAATAGGAACCGAGCGAGGTTTGGGAAGCTCCACTTACTACGGCAGCTGGCGTTTAGCGGGTCGGGTCGTGGCGGCAGGGGGCCGCGGGGGCTCCCCGACGTTGTGTACCGCGGCCACACATGGCCGGCGCTGTTGGCCAACCTGAGAGCAGCGGCCAGCAGCAGCAGCAGCAGCAGCAGCAGCAGCAGCAGCAGCAGCGCCTCCGCTGATGTACCCCGCCTCGCCTTCGCGCGGCAGTCGGCAGTGCAGTGCTGCCAACGGCGTCCGGCTGCACTCGCCGCGGCGTGACGTCACGACGCTGGCGATGCCTCCTGGGAGTCGAAGACGCCGCCGGCGGGGTGTGGAGGGGAGCCTGACTGGCCAGAACGTTGAACTGAGCTTGGGCGTGTGTTTTGGCCCCGTCCGGTGCCCCCTCTCCCCCCCCCCCCCTCGTCTCTTTGCAATGTGCTCTCGATCCGATTTTCAACATTATCGGTCCGAACCGACGACGCCGCGAACTGAGGCGAGGCTGATCTAGGTGATGAGACACCTTGCCGCCAAGGACGGCCGGACCTGCCGGACCAGACCGCACACGAGCGCGGTGCGGCGCAAGTCAGAAGTGTATGTGGGTCAATTGAGCGCAGCTGCCTTCGGAAGCCGTTCGGGCTCACCGCGTGACAAGTAATCGGGGGAATTAGGTGGGCAAGTTCTTGGCGGACGACGCCTGTAAGCTCCGGGGCGGCGGCTTGCGCTGTGGGTGTGCCATGGGTGCTCCGGGTACCGGTGGTATCACAGCGGTCGCTTTGTTTCGTGACTCGCTTCCCTGTCATATCAAATGTCATGCCGCGACCTGCCGTGCGTGGGAAAGTACGACTGTTTTTTTTTTTGTCGTTTTTTTTTCTCTCCTGTCTAGACGTTTTTGTGGAACTTTTCCGAAACTGACGTTGTGCTCTCTTTGTGTGCTTTCAGGTACGGACGGTTCACGGACCAAAATGTT
Organism: Odontothrips loti; assembly: GCA_038380765.1. Taxonomy (NCBI): domain Eukaryota; kingdom Metazoa; phylum Arthropoda; class Insecta; order Thysanoptera; family Thripidae; genus Odontothrips; species Odontothrips loti. Next base: position 11,033,265 of record CM076245.1, read on the forward strand.
AGCCGGGGAAGATGCGCAAACGTGTGGAGTACGCGTTGTACTCGGTGAGCTCGTGATGACGTCACACCCCAGAAGTATAGGACGTGTGGGGGAAAGGGAGAGAGAGGGAGAGAGAGAGAGAGAGAGAGAGAGAGAGAGAGAGAGAGAGAGAGAGAGAGAGAGAGAGAGAGAGAGAGAGAGAGAGAGAGAGAGAGAGAGAGAGAGAGAGAGAGGGGGGGGGCAGTTTGTTTTGTGACGTCGCGCGCGTACGACGTGTGGTGCAGCACCCATCCACGCTAATGAACTGACCTCATCCTCGCGGCCCGCAGGCCTGGCGGCACCACGGGCGCCCGTTTTGCGTAGGGCCCCTCCTGTTTGCCCGGCAGAGTGGCTGTGTGGCGGGGCGGGGCTGGCCGGGGCCGCGTGCAGCGGCACTTAGAGATGGCGCTATGCCTCTCGCAAGCGTCTTCGTGTTTGTGCACAGCGGCCACGGGGGCCACGGCGGCAGCGGCGCAGTGTGCTCTGGTGGCGTACAGCCTCAGCAATGACATAATTCACCAGGTATGGGAAGGCTGTGCGGTGCGGGGGAGTTTTGCATGCGGCGGGCCTCGGCGCCGCGCTGGCCGCTGTGTGCTGCCCGGCTGCTGTCCCCGCACGTATCCGGCCGTCGCCATGACGAGACGCCACCAGCCCGCATGGCGCTGCCCTGCGCTGCCCTGCGCTGCCCGCGTGCCGCCGCGCGCCCGTCTCCGACGCTTCAATTTATATGATGGTGTGTGCCGTCATGTGGCGCGCCCGCTGTTCGAGGCGCACTGGCGTCGCGGCGCCACGTCGGCCCGGCCACGCCCCGCGACGGAAGGGCACCGGCCGATGTCTGTGATCAATGCACACCGTAAAAATAATAATTCAGGGAAAAAATCGGGAATATGTCAGAAGCAGGAAAATAAAAAAAAAGTGGGAAAGATTTAGTTAAAATTATAACAACAAGAAAAGTCAATATTAAACGTGAAAAACGGTTGTTTGAACCCGCGAACCCCGATAAACAGTTGCCTTATTATTCGGGATGTCTGCGGAGCGCCCCGTAGCGCGCTGCTTGCACTGACCCTTGCGCGTGTGCGGGGCGATGCTGCGACCCCGCAGCTGGCAGCGTTGGGAACTGCAGAGCCTGCAGAGCCTGCAGAGCGTGCAGGGTGTGTAGAGTGTGTAGATCCTGTTGGATTTCTCAGCCCGGCGCCGCGGCATGGGCAGCACAGGCGGCCGGCATTGTCTGTTGGCGCAGAGGCTCTCGGCCTGTGGATGCGCCGCAGATGCGCCGCAGTAGCGATGCATGCCGCCGTCTGCGGCCTGTGTGTGTGTGTGTGTGTGTGTGTGTGTAGTCGGAGTCATAGTTTCGCCTCGAGCGCAAGTTTTCATTTTCTTTTCCCACGCGGAGAGGTGCGTGTGTTTATTAACAGTGTTGGGGCGTCACGGTCGGGTGCGGAGAGTGCGGAGGGTCTTGACATTGGCCACCGTGACGGATCCTGCCCGGCCGGACTACGGTCCCGTCCGTCTGCCCGGTCCTGCGATGCCCACGACGGCCCGTGGTGAGGCGGTCCACGGAATGATTGACACGTTTGCGGGGCATTCGCATGTCCATTTTCGACATTTTGGAACAAAATCGTTGCTGCGGGAAGGAGGGGGAGATTGGGGACCGCGGGGGAATGCAGCAGCAGGTGCGACCCCATGGACCGTCCTCGACACACACTCGAGCACACGCACTCCCGGCGACGCTATGCGCCCCGCTTGGCTGCGCATGGCGGAGCACGGCGGAGCACGGCGGAGAGCTCCCACGCCCCGCCCGGCCTGGCCCCGGTGTAGTGTGTGGTGTAGCCCAGCGTAGCGGCAGGCCGGCAGAGGAGACGCGTGCACCTGTTCGGGACGCCCCCCAGTAGAGTGTTAATCATTTGCTCTGCTGCCTATTCGCGCGCGTTGCCGCGCCGCCGGGGAACGCACTGCTGCTGTAGTCAGGGGCGCTGGGTCCCGCCTGCCCTGCCCTGCCCTGCCCTGCCCTGCCCTGCCCTGCCCTGCCCTGCCCTGCCCTGCCCTGCCCTGCCCTGCCCTGCCCTGCCCTGCCCTGCCCTGCCCTGCCCTGCCCTGCCCTGCCCTGCCCCCTGAGCCCTGCCCTGCCCTGCCCTGCCCTGCCCTGCCCTGCCCTGCCCTGCCCTGCCCTGCCCTGCCCTGCCCACTGAGGCCGCGGGTCATCGCCGCTCCCCGCCTCCGTGCTGTGCTGGCTGTGCTGGCTGTGCTGGCTGTGCTGCGCGCTTGCCAATTGACACCTGGCTCACGTCGTGTTTGGATGCGCGCGGCGCGGCACGGCGGCACTCGTACGCAGGCGAACGCTGTGTCGCCGGGGCATGGGGCCCCGCGCCCCGCCAGTCCACGACCACAACCACGACTTGTGCAACGCGCGCATGTCGTGCGGGCTGGCCTATCCCGGCACTCGCAGGCGCTCCCGTTTGACGACGTGCAGTTCTCTGCTCGGCAGATTTGGTTTTTTCGATTAACGGTGTAACGAAGTAGAACACACCTTGCCTTCCTTCCGGTACAGCGAGGGACTGTACCGAGTGTTTGAACACGACGAGTGGGGATCTCGGCTCGGCTCGGTCTGCGCCAGGCACCTCACCTACCTCTCCTCTCTTGGTGAGCCAGCCAGGCACCCTCCCGTCCCGTCCCGGCAATGTCCCGGCCCGGCCCGTTCCGCCTTACATGGCCTGACTAATGAGATTGAAATATTTGCAACGCGCGCGCGCGCGCAGGCCAGCCTGTCCCGTCCCGTCTCGTACCGCGCGTCAGTCCCCGCTACGCCCCGGCAGTGTGACGGAGAGCGATGCGAGATGGGGGGCGCGACGGGACGGCGCGGGGAAGAGGGAGTGAGAGAGGACAAACACTCGTCCGCTGCGCCCTGCCGTGAGTGTTGTGAGAGACGCGGAGTGACTTCCCCGGTGCCTGTGCCGTGCCTGTGCCGTGCCTGTGCCGTGCCTTGTGCCCCTCTCTGGAGGGTGTCCAAGTGCGTATGACGCATCGGCCGGCGGTGCGCGTGTCACACGGCCAAGGCGAGTGCGTGTCCCCGTTGAATGCCTGCAGAGGCAAAACGGCTCGTGGCTCGAGCACTAAACGCTGACCGCCATGGGGCCGCCACGGGGCCGCCACAGGCGTGAACCCGACCGTGACGAGATGCTCAGCTTGGTTATCCGTGTGTGGTGCGCCGGCCGGGTCTAGCCGGGTCTAGCCGGGTCTAGCCAGGCCTGTGGCGGGGTGTGGGTGTGGGTGCGGGCCTGGCGGCCTGGCACAGGCGCAGCCAGCGCAGCCTGGCCTCTCTCGCCGGTCCAAACATCCGTGCCGAGCCGTGCCGAGCCGCGAGGCGTCTGGTCTGCTGCTGGAAAGGCGCGGCTCCGCGGCTCTGCGCAAAGTAAAGGTCGTCGTGGTGTTGTCAGGCGGCGAGAGGAGAGGACGCCGCGACGTTTCCATTTCTGTCCCGCGGACGAGACAAAAGGCGCTCTATGGCCGCGGCCGTGCTGGCCGGGACGCGCGTGACGTCCGACCGGCCGCCACGGGATGCCCCGGGATGCCGCGAGGCGCTGGCGGCGCGGCGCACACACCCTTTCACGGGCGTTACGGCCTCCTGGACCATAACTCCCGCGGCGTGCGTTATGTGTGGTCGCGGAGGCAGCACCGCACCGGAGCCGATCGCAGAGGACAGAAGCTGTCGGTGACACGGCGGCAGACCTCCCGGGCCCCGGCAGCCCCGGCAGGACCACGACTCCACGACACGTGCTGCACTAACGGGGTGCGACAACAGTGCACGCCGCACGCACGCGCGCACGCACGCGCGCGCGCATGCGCGCGCGCATGTCACCCGTGTCACCCGTGTCACCCTGACGGCAAAGCGTATCGCGCGCGGGCTATTCCGGGCGCCATTGGCGGAGGTAAGGGCATCACATCACCGCCGCGCGGCAGCCCTGCGAGAGAGACAGAGAACAGCCTGGTGCCTCGAGATGAAGCGAGAGGTGCACGGTGCACGTCCGCTCTGCAGGGGGTCGTCGTCGTCGTCCCATTTGCACGATGCCTCGCCCGTGACCGTCCGCACAGCGTTAGCACAGCGTTAGCACAGCGTTAGCATAGCGTTAGGTGCCGGAGGGCGTGGGGCTCTGGCGGTTCTGCCGTAACGTAGTTTGTGCACGGCTTCCTGCGCCGACCCGCGAGGGGGAGGGGGACTTATGAAAACGTCGGGTGTTGTAGGCGCATCTCAAGAGCAAGAGCACACACGCCATACCACCAGCGGCAGCAGCCATGTTGCTTGGCTGTTACAATGTTATTACTTGTTGGACCTGGACGGCAGCCAGTCTCTGGCCACGCCTGGCCGCGCCCCGCAAGCTGTGCGGGCTGGGCTGGGCTGCAGCATGGGATCCTGCTGCCCTTCATGGGGTGCTGAGGACTGCAGCCCCTGAACCCGCACAGCTCGATTTTGCTGGTTTCGGCTGGTTTCTGCAGGTGTATAACCCTTTTGGCTGCCAGTTGGCAGCGGTGCGATGTACGATGTGGTGTCATGTGCGTGGTGCAAAGGGCCCTCGGCGGTGGCGGCGGCGGGTCAGTTTCGCTTTTGGCGCCGCGCGTCGGGTCGGCCGGCCGATCGGGCGCTCAGAGGGCGAGGCGGCGAGGCGGTTGACCTGGCCGATGCACTGTACGGACGGCGCGGGGCGCGGGCAGCATTACAAAGCCGCCTCTCCTTAACGCCGTGCCAGGTTTTACACCGGCCATCTCCGCTGCGACGGCGCGCGGCGAGGGGAAACAACCCCGAGGGTTTGAGTGAGCAGTGGGCACGAAAACACATTCAAACTAGCTCAGAAATAAATCGCACGGCTCTAGTTCGCGAAAAACTCACACCTGGCCGAAATTGGCTTCCTGACAAACCTTCGACGGACTCTGTTGAAAAAATTGCGAGCTGGTTCGGGCAGCGGGCTCAAATACCGAGAGCGTCTCCCTGCTGCGCCGGCCGTGCCTGCGGGCCTGCGTTCCCACCGACATGCATGACACCTGTCGCAGGGTTTTCCTCTCTGGAGCGGCTGGGCAGGGCTGGGCAGGGCTGGGCCCCCTCCCGCGGCTCGACTCGGTCGTTCAGATGTTGGCGTTTTCCCGCGGCCTCTGTGGGAACGCGAGCGCGGGAGGCCCACAGCACAGGCCGGGCCGGCCAGATAGGCGGGGCAGGCTGGGCTCGCCTGGCGATGCGCCCCTGGCTGCCCTGCCTCTGCTGCGGGTGGGCCGGGCCATAACCGCGGGGGGCTGCGCGGAGGAATTATATATCTAGTATATATCGAGAGCTGCGCGGCAGAAAAGAGGAAATGCATCTGTCGCGCCGCCAAACGAAATATGGGTCAACGGGATAGAATGTAGCGAACGGTTTGGGGGCGGTATAGGACGGGGCCTCGTACACCTCGCGTGTGCGCGCATTTCGGGGCCCGTCGTGGAAATGATTGCACTCTCCGCACCTCGGGAGCGGCGAAAGTGCCGCGGGCTGCAGCCGCAGCACCGCGCCGCGCCGCACGCGACAGGACTACATGGCAGCCCTGGCTGTCCTTTCTCCCGGAAAGACGCGGCATTGTCTAGCTGGGCGGCCGCTGCCAGGGGAGAGGGGGTGGGGGAGGGACTAAAGGGGGTTGCCTGCTTTGGGCGGGTTGCGTTGCTGTTAAAGAAAGATCGAAGGTTAGGGTAGTTACTTAGTGCGGACGGGACCATTCATTCATATGCAAGGCTTGACTGGGAGCGTGAGCGGACATGCGAGTCTCTTCGGACCTGAACACAACAGACCGTTTGACTAGCCGCCCGGTCGCGTGTCGGCCGCGTGTCGACCGCAGTGCAAGGACACGTGCCGCGGTGCACTGGACTCCTTTGGCGCCGAGGCTCTTTAGGCGCCATGGCCGCCGCCGCGTCTCCGAGAGCTGATTTGGGATTCGGCCGGCCGGCAGCCTTCTGCTTTACGAAATGTCATTCATTCCCAGGGGACGTGGCCGCGGGGGGCTAAGACAATACCGAGCAGGCCAGCGGGCCCCGTGTGCGCGCCGGCCGACTTGAGATGGCAGGCACGAGCCATGGGTGAGCGGAGCTGGCTGAGCTGGCTGAGCTGGCTGAGCTGGCTGAGCTGGCTGAGCTGGCTGAGCTGGCTGAGCTGGCGGAGCTGGCGGAGCTGGCGGAGCCACCCGGCACTCCCTCACCGTGCCCTACCCCAGGTACCCGGTGACCCCAGGTACCCCAGGTTCTCCTTTTCGGTGCCCGCTGCCGGCCGGTGAATGAGTCATGGGTGCCTCCCCCGCCCGCCTCCGCCCAAAAATAAATCAAGAAAAATTCGCGGTCTCCGGCCTCCGGCTCTGAAGATGGAGCGCCGACGCGGCGGTTTTCGCGGGAATACGCAACAAGTTTGGAATTTATAGTGTGAATAAGCGGCGGAGGAAATGTGTCTGCGCCCGGCCCGGCCCGACTCCACTCGTGTTGCCTTCGTGCGAATTCGGCCTTCGGATTTACATGGAACGCTTCTGCCGGCGCCCCGGGCGGAGCCTGAGCGGAGCCTGATAGCGGAGCCTTAGCCGGCCGGCAGAGTCGGGCGCGGGCGTCTCCAACAGCATTTCCAGCGCAGCCGGCTGGGCTGGGTTGGTTCTTGGCAGCGTGCGTTGACGGTAGTTCTGCGTCGCGTTTTAACCAAACCGGTTTCTAACGTTAGTCACTTGTGTTTTGGTTCCAGGTGCGTGTGTGCTGGGAGCGCCCCCGGGCCGCCGGGTACCAGGTGTCACCGCCGAGCCCCTCCCGCGGCCCCCGCAGAGGGCCCCACGCGGGCCCCACGCGGGCCCCACTCCCAGGACTTGATCTCTCTGAGACGATCAGTAGCACTTGGTGGACCATGAAATGTCGCGGAATCGGTCTAAAATTGATATCTTCATGTCTAGAATTTTTAAGGGATTTTTAAGGAGCAGCGCATAGGAAACATTTTTCGGGGTGTAAAGCTGCGGCAGTGGGAGCGTGTCGCCGGGACCATGCGATGCCGGGGCGGGGCGGGGCGGGGGGCCCGTGGAGCCGCGGGGTATCGCCTTGCAGCCCGCTGGCCTTGCTTCTCAGCTGATCCCTTTGTCCTGCGCTGCCCAGACCTGAACCGCCCGTTGGACCGCACGGCTCCACGACTTGGCCATATGGGCCCGTTCCTTGTCGCCGTATTGCACTCCTGTTTCGCCGAACAGCGGCGATCGGCTATGGGATCGTCCCAAACAAGCCCTTCTGACCTTGTTGAGGCGAGAAATGCTAACGCCGACCACGGTCGGACGACGGACAAGAGGACAGAGAGACACGGAGGGCGAGGCAGTCACCTGCCGAATGGAAAGAGGAGCAAAAGGAGAGGGGGAAGGGGAGGGGGGGGGATTTCTCATCGCTCCTCCAACTCATCTGGCCCCGCGGGGTGTTCGGAGAGTACCTGAGCACACACGTCAGGTTGTGACTCACCCGCCCACGCACGTCCCCGTCGGTCCTGGACGTGGACGTCCACGCGCGGCACTTGGCCGGTAATTGCACCAGTTCCGAGGCGCGCGCTCGGTTTGCCGTGAGAGGCGCGGACTCCTGCCGGAGGATGCACATGTGCGGGCGCGCGTGCACGCACAGCCCGCGGTGACCCGGCCGGACCAGCGCGGCGTCATGGAAAATTTAACGCGGTCTGGTTTCGGAGCCCCACGGCGGGTGCATTTTAGTGCCGCCTATATTATCTTTATGGGCCCGCGCTGCTCGTGTGGAGAAGAAGAAGCTGCTGCCGTCTGGTGGCCACCGTCTGCTGCCAGCTCACGGCCCCGAGCTTGTTGCTGGCCCCCGGACGACGACGGCGTGCCCCCGGAGGAGTGTCGACGCTGCGACAGCTCCGGAAGGCCGTGGGCGTTGTCCTCCGAGGGGCCCGGCTCGGCTCGGCCCGGCCTAGCCGCGACGCGAGGCGACGCCCTTCCGTCATTACAGCGCGATAGGAGTTGGTGCGTCGTGCCGTGTCGGGCCCGGCCATGTAGGAGGAGCCGATGTCACTGTACGCAGTACGCAGGGCCCGCGCCTCGAGTGCGTTTCCCTCGTCCTCGCGTATCTATTCTGCGGCAGCGGCCACGGAGTCTGGGAGGTAGAGAGAGAGAGAGAGATAGCGCAGCGCAGGCGGCGCGTAGGCAACCCGCCCTGCCGCGCCGCGTGCGGGCTGCCTATCCACACGCTGGCAGGCGGTCGCCGGGTGCTGTGCCGCACTGGGATGGGCGGTTCCGGGCGACGGATACGATGCTGCTGCTGCTGCTGCTGCTGCTGCTGCTGCTGCTGCTGCTGCTGCTGCTGCTGCTGCTGCTGCTGCTGCTGCTGCTGCTCCGACTCCACCTCCCACAATACCAATGGTATATGGTGTGTCGGGGGCAGAGGGCTTGTCGCCAGGGTCAGTGCGCACCACGGCCCATCCGCCCCCCTCCGCCCCCCCCCCCCGCCCCCCCCGCGCTCGCTCTCTCTCTCACGCACAACCAGTTCCGCTTGTCCCGCACCCCGCCCTGGTCGGTTGCACCAGTTTTAAAGGCCCTCCTCTCATCCGAGTGCGCAGACCGGCCGCTGGGCGCACGCAGCAGGGCGTCCTGCATGTGTGTGTCGAAGGTCTCTCTGCGATGTTTTGCTGGCGCTCTGCTCGGCAGCGTGAGTGCTGTCCTCGCGCCCTGTTGACCGCCCCCCCTCCCCCCCCCGTTGTCCCCCGCCGCCCCACAGCGGCCCCAGCCGCAGCAGGACACGGACTCTTGATTGCGCGACCTTTGCAGGCCGACACACACGGCGGAGGCATTTTTCCAGCGGCGCCAGTGCGTGCCGTTGTTCTGGATTGATTTATTGAGAAATATTGTTATGAATCGCGTTGCGCCCGGAGAAAAAAGCCTTGTGCTTTTTTCCCAGGCCGGCCGTTACCGCACACTGCAGGCGTGTCACGCGGTACAGTACCGCAGCCCGGCAGCGGGCACCACTGCCTAGGCCTGCCTGCCCGGCCTGCCCATATGAGAACTAGTTAGCCCGTAATCGTTGCTGTGGCTTTGCTCTGCCCGACTGCTGCGGTGGCGACAGTGCATCGCGAGGAGAGAAATGGGGAGGGGGAGGGGGGGGCAAAAAACCGTGAAGCCACGCGGACGAAAGAAGTGGCATCTAGGCGTCCAGGCCCCGCATGGCAGCAGAGCAGGGCAGAGCAGGGCCAGCAGGGCCTGTCCTGGTCTGACCTCTGTACTGCCGGTGCGGGGATACGCAGACGGCCCGGCGATGATTGTCTCCTAGTTTGGCTCGGCTCGCACCATTACTTCCCAGCCCAGGGCGCCCCGGCTCAGCTCCGCCTGCTTAGCCTGCTCCGGCCCGGCGGCGCCGCGAGTCTAAATAAGTGGGTCGTTTTGGGCCATGAGACGGTTCTGGGCGTGTGTGACGGCGAAGAGATGGGTTGTGAGCCGAGCGGCGCGCGACAAGCAGCGAGGAGTATGGAGAGGCCAGGCTGGGATGGGCTGGGCTGGGCCGGGCCCTTGTTGGATGTGTGGACGACATGAGAACAGCCCATATCATTTTCTGGTCGCGCACACAGCAGATTGGGCCCTGCGTTGAGGTCACCGCCCAGCCGCACTGTATGGTAAAATGTTGTGCCCCCCCCCCCCAAATCACCACTGGCTGGAGTTATCCGCGCGCGCACACACACACACACACACACACACACACACACTTGTCGCGGCTCCTCTAACTCCAACCTTATTAAAAGTCGACAAGGCGAGGTTTAGTCCAGAAAAACATGCCGAAATCCGGGCGCTCTGCTGCATGCCGCCCGATGGCCGCGCCGCAGCCCGCGGGGATAAGACGGGACGGGACGGGACGCCCCGAATAACAAACGACCGGCGATGCTGTGTTTTCTTTCTCTGCCCTGCACCCGCACCAACGCCACCCAGCCCCCATCTTCTCTCTCTCTCTCTCTCTCTCTCTCTCTCTCTCTCTCTCTCTCTCTCTCTCTCTCTCTCTCTCTCTCTCCTCTCTCTCTCCCTCTCTCTCCCTCTCCTTCTACCGCGCAAACCGTGAGATGGAGCTGCTGCTGCTTTCTCCCCGGCGTCCAGCTGCCGTATATAGCGCGGCAGGACATGGGATCATGATCGGAATCTAATGTCATGCCGCCCCGCCAGAGGCCCCGCCAGCCCAGCCCAGACCCCGCCAGAGGCCCTGAGGCGCCCTCAGGCCACGAGGCCGCTCCCCGCGCCGCTCCAGCCGCTCCAGCACAGCGTCGCTATACTTTTTTGGGGCGCCGCTATCAGCACGCAATTCTTCTCGCGGGTGGCTGGGGCCCCGGCCGCGGCCGGGCACCCGAGCAAAAGCCAGCTGACTGCCTGCCTGATGACTGACTGGCTGTCTCGTCATCAGCGCACCTGTCGTGAGAGAAGTGAGGCGGTCGCCTCTCTCTCCCTCTCTCTCTGTCTCTCTCCCTCTCTCTCTCTCTCTCTCTCTCCCTCTCTCTCTCTCTCTCTCTCTCTCTCTCTCTCTCTCTCTCTCTCTCTCTCTCTCTCTCTCTCTCTCTCTCTCTCTCTCTCTCTCTCTCTCTCTCTCTCTCTCTCTCTCTCTCTCTCTCTCTCTCTCTCTCTCTCTCTCTCAGGTTGGCCCGCGTCGTTCTTGACTTATTGCGAATCGCAATGACGGCGCAGGCAATGACGAAATACATGAACGGCGAGCAGGACGGTCTGATGAATAAGTTGAGGGCTGCTGGCCACTGGTCAGCCATGGTCATCCGCACCTGATAAGAGGACGGCACGAGGCGCCGCGGCGCCAGTAACCGCCAGACGTCCGGCCGCACTCTAACGGGTCGCCGAGGGTGTTTGGCCTGCGCCTCTGCGCCGTCGCAGCTGGTTGTGTGTCGTAATCCGAGAAAAGCGTCTCATTTCAGTCCGGCCGCTAGAGGCTAGGCCGTATCGGGTTCGTGTGCTCTTGCCCTGCGTCGGCGCGCGTCGTGGACAGGACAGGAAGTGCCGAGTGGCGTCGTCGTCGCCGGCGTCGCCGCCAGGTATTACGACGCTGCGCCGCGCCCGTATGGCAAGACTGCTCCTGGAAAGTGCATCGTGTTTGGTTTCCGCTCCGGGAGTGTCCCGGGGCTGCGGCCCAGGCTAACGCCAGCCTCTAGCATCCGGAGCGCTTCTCTGAGGTTAGACCTCTGAAGCGCGGTACTGGGGTACCACTTTTCTCCCCGCTGCCGAGGGCCTGGGGTGCACACTGTGTGTGTGTGTGTGTGTGTGTGTGTGTGTGTGTGTGTGTGTGTGTGTGTGTGTGTGCGCCCTCCTCGGCTCCAGTGTGCCCCAGCCGGCCGGCCGGGTAGGGTTCTGGGTCTCTGGCCCTTTCGGGTCCTCCGGGTCCTTCACCCTTTCCGCGAAGGCCCTTTATTGCCCCCGCTGCCGCCGGAGCTAGCTGGGTTGTTTACACATTTGCGCGGCGGCTGCGGCTAGTATAGTTCGGGAGCGGGCCGAGTGAATGACCTTGTGTATGGGCTCGGAGACCCGGGGGAGCTAGGGACGCAGGCCAACGCAGGGGGCCGCGGTGCTCCAACAACACCCCACCCCGCACCGCACCGTGTGCCCGCGGCTGCAGGCGGCTGCAGGCGGCTGCAGGAGATGTGTCCCGGTACGGGGGAGGGGGGCGGCATGGGCCTTACACACCAGCCGGCACCGCAAGGCAGCACGGCGCAGCACGGCAGCACGGCACAGCACGGCACAGCACGGCACAGCACGGCACAGCACACAGTGCCTGGAATGCGGCATGACCAGTTCGTGCTTCGGCGGACGGCGGGCGGGGCCGGGACGGGCGGGGGCAGCGGCCAGCGTACCCGAAGTCCCTCCTCCCCCCGCCGCGGTCAGCGTCTTGCAAGGGGTAATCTCAACCCCGCGCTCTGACCACAGAGCTCTGTGCCGAGCGCCTCACACGCGGGGAGGCCCCGGGAGGCCCCGGGAGGCCGCGGGGACACCCGGCGCAGCGCTCACGTGCACTCGGACCGACTGGGCTCCGCGGCGCACGGCCTTTCTTCAGCCTTTCTTCGTGCTGCGGACCGAGTACGAGAAGTATAAACACAGCAGCAGTGAGGTTAGGTCCGGCGGTGGGGGCTCCGAACTCCTCCGCTCACTCGGTAACCGCGATGCCTGTGGCGGTCGCCGCTCCACGCCGCCGCGCGCCTCGCGATGTTGCCGCTGCCCCCCGCGGGCCCCCTCCCCCCACCGCCCCCCTCCTCCGCTATGCCGCGCCCCGGCCGCGGCGGCAAGTCTGGCAACCCCGCCAATCAGCGCCGCGTTGTGGACGGCCGTGGACGCCCCGCCCCGCCCTTGTGGCGCTCCCCCCTCGGAGTCGATGCTCGGCCGATGTCTCGATTGCAGATGGGATTAATGAACGGCATCTGCATACCTTTCTGGAGCCCTCGCTGGAGCCCTCGCTGGAGCCCCCACAGGAGCCCTCGCTGGAGCCCTCGCTGGAGCCCCCACAGGAGCCCTTGCTGGAGCCCCCACAGGAGCCCTTGCTGGAGCCCTCGCTGGAGCCCCCACAGGAGCCCTTGCTGGAGCCCCCACAGGAGCCCTCGCTGGAGCCCTCGCTGGAGCCCCCACAGGAGCCCTTGCTGGAGCCCCCACAGGAGCCCTCGCTGGAGCCCTCGCTGGAGCCCCCGAAGGAGCCCCCGCACAACGCACGCCTGCGCTGCCGACGTTCTGTATGAAAAAAATGAGGGTCTTTCGACGCGTCGTCCGCCTACTATGCATATGATAATAATTCACCTGAGAATGATTCACCACGGCACCATACTGTAGTGTTGTCACTTGCGCAGACGGCGTGATGAGACGTCGTCGCCGCTGTGTCAGTGAACAGAGCGAGATAGAGCGAGTGTGTGTGTATGTGTGTGTGTGTGTGTGTGTGTGTGTGTGTGTGTGATCGCGTGCGTGCGGCGGGTGCGGGCGGGCGTTACTGCAGCACTTGGCGCACGCTGCACGCCACAACGCACGACCCGCCGAGCGCGAAAAGAGTTGGTCATTAGCTTGTTGGTCGGTGTGAGGGGCATTTGCGGACCAGTGGAGGGGTACCGGACCGGACCGGAGCAGGGATGACTCGGGTGGGTCGCTCGCGCGGCGGGATCCTGGAACTCCCGCGCGGCGACGACGCGACGTCGCCGTTGTCCCGCCCCGTCCCGCGCCCCGTCCCCGCCGCGGTGAACGGTGCTCAGGACTTTCGACCCTTCTCACGTGCGCGTGCGCTATTGGCTTCTATACAGCGTCACGCGGTCACGTCCCCAGCCGGCCGTGCCGTTGGGCCGTGCCGTTGGGCCCGGGAGGGGGGGGGGGGGGGGGGGGTCGGCTGTGAAGCGCGCTGCCCCGCCCGACCTGCGGAGCCCTGCAGGGCCGTGGGGCCACGCCCCCTCTCTGGCCGTGCTGTGCTCCAAGTCCGGCGCTTGGCGCATCATGTCAAGCACAAAGTACTACACCCACTTCCTGCCTCGGTGGGGTGTGTATTTTTAACCGGCCGGCGTCTCTGGATGTGTGGCCGCCTCGGCAGGACCCGACGGGCGGAGGAGTCGCATGAGGCGCGCCAGGGCCCCGCCGGCACAGCCCCGCCGGCACAGCCCCGCCGGCACAGCCCCGCCGGCACAGCCCCGCCGGCACAGCCCCGCCGGCACAGCCCCGCCGGCACAGCCCCGCCGGCACAGCCCCGCCCCGCCCCTACCTGAGTCAGAGCCCGAAGTGTGTTGGCCGGCCCCGCGGCAATCGCGCTGTCGAAACTGCCGCCGACGCGACGGTACCACTTTGGTGCTTGGACCGGAATCAAGTGCGGCCGCGGTACGGAGTACGGAGCCAGCCGCGGGCCGAGGGGTCACGTGTGGCCGACTGGGAGTCGGCGATCCACTTTCTGCGGTCTGCTGGGGTCGAGTCCAGCGCGGGGCCGCCGTGTGTGCGCTGCTGAGGCCCGTGACGAGGTTTGTGGACGGCCCCCGACACGCCCCCCCCCCCCGGCACGCGCCGCGGTGTCGTAAGGCGATAGTCCGAGGCGCTATCCTCCTTTTCGCCAATCGATTGACGGATCATACGACGCACGCGGCCGCCACTCTCTCCCTGGCCGCGATGGGCACCAAGGGGGGACCCTGGCCCGTGGCTGTCCGAGGGGGTTGTCAGCGCCCGGACGCGGCGCCAGGAGGCTCAGGGCGGGGCGGGGAGGGGAGGGGGCGGGGCGGGGCGGGGAGGGCCTTGCCGTATTGCGACGCGGCGGCTTTCTGTCGGGACGCGCCAATCATGTGTCGGGACAGAGATGCTTATCGCCTGGCACCCGCTCTGAGTGCCGCCGTGTGGGCACACACTGCATTGCGATGCGGGATGTGATGCGCGGCTCATCTGGAAGGGAAGCCGAGGGAAGCAGGGCCCGGTTACCTCTTTACTCGGCGGTGTGCGGAGGATTGGACTACATGGATCTTAAATTTTCAGACTTGCCCTTGCGGTAATTTACCCGTCAGGTCTTTTTTCGGCGTGTCCCGAGACTAGTGGCGTGTGTGGGGTGGGTTGCACTCGGTGCCGGTGGTGGCCTGTTGCACACCCGGGCGGGCGCGTTGGGGAGCGTGCCGTGCCGTGCCGTGCCGTGCCGTGCCGTGCCGTGCCGTGCCGTGCCGTGCAGAGCAAAGCCGTGCAGAGCCGTCGAATCGACGTGTCGCCACCGCGATCGCTGCCGAGTCTGCCCCGCCCGGCCCCGCCCCGGTCTAAATCCGTCCCAGCCCTTGGTTTCGGGGCCCTGGTGCCTCTGGTGGGGCCTGGCCTGCTGCGGCCGGGGGACCGTGTGATGGCTGGTTATGGAACCGCGCCGCCGGCCACCGAGCGTCCCACATGCATCGTTAGTGTTACGTTACGACATCTGCCGAAAGCGCGTATACCGATATAGGTGTGGGCTAGTCTGAGCGTCAATGGTGTGGCGCCTGCTGGGTAGGCAGCCGGCGGTTTCTGCATATGCACGCGTGTCGTGCGGGCTGGCCTACCCTAGAGCTGGCAGGCGCTGGGTGTACGTGTTGCCGTTCGCGGCGGGTTTTAGAGGTATAGGAGGAGGACAAGTCGGACGTAGGCGATTAGTGCAAGGGGCATCCGATGGATGCTGATGTCGCCGGGGCTGCTATTCGCGCACCTTGCGGGCCGGATGCAGTCCGTCGCCTGTGGTCTGAGGTGAGGTATTATGATGTGGTGTATATGGCGCCTATGGTCTATAGGGACATGCCCGCAGACCGGTCACCTCGTGTAGCGTGTGGTTCTTGGCGGCGGTTCGGTTATCGGAACAGGGAAGATCGACTGACAAGTCACAGAGTATGCTTACTTTGATGTGCGGTGTATAGTTCACAAACCAAATGGTACAGGTGACTGGTCCCGATCCATACTGGACCGGGCCTTATAGACTGCACCCCGCCGCTGATGGCCAAGGGGTGGGGGAACAGCTGCTGGTACGCATCGAGGAGAGAGAGAGAGAGAGAGAGAGAGAGAGAGAGAGAGAGAGAGAGAGAGAGAGAGAGAGAGAGAGAGAGAGAGAGAGAGAGAGAGGGGGGGGAGAGATCTGCCCGGTGACAGAACTTGTTTGTCACGAAAAGAGCTGGAGGGCAGATTCCAAGATGTGGTGAGGTGAGAGATAGATAGATGGGTAGATATATGATGCGTACCACTACAGGTCTGGCCGGCTGTGTGAGTTGGCCACGGTAGCGGTGTCAGCCGCGGTGGCAGCAGCCAGGCGGCCTCAGGCGGCCTCAGGCAGCCTCCCGTAGAGGACTGCGGCCAAGATCAGGGCTGCCAGCGCGGCGGCCACTCTTGACCCTTTGACAGCGACACGTGGCCGCTGCCAGCCCTGCCAGCCCGGCGACGCCACGAGTCCGGCAGGCGAGCGAGCGGGCCACGGGCCACTTTCGATGCCCGCTTTTCTTCTAGCGTCGCCGGTATCCTCTCCTTTCTTCGCTTGTTTGCCTCGTGTGTTGTCGGCGTTTCCATTTGCTGGCGATAAATTTATGCCGGGCTTTTCGAAGGGACGCACCCATCTCACTCTCTTGTGTGTGTATGGCCCTGCGTCTACCCATCTGGGCCACACACACACACACACACGACCAAAGACTTCTCTTCTCTTCATTGTCTGTCTCCGTAATTGGTTCGGCACTTAAGTGTACAATTGGTAATTATTTGGTGTAATTGCAGTAAGTTTGTCTAAGGACAGAATGGGCGCGTTTTTCCCACTTTTTCTCCCCGGTGGCGGCGCCGCCGTTTGGTAATATCGTGTCGGTTTTACGCGAGCGGGGGCGAAATCGAACGCGTCCCGTTTCCATCGGCACTGCGAGAAACGTGCCCGGCGACGCCGAACGCCTGCCAGTGCAAGGGTAGGCCAGCCCGCGCGACACGTGTGCACGTAGAGGTCGGGGCTGCCCACCAACCCGGGGGCCATCCACATGTTTGTGTACGCAATCAATCGACTGATTGACGCCTTTCCTACACTCTCATTTCCTTCTGTGCCACTGCAGAGATACCCATCGTCCTCTCGCCGGCCTGAAGCCTGTTGTGTTACCGCGAGCACCGCGTCGTAGCCAAATGCTACACATCTGCGTGGCCGCCGTACTGTGGCCGGGCTGTGTGTGTGTGCGTGTGTGTGTGTGTGTGTGTGTGTGTGTGCGCGCGTGTGTGCTGTATAATTACAAGTTCAGTCGGTGGAGGAGAGAGACCCGCGGACGTAGGCCAGAGCTCTGCTGCATGTCGGCCAAGGATGGCCGTGGCCGTTGTCGTGGGGTCTCCGCCGTTCACCTTTGCTTTGACCAACCACTGATAGAGTTCGACATGAGCCGTTTTTCGTGGTCCACAAGACCTCTCCTGACCTAACCTAATCTTCTCTCTATCTCTCTCTTTCTCGCACACACAGTCTCTCGCTCACACTCCCCCTCGTTGTAGGCGGGGAGCGGGTCCTCCTGATAAGTGGTGCCCCCCTCCTCGTGCCCATCCTGTCATTGATACGGGGCCCTCCCCACCCCGCGCCTCCCGACCGGCACGCGCCAAGTGTAGCGCTGCCAACTAACAGGAACGGAACGGACCAGCGCAGCCAGCGCAGCCAGCGCAGCCCTGCTGTCTCTCTCGCGCCCGCGTGGCCGCAGGGCCCCCCGTCTCTCTCCCACCCGCGCGTTCGGTGCAGTCGGAGGGGAGGGGGGATTGGTCCTCTGTCAGCCACAGGCTCGCGCGCGGTCCCGGCGTCCCGGCACGTGTGGGATCATCACCGCCCCGTCTGGGGGGTGTCTAGCCGAACACGGAGTCCGGCACCTGGGAGAGAGGTGACAACCCGCGCGCACCTGTGTGCTGCAGTCTGCAGTCGCGTGGCGTGGCACGCGTCGCGGAGGACTGCTCATCTCGGCGCGTGCCGGTCCCCATTCATCACACCCCGCATCCTCTGCCGCACCGCACCGCCGCCCGCTCCACATCTCATCTCCTGGCGGGGCCGGCGGGGCCGGCTCAGCGCATGTTTGATTCTCATCCTCTCAGCCGTCTGTTTTGTTTTATGTTGCAGAAATCGCGAGGGTCCGGGCGAATTTATTCCAAATAAACGGGATGAAGAAAGAGCCACTCGTACTGCCAGAGGCCCAGGGCCCGCCCACGACGCTCACAGAGAAAGTCTACGTCCCTGTAAAAGACCACCCGGATGTAAGTACACGTGTGTAGACTTTTGTCGTGCTTGTGCTGCGGCGGCTGCCGCGGTGCTGCTAACGCCCTCCCGCGGCGGCTGCGCCAATCATTCCGAAATGCGACGGCCTTGTTACTTGAAACTCCGTGGGGTGCGGGGCGGCAGGGGGCCGGCAGGGGGCCGGCAGGGGGCCGGCAGGGGGCGGGGTGGTGGGTCAGGCGCCGACAGCGCGGCGCGGCGCGGCGCTTCGCGAGGCGTGGCCGGTGACGTCACTGTCCGAGTAAGCAGCCAGCCCGAGCCCCGCCCCGCCCCGCCCCGCCCCCGGCCTGGCGTACGTAAACATGTAGCCTCCACCCATTGGTGAGAACGTCCCCCCCCCTCCCACTCTCTCCTCCCCGCGCCGCTGTGCCGGCAGTTTCGTCCACACTTTACCTCGAATTCCCATTGAGTTGGAAGCAGTAACTTCATCACCCTCCTCTCCAACTACCGGCTCTTTTTTTGCCGCGGCCGCGCGCCGGCGGCGGCGGGCAACGCGATGAGGCGCTCCTCCTCAAAGGCCCTGAGCTCCGAGGGCGTTCCCTTCGGTCCCCTTCCGCCGTGGAGTGAGTCGGCGCCTCGCGCCTCTGCTCTTTTCCAGGGGCCGCAGGACGAGTATAATGATAATCATGCGGACACCGGTAGAAAACCCTCCCCGGAATCTGCTGAGATCGAAAGAACGTTTTCCCCTCTCCGGCCTTACGCTTCTGGGGGCGGCCATTCGCGCAGTATGAGTATGACAACATGCGGCGAAACCCGTATGCAGGGCACGTGATGGGCGACACGGCCCCCACCGTTGAGATCGGCTCAGCTCGGCTCGGCTCGACTCGGCTCGGCTCCTTGGCACTTGGGTTGTGGGTGGAAGGCTATTTTTGAGGTGCGTGGAAAAGGTAGGGGACTGGTGCTGCGCGCTGCGGGCGCTGCGGCAGAGGGGGCCGAGCACCGCGCCCTCGCCTCGCGGGGCCCTGAGGGGGTGGCCGCTTGGGTGCCCGACATCCGGCGGTAGTGCAGCACGTACAAGACGGCCCCTGAGGCTGAGGCCTCTAATGAGCGCGGTCCCCATCGGCCCTCCATCCGGGGAGCACCAGGGGGTGAGCTAAGCGAGCGCATGGAGACACTTTTTAAAATAGCCCGCCCAAGCCAGCAGCTGCTACAGGGAGCGGGCGACACCGTGCTCGGTGCTGAGGAAAGCGGAAACGGGAAAATAAATCTACGAAATGCGCTTCGCAGGATCCACGTCGCGCTGCGTGCAGTGAGATGGAGGGGGGGGGGGCGCTCTGGGGGCATCGCAAAGGGCGGGGGCCCCATCAGGTGGGAGGGGGGGGGGGGCACCTGGGCCCATCCGCGGTAAGGTTTTGCTTCCCTCTGGCCCTCCCTGTGGCCTGTGGCCTGTGGCCTGTGGGCTGGTCCCTGCGGACCCGTGGGGAACTGGTGGCCGCGTGCTTCGCCCCGTCCGTCCGCTCCACTCGGACTATTTTCAGCGGCGTGCCGAAATAAACTGTGTACGCTGCGATGTCGGGATGCTGGTGGCCGCCGGCCCCGCCCGGCCTGGCCTGGCTTGGCCATTCCCCTGGCCGTGTGTCGCCGGCGCAACGCTCGTCGTCGGGGTCCTTAGGGAGGGCTTTGGCGCGAGGTTGTCGCGGACGGCGGCGCGGTGCCGAAGGCTCGGCGGGGGCCAGAGGCGTCGTCGGCGGGGCAAGCGGGGCGCACCGTGGTGGTGGAGTACGGTGCTGACCCGGCCCGGCTGGCCCGGCCCCTCGGGCTGCCGCGGTGTCCCGTTTCACAACAACCCCCGCGACACGGCAGCAGCAGCAGCAGCAGCAGCAGCCTCTGTCCCCGGCGGGGAGGAGATGTGCCCGAGGCTACCCTCATGGCAGCGCCGCATGGCCGCACACCCCGGGTGACATGACTGATGTCGTTGTTGTGTTTGCGCTCGCATTCCAGCGCCGCGCTGGGCGTGTTGATGACGTGCTGAGTGCGGCACCGGCGGGGCGCTGGGCCGGGCCGGGCTGGGCCGCCGACCCCCGGCCCCGGATGGCGGCGTGGTGCGGTGCGGCGTCCGCAGCCCTCGTAGCCGCGCCGGCCAGGAGCCGCTGAGCCGCGGGAGGGACGCCGAACTCGAACCGAAAATAGCGAGGCCAGACCGGATAGCGCGGCTTGTCGGTGCGGCGGCTGCGAGGCTCTCGGCCTCGGCGTTCGGGTTTGTAGCAGGAAGCGTTTGGGTTTGTGTGCCGTGAGCGTGTGGCAGGTAACTGAGAGGCACCCGGCCCTAGGCTGTCTCGGCCTTGGAGGCCCTTGGGTCCTGGGCGCGTCCCGCTGTCGGGACGGCGACACGCCTACCGCGCCTACTCGGACCCAGCCCAGACCCAGGACAGAGGACAGACCTTGAGGGCCGCGGCCGGAGGTCCGGAATCGGCGGACCGGCAAACGACGCCTCGGCCTCCGGCCGCCGCCTCTGTGGCACTGCACTGAACCGTGCGGACCGTACGTGGGCGTGATCCAGCGCGGCGGGAGAGCGCGGGCCGTCCTAGTGAGGCGGCACGGCGGCACGGCGGCACGGCCGGGGGATGGCGGCTTTGGGTTGCCGTCGTAGAGAGAGCGCTCGTTCTGCGGAACGACGGCGATTATAATCTGGCAGAAAGGCCCTCGGCCCGAAGGTCGGGATGCTGTGCATTGGACTGCCCCCATCTCCCTCCCGGAGGCTCTGTGCTCTGGGTCAGCCTGTTACCGCGGCGATGTGCAGCGGCCGCCACCGCCCTCTGGGGGCTCGTCCCGTCCTGCCGCATGCAGGGCGAGGAGGATGAGGTAGGGGAGGGGAGGTTTGATATTTGGAGGGGCGCGGCACGAAAGAGGCGCCTCCTCTGCTGAGTGAGGGGGGCGGGGGCCCATGCTGGGGCCCATGCTGGGGCCCATGCTGGGGCCGGGGCTCGTCGCCTCGTCATGCACGGCCGACTCCTATAAACTTGGCACCTTGTCGCGGGCATAATTGTGTGTCCGTGACATCAGGCAGAGGCAGGGAGCGCGCCGCGGGCGCCGCCCAGGGCGGGAGGCGAGCCGAGCGGAGGCAGAGCCGGCGGGGCCCTCGGGGCAGAATCAGGCAGAGCCCAGGGTGCGGTCCTATACTGCTGCGACGCCGTCGACGCCAAGGATACAAACCAGGCGACAACATCCTGTGAGTTCTGTGGGCCGCGCTGACAAGCGGGGCTCCTCAACCCTCCGGGTGCACCGCGCGGAATGGCGGCACTGTTTAAAATTACACCCGCTGCCCGCCCCCACGCGAAGAGGGCCCCGGGGGCCCCGCGCCCTGGCCACACAGCGTTGAGACGATCCAACAAAATTAGGGAGCGGCCGTCACTTTGATGAGCCGTTGCGGTCGGCATGGGGGCGCGGCGGGGCGACAGGTGGGCGCTGATTGGGGGGAAAAAGGGGTGCACTGATTGGCGCGGTGGGGGGGGGGGGGGAGAGAGAGAGAGAGAGGGAGAGAGAGGGAGAGAGAGGGAGAGAGAGAGGAGAGAGAGGAGAGAGAGAGGGAGAGAGAGAGAGAGAGAGAGAGGAGAGAGAGAGAGGGAGAGAGAGGGAGAGAGAGGGAGAGAGAGGGAGAGAGAGAGAGAGAGAGAGAGAGAGAGAGAGAGAGAGAGAGAGAGAGAGAGAGAGAGAGAGAGAGAGAGGGAGGGACGGAGGGAGGGAGGGAGGGAGGGAGGGAGGCATGCCGTCACTCGAAACGCTGGTTGGGTATCTCTCTCTGAAAGTTTCTTTCTACGCAGAGCTTTGCTGAACCCGCCTGTGAGTACCGGGGTAGGCCAGCCCGCACGGCACGTGCGCATGCACTGACTCGGGCTGCCTACCCACCAGGCGGCAGCGCTAGGTGAGGGCTGCTGCTGTTGCTGCTGCTGCTGCTGCTGCTGTCGTGTTCCGCTCCGTGATTCGTGTCAAGACCTTCTGCGGGCGCGGGGCGCCGGCAAAGGGCAGACGGCAGGCAGGCAGGGGGTCGGCTGGGGCTGGACAGCGCGGAGCGCGGCCAGGCGAGGCTTTCATTTACTGCCGCGCCATTCATTGTCAGCCAGTGCCTACTTGGCCAACTTGTCGCCTTGGTCTGTCCCGCCCCGTCCCGCCCGCCCCGCACTGGCAGCGTCCCCGCGCCGCCGTCGCAGGACGCGGCTGCTGTTGCGTTGTTTTCGCGTGAAACGCCCTCCGAACTCTCCCATGGCCCTCAAGCCCCGCCCGGGCCGCGGTGCGGGCCGCAGGTCCCACAGGGCTGGCCGAATCACGGAGCCAGCGGAGCCCTCTGCTGCAACTGCACTTGTCCGATCGCCACAGCAGCAGCAGCAGCAGCAGCAGTTTCAGCCCCGTGCGGGGGAGGAAAGGGGGGTCAACAATGGGCGCTTTGTTCGTGGCAGCGGGGGCATAGGCAACCAGCAGTGGTGGCGGGCCGCGGGGGCCGCGGGGGGCGGGGTGGGCTGGGCCCTCGACACAGGATGCACGTGGGTGTTGCCCGCCGCTGTCGGGGCGTCACCGCGGCCCCTGCCTCCGCTGTGCTGCTTGCCTTTGCCGCCCTCCTTGTCCTTCCTCTTGGGCTGGGCTGAGCGCGCGTTGTCATTCGTTGTCCCTGTGGCGTATAAATCCAAAACAGTAGGCTGCTGCTGCTGCTGCTGCTGCTGTTGTCGTGAGAGGGAAAGTGGTTCCGGGTCCGCCACCCCCGCCGCCGCCGGGTGCTGACGGGGTCCGGCTGGGTCCGACCCTGCCGTGTATGGTGCTGAGGCCGCTGCACTCATCACACAGGTGTGCAGCGGCGGCGGTAGCGGCGGCGGGCGGCGGCGGGCTAATTGCTTTGATGGCCCCGCTTCATTTGCCGCCCCGCCGCTGATTGGCCGTAAGGCGTCGTAAGAAGGTGCGGCGGCCGTTGCGCTTTGCAGTCGCGGGCCCAATTAGAGTTCTTCACAAGCTGATATAACCAGCGCCCGGGGCGGGGCTGCCGACGACACCTCGGCGGATGCACCGCCGCGGGGGGTAGCGGGGGCCTCGGGGGGGCCTCGGGGGCCGGCAGCAGCGTGGGAGAAACGGGTCGCCGTCTAGTGTATGCCGCGCAGCGCACGATACCGGGGGCCCGACTGGACCCGACCCGACCCGGGACTGGATCGTATTTGCGCAACGGCGACGCTGCTTGGATACACCGCGCGAGAGAAAGTATTACACCGCGTTTTACGAGCACGGAATGGCCTTATGGCGCCTGCTACTGCCTCTCTTCACCTTATCTCGTGTCGTTCTGCTGCCCAAGTCCAGCTGGTAGGCTGAGGGGCTGCCGTGCCGGCCGGGGGCTGCGCGAAGTGCATGGCCAAGGAGCCGCCGCAGCCGCGAGGATGGGTTCGTCAAATTATTAGGGAAGGAGGAAGACAAGCGTGGCGGTACCGGGCAGCAAGATCCCTCCTCCTCCCCTTGGCGACAGAGAGAGAGAGAGAGAGAGAGAGAGAGAGACCTAGTAGCGCCGCGTGAGGGCCCACGGGATCGGGGCTTGGCCGCCTTGTGCTGTGGGGGTGGGGGTGGGGGCTCGGGGTCCCGGCGGCATCACCCCGTGGGCCTCTCGCTCTCACTCTCTTGCAGGCACTGGCCCCACGGCGGCCGCAGGGCCGCAGGGGGTGTAGGATTAGGATCGGGATAGTTGCATGTTGCGCGGAGTGGCAAGTGTCCAATAGTGCTTTGGTGATGCCCCGTGCCCGGGCTGGCTTAGGGGTCCGGGTTACACTGTCGCCGCGGCAAGAGGACGGGGACGGGTTGCCTGTCCTGCCCTGGCCGGATAGGGATGCGGTATGCAGCGGCGCCAGCCTTGACCTCCTTACAATCCAGGCCGCGTTAGCGCGTGGCTCGTGCGCATCACGGCCTGCCGCGGCCCGCTGCCTTTTACGCGAACCACATCATTTTCGCCGGGGCCGTCTCGCCGGCCGTCGGACGCACCGGAGCGCCGAGACTCTTCTTGTTTTTGCGTCACGATTCCGTAACGCTAGGCAGGCGTGACGCGTGACCGTGACTGTGGCGTGTCAGTGTGTAACGCCAGGCCGTGCGTGCGTGTGCGGCCGGCGCACGGGCGTTACGTAACGCGCATCCCACGCGCCGCCGAGCGTGACACGACACGGGCGTGACAGTGTCAACAAACAGCGCGCGCAGGCGGGTGTGGTGGGGCGGGGCTGGGCGGGCCGGGTGGCAGATGCACGAGGGATGATCCCATTTGCGTCTTAAACAGATACAGCCAACTAACTCATGCCTATTTGCTCTCTCTTCTGTTGCAGTTCAATTTTGTTGGAAGGATTCTGGGTCCCAGAGGAATGACAGCGAAACAGTTAGAACAAGAAACTGGTTGTAAGATCATGGTGCGCGGAAAAGGATCAATGAGAGACAAGAAGAAGGTATGTAAAGCTGTTTTTGCCTAAACTTTTACAGTACCGGCATCTCTTTTCGTGCCACTGTGTTGGGGAATCCGCACAACATTTTTCATTCGTGTCATTTATGGCATTTGCAATTTACCATTATTTTCTCTTGTCTTGCTTCTTTTTGTGGATGTGCAGCTGGATGTTTCATCGTGAGTATATTTTGTCTCTGTTCAGTGGTCACCGTGCACTTCTTGATTGCAGAGCGAGATTTTTCTGAAGACGTGAAATAAAAAGAAGGAAAAAAAAACATTGCACAAGCAAAATTTCTAAATTTTTGTAATTTTTTTTTTTTGCAGGAAGAACAAAACCGAGGTAAACCCAACTGGGAACACTTGAATGATGAACTCCATGTGCTTCTCACAGTGGAAGACACAGAAAACCGAGCTCGAGTTAAAATGGACAGGGCTGTTGAAGAGGTCAAAAAACTACTCATTCCGGTAAGATTCAATTTAGCTGATACTTGGGTGAATTAAGGAAGATAAGACCTCGTGTAATGGATTTTTTTTTTCTGTACAGGCTGATGGCGAGGATGAATTGAAAAAGAGGCAGCTGATGGAGCTAGCCATAATCAACGGTACATACCGCGACTCAAGTGCGAAAGCAGTAGTGCAAGCAGGTGAGCCCGCGCCCAGTCATGTGGCAAGTATGTATTAAGGCTTTGTTATTGTTTTTTACTTACCAATGGGAAAATTGAGGACAGAGGGAAGTTTGGAAAGGAGTGTGTGTGTGTGAAAAATTCACCATTTCACATGGTATTGGAACTCATGTTGAACATGGTCCAGGTCTTATGTTTTAATTTGTTACACTTTGCTCACATGAACCTCAGAAATCTTTCAGTTACTTGTGTCAGTGCTTTGTGTGTGGTTTGTGCTAACATTCTAACATCAATCCTGTTTTTAAAAATTAGGGCATTTTAATTTATAGTTTGGTTTTGTCGTGCACTATTTTTATTCATACTAAACTGTCACTGACTTCTTTTCTGTTTCTTCTTTCCCTCATACCCCTAGAACATTATGATAACTCAGAAATAGGTGAAAAGCAGCTAATTCTTTAATTTTTTCTCCCTGTTTCAGCTGTTTGTGACGAAGAATGGCGACGGGTTGCTTTGGCAGCTTCAGAGACACAAAGAATGCTGTCACCAGGCATGCCTACGCTGACAGGCCCCATGAGAAATCACGCAGCCCCTCTTGGTCCTCCACTTATATTATCACCAAGGATGCAGGTGCCAACCAGTGCAGCATCACTGCTCAATGGTTCTGGCGCAGCCCCAGGCCTCATCCCTGGACATGAACATCATGGCTTAATATACGCCCCTTACGACTTCAGTAACTACTTGGCTGCAGCTGCTTCCGCCTCACCACTTATGACGGATTACAGCGAGCATACGGGTGCGTTATTTGCATTTTGACCTAAGGGTTTGCTTGGCTCTAACCTAACCTTGATTCACACCTTTCAGCGGCCGCCAAGGCGTATGTGATATTCAAGGATTTATAGAGGGTAGTGTTTTATGTCGCATAATTTTTCCAAACTGTCTCTCTTCTTTACTGTGTTGAGTGTGTTCCTTCATGAAGTATGACATTATACTTTTTGTTTGCCTTCCCTATCAGTTTATTGAAGAAAGAATTTAATTATCTTTTACATACTTATCAACTCAAGGTATAAAAGCTGCCCCCTCATTTGCCATCAGAGCAAAATGCATTCAAAATCCTTAATCATCTCTGTGTTTCTGTCAAGTGTAACTTTTCATATTTACACATGGAAGTTGAAGTATTTTTTCAGCAGGAAATACGATTCTGCTAAAAATATTTTTGAGTATTTGTGGAATGGATATTTTGAAATTTGACTTAATTTCACCTTGCATTTACTGTTCTTAAGTACTCAACTCCTTTATTGAATTGCTCCTGGAGCGTGTCAAAGTCCTCATGGCTTATCTCATACTTCAAATCAATTCAATTACTGGTAATCACTTCTTGTCAACAAATTCAGTATTGTATATTTATAGAAAAATTGTAATGTAACAAGGAAAACTATGGGTTTCAATTTACATCTGGAGATTGTAAACATAGACATGGAATGGCTGCACTGTAATGTAAGGGGTATAAGTGAACTGATTATCACCAAAAACCTTTTGGTGACTGATGAAGAGAGCGGTGTTTTGAAAGGTGTGACAATGAAATCAAGTAACCATTAACTGTTGTAAGACTTGGGTCAAATTCTTGTCTCCCCTAATGTTTTATTTTTTTTTAGGGGGGAGGGGGGTGTAATGAAAATTAGTTGTACTGAAAACATTACTTACTGAATGAAGCTATTCCTTCCTATATCCATAACATGATTCAGTATCAGTCATTTTAGTTCGAACATGCAAGCTTTACAAAGACAGTCAAGTTATAGCTCTTCTCTTTATAATTAACTTTTCTTAAAATTCAAGTTTCACATAGAAAAACAGGTAGAGGGTCTGTAATATCCTTAAAAGTGATCTTTCATCCTACATTTTATCGGTAGGCTATTGGTCCCCATTACCTTTCTTCTTGCACTTGTTCGTACCCATCTACTCACAAAACTAACGAAACTAAAATTGTGTCACTCACTAAGATTTTTACATTATATTTTCTTTGCTGTTTTACTAGAGCTCAGCAGTGTTTGTCATGAAGATGAAGTTTATTACAAACTTATGGGTCTCTTTCATTGGTGATTCATTGAAGTACCATAAATTTAAGGTAAAATAACACTTTTTTAAGCTGCACCTATTTTTTTTATTTTTTGAATTATGATTTAAATTTAAAATGAACCTGCTGAGCTCCTTGACTTGTGAGTTTGATGTTTGGACAAGTGTCAAGATAACCGTTGGTCATTCCAGAGCAGCGGTGGGTCACGGTTGGGGTGTGAACCACTGGTTGCACGCTCGAGGCTGGCCTGATCAGCGGTAATTGCAGCCAGGCCCTCATCGCCGAGTCAGAAAGCAATCAACAACAACAGCAACTGAGCACCTGACGCATCCTACTGTTCTTGTCTAGTGCTCACATTCTTCTGACGGCGAACTCCTAGTATGTTCCAACGATATTTTCTTTACCTGTGGGATATTCCAGTGACTATATTATCAATTTTCATTTGGCAAGAACGTTCTCCTTCCATTGCCAGTGAGGTGCGTGATGTGTATTATTAGTGCAGTGCTGCTAGTTTTACCTGAAGACAAGACAGCAAATTGTTAAGTTTAGTAAAATATGAGATTTTTTTATATTCTTAGTTTTCTATTTCTGTCTGCACTTTCCTTATTCCAGTGCACATATCTTCCCTTAGTAGAAGTGTATTTTATAATTTAAGTCGAACCTGTAAATATTTCTAGCTCTGTGTAGGAGTTTCAAGTTGAACTTGAGACATTTTTAGAACTAGTTATTATTGCTATTATCCTATTTAATCATGAACTGTGTGTTCTGTTCTTTTCTCATTTATACATTTAGATGTGTACTTGAGTATGTATAGAGTTTGTACAATATTTTCTATGATATTTGTTGATTTATTGTGATTGTTATTTATTTCATTAGTGCTGTCGCAATAATGCCTTCAGTCCTTATTGGTAAGTCCTTGAAATACCCCCCACTAGAGTTCCCCCCTCAAATTTTAATTATTTTATAAATACCTTTCTTTTTAATGGAGTAAAAAATATTGAAAAATATTCCTAGAGCTCAAAACATACTGCAAATGTTATTTTTGTATCAGACTCAAGAGGTCTTCGGGCGACTGCCTAAGAATGTTGAACGAAGTGCAACACTGCAACAGGCATGGCATTAATTCAAAATGAATGACCATTTAAAAATTTCTGTTGATGAACCGATCCAGGCCTCTATGAAAAATTTTGTTGTATGTTTTGAACCATAGAAATATTTTCTAATATGTTTCATTCCATGACTTAAATGTTATTTTTTAAAATATTGAAATTTTAGGGAGACCTCTAGTTAGGGGGAACTCAGGATGTGATCATAAGATTCATAGTCTGTTCATTGCTTAGGAATCAGTGCTTTGAAATATTTTCACTGATACAGTTTAACAAACTCTTGCCTTTCTTTGGGAAAGATTTGTAACACACTAAACCACAGATGTGGGACCAAACTACATGTTACTACGGGGCATGTTCATTTTCTCATAACCGAACTCAAAATTCAGATGTAACCAGCGTAGGGTTTATTGTTTGTGTAAAAAGCACTTTTAACTTGCACATGGTTGAATGATATTCATAAAATTTATTATGAAAATGAGTGAGCCATGGTTTTCTTAAATACCGAGTTAAACTCTGAAAAGACTTTTAATTTATGTTGATAATACTGAAAATTGGGAAGAATTCCTTTTTTTCTAGTTATGCCTGTAGTTTGTTGTTTATGTTTAGCTTTATGCAGTTGACAAGAATTGATGACCTTATCTTTACTTTTCTGATTTTGCATTAATTTGTCTCTGATCTAACAGTCTAGCTTGATTGGATGCTTTTATATTTCCCTCCTTTACCAGTGCCATACCACTTTCTAAATTTCCTCTTTGTAGTGAAACCTTTTTCAGCAAATGTCATGAAGGCTTTGAAAATACTTCAAAGATTTTGACTTCATTTAAGTTAAATCAAACTGTCTGAGTATGTGAGAAGACATTTAATGTATATGTCACCTGTTACCAGTGTTTATTTATATGTAGAATTTTGTGTGTGTTGTGTATGTGCGTGTTTTAATTTTTTTCCAGTGTCATCGTGGTGTTTTTGTTGATTTTTTTTTTTAAATTGTGTAGAATGGAGCATTAATTTGCATTTGCCAGATCGCAGCTGTTGTGATCACACTTCAAATTGCTGCAGAGCCATAAATGTGCCTGATAAAGCAATGTTATGTTTTCCATTTTTCTAAATACATGTTCCATTTTACATGATCAAAATTAGATATGTCTCAACAAAGATAATTTTCTAAAGTTTTAAAAAATTGATTGTTATGATTCAAATATTTCTTCTCAGCGTATCATATTGCAATATACTAGTACCACTGATATCTGTTGAGACATATCTAGTTGCCTGTTTTTGTCTGTGTGTCTGCGATGTATGCTTTAAATGTGAGTTTTGTGCCTGCAAAACAGGAGCTCTAGTGGGCGTAAAGCAGCGCAGACAGTTGGGACAGATGAGAGAACATCCCTACCAAAGGGCGGGGCCTCCTCTTGTGAATTAGACCCAAGTGTGCCAAGGTTAGTCTCTGTTACGTTATTTCTCTTATGTGCCTCTTGTTGTGAAGCCTTTTTACATGGCTCGTTCTTACTTTTTTTAGTCAAGATTTGAGTTGGAACACTCAGTGAGATTTCATGAAAGTACGATCCAGTCCTGGCCTTGCCATTTACAGATTCCTGTGCCTGAAAATATGTGCATGTGATCTGACAAAATAAAATTTTGTTTTCTACTTGATTTTTCAAATTTTATTGAATATTAAGACTGTTGAGTAAATGTAAATGGAAGGCCAGGGCTGCCTCGGCTGTGCGTGCTTGTGTCAAGTGTGAGTTGTTTAGGGAGACGGGCTTTCTTCCTAATGATTACGTTTCAATTCAGTAGTTGTCAAGTTCTGATATACCTCTAATTTAGTATCTTTGGTGAAGTTGTCACCTGTACTATGAGCAGAAGGGTCAAAGACACAAAGCCATAATGGTTTTTAGTTTGCTCATCATATTTACAATTGTTAAATTGCTCGCAAAAGTTGATGTTACCAGCCCTAACGTAATCTTTATATGAGTATTGCCCGCCTCAGTGTTATAGTTTGTCTTTTATCACTTTTTTTATTTTTGAGGAAAGAAGGACTGTAGGAAATTAGGTTTTCCCTGCAGTCGATACAGTAGTCATCACACTTAACTTAAATATAGGTAAATCGCAAGTTGATGTGATTTTCCTTTAAGCTAGTCTATATTATAATTTTTTTCTTTTTTTACACAGATTTTTATAGATATTTATGTTTACATATTTATACAAGAATGTTAAGTTTATTTGAGTGAACCTTGATGGGTCTCACTCTTTTCACTGAGCCAAGTTACTTTATTTCATACCATCTCTTTCAAGAGCCCTCATTACAGTAGACTTGAGTCCATTCAGTTCACAGGAAATTTAGGTGGCATTTTAGAACAAGCAGATTATATACACTTTTCAGTTTAATTTATTTACAAATTTTCGGTGTCCAAAGTGATGCTTTGTTTAAAATTTTGTTTTATTTTCCTTTGAAATTGTGAAGTTTTCGCTTTCTTGTCTCGTGAACACCTGTCATCTCAAGGTGTCGTTTTCTAGCTATGGGCGTCCCCTACTGAACATAGTATTTGTCTCTGTGGCATTTTGCCCAGTCTTTTTATAATTCTGTTGTATGGTTGTGATAAATAATTTTGCCAAGACCTGCAGAGGCCAAATGCAATCAGTGTCCTTCTTTCCTCCGAATATATTTTCACAATTGTGAGACGATCACAAGAAAGTTAAATTCAAAAGGGGCAGTAGATGTGGAGCCGATATATAATTGTATGTACATTGTTAGTTTCCTCAGTAGGGGAATTTGAGATATTTATATGAAAGTATACTGATGAAAATATATATATAAATTTATACATATTATGTATTATCATTTCCAGTATAAAAATACTATTTTGTATTTTTTTTGTTGTTTTATGGCAACTTGAGCCTGTGGAGTGCTAGTAAGACTTTTCCATTGGTTTGTACATATTAGGTGCAAAATCAAACATGCAAAATAAATGAAGTGTAAGTCAATTGTAGATTCATTCATTCACTTTTTTTATTTACATTTTTTCCTGTTTTTCCCAATTTTGTCAGATCTAAGAGGATCTGTTCAGACACAAGATTAGCTACACAACCTTAATCCTTCCTTCTTTTGGGTCTCTACTAACTGAAGACAAAACAATCCTTCTCTTCCTCTCTTGCTAACGAACGTCCACATGGCCAAGTTGATCTTACTAACTTAATGGATATTTAATCATTGCTTCTCATTAAATGCTTATGTAAATTTGGAAGAGGAGTCACTGAGCTATGCTCCACAGAAGTGATGCTAGACTGCGCTCTGCCTACTGTTCTCTTGCACCTTGGGAATGCTTCTGGTAGTTTTGGATATGCAAAAATTTGTAGTTTCATTTCACTTTTGTCTTCATCTGAGCCATTTCAGTGCACCCTTATTAAAGTTTACTTTCTGTGTGTATTTGATAAGGTTGAGGTAAAACCATGCAGACTAAGATCGCAAAGGGTATTAAAGAACTTTAACTGCCAGTCGTCCTTTTTCAAAGCTTGATGTAGCTTGTGGAAAAGAAAATGATTTGGACATAACTCTGTTCTTTTTTACTTGTGGTACTTAATCTGCCAAGATTTGATGTCTTGTTTTAGTTTCTTTCAATACCATAGGTGTTTGAAATATGATTATATCAGTTGACAACAGTTTATTCAACATCACCTTTAATATTCCAAACTGATTAAAGTCCCTCTTAAAATTTTTAACGACTACTATTGCCTGAAGAAATTTTACTTGGCTTTGGTACTCATCTCTATAGTTTGTTTCTGGTTTCAACAGGAGTGTTGAATGGTGTTGAATAAGCTGTTTCACAGTTGTATGTGCAGGGGGCTCACCACTAACAAACCTCACTAATTTTCTTGTAAAGTTTTGTCCGTTGCTGTCTGGATATACCCTAGCTTTCATATTTATTTTTTCTCCAAGAAATTTCAATTTACTCACAAAAAGTCTATGTTGACTAGCTTTGTCAACATGTTTTCAGCTTTATGTCAAATTCCCCTTGGGACTGATTATTTTTCATGATGTAAATATTGGCTTTGAGACATGGAGTTCTAGTAGGCACCTAAAACTGGCACAAACATGGTCTCTTAAAGCAGTCAGCTATGATTACTAATGGTTAGAATAATTTGGTTAGTGGCTGCCTTATGACAAAAGTTTGCATCTTCATCGGGTTATGTCTGAATTTTTAAAAGATTGTCTTCTTCCATTTAATCTGAGGATACAGTGCACTTATATAAAGGAAAAGTGGCTAAAATCACAATGCAAGCTTTTGTCTGTAGTTAGTGGTTTTTATTTTTTAAATTTTTTACTTGTGCACTTTGCTTGTGATGTCTGGTGGTTTTCCAAAACATTTCCTGTGAACTGTTCGAATCAGCTCATCGGACATCACAAACATGTGCCTTGCTCCTCTGATAATCTTTGGACGAAATCAAATACTAACATTCTGTTTTCTTTTTTTCTTTTCCCCTTTTTAACTTCCCCGGTTGGCAACCTAGAACAAAACCTGGCCTGTAGGCTTCGAGTGCTAACACAGGAATGGTGTCGAGCGATCGCAAGCAACCGTCCATCCATACATCCTCCCAGTGTAAAGTAACAAGCAACTGCACGCATCAAGATGGTTGGTTGGCTGGTCCACACTTATTACTAACCGGCGTCACTTCTTGGGGACTTGCACCACCTGCATGGGTAGGTGTCTTCCGTTCTCTGCCTCCTTCTTAACATCACTTCTACTAAAAAGAAACAAGTGGCACCATAATTTTGAGTGACTGTGTGAATATAGTGACAAGCATCAGAAGCAACTCAAGCCAAGCATAACAATGTGCCAATGATATATGCTTAATTAAGTACAAAAGTCTTAATGAAAATTTATTTATTACAATAGAAGACAGGTGTGGACTTATCTACAGACAGCAGTATTGTAGTCTTACGTCCTTACTAGTCTTCAGAAGCAATATTTATTTTGTAAGATGGAAAGATATTAGTTGTCTATTGTAAGAAGCATTTACATTGAAATCTGACAGTACCCAAACTCATCTCTTTTTCAAGTACTAACTTTAATTTTTGATAGAGGCTTCAAGGAAGAAGAAAACCCCCCCACACATATATTTTCCTGTCCAAGTTCTCATCAGGAAACACATGTGATACTGTTGTTCGAAGCTTTCAGATGTTTATTTGTCTGCCTTAAATTGTAAGTTCCATACTTAAGTATGTATTTTGGTAAGGTGGTCGAGGAAAAGTTTTATCCATGTGGTTGTACAATGTTTTGAATCTCACTAGAGAAGTAGTAGCCATCAGTTAAATTGCTTCTACTTTGCCATCTAGGAATCACTTTACATCACGTACTTATATACTTATACAGCCAACTAGAATCCAGCCTTGCACTTTAGGAAACCTTTTCTTCATGATGCTTTTGACATTTAAGTTATGTCAACTGCATAACATTTGGACTTATTATTGTTCCATAAGGTGCTCCCCTAATATGGATGTCCTACCTTCCATATGGTTTTATCTTCGTAATCAAAGTAATTGTTAGATTGAAGACTTGTATATATAGATACATAATGCGTACACATAGAAAAAAAAAAGGATCTATGACTATTCATTCATATATATAAACATTGTTCTCTTTTTGTATGTTTCATATATTCTAAAAGTTGTTTGTTGGTGTTAATATTGAGGCCTGTGAGTCTATGTTGCATGTATAAGATTATTTATTATATCAGAAGACTGGTTCATGTACATAGAAATAAGTGGACCCCATTATGAGATTGAAGAGGCAGCAGTAATCAGAGAAGGTAGCTATCAGTAGAAAATTTATTCTTGTTGCCATTTTTGCATAAAATGTGTCTCTTGTTGAGATCAAAGTACCTGGTATCTAAGAACAGGGACGGTCAAAAGCAATGTTTTTGTTACAAACGATATTTAATATTTCCAAAGGGAGTTTTGGTAGTAGTAGTTTTAAAGAAATGCGCATCCCCAAAACATAAAAAAAATTTCATCTGGTGCTAAAAGATTTCTGTTTGAGATTGAATTTTCATAATTCTTGAGTTATGACTTCCTCAGGCATATTTCCTTCTTCAGTTTTGTGGACCAAACAGGTATGGCCACAATTTCTAACTATATTTTCATTTGTTCTTTAGTAGGCTAGAACTTCAAAAGGAAAATTATGTCACAGAAACGAACCAAAGAAAAAGCGAACAAAACTTCACCATACTCAAAAGTAAAGTTGAGTACTTTACTGTTTTGTTTAGTTTTTTGTTTTTTCAATAATAACTTTGTGATTGGGTGGGTGAACGACGGTCATAACTATTAATTTTGTCCTTAGTCATTTATGGAACAGATTTCTTTTATTTCTCATAAATATCAATTTTAATGCTAGAGCATTTACGTTTCTGTTTGCAGCAAGCACACCATTTTCCTTCATTGTAAAAAAATTTATCTGATATTTTCTAATTTTGCTTTGTTGCCAAAGAGTAGAGCAACAGTCCATAAAACATTAATCAGGTACACAATGTTTGTGAAAACGTACTGCACTTGGTACAAACTGAAAGTTTTGTACATATTTGAAAAAAGTATTCTTTGTGATCTTGCTGCGAGGGCATTGTTACTTAAATTATTGATTTCATGTTAGCTTAGTCCACTGCATAGTTGAAATGCATCAACGAATTTCAGGTAGTTAAGATTTCAAGAGAGCCAATCATTGCCATAAAACTTATTTTTGAAAAAACATGAGTATTTTACCAGTTCTGACCAGAAATAATCAATAGCTGATTTTCCTCATGGAAATTCAGTTGAATTTCAAAATGGTAGAAGAAAAAAAAAAGATTGATGTTTGAAGGAGTACCATAAAAGTTATTGAACAAGCCATTATTCAATGTTGTTAAATAGGGTACTTTTGGTTATCGTAATGAACTAATCAATATCACATTCTTTAATTTTGTTGAGAAGAACCGCAGTGATTGTAAGGAGCATAAGGATTGTTGGATATCTATTGTTGTTTAATTACCATACGTGTCTTTGTTTATAAACCTCTGAGATTATAGTTTGTTGTTTGAATTCGCTCTAATTTTAAGCAATAAGCAAATATTATTGACTGTGATTGTTCCACTCTATGTGGGCAATTAATTGTTTGCCTTAGAGAGTAAGTGACTCAACAAAGGCAGGTGAAAGAGTTGCCAAACAACCTTTTTCCTGCATGCTGAAACTTCTCTTCTTTTTTTTTATTATATGTGTTCAGTGAAATACAGTTAAAAATTGTCCTGGAGAGTCTGCATTTCATTTTCCTATCCTTTGCCACAAACTCCCGACACAACAAGAAAAATAATATAACAACTGCACGGGTGCTGCAAGGAGTCTAAAACGCCGCGATTCACGGCCCAGTAAACGATTTTCTCAATGTTTAATCGGTTGCACAACGGGTGCGGTGCCACAAGTTTTGCTCTACGGAGTGGGACCGAACCAATTAGTAGCGGGACAACGGCTGGCCAGGCTCAGCGCGCGGACAGAGCACCGCGCAGCTAACGGTGCTGCTTGCGGGACAACAGTGGCCAGTCGGCATGCTTGTCTCTACCACAGCTCCGTAGCGTAGTGGGCTAGCGGACCGGTCGGTGACCGCAAGGTTCGGGGTTCAACTCTTTGCCGGAGTAAAAATTTTTCTGAAGTCTGCCGACCGAGGATGGTGGGTAAAATATACCAAAAGAACGTGTTCAAAGTGTGTTGTCTGAGTGACCGCGGACGTTGGGCCGCGGACATTCCCCGGAGGTTGAATACACTGCTGACTCAGTGGTTCGACGCCCGAGCAGGGGAATGGTGCTTGCCAAGACTCGGCAGAAGTTAAATGTAGAGGCCTAGGGTTCGGCCTTCTACATTTTTCAAGCGTAAGGCCTCGGAATCTGGAGTATTCGGGCAACACCTACTTGGATACATGGCGTAGAAGAGTAGAGTACAATCGGCTTCGGCCGTGTACGATCTGGGCATCCTACCTCCCTCTCAATCCGCGAGGGAGTGGCCTCACGGCCACAGACCAACTGGCTGGTCGAAGGGGGCTGACTCCTGAAATCTGGTCAGCGGAAGGGGCGATGTTGGCCGTTGCGGAAGCCTGCCTACCAAGGTGGCTGCGTCGTGCCTGTGTCTTAGCGGCGGTCAACTCCTGGTACACCGGTTCCCATCCGAACACCGAAGTTAAGCAGGAACGGTTCCGGACGGAAGTCTGGGACGAGGTAGGACCCACCCATTTTTGCCGTTTTTTGTTGTTGTTGTATTTATTATTTGCAGGGTCTGAATCTTGAGGATTCAATATACTTTTGAATTAAAAAAAAAATATTGAAATGAAACGCTTTCTACCAATTAATAGAGAAAAGAGGAAACCCGCGAAAAAACAAAGTCGACCAATAGTGCATGAGTGTAACGAGCTCATCACTTTAAAAAAAATCAAAACTTTTCATCATTTGAATTCACCTTGACAGTTGTGGACATTTCGTGAACTTCCCTTCCCCTCTAAGTGTCCACGTGGTATCTGAACAGCCCCAAAGAACGAGCCTGTCCTAGAACGGTCAAGCGTTCTCCATCCCTGTCTTGTTTCGTCACTCACTGATTCACTGAATATCGCAGTAGTTACATGAAACAGTACACGATATACTACATATTCGCGCAAATCACGCACAAACGATAGAATTTCGTGCATTTTACTCTTTCAATCAGGTGTTGAGTGGAAAAATATATTTTTGTTTGCTGCGCAGAAAAAACGGGGGTTGGGGGGGGGGGGGGGGGGGAGAAGGGAGGTTCGAGGTTAAAAAGGGAGGCAGGTACGACAGCTTG
Source organism: Odontothrips loti (assembly GCA_038380765.1). NCBI lineage: Eukaryota > Metazoa > Arthropoda > Insecta > Thysanoptera > Thripidae > Odontothrips > Odontothrips loti. Next base: position 11,070,010 of record CM076245.1, read on the forward strand.
CACCACCGCCTTCAGATCGTCTTGGCGCCCCTGGCAGCAGGAACCTGGTCCCGGCCGCGCAGTCCTGGGCCCTTTTCCACGCCTCTTCTATTACAGCAGTTCGACCGGTCGCTGCGCGCGTCGCCTTTGCAAGGTTGTGGTCAGGTCACCGGGATGCGATTTGCGTGCGTGTGCGTGCGTGTGCGTGCGCCGCGTGTGCGCGTGTGCGGAGGCGGCGCTCAACGCCGGCATTGCATGATGGGTCATTGAATGGCACAATGCTTTGGCTCTCGGCCAGAACACTGACCGCTCGCCCAGATCCCCACCCACCGTGCGCGTGCGTGCGTACGTTCGCGCGTGTGTGTCTGTGTGTCCCTGCGCCGCGCCAACTGTTTCGTGGAAACCAGCCGGCACGCCTGCGGCGCGTCGCCCCGGCGCCCGAGTTGCACCTTGCCTTGCAATGCGGTAGTTACCCGCAACCGCGACCCGCGGCCGGCCGACTCAGCTGCAGGTCTGCGACACCCACGACCAGGACAGGGTTTCCCGGGGTCCCCCGAGGCCCCCCCGCGATCCTGGGCTGTGTGCGGCTGACCCTAGAAAATTTACCACTATACAGTACTTGGGGGCTGTTCAGAATAACCCCGCGAAACGTCATCGGCGGTAATAGAGTACTCCGGAAAAGCCCGTAACGGAAGTAAGAAGTCGTAACGAAGAAGAAAAGCGGAAACAGTATGAAGGGGAACCGCAGCAGAGAGTATCTCCGCCACGGCGTCGGCCACGAGCCTACTCAATATTACTGTGGAGCCTTAGATCTCGCTGACGATAATCCACGACCATTTAGTATAGTCAGACAGCGCAGAAATACTCTGCGTGAGTTAGAGATCCTCGGCGGCGCTCAATAAATCTGCGTAGTGTGACCCTACCAAATGGTCGTGACATATCGTCAGCGGGAGCTAAGGCTCCAGAAATTTTGAGTTGGCTCGTGGCTGACGCCGTGGCGGAGATACTCTCTGCTGCGGTTCCCCTTCATATTCTTTCCGCTATTCTTCTTCGCTACGACCTCTTACTTCCCTTACGGGCTTCTCCGGAGTACTCTATTTGAGCCGCCTTGCGGCCGCGAAATATAGTCAGGCGGGCGCGGGGAGGTGTGCGTGGAACCGTCTGTGGGAATCGAACCCACTGAGCCTGCAGCTGCTGCAGCTGCTGCAGCTGCTGCAGCAGTCCCACCCACAGCCCGCCGCGCCGACCGCCGCCCTCACACGCTGCAGTCGGATCCGGAGGAAGGTCAAGTGGTTTGCGAACGCCCCCTAACCCGTACTAGACTGCCCAAGGGCCGATAGCGCTCCGCCTCGCGGCTCGCTCCGCGAATAAGGTCGCTTTTCACATTCAAATCTCCTTGAAATAACGCCCACATTCCGACTTCTCAGCTGCAATTAGACGACGTGATTCTCACTTCTTTGCCGCACGGCAGTGGCATTGCAGTGTACCAATCACAACAAGGCAATGCTCTCCCTGGAGCACCGTGAATAGCCCAGCCCGGGGCGGGGGCCTCCTCAGGTGGGCTTCAGGCTGCTTCTGGCCCGTCTAAGGTGGGGCGGAGAGCGGCGCCTCGCTACGTGCTGTAGGATGGCTGTAGGGCCCGGGACGCCCTTGAATCACATCCAAGGACGCGGCTCCCCCCAACCCCCGGGGACCTTTGGGGCTTCGAACTGGGGGTCAGGAGACGCTGGAGTAGGAGGGGCCCGAGGAGGGGCCCCACCGCGGGGAGGGGGGGGGGGGGCAGGCATGCGCTGAGGCATGCAGGCATGAAGCGGCCCGCCGCCGCCGATCGCTTCGCTGCATCGTGTTCTGCATCGGTCTGGCCGGCCCGCCCGTGGCTCCCCGCCATCCGCCCCGCGGCCGCCCGTGCCCGCCGCCCGGGACCGCCTTGCGAACCCGTCATCCTCCACATGATGGTCTCGGCTGGGCTGGGCTCATTTCCAGGACGCAGGATCAGGATGATGAACCTTGAGTTCGGCGGCGCGACGCTCCCTCCCCACAGGCAGAGGCGGGCGGAGCCGGGCCGGGAGGCCGGGCCGGGCCGGGCCCCACGGCCAGCCCAGCGCCGCGCCGCGCCGCGCCGCGCAACGCACGGCCACGGTCCGCCAGAGCCGCCAGTCGGCCCTGCCGGCCCCGCGGCCCCGCCACCACCCGCCAACCGCCAGGCGTTGGGCGCGGCGCGGTGCGACTCGACTTGGCTTGCGTGTTTTGTAAACATCGAAAAGGGCGAAAACTATCTGGCGAGCGCTGGCGCCGAGTCTCCCAGCGCAGGCAAATCGACTGGACGACAGGGTCAAGAGGTTGGGGATGCGACACCACCCAGGGCACAGGCTGCCGGGGTCGGATCGGGTACTCAAAGCGGAAACTAAGAAGCGTGTTCTGTTTTTAATCTTTCGATATCGTGGGATTCGAAAATGGCATTTTTTAAAAAGTTCAGCGGGGTTCCGCAAGCGTGATTTCTCACATACTTCCCCTGCGTTACGACTTCTTACTGCCGTTTTGCGTGCTCCTCCGGGCTCTCATTCGGCAGCATTCCTGGCTGGGTGTCTTGCCTGGGTGGGTGCTGTCTGAGGCTTGGTGCGCACTGGCCACTGACCGTGTTGACGGAAACGTGCACGCAGCGCGTGGGCCGCCGCGGGCCCTCCGGGGGCCTCTGATGGGCTGCCTCACGTGGTCCTGTGTTCACGTGGTCACACGGTCACCGGGGCCCGGACGAGGAAGTGCGGGAAGCGATATTAATCTTGTGTGTTCTGACGTCCAGAAGCCGCTAGGACCGACCCGGGGGGGGGGGGGGGCGAAGATCGCTCTCGTAAATTATCGAAACAGCGTCGTATGCAAATGAGGGGAAGGTGGCAGAGGGCTCGGCAGCTCGTGAGTTTGGAATGACAAAAGGTTGGCCTAGAGCCGCAACCCGCCCCGCGCTTGGAGTCCTTCTTCAGATATGGCCTGGTACTCAGTACTCGTTTGGTATGGTAGCAAACGCTGACGTTGAGGGCCACCATAAAGTCACCTTGAGGTCAAGGGGGGTGCGGGCCGTGGCGGAGGAGGCCTCAGAGGTCACTGACCGTGGGCTGGCTCACGACACTCCCCCACGACGGACTAGTCAGAGGGGCGTCGCTGTGACTGGCCGGGGCTGACTAAATACCACCCCACCCCCACACGCGCGCACCACGCGCGCCCCCATCAGTACCCATTTCCCCTCGTGAATACGCTGCGCACTGTTGCCAAACTGACGAAATAATACTGCCCGCACCGGCCGGCGCCGCGGCGGGGACTTTCGATTTCAGTGGTTGGCACCCTTGTCTGTAACACTGACCGCCGCCGCCCGCCGCCGCGCCAGCGCCGCCAAGCCTGCAAACCTGTTCCCCGCCCCGCCCCGCACCGCACACAGGCCGCAGGGAGGCGGGGGAGAGTGGAGCGGAAAGGAGTGAGTCAGTTGGCCTTGAAAACGGGACGGCTGGCCATTATTGTCTTCCTTTTATTGCCATTTCACTCTCAAGTTCCAGGCCCTCCCGTATTCGCGAGAGTTCTAATTCGGGCAAGGCGGGAAGGGGAGGGGCTGAGGATGTACAGATTGAGAACCAGAGAGAGAGAGAGAGAGAGAGAGAGAGAGAGAGAGAGAGAGAGAGAGAGAGAGAGAGAGAGAGAGAGAGAGAGAGAGAGAGAGAGAGAGAGAGACAGACCGACAGAGAGACAGACAGACAGACAGAGACAGACAGAGACAAACAGAGACAGACAGACAGATAGACAGACAGACAGAGACAGACAGAGACTGACAGACAGACAGACAGACAGAGCACTGCGGGGAAAACTGCTAAGGGATCATGTCCTGCTTTTCACATCAGCGGGCCTCACTACTCGCGGCGGCACTCTGCCTAGCGGCACAAGACGCATGGCAATCAGGGTGCAAGACTTCGGGGGCGGCATGACGCCTGACGTGAAGGTGGGGCTGGTGTGGAGCCGTGTGGAGCCGTGTGGGGCCGTGTGGGGCCGAATGAGCAGTAGAGTGTGCGTGCGTGCGCGCGCCGTTGGTAGCCATGTCACGCCCGTAGATGTAGGCCAACGGCTCGCCAACGGTGTCCGCTCGGCCCGTCGCCGCGCCCCGCGCCACGCCACGCTCCGGTACGTGTACAGTGCACAGTGCACGGGGGTGCCCGCACCGTGAAACCCCGCCTGTAAACTTACAACGGAGACGCGGGGTATCTACGGCGCCATGCTCTTGACCTTGTCGGGAGGCCGCGGGTGGCTGTCTGGTTCTGACGCTGCCCCTCGACTGGCGTACGTAATGTGTGGACGGCAGCCATGAGGCCGTGTGATCTGCTGCCATGGGCCGAGGACTCTAAATACTTGACGTGACTCCCAGCATCATTACTAGTCGCTGCACAAAGTCTAGTGAATTGGCCACAACTTGGTCGGGGGTTTCTACCACTTGTAAGGAACTCCCAACGGTTACAACGCGCTAATATTAAAACGACGCGGATAAAGTTGTGGTAACTGGACCATATTCTTCCATACATTCGAGCAGTTAGCATTTTTGTCTTTGGAACGGCAAAATCGGTGGCAAGGGCAAGGATGTGTCCGAGTGCGTCAGCGGCGTCGGCATAGTGTCGGCGGCTGAGTGGAGTGGCAGTGGCGGTGGGAGCGGTATGTTGTGTTTTCGTGCCGCCCGCGCGTCCAAGTCTCCGCGTCTCGCCTCCTCCTCATAGGGATACCGTGCCCGTGCTGCAGAACTGCACCACTGCAGCCGAGAGCTAAAGTGACAGCGAGGGGTCCCCCACTAAAGAAAAAAAAATCAATGTTTACCCTAAAAAAAATCAGCCAAAAAGTTGGAATACTTCATCAAAAATTAAGAAGAATGAAGAATTTTTGCACAAAATAAGAAGAAACAAACAATTTTGATTTTAAATCACGGTACACTTGCATCACGAGAGGGGACCCCTCGCATGACAGCGACAGCTTTCCGCGCACTGCCGCCCCGCCGCTGGGGTCTAAGTGCCGTCCGAGGCGCCGCCGGGCGGGGCGGCCCGCGCTCAGCAAAGAAAGGCCCTGCTTGTGCCTAATGCGGGCACAGCAGGCGTCGGCAGGCGGAGAGCAGCCAAGCCAAGCCGATCCAAGGGCAAGGTGACAAAGTGTGCGAAGCGTTGTGCGCGCCGGGCCGGGCCGGGCCGCGACCACCTCACCTCTTGGTGGTGACGTAACGGTGTGACATACATCCCCACAGACCCACACGCACACACACACACACACACACACACACACACACACACACACACGCAGCGCACGCAAGGCCGGACCGGCGATGCTCTCTGACCGGTTGGGGAGCCAATTTATGTTAATAGATTGGGCAAAATTAAAGGCTGGCCGTTTGCGGGCGTCCGGCCGGCTGCAGCGGCGGTGCGGCGGTGCGGCGGCCAGTGCGGGGCAGCAGGCAACCAGGCGATAGCCGCGCCACCAGGACCAGGCCGGGCCGGGCCGAGGGCCGAGGGCCGAGGGGTTCACGGAGTTCCTGTCTGCCCGGCCCCGCGGCCCCGGCCACCGGCCCCCACTGGACCTCCGCTCTGCCGGCTCTGCCTCTGCCGCGCCTCGCGAGGGAATTACCGATCATATCGCATACATCGCATGCGGCACCGCACCGCATCGCGCCGCACTGGCCGTCGGGCTCTCGCCTGCCCCGCCGGCTCTGGCTTTGCGGGTGACCAGGCGACCTCAGACCTCACGCGGCACAGCGCGAGAGAGAAAGACAATGCCGGTTCCCATGAAGCAGAGGGAGAAGGCCGCCGCCGCCGCTGCGCCGATCGGCCGTGCGCCGGCGTGCGCGCAACACCGGAGTCCGTGAGTTGGTCCGACTCATTGACTAAGGGGACGTTCATAAACTACGTGACCGATTTGGGGGAGGGGGGGGGTCGAAAAAGTCACGCCAGGTCACGAGGGGGGAGGGGGGGGGTTGAGCGAGAGTTAAGTCCGCCCGGACGGTGTCGCGTTGCGCCGAGGCTGCCGGCCGGCTTGCAGGGCAGTCGCTGCCGAGCTGCGTCGCTTAGGCCGTCTGTGGGGACTCTTAGCCAGCTAAGGGCTGCTGTCATCGAGAACATCGCTCCCCTCGCGCCAAACTGTTTCTTTTCTCTCTTTTCGAACAGAACGCTCTGCCGCGCCTCTGGCAACATTTGGGCGGCGCTCACTGGAAACGGGAGTGGTGGTGATGGCGGCGGCGGCGGCGGCGGCGGCGGCGGCGGCGGCGGCGGCGGCGGCGGCGGCGGCGGCGGCGGCGGCGATCGCGGCGGCGCGGCCGTCAGATTCTCGTGAACCATCAATTATTTTTTCCAGGAAAATCTGCCGGAACAGCACAACGCCACCAGTGTGAGCAATGTAAGAAACTTTTTTTTTGAAATTCCCAAGAAAACGACCGTTGTTGGAATTTTCCGAAATTTTTCTGAAAGTTTCAAAGCTCAATATGAATGCGTTATCTTTGGTCCCTCGTTATGAAAACACTCGTCCTCGCATATTATTTTTTTTTTCATTTCTTGAAAAATTCCGAATTTTTTTTTTTGGAATTCTGAAAACAGTCATTAAAATTTTCCGAAAAGGTTTTTGACAGTGAGGCAGGAGGCCCGAAACACCACGCACTCCCGCTGCTGGTTCGCCGAGGGGCGTGAACCCGGTGCAGCCCGGAACGGCAGGACGTCCTGCACTCCAGCTCCAACCCCCCAGCCCAGCACACCCTCCCGGAGTACGCCACTAACACTAACACGGTCGGCCCGGAGCCGCAGACTCTGATTGATAGTCTTCTTCCCGTGTGACGTCACGAGGCACGTGTCCGCGGTGACGAGTGTGGCGGGCAGAGGTCCTTGACCCGCTGCCCCCTCCCCCTCCCCCTTGATCTATCGATTGTCCGGCTAGCCCCCCCCCCCCCCCCCCCCGCTTCCAGGGCTGTATGAAACAGATGAGGGAAAAAAGATTAAGGAAGTGTTAGAGTTTGGAAGCGGTTCGCGCTTCCCTCCCGCGGACAAAAGCCACCGCCGCCACCACCGGTCCCGCGCCGCGCCGCCCATGGCCACGCCCCGCCCGGGGCAGGGTGCCGGCAACGGCCAATCGCAGCAGATAACTACACTGTCAAATACGTACGAGTTTGAAGCTTTGTATACATCAAAAATGTTTCTTGTACGCGTTGCGTTTGTAAGTAACACAGAAACTATTCGTAACGCAAAAGAAAATAGTATGTGACAGTTTGTAATACTAAAGCCTCAATATTGTGTATAATATTGTGTAATAATATGTGTATTTTCTTCGTGTGCTTTTATTAGTGTACGCACCGCGCCGTGCCGCTCGCCGCGGCGATAATTCTTTCCTCGCTATAGTATTCGTCACTTTACGCTTCCCTCTGGGCTCGGCCAGGCCCCGCGCGGCGACTGTAGGAAGTGCCCACCTCCCGCTCCCCTCTCTCCTCCTTCAAGACCCACACCCGCCACGCCCCGCGCTGACTGGCCCAACGCGGCCCGGCCGCGAAGAGACCATCAAGGTTGTGTCGTGCACGGCGGGGAGTCTGCATCGTCTGCTACGCCCCCCTTGCCCCCCCCCCCTCCCCGCCCCGTCATGGACCGGTCAGGACGGTTTGCAGGATCTGGTAAAGAGTTGGCCAGCCTGAACGCGGCCGCAGCGAGAGGTTGAAGATCAAGGCGCTCCCAGCGGCTTATTGGGCGGGGGCGGAGAGAAAGAGAGAGAGAGAGAGAGAGAGAGAGAGAGAGAGAGAGAGAGAGAGAGAGAGAGAGAGAGAGAGAGAGAGAGAGAGAGAGAGAGACAGAGACAGAGAGAGAGGACGGAGAGGAAGCTCTGCCAGCATCCGCCTTTGCGTGTTCCAGAGGGAGAAGCAAGATGCGACGGAGGGGGGGGGGGGTCAGTGTTTCGGGATAGGCGAATAACACAGTGACGTGCGAATACAGCGTTGCCGGACACTGCAACGTAATTTATAACGACCTCCCGGTCCGAGCGCCGCCGTCCTGGGCCGAGACTGTCGAGTGTCTGCTCTGCTTCTGGCTGTCCGAGCAGAGACTGCAGCTGCCCAGCCCTGTGCCGCCGTGTTGTGATCCTGCTGCCAGCGGGCCCAGCCCAGCCCAGCCACAGACAGCGGGAGCCCGGATGGGAGATCCGTCCGCAAGAAACGCTGCGGCCTGGGAGCGGCACACAAGGGTTGCCCCACTTTGCGTAATCTTTGAGACGCGATCAGTGCAATACTTGGTAATCTGTGCTCGCAAAGTAGAGATTTCCAATGAGATTTCGAAACTGGTATGTTTCAATTCACCTCCTATGCTCACCGGAAACTCGGGAGCAGATATGAGAAACTTGAATGGCGTTTTGAGTTGATTTATGAAATATTGGGCCCCATATTTGAGACGGCGTTTGTGCACCAAGATTTCTCACACCTGCTCCGGTCAGTCTTACACTAAGGCGTTGTCCACAAAGCACGCCCGAATTTTCCCCTCTGAAAGGCGAACGCTGTGTAAGCCGAGCGCCTGCGAATGCGAGGGTAGGCCAGCCCGCATGACACGCGTGCGTGCAGAAGTCAGGATTGCCTACCCACCAGGCGGGTCGCCAAGGGGCTGTGCCGGTGTGCACTGCGTGATCAGCCAGTCGCTGTCATTATCTCCCGAAGTGATCCCGATTCGGGGGCCGAGCGGTACAAGGAGGCTAAGCGTGCAGTGTGTGTGTGTGTGTGTGTGTGTGTGTGTGTGTGTGCGTGCGTTCCGATGGACCGAAACACTCGCGTTCGACGACCCGACGGCGGGCAGTGGCGGGCGGTGGCCTTGACGGTAACAGTGCGTAGCAGAACAAGAGGAGTGTGTAGAGGGGGTGGGGAGTAGAGAGAGGGGGGGGGGGGGCAGTAGAAGGACCGAGTGTGTTCGCCGGCCACCTGTGAAGGTGTGTACTATCTATCACGAGAGGCTGGCACGTCGTCTGCTATCCTGGGGAGGGGTGCGGAGGGGCGGGAGGCAGGGCACAGATTCACACTGCAACAAGGCAAGTTCAATGACACGTGCCGTTCGTGGCCAAGTCTCCATCCAACGTTTTTTTTTTTCTTACAAAAAGACACCAAAAATGTGGAAGAATCAGCGCAAGGTTTTTGGCACCCGGCTACGAATGTGAAATGGCAACAAATTAATCCTCCAGTGTCAGCCGCGGAAAAAGGGGGGTGTCGCAGGGCGGCGGCGGTGGCAGCGGCAGCGGCCGGAGAAACAATATATCGGCGCCTCGTATCGTGATCTTGTTTTTTTCCGCTCCTTTTCTTGTGCGGCAGTTGGCCGGTGTGGTGTGGCCTTGCTCCCTAATCGCAGGGCAAAGTACCCTCACGCCCGAGGGGGAGAGGGGGGGGGGAGAGGGGGAAGTCCAGGCGGGGGGAGGAGGGGCAGCGGCGTCTGCTGGGCGGCATGATGCATTCTCGGAAACCGTACCACTTGGCCGTGTGTGTTGTTGTTGATGTTCCAGCCAGCTTCCGCAGCCACGCCTGCTGCAGTGCTGCAGCTGCGGCAGGCGCGGATACAGGGGGGGGGGGGCGATAGGGGCGTCAAACAAAAAACAAAAATACACATTATTTGATCGGAATGCGGTGTCGTCTGTCGGGGATAATCGGGTGTTTGTAAACATTGTAACGCTGGCAGGCCAAAAGAGTCCTGGAAACTGGTTTCCTCGAGACGATCGCGAGAGAAACGTAGCATCTTTGCCGATGCCTCAGCCGAACTACTGGCCGCCCAGCGCGCTGATCGCTGGCAGAGGCGTGGCGTTCCCCCGCAGCGATTCGCTTTTAGTGCCTTCATTTATATGGCCGCTTAATTTGCTTCTTCCTCGTTCCCAGCTGGACGACGTGGCCACACATGACTGAGCGGCGCGCGCCGCGGTTTTGGCGCGTACTTTAATCGGCTCTTTGCTTCCTCTACTACTTATACATGGCCTGCAAAAGGAAAACAACCTGCTGGGTCTGGGTAGGCAACGGTGACTGCAGAATGCACGCGTGTCGTGCGGGCTGGGCTGCCCGACTCTGGCACTCGCTGGCCCTCCGCGGTCTTGTTTCCTGCCGTTGCCGGTAGGCGGCGACGGCAGCACAGCCCCCTTCGGACCTCTGCACGTGGGCGGAGCTGGCTCGCGCGGGGTGCTCGCGTTGCCGCCACCATGACTAGTCTGAGGGCTGCTCTCCGCCTTCTTCGATAGGCCTCCTGAAAAAACCTATCATCTGTTCCACATAATTTTATCCTTCGGGAATCTATTCAAGTTTGTAACTTTAGCTTTGTTGTTAGTGATTTGAGTTATTATCTGATAAAAAAGGAACATGTAACAGACTGAGTGAAGAGCTCCATTTCGTGACAGAATCACGGCCTTGCAGTCGTCTTGCGGTCGCCGTGTTGCACTCCGCTTTGTGACAAGCTGGTAGGATTCTTTTGGCCCGTCTGGAAGCGCGTCTGGGCCTCGGCTCGGGCCGGGTCGGCATAGAGCATAGGGGCCCAGCCCAGCGAGCCCAGAGGCGGCAGGTGTCAGTCACTCGTCTGCGCGGCGTGGCGTGGCTGCAGGCCGGCCAGGACCGCCTCAATGCCCGCGCCGGCCCTGCCCTTCCCATTAGGGAACGCTCCCAAACACATTGCCACACCACGCGGCGTGACGCAGCCAGACGCACGCAGAAGGACGCCGCTGGTGCACTGAACCCCTTCGGGCCAAGACCACAAACTGTGATTACGAGAGATCGTCAAAAGTTTTGGCGAAGGTTTGATTGCACGCAGAATTTTTTTTTTTTTCAGTCGGGCACATTTTTGCCATCGCGTTTCGGGGAGAGGGTAAGGGATTGCTGTCACAGGACAAGGAAGTCCAGTCTGCGCTGCAGCCACGCCCCCGGACTCCTGCCTGAGCATCCCCCCTCCCCCCCGGCCCACCCCTCTCTCACCGTTTCGCTTTCGTTTTTGCCGAGTCCGACTCGAGTCCAATGGACCGAGCTGAGCGATGCCGGCGATGCCCGAACGGAGCGAGTGGCCCTGGAAGAGGTGCCGGAGGAGTCGGCGGGGAGCCTGGCAGCTGGGCCACAAGCCGGGCCACAAGCCGGGCCCGTATAAAACGCCGGCTGCAGGTTCGGGCGATACAGTTCTGTTCACAGCAGCACAGCCACTCCACCAACCATGTTCAAGCTGGTAAGTTTCGCCAGGGTGCATCGATACCGTCGTCATCGACAATTTTCGCTAGCGATTTAAATTAAGATTAAAATTAATTATTTAATGAGTTTTGGAGTATCCATGAAGAGTGTGGTGAACTCGGGCACAGAGAAAGAGAAGCTCACCAAAGAGGAAAATTCTGGTTCGAAACCGCAGTGCATTGTGACTGACCATCGTCTATCTGTTCCAGGCCGTCCTCCCCCTCTTCTTCGCCGCCGTCTCGGCTGGCTACCTGGGTGCCCCCGCAGTGGCCCCTCTGGCTTACGCCTCCCCCGTCGCCACCTACGCCGCTGCTCCGGCTCTGGCTGCCCCCCTGGCCTACGCCGCGCCCGCCCCCATCGTCAAGACCGTGGCTGCCGCCCCCGCTGTCGCCTACGCTGCTGCCCCCGTGGCCTACGCCGCCCCTGCCCCCATCGTCAAGACCATCGCTGCCCCCGCCTACTCCGTCCACCCCGCCCCCGTTGTGAAGGCTGTCGCCCCCGCCGTGGCCACCTACGCCGCCGCCCCCGCTGTGGCCTACGCCGCCCCCGCTCCCATTGTTAAGAGCATCGCTGCCCCCGCCTACACCACCTACGCCGCTGCTGCCCCCGCCATCACCTCCTACGCCGCTGCCCCCGCTGTGGCCTACGCCGCCCCTGCTCCCATTGTTAAGAGCATCGCCGCCCCCGCATACACCACCTACGCCGCTGCTGCCCCCGCTGTGGCCTACGCCGCCCCCGCTCCCATTGTCAAGACCATTGCCGCCCCCGCGTACACCACCTACGCCGCTGCTGCTCCCGCCATCGCCACCTACGCCGCTGCCCCCGCTGTGGCCCACACCACCCTCGTTCACTAACTTATTCTTGATCGCTGACCTTCTCTAATTTATTGTGAAATCTTAGTCATGTCTGGCACGTACGCTGGACGTACGATGCTGGGAACCACCATTTAGATGCCACTGCCACAATAAAAACCTCCGCCTTACTCAACCTACTGCGCACTCCGTTTCGTGTACCACCTCTTCCCCAGATATTTTTCCAGGCAAACACGGTCAAAAATGCTCAAAAACAATAGGATCGCGCCATATCGCGCTGTGCTCGAGTTTCCATTTAACATTTGCGTATGTACGTAGGGGGTCGTACTCATATTACGTGACCTAATTTGGGGGGGAAGGGTCAAAGCTAAATACTACGCCCTATCTTAAATACATGGAAAGGTTAGGTTATCTACGTCACGAGGAGGGGGGGGGGGCAAAAAACGGCCCAAAATCGGTCACGTAATATGGGTACGGTCCCTAGGTTGTGTCGCCACCACCGACCGAGGGGCCATCCATATGACATAGACCCCATTTTCTCAACAGCAGAGGGAAAAAGCCCGTGCACGTTCAACCCAACTTTGCACTAACCACCTTACTTACATGATATTAACGGAAGTGCAGGCCTGTGATCAGTTTTGATCCGCAAGGCGCCTAGTAGGTAGGCAATCCAGACTTCACATTGCACGCGTGTTGTGCGGGACAGCCTACCCCAGCACTTGCAGGCGCTCGGCGTCATGATTAGTAGTTAGTAGGTTTGCAGGGAAAATATTCGAACGTACTCAGAGGACGCCCGAGCTGGCGTCGCCTGCCAGCTCGCACCTTGCTACTCCCTTCTCCTCTGCTGGGACGTGTGACAGCGCTACAACGTTCAAAATCAAGCTGTAAATTAACAGCAAGGTTGGCCATCTCATGCAGGGATCTGCCATTTTCAAACTAGTTGAATGGAAACAGGAACGAAAACCCAAATAACACACGCCTGAATGTAGGCAAAAGGGCGGCATGTCCCCACCCGCCAAACAGAGAAATGTTTTGGAAAAAGTTTTGGAACTAAACCTCGGCGTTCACGGAAAAATGCCGTACCGAAGTGGTGCCTGCCATAAATGATTGTTTCAAAACACACAATTTGAAAGTGGCCGCATCCTATCGGCACAATTACAGAAAAGGGCATTTTAAAATTAGTTTTCTTTAATCAGAGTAGTTTTAGTACAGCTGCTGTTAGAAGTAACCAGAGAGACCTATGTTTGTGATTAATGACTAGGCAAAGCCCAAGTTCAATAATTGAAGGTGTATGCCGTTCATCGTGGAAAAGACGGGTGCTCCCAATGGCCGACACGGCCGCTTCCAGCTTCCACTGCCACATTTCCAGGGGGCGTTGGCCGAGTTTCGAGCCAAAGCCGGCTGCTCGCGAATTTCGAAGAAGCCCCTCCCACCCATCCGACGATTAGCGGCTAGACTGCGACCCGAAAGCGGCACTAGCGGCAGCGCGTCCGCGTCGACGAAGGCAACGGTTCTCGCCCTCCTGCAGTGCACACAGTTGCAGTGTGCCGGTACAGTGACGCGTGAGTTTACTTCTTGTTGCCAGGGATGGCAGTGCTGTCCAAGAGAGGGAGCCGAACCAGCCCGGACCGAACCGACGGGCGGGGTGCAGGAGGACCTCGCGGAGACAGCCGATGGGGAGAAGGAGAGGGGACGGAGGGCAGGGCGGGGCTGACCGGAACGGAGCTCCGGCGTCAGCCCCCACCCGTTCGCACGGCGGCCACCTCAGGCCCGTATAAAAAGAACCCCAGTTTTGGAGGAGGCATCAGTCGCTTCGCAGCAGCAGATACAATCCAACCATGAACTCCCTGGTGAGTAGTGTTTGAGGTGTGCAGTGCGTCGGACCAGATGGACTCGTGAACAAAATTCGAAGAATGCTCCTTCGGAAAGTGAACAGCCTGCTGAAGTACCTGGGATGAAGATGTTGTAGCAACTTACCGTGGATACTAACAGCCTCATAATGTGGCAAACGCAAATTCTGCCAATTGTGCTCTTATTTCAAAGATCTCGACGGTTTTAAAAACGAGAGGAAGTAAAGAAGTGTAGTTAGGACCTTGTAACCTGTTTTTGTCACTAGAGAATTGTCACTAATAGAATGTCGTTTTTGTTGCAGATTGCCCTCCCCCTCCTCTTCGCCGCCGTCTCGGCTGGCTACCTGGGTGCTGCCCCCGTGGCGTACTCTTCCTACTCTTCCCCCGTCGTCCACGCCGCCCCCGCTGTCCACACCTACGCCGCTGCCCCCGCTGTCCACACCTACGCCGCGGCCCCCGCTGTCCACACCTACGCTGCTGCCCCCGCTGTCCACACCTACGCTGCCGCCCCCGCTGTCCACTCCTACTCTGCTCCCCTCGTCCACGCCGCCCCCGCCGTGGCCTACTCCGCCCCCGTCGTCCACGCCGCCCCGGTCGTGAAGACCATCGCCCCCGTGGCCACCTCCTACCAGAACACCTACAAGATCTCCCGCTCCGCTGTGGCCGTCGCCCCCGTCGCCACCTACGCTGCCCACGCCCCCGTCGTGGCCGCCCCCGCCGTCGTTAAGAGCTACGCCGCCCCCGTGGCCTACGCCGCCGCCCCCGCCTACACCTCCTACGCCGCTGCCGCCCCCGTGGTCAAGAGCTACGGCTACGCCGCCCCCGCCTACAGCGCGTACGCCGCCCCCGCCTACGGCGCATACGTGCACTAAGCGATCGACTGATGGCTCATCTGTGATGACGATGAGAAAGTTCCTAGCAATGTTTTCGATGCCATAGTTTAAATTAAATTATTTCTGACTACAAACACAACTTTGCATTTTCATTTCTTTGTCGAACACTACCACAGAGGCAATGTTTCCTCGGAAGTTTTGAGAGTTGCCAGAGCATAGGCAAACCCTCTGTGCAGCCTGCTCAACCATAGATTTGACTTTCCCTATTTCCTTACTTGTCTCGATTTACACCGCTCTACGTTATCCGGAAACAAAACATGTACTGGTAGGGCACGGAGGGAGGTACTAAAGAAACTCAAAAAATCTCACGATATCGAGGTCACCATTAATATTATTTATTAAGGGGAACACGGGACATAGCTGTAAATCATGTTAGTATTCAAGTTTCAAGATTTTAAACAAGACAGGCATGGAGAACGCTTTGGCGTTCTAGGATAGACTTGTTCTTTGAGTTTTGAGGGAAAATAAGTGTTTGTGTGAGAATGATTCAAGTATAGAGGGGAGGAGGGGTACTGACGACTGACGTAGAACACATACGTAGGAAAATTTTCGAAGTACCGTGAAAACCACCCCGCTTTATATATCAGACAATTTTTTTCTGCGGTGCATAGAGAGGACTCGACGAAAACTTGAACGCGTGCGCAGTGTGTCGAAGGCACAGATTACGCTATACTGAGATCGTGCCAGCAACGAAAATCGGCATAACCTCTCCCACTACACACCGGTATCTAAGGGCTCACCACACCCTGAGCGCAGACGTAGCACACCGCGCGCAATTCCGGCGTTGTCCGAGAGACAGCGACGAATGACCAATGGGACAGGGCGGCTGGCCAGGCTCAGCGCGCGGACAGAGCACAATGCGCGAGCTAACGGTTTTGCTCTCTGCGGGACAACAGTGGCTACAGTACCGGCAGCGTGCTGATTGCCTCCATCGCATTTCCGTAGCGTAGTGGGCTAGCGGACCGGCCGGTGGCCGCAAGGTACGGGGTTCAACTCTTTGCCGGAGTAAAAATTTTTCTGAAGTCTGCCGACCGAGGATGGTGGGTAAAATATACCAAAAGAACGTGTTCAAAGTGTGTTGTCTGAGTGACCGCGGACGTTGGGCCGCGGACATTCCCCGGAGGTTGAATACACTCGTTGACTCAGTGGTTCGACGCCCGAGCAGGGGAATGGTGCTTGCCAAGACTCGGCAGAAGTTAAATGTAGAGGCCTAGGGTTCGGCCTTCTACATTTTTCAAGCGTAAGGCCTCGGAATCTGGAGTAATCGGGCAACACCTACTTGGATACATGGCGTAGAAGAGTAGAGTACAATCGGCTTCGGCCGTGTACGATCTGGGCATCCTACCTCCCTCTCAATCCGCGAGGGAGTGGCCTCAGGGCCACAGACCAACTGGCTGGTCGAAGGGGGCTGACTCCTGAAATCTGGTCAGCGGAAGGGGCGATGTTGGCCGTTGCGGAAGCCTGCCTACCAAGGTGGCTGCGTCGTGCCTGTGTCTTAGCGGCGGTCAACTCCTGGTACACCGGTTCCCATCCGAACACCGAAGTTAAGCAGGAACGGTTCCGGACGGAAGTCTGGGACGAGGTAGGACCCACCCATTTTTGCCGTTTTTTTGACAGAAAAAAAACCTTAAAAATTTAATTACTAATAAATTTTGAAAAAAAAAAGGATGATTTCTACCAATCCCTTCATTTAAAAAAGTACGGTGAAAAAAACTATTTCGACCAATAGTGCAACCCAGTATGTGGGGACCATCGCAAAATTTTGCAATAATAATCTCAATTTCGCGGTGATCGTCGTAAAATTTTGCAAGTATCATTGCAATTTTTACTATCACTTCAATTTCGAGTACAGTGCAAATACAACACGGTCCTAGAAAAGAAAGTCGATATCGGCATGAAGTCCTCTGAGTCCGCGATATTCGCTGGCGCTATGTAACCCCGATCGTGCAGTAAATATTTATTTGTTCACACTTTCGAACGTACTATTCCTTTACCTTGCCACACGGGAGGACACAAATTAGAGGTGGTCCACCACCGGCAAGGGGAGAGGCTGAAGGAGGACCTGGTGGAGAGGCACAGCGGCGGGGGCTGCGGGGCGCGAGGAACAGCGGGGGACGGGGAGCAGGGCGCGGCTGGCCGGAACGGAGCTCCGGCGTCAGCCCCCACCCGTTCGCAGAGCGGCAAACTGAGGTCCGTATAAAAAGAACCCCGGTTTCGGAGAAGGCATCAGTCGCTTCGCAGCACCAGATACAATCCAACCATGAACTCCCTGGTGAGTAGTGTTTGAGCGTACACTGCCAGATCGTCTCATGAACAAAATTTGACGTACGACTTTGGAAAGATACAACCGGTAGCGCTACAGAATTGTCACTATAAAATAATGTCGTTTTTGTTGCAGATTGCCCTCCCCCTCCTCTTCGCCGCCGTCTCGGCTGGCTACCTGGGTGCTGCCCCCGTGGCGTACTCTTCCTACTCTTCCCCCGTCGTCCACGCCGCTGCCCCCGCTGTCCACACCTACGCCGCTGCCCCCGCTGTCCACACCTACGCCGCCGCCCCCGCTGTTCACACCTACGCCGCTGCCCCTGCTGTCCACACCTACGCCGCCGCCCCCGCTGTCCACTCCTACTCTGCTCCCGTCGTCCACGCCGCCCCCGCTGTGGCCTACTCCGCCCCCGTCGTCCACGCCGCCCCGGTCGTGAAGACCATCGCCCCCGTGGCCACCTCCTACCAGAACACCTACAAGATCTCCCGCTCCGCTGTGGCCGTCGCCCCCGTCGCCACCTACGCTGCCCACGCCCCCGTCGTGGCCGCCCCCGCCGTCGTTAAGAGCTACGCCGCCCCCGTGGCCTACGCCGCCGCCCCCGCCTACACCTCCTACGCCGCTGCCACCCCCGTGGTCAAGAGCTACGGCTACGCCGCCCCCGCCTACACCTCCTACGCCGCTGCCTCCCCCGTGGTCAAGAGCTACGGCTACGCCGCCCCCGCCTACAGCGCGTACGCCGCCCCCGCCTACGGCGCATACGTGCACTAAGCGATCGACTGATGGCTCATCTGTGATGACGATGAGAAAGTTCCTAGCAATGTTTTCGATGCCATAGTTTAAATTAAATTATTTCTGGTCACAAACACATTTTCTTATTTCCTACCTCCTTACCTTGCAAAGACGCAGGCAGCTTCCTTGTATCCCTGACGTACCGTTTTTCGAAAATGAAGAGAAATACACATCTGAGGTAATGTTTGACATGGTTTGACAACGGTCATTCTCTAGCGTCCGTTGTGGCACAGCAACGTAGAACAAAAGAGTAACAAGATTAGAACAGGTCGGAACAAGATTTTTACATTATCATGTAATTCTACATGTAATCGTCTGCAATCGAAAGTAATCTTTGAAATCTCGTACAATCTCTGCAGTCTATGAAATCTTTTTTGATGTTATGTGTCGTTCGCATCATAGGCAAGTGAGGAATTCCGTTGATAAGTTGCTGTCTGCTCTCAGCAGTTACGATGTTTGTTTCCTCACTTTCCTGCGTCCTATGTCACAGCCACAGCCCCTAAAGCCGGCAACATCAGGAATAGAGTACTCCGGGGGAGCTCAGAGCGGAAGTGAGAAGTCGTAACGAAGAAGAAGAATGCAGGGGAAGAATGAGAAATCGAGTATTCGAGACCCCGCTGCCGTTAAAAAATTACGCGATTTCTCATATTTTCTCCGGGATTCTTCTTCTTCGTAACGACTTCTTACCTACGATTCGGACTTCCCCGGAGTACTCTATTTCGTATTTGTCGAGTTTCTGCTCATGTATCGTGTCTGTCGGCTGATGCGAGCCCGCGGCCCACAGCCCACGGCCGACGGTTGGGGTTCACCATGTAAATCTGGAATACCTATCTGTATATTGGTATCCGTTTTCACTCATAAGCAGTCAGCTGAATATTGGTCTCCGGTAAAAAAATGTTTGGTTGGAATCAACGTCTTGACTGGTTATTTATTGTCGTCATTTGACGTGAAAATGCGTTTTTAGAGAACGTGTCGTCCAGATGTCTGCAGGGCATCGGTTCCGGGCGGACCGCCTCCCGTCTCGATCGCCTGGCTACGATCGCCTCGTACCGTACCGCCTGGACCGGGCGATCTAGGCGGTGTGATCAACAGTCGGACCGCCGGTTGCCGAGCGGTTTCCGCCTGGTCCACTCGATCGCCTCGTGCGGCGGTGGTAGCCAGCCCACTCGCCAGTGGCGTAATTAGGGCTGATGAAAGGAGGGGGCGATGCTTTACATGTTGCCTACCTTCAGGGGGAAAGCTTTACGGGTTGCCTACATTCGGGGGCAAAGGTCCCCTTCGGAAACCGAAAAGGGGAGGACGATCGCCCCCATCGCCCCTCCCCTAAGTACGCGCCAGCCACTCGCTGCGCCTGCCGAGCACTGCTGTGCCAGAGAGACAGGAGTATTCCCTGACTGGGGTGGTACAAGTTTGGGAGTAGTGAGGTATGCGCACGGCCTTGTTCTATTCCTGTTCTAATCTTGTCACTCTTTTGTTCTACGTTGTTCTGCCACAACGGAAGCTAAAATGATCGTTGTGAAACATTACCTCAGCAGATGTGTATTCCTCAGTTGCGAAAAATGGAACATCAAAGATACAAGGAAGCTGCATGCGTCTTTGCAAGGTAAGGAGGTAGGAAATAATAAATGTGTTTGTGACCAGAAATAATTTAATTTGAACTATGGCATCGAAAACATTGCTAGGAACTTTCTCATCGTCATCACAGATGAGCCATCAGTCGATCGCTTAGTGCACGTATGCGCCGTAGGCGGGGGCGGCGTACGCGCTGTAGGCGGGGGCGGCGTAGCCGTAGCTCTTGACCACGGGGGAGGCAGCGGCGTAGGAGGTGTAGGCGGGGGCGGCGTAGCCGTAGCTCTTGACCACGGGGGTGGCAGCGGCGTAGGAGGTGTAGGCGGGGGCGGCGGCGTAGGCCACGGGGGCGGCGTAGCTCTTAACGACGGCGGGGGCGGCCACGACGGGGGCGTGGGCAGCGTAGGTGGCGACGGGGGCGACGGCCACAGCGGAGCGGGAGATCTTGTAGGTGTTCTGGTAGGAGGTGGCCACGGGGGCGATGGTCTTCACGACCGGGGCGGCGTGGACGACGGGGGCGGAGTAGGCCACAGCGGGGGCGGCGTGGACGACGGGAGCAGAGTAGGAGTGGACAGCGGGGGCGGCGGCGTAGGTGTGGACAGCAGGGGCAGCGGCGTAGGTGTGAACAGCGGGGGCGGCGGCGTAGGTGTGGACAGCGGGGGCAGCGGCGTAGGTGTGGACAGCGGGGGCAGCGGCGTGGACGACGGGGGAAGAGTAGGAAGAGTACGCCACGGGGGCAGCACCCAGGTAGCCAGCCGAGACGGCGGCGAAGAGGAGGGGGAGGGCAATCTGCAACAAAAAAAAAAACACTTTTCTTAGATTTCAAGGAGATTTGAATTGGAGCTATATTTTAGATTTGTAAAGCTTTGCCAAATCGAAAATTAGTTCAATCAATGCATATCGACAAAGAAAATTCCACGGATTTTTTCGTTGATGCACCGGACACTACTTACGAGGGAGTTCATGGTTGGTCTGTATCTGCTGCTGCGAAGCGACTGATGCCCCATCCAAAACCGTGGCTGTTTTTATACGGGCCTCAGTTTGCCGCTCTGTGAAGGTGTGGTGGGAGGTGCTGGGCCAAGCCGCTGGACCTCCGTTCCGGGCAGCCCCGCCCAGGGCCCCCTCTGCCCCTCCCCCTTTGCCCCCGGCGGGCCCCCCTTGTGTCCCCCACCGTACCACTCCGCGAGGTCCTCCTCCCGCTATCCTCCACCTGCGCTTGCTCCTTCCTGGGACACACCTCCAAACTTCGACCGCGACCTGTGATCGCCGCCACCGCCGCCGGGCCCCCGGGCCCCCACCCCCGGCGCTCCGCGGTGCGGCGGCAAGGCGCGCGCCGACAGCAACGGTAGCTGATTTGGCAGAAGCTGGACAGAGGCACGTCGAACACTGTTAATGCAATTCTGCAAATTCGCGACAACGCTGTTGCAAATTAAATTCCCGATCCTGGCCGGAGAATAAAAGAAGTTGAAGGGTCTTGGACCTTTCACAAAATTTATTTCGTGTTTTTTTTTTTTTTTTTTTTTTAAAGGAAATAGGTCTCATTTCTGAAGCGAAAGAGAGGTAAATGTCATCTTGTGTGGTGGATCGGTCGCTAATTCCCAACTAATTTTTGCCGTGTACCGGCGGAGGCGCCCCACCCCGCCACACCACTCGTTCTTCACCTCGACCCTGTCTCGCCGGCTGGGCCGGGCCGTCTCCGGCTCCCCGTGTTCAAGGCCACCCCTGGCGTGCATGTAACTACATCCCATCGACACACGTGGTCCGGGATACAAACCTAGCGTCTATGGTAAATTAGCTTTAATGAGTGCACCTTTGCTGATTGGGAGGAAGTACGTTCCGCAAGCGAGGTGTATTTCGTTGAGCCAGTCATATTTTACTGCCTAGCGGCACACGGGGGCTGCACAGCGTCGTGTACACCGTGAGTCGTCGTCAACCTGCACCCAGATAAACGAATTCTTGGTTCAAGCCTAGAACAGCGTATTCTTAAAGCATCCAAGAACATAATTCTTGATCTAAGATTATTTCTTGATTTCAATCTAAGATTGGCTTGATTCAAGGAAATATTTCTTGAATGCTTTTAGCCTAAGAATCTGTTTTTCTGGGTGTGACTGTGTTCAATGCCTGGCTATTTAATTTGCCAACCCGAGCTCTGTTCTACGAACTAAGCCTCCTTAGCAACAAAAGTTGATCTCCGTGTGATGCCGTTTTCGCCCTGATCATTCACATTGCCCACGATTCTGAACAACGATTCCTGAATCTCTGCCATTAGTATCTCGAAATGTGAGTCTATTTTCAGGCCGTATAGTTTTTTTTTTCTAATGTGAAGGAACTCTGAGTGTGGACTAGAAATTATTAATGGCAGGATGGCACACGTTTCACGTTCCTACACGGAGCGTGGCTCGTGGCTGCCGTTGGTATTGTGGGCGGCGCCTGGCTGCTGTCTGCTGGCCGGCGACACCCGACCCGCCCGTGGCGCTACAGCTTCGCTACGGACCCGATCAGGCCCGACCGCCGAGGGGTCCACGGGTTCACAACATACTTCAACTTATTTCGGTCTTCGGACTCGAGCCGGCGGTACCTCTCTCAGAGCAATGATTACCCCTTTGATCGCACAAAACTTTATTCTCCCGCATTCGCGTACATTAATCGTCCAGAATAGGGTGCTTCGGAGGCCACGCGGCTGAGATGTGTGTTGTTGCTTTTTTTTTATTGTTTTTTGTTGTTGTTGTTTTGCTTTTTGTTTTAAATATTTTGGGGCGACCCTCACCGAGTGATCTCACCCGAGGCCCCGGATCGGATCCTCGGCCTCGGGTCTTCGCTGAGGTGGGCCGGGCGTGGCAGTTTGAAACGTATAATGGAATAAACGTCACCAGCGAGAGCTACGCCTCCATAGCGTTGACGTTCGACATGCTAGCCGAAGGAAACGCAATCAGTACCGAGAGTAATGGAACCCCCGCAGTGTCGCCGCGTTTCATTTCTACAGTGAGTGACAAGGGAGCTATCGAACGGGTGCACTTGCAGCACTTGTGCTGTGCAGGTGGTGGACCAAGGCCGTGAGGGGGAACCCGTTTGCGATGCAACATCGATTGTTACTCTTGTGTTGGCAACACCGGCACCCCCCCGGGCTGGGCAGGACAGGACTCTGGCCACTCATCCTTCACGTGCAGGCGCATGCCCTCCAGGCAATCAGCTGTTTTGTCCCTTTGGCCGGCTGCCATTCGCCCCGCTCCCGGGACTATCGGCATCAGCAGGGTCAGCAGAACCACCGGGGTCCCCACCGGGGCCCCCACCGGGGTCCCCGCGCCCGCGACAAGAGTCCGGTCTGTTCCGGGCCGCAGTGCTTATATCCTCCAGACTGCCAGACTGATGAGAACAAACGGCGCCTTTTGGGTAGGCAACCACGACTTGTGCACGAACGCGTGTCGTGCGGGCTGGCCTACGCCCTCACTTGCAGGTGCGCTCTGTGTCGTCGTTCGCAGTTTAAGGCGAATTCGGGCGTTCAAGTACGTCGACAACGTCAAAGGAATGAAAAATAATTAATTCTCTGTATTTTTTTTTGGCTTTATCGCCACGCGTTTATTTCACTCACACGATATGGTTTGGCGCTCAGCGAAGATGGACGACACAATAAATACAGGAAAGTGACATGACGTGATGAATTTTCATGATTTTCTCTTCGGTGAACCTCCGCTGGCGAAGTTAGTAGTGTCCGCCGAGGCCGAGACCGTGTCCGTAGCCAACGGCGACGGGGGTGGCCACGGACTTGACGATGACGGGGGAGTGGGCGGCGATGGTGCGGACGCCGATGGTGTGGGAGATGAGGTTGGAGTTGGCGTAGGAGGTGGCGACGGGCGCGTGGGCGACGGCGATGGGGGCGTGGGCGACGGCGATCGGAGCGTGGGCGACGGCGATGGGGGCGTGGGCGACAGACACGGCGGGGGCGTATGCGACGCCGTGGCCGAGGCCGAGACCGCCGAGATAGCCAGGGGCGGCGGAGGCGACAGCCACCAGAGCGGCGAGGACGACCTGCGGGAGCAAAGAGAGAGAGATAGAGAGAGAGAGAGAGAGATACAGGGGAAGGGAGGCGGGCGGATGGTGCGTGCGGACGAGTCGGAACGCCCCCGGGGTAGGCATCCCATCGTGCTCGGTCCGGATCCTGACCTACTCCAACACGGTGCGTCATGTCCCGGCCTCTAGCCCCGGCCCCCGGCCCCCGGCCCCCGGCCCCCGGCCCGCCGCGGCCCGGCGAGGCGTGCGGTCAGCTCGGGTAATAGAGTTAGTTGACAGTCCGAGCAGTCGTTACCCGAGCCATGGGCAGCCATGGGCAGCCATGGGCAGCCATGGCCCACGAGAATCTGGTGCCAGACGTGCACCGCTCGTGGGAGCTCAGACACCCGTCATGCCCTTGTTAGATAAATAAGGAAACCTAAACCGCCTCGTTTACGTGGATTAAGAACGCCGCTGAAAGTGATACATCAAACAATTACAGACCCGCGCGATTCCGCACAGCCCCGCACTCCAAAGGTCATGGGTTCGAATCCCCATTATATCCCAGCCATGAACTCGTACGCAGCCGCACAGACCCGGCCTCGGCCACACAACACATAAACGCCGCCGGTACACATGACGAGATGAAGATAAATATCCACCGTTTTAGTCACCGTAATTTATAGGCGCGCTGCGCTGCGTCGGCTCTATTGCCGTGAAGGGGTGCGCAGTGCACGCGGTGCAGCGGAGCAGCGGAGCTACGGCGTTCCCGCCGGCGTGCGACCAGGCCGATGCGGGCGTGTCGGCGTGCCGACGGCGTGCCGCGTGCCCAATCACGCCCAGGCCTTCACACCAATCACGTCATAATCCAATGTTCGAGCACGCACTACTATACTTGCAAAAGGGCTGTTGCCGAGGCAGTCGTCGACCTCACCGCGATTTCATGGCGTCCGAATTTTCCAAAGCGTTCGTATTTAAACAAAAATAACAATTTTAGAAATCTCTTACCCCTCTACAGGAACGATGTTCTGCATAAAAAACCCAGATTTTGATTTTGCGGTAGATGCCACGAAATATTTTGGAATTTACTTGGCGGAATGGAAGAAAAATGTGCAGCACAAACTGTTTGGAAATTTCTAGAACGGGCCACCGATATTCCCATTAGGAGCCCGAAAGCCGGCTTGGCGCGGGGCCTGCGGGGGCTGCGGGGGCCGCGGGGGTTGCGGGGGTTGCGAGGGCTGCGGGGGCTGCGGGGGCCGCGGGGGCTGCGGGGGTTGCGGGGGCTGCGGAGCAGCAGACAGTGGTGGCGCACTACTCACGAGCTTGAGCATGGTGAGGGTGGAGGTGTTGGTTGGCACGATAGGGCAGAACAGGACGAACTAGTGTTGCTGCTTTGGACGCTACGCGCTTATATACGTGGTCTGCACGGGAGGCGCCGCGGCCGCCCCCGGCTGCCCGCTGCACCGTGCTGCACTCCACACTGCGCCGCCCCGCCGCCCCTTTCTCCCCCTCCCCCTCCTTTCTCCGTCACCGGCGTCTCCCCGCCCCGCCGCCTTCTGTCCGCGTCCGTCCCCCACTGGGCCACTGGGGGGCTTGGACAGGGTTAGGGGTCGTTCACAAAACCACGTAACGCCCATCGAAGGGCGTATCGTCTTCACACCGCCCTTCAACAGGGACAAAAGCATTATTCTAAGGATACCCCCCCCCCCCGAGATACCCCGCTCTCGAGTGCCCTGCTGTTGTCTTTGCCCCTCAGGCGCGACGTGACGCCGGTTTGGAAACGTTGTCGCAGTTCCAGGCGTACAGAAGTCATATGCGAATGAAATGGTATGGGAATTTTTTTTTCTAACTCGTGATTGAAATTGGCGTACATCATGAAGGGGGCCAAGTGTTGGCTGCACCCCCTCGGACCCAGCCCGCCCCGTGCCGCCTTGTGCTGAGCGCTCGCTCACTGCGCACGGCGTCGTGGTGATGACGGATGGATTGAATAGACCGGCTGCCCCCGCCTTGTGGCCGCCGTGTAACGACACTCTTTATGATCACGGGTGCATGCGGCACTTGTTTATGCGCGCGTGTGTGTGTGTGTGTGTGTGCGTGCGCGCGTGTTTGTGTACGTGTCCCGGGCCCCGCCCCGCCGGGACCCCGCCCCACTGATCGAGGTGAGGCGATCTCCATAGCCTCACCTTGCACTGGGCTACACTAGGCTAGACGCCCGGGCCCTGCCCGCCCCGCCCCACCCCGGCTGCCGCCGCCGGTCCTTCGATGCCCGGGTCAATGGACACACAGCGCCAGCTCACTCTCTCACTCCCCCCCCCCTCTCTCTCTCTCTCTCTCTCTCTCTCTCTCTCTCTCTCTCTCTCTCTCTCTCTCTCTCTCTCTCTCTCTCTCTCTCTCTCTCTCACACACACACACACACACACACACACACACACACATGCACGCACGCTCTCTCACACTCACAAGCACGCGGTCACATATGCCAAGAGAAAAAAAAGCAACGTATGCGCTCTGCTGGCTCCGCCTCACCCCACCGCCCTGTATTATATGCACTGCGATGCAGGGGATGTGTGATGTGTGTCAGGCGGCCGCGCCGTGCCGCGCCGTGTCGGCGAGTCGTGCCAAATTACAAGTAATGAACACATTCTGGGCCGCGCTGGACGTCCGCCCTAATGGTGTTTGCGTACCAGCTTGGCCCGATCACTGGGAAAATAACACGACGATGAATGCAGAGCTGCTGCCAGATTTCTTGAAGTTCAAGTTCAGCTTTCGATTGTGTCCCCCAGCTAAGAGCATTACCGTAAATTATTCCCATTTTTAAACGACTTTTGCTTCAAGAAGAATGAATCAACAAATATTTTTAAAAGAAAATTTTCCATAGTATGGCAGAGTGGTCATCAATCAGGCGTTTGTATGAAGCCCAATGTTGAATTATGTAAAAGATCAACGATCTAGATCGTAGCGTATTTCACTCTACGATAAAGGTATTTTGACCTTATTTACGAAGAGATTGCCCGACAGATGTCGGATATAGCTCGTCTATAAAAAAAATCGCTAAAACTTCAGAATAAAATATTGCGGTTAGTTACGACATGCTACAGTTCTTATTTAATTAAAGAAAACAATTAAAATTTTCGTTTCTAAACAACTCCGCTTTTTTACAGTGTGTCAACTTTTTGAATAACTTGAAGAAAACCGTATTTTTTAGAGTTGTTTATTCTTTTTTTTTTTCATTCTTGGATCGACGGTATAAATCACCTCTCATGAAAATTAAATCAACGCGCGGCGGGTTCTGTGATCGGCAGCAAGGGTAGCGGTTGCGCAGCGGAGCTATGACAACGGACAACTGGAGTGGGCGGGGCTGGGCGGGGCGGCGAACCGGCCGATTGTGCTGCGGAGTGTGCCTGCACTGCTTGCATCGCTCGCGCCCGCAGGCCATCCCCGCGACCCTCTCTATACAGCATGCTTAGATAGCTTCAAACGGGCAACGGCGAGAAATGGCAAGTGGGTTCGACATGTTCAATCAATATCGACCTCGATAATAATTCATGGAGTTCACGACCGAATCGACAGCAAAACATGACTTATTTCGAAAATAGATTACAATTCGAGACAGCAGCGATTCTCGTCTGGTTAGCTGTTTCTTTTGAGGGTTAGTCTAAGAGCGTAAATTGTACGCCATATGCCATCCGGTAACGCAAACGTGTGTTCTACTCGGCGAGGCGGCCGAAATCCGTCCTATCCCCTCCCCCCTTTACCGAGGGAGTCCTCCTCTTGGGGGCCGGCGAGGTGCTGCGTTTAGGGACGCCCCCGTGCAGGCCGATGCACTGCGTACGGCGTACAGCACGTGGGCCGTGGGCCGGCCTTCGGCGCCAACCAGTTCTGAACCGGCAACAACAAAAACGCATGCGATCATAGCGCTTTGTTGGCGGGGCTGGCGGACTGTGTGCTGTTGCTGTGCTGTGCTGTGCAACCCGAGCCCGGGGGCCGGGGGCCGGGGGGGGGGGCCGGGGGGCCGGGGGGCCGGGTCCTGTAGCGGGTGTCTTGTATTGCAGCGGCCGGCAGCAAGTGTCCCGTGCCACCCACCCTAAGGCAGCGCCACGGCTAGACACTAGATAATGGGTCAGTGTACAGAGCAATCTAGTATTATTATTAAATGTCGCATCGTCCCATCGTCCCGTCGATCGAACTGCCGAGTTCGGTATGTAAACTAATTAATGCTGTGAGTTTTTATCGCACCAGATGGGCGCGCTGTACCGCTGGCGCCCTGCCGGGCTCTGCCAGTCTCTGCCGGGCCACACTTTGTGGACGACCCCTCCCCGTTATGTGCCCAGCACGCTAAGTCCACGCGTGCGCCGCAGTGCCGCGGTGCCGCAGTGCCGCAGTGCCGCAGTGCCGCAGTGCCGCAGTACCGCAGTGCCGCAGTGCCGCAGTGCCGCAGTGCCGCAGCCACGCCCTTGGCCCCGATCATAGCACCGCACCTTCGGATCGGGTGTGGGTGAACCCGAGGGTGACCCGAGGGGAGCCGAGTGCCGGCTGCCCGCCCCCAGCGCCCCCAGCGCCCCGCAGCCTCGTCAGCGCCTGGCTGGACGCGGACGCCAGACAGTCTCATCGGCCGACGGCACCAGCCCAGCCCAGCCCCGGGACATGGCGGATGGAGCCCTGCCCTCTGCCCTGCACTGGCGACCAGTGACCCCGGGGCGTCACGGTGCGCGCTCGTAACCCGGCACCCCGCTCACGCCCCGCGCACGCCCCGCGCACGCCACACGTCGGAGCCCGGCACTGCGGTGCTACCACGCTGCCACCGACACCCTGAAGGGTCGCCATCGTAGGTGCGGATACACTGGATGAGGCTGGCACGAGGGCTGGCTTACACTCTGCGACTCCCCGATAGTGTGTTAACGCCTGTGTCAACGCTGTTACATCCCCCCCTCCCCCACACTACTACATGTGTGCCCGAGTAAGGAGCGGCTAAATTAGTGCCCTGGACAGCACTACGGCAGCACAGCCTTCCGCTACCCGGACCACGCCTGGCTTCCGCGCTTCCCCGCCTCCGTTCTTCTTCTGAGAGACGAGCTATCAGGCCGCGGGGTCAGATCGGCCTCACCGGGACGGGCCGGGCCGGGCCGGCCGAGGGGGAGGGGCGACCTTACTCCCGATCGAACAGAACAGAACGGAACAAGAACAAGCAGGAGGCGCGCACACGCGCACACGCGCACACGCGCACACACACGCACGCGCACGTGCACACACCCCGGAGGCCGTCCACGTCTGCCTCGCCTCGCCTCGCCTCACTTTCCGACAGCAACGAACCGGCTCGCCTCTGACATGAGCATGACCGTGCGTGGCGCGGCGTGGCGTGGCGTGGCATGATGGGGCGGGGCGGTGCGGGGCGTGGCGGGCTGTGTATCCACGGCGCTCCGCGGCGCGCGGGACTCCTTTACTCTTTCCCGCAATTTTTTAGGGTTATCGTTAGTTAACCCTTTAACTGCAGGTACCTGCTGGATACAAGTTGCTAGTTATTATCTTGTCTTCTATACTAGTATATACTAGGGGGGGTATGGTGCGTGGCCGTGGCCGTGGACGTGGCCGTGGCCGTGCCCCGTGGCGTCATTCGTAGTTATCCAGCAAGCATAACATTGGGGAGGTCGCCACGGCCAAAGGAAAACACGAGTACTCGCGCGCCTCGCGGCCGGGCGGCGGCAAGGAGGGGGAGAGAGAAGGAGCGGAAGGCCTTCCCCCCTTCTCTCCGCCGGCGGTCGGGCGGCGGCAAGGAGGGGGAGAGAGAAGGAGCGGAAGGCCTTCCCCCCTTTTCTCCGCCGCGCCTCTCTCGCTTACGCGGGGGCTAAGGCAGCGGGAAAGAGATAGAAAAACAAATCGTCACTCATCGCCGCCCGGCCGCAGGGCCATGAGTGCATAGACAAGGGCCTACTAACAACAGCCGGCCAAGGCACACGAACTCTTGCCTCAGCTTAATGCGCCGCCACTACTTATGCACACACGAGTATATACTCGCGCGCTTCGCGGCCGGGCCGCGGCAACGAGGGGGCGGGAGGCCCTCAGCTTAGTGGTGCCTCGCCACGCCTCTCTCGCCTACGCGGGTCAATGAGCGAGAGGCTGGCGCGCGAATTGGGAAGAAAGGTGGACAGCCCGAGTCGCATATCCAACTCTAGCAGGACGGCAGAGACGCGCGGTTCTCGGCGAGCGGCGCGCACGGCCGGAGATGCCTGAGCTAACACACTGCTCAGCATGGCCAAAGCAAAAAATATTCAAAAGGTTCTAAAGGTTCAAACTTGTTCATAGTGTATCAGATTGGACGATAACCCTGTGAAGCGCTCGCTGAGCGTTTTTTCTAGCTGTGTGCTGCCGGCCGCGACCCTCCGCCGCCGGGCACAATCCGATGTGATCACAGCCGCCGCCGGCCGCTATGGGCACACGGGTAGGAGTAGGGGGAGGGGGAGGGCGGAAGGAAGGAAGGAAGTCCACTCCCCGGGCCTGAGCTGGAGGCCGGGGGCCGGGAGCCGGCCGGCACTGCCTAGCGCCTGCGAACTGGGGGGTGGGCCGCCCCGCTGAACACGACTGCGTGACGGGACTGCCTACCTTGCAGGCGGCATGGAGAAGCGACCGCCGACAAACACCACAAGCCAAGCCGCCGCTTCCCCTTTCCTGGGCCCGGGCCCGGGAATTCTCTCTCTCTCTCTCTCTCTCTCTCTCTCTCTCTCTCTCTCTCTCTCTCTCTCTCTCTCTCTCTCTCTCTCCCTCTCTCTCTCTCTCTCTCTCTCTCTCTCTCTCTCTCTCTCTCTCTCTCTCTCTCTCTCTGTCTCTCTCTCTCTCTCTCTGTCTCTCTCTTACTCCCTCACTCTGTCTCCGGATCCCACGCCTACACTGACAGTAACAGCGGGAGAACGCCCCTCGTATCGATGACCCTGCTCCCTCCCCTCCACCCCCGACCTCCCTGCCCCCACTGAGCCCCGCCCTCTGACCCCTGACCTGCTCTGTGTCCAGCCCGCGCACTTGGCCGGGCGCCTCAATGGCTGTGCCGGCTAGTGCCGGGGCGGGAAAGGCGGCGGCAGGGGATGGGGAGGAAAGCCGATGCCGGCCGAAGCCCACAGAGCATAGACTCGCTCACACCTTTCCCTGCCTACTTCCCTGCCGGCCTGTGCTGGAGTGGAGGCCAATCAGCGCTCAGCAAAGTCACGTGAACCCTGCGAGGGCGATACTGCACTTCCCGCACACGCCCGCGCGCGCTTGTGTGTGTGTGTGTGTGTGTTTGTGTGTGTGTGCGTCCTGCGAAAAGTGCATGAGAGTATTTAAGTGCAGCGGCTGCAGCTGTCCAGTCAGTCAGTTGCATTCACCGACAACCACCACACCTGCCCGACGCCGTCACCATGATGAAGCTGGTGAGTGCTGCGCCCAGTCCACCGAGGTGCAGCAAGTGGTGCGCCGCGGGCCGCGGCCAGCTGTGCCGCGAGCTGTGCGGGTTGTGTACATGGTCAACAAGTGTGTGCTCTTCGTCCGACGCCAAGTGCAGTTGCATTCGTGTCCGCTAAGCCGCTGGGCCGCTGGGCCTCGGCGCCGCCTGCATCAACACTGGAGCGGCTCCGCGCAGAGCCTTGCTCTGGAGACGCGCCCGGAGCCTAGGCAGACCAACCGACAGAGGCAGAGGGCAGAGTCTGGAGGCTGCGGACCACTGCGGACTACTGAGGACCTGCAGAAGGACCCGCAGCTCGCACGGTGCGCCTGTGGACTCCAGAATAGGCAGCCCATTCGACGGCAACTGGAAGAGCGGTCGGGGGAAGAGGAGGAGTTGGGTGGGGGTGGGACTCTGGCTGGGTATGCGCCCTGCGCCGGGAGGGCACGGCGCAATGTATCCGTAAGCATGCGTGATTTCTAATGTAACATGGTTGTGCTTTGCAGTTTGTGTTCGCCGCTGTGGTGGCCGTCGCTGCCGCCGCCCCCGGAGGCCTCTACGGCGGGTACGGCGGGTACGGCGGCGTCGCCCTGTCCCACGCCCCCGTGGCCGTGGCCCACGCCCCCATCGCCGTGGCGCACGCACCCGTGGCCACCTCCTACGCCAACGTGAACCTCATCTCCCGGGCATCTCACGTCGCCGTGCAGCCCATCGCCGTCAAGACGATCGCCTCCCCCGTCGCCATCGGCCACGGTATCGGCCTCGGTGGCGTGCCCGTCGGCATTGGCCACGGTATCGGCCTCGGCGGTGTGCCCGTCGGCATCGGCCACGGTATCGGCCTCGGTGGTGTGCCCGTCGGCATCGGCCACGGTATCGGCCTCGGTGGCATCGGCCACTACTAGGCCCCAACCGGAGCCGACGGGAGAGCAGCACGCGAAACAGGACCATCGCGATCACTCCCGCCGCTCAGCATCAACCACAGCAACAAACCATCCACTGCCACAACTGCCGGCTTTCATCTCGAACTGAATGCATTTTTAATGTAAATTAAAAGTAATTTATCTTTTCTACCAAAATTCATGTCCTGTCATATTTTGTCGCAGTATGAAGCTCGCATGAATGACGCCATAAGACTCAGAAGATATACCAAAAGCTTCTAGGGTTCGAAGATAGAAGTGGTTTAGCGCCTTCGGAAAGATTAGGTAAAATATTTTCAACTGTCTCTCTTGAGCAAATCTTTGACTTAAGTGTGGGCTAATTGTTAGCGCAATGAAAAGTAGAGGAGTACGCAGGATGTTGTTTTTCAGCGCATTAGTTTATTGAGTCGATCGAGATCAGCGGTACAGGTGGTGGTGGCCGTAGGCGTAGGGGGAGCTGAGGGCCAGGGGGGCGGCGGCGTACGAGTAGTGGGGGGTGTACGTCTTGACGATGGCGGGGGCGGCGTAGTGCACAGGCGCGATGGCAATGGCGGGCTTGTCAATCTGAGGAACAAAAAACAAAGTCGTGTCAGAGAGCAATACGAACGATCGACTTTTCACCCGCGGCCGAGAGTTGATAATAACAAACGCACTGGAGTTTAGTGAAAACACCCACCTTGGTGAAGGACTGGTAGGAGGTGGCGATGGGGGCCTTGTAGACGATGGGGGTGTGGTAGGCGATGGGGGCCACGTGCGCGTACGGGGCCACGTGGGCGATGGGGGCCTTCAGCACCGTGGACGTCGAGTACCCGTACGAGGAGATGGCCGGCTCCAGGTAGCCGGCGGACGCCATGGCGACGGCAGCGCACAGAACGACCTGGGCAGCGAGAATACGGTGAGCGACGGCTTGGGCGAGGCTAGAGAGACTCTCTCTGTAGCGCAGACCGCAGGCGTGACACTTGTCACGATATGCGAGGTGTTTGTGTGCAAAGCGATGCGGAGCCTTGCGAAGCGGCCGCAGTCGTAGTCGTGACGTCACAGTGCCGACCAGAAGGCGCGTCTTTAGTGTCTCACGCCGTGAAGGGGAGGCATAGGCAGCCCAACGGGCACCCGGGGCCGGGGCCGGGGCCGCGTGCTGCCTACACACCGGCGGCAGCGGCAGCAGTGACCGCCTCCCCTCTCCTAGCCGTTACACAGCCGCTACCCGCTCCACATCGCTGCGGTCGGCACGGCACGCGCCACACAGCATGGCGTAGGATCCAGCAGGTGTCGCTTTAGACACCAGCGATCCAAGAGATTCCGCAAATTCGCTGTGTCAGCCTATCAAGTGGTCGTGACATATCGCCAGCGAGAGCTGCTAAGCCTTCAGAAATTTTGAGTTGGCTCGTGGCCGACGCCGTGGCGGAGATACTCTTTGCTGCGGTTATCCTCACACAGTTTCCGCTTTTCTTTTTCTTGCGCGTCTTCTCCACTTCCGGTTTGAGCTTCACCGAAATACCCTATACGAGAGGAACCGCAGCAGTGAGTATTCCCGCCCGGGCGTCAGCCACGAACCAACGCCGAAAAACTCTCGCTGACGATATGTCACGACCATTTCGTAGGGTAGCAGGGCACTACCGCATACACAACAATACTTCATGATATCTGGCCGCACAGAGGAGGCCTGCACTGTGCATTGTGTGACCCTACTTTAAATGGTTGTGACGTATCAGAAATTGGGGATTGCCTCGTGGCCGACGCCGTGGAGGAGAAACTCTGCACTGCTGTTCCTCCCCATACTGCTTCAGATTTTCTTCTCCTCCTCCGATCCGAGCTTCTCCGAAATACCTCTTTTTCATTTCGTATGCGCTTTCCTGATTCTTGTGAATCTCTAATTCGGGATACTTTTTTTAATCCTTTTTTTTTTACGACAAAGCGGCAGTCGACAACAGCGATGAGTGCGCTTGCTTTCAAAACAAACGGCAAGTGCGACACACTGCACTGGCCACAAACAACAACGCCGATGCAGCCGCGTGGCCTCGACCTCGGCTGCAGCAGTGTTAGGCTGTGGCCGCTGGGGCCAGGAGAGGCTGGACCTGGGCCCCGGCTGGGCCCGCCGCCGCCGGCCGCTCTTCGCAACTTGACACGACGGTGTCCTTGCCAAGGCCGGAGACGTCGTCTGTGTCGGCCAGCGCCGATGTATCAGCGCGGCGCGGGCGCGGATCGAATCGGATCGAGAGCTCGCTGGGAGGATAGGATATGCAGCGGCGGCACCAAGGGTGGCCCTCCGGCGGAATGAGGGTCACGTTGTCGAGGGCGCGGCGGAGACACAC
Organism: Odontothrips loti; assembly: GCA_038380765.1. Classification (NCBI taxonomy): domain Eukaryota; kingdom Metazoa; phylum Arthropoda; class Insecta; order Thysanoptera; family Thripidae; genus Odontothrips; species Odontothrips loti. Next base: position 11,103,989 of record CM076245.1, read on the forward strand.
TGGCAAGTGCCGACGCCGTCACCGGCGCCAGCCAGTGACAGGATATTTCGGGGAAAATCCAAGCCGGCATTGAAGAAGACGTCAAGAAGAACGGAACGGATTCAGAAGGCGGGCATCATGCATGGTACCGCAGCAGACAGTACTACGCCGCGGGGTCAGCAATTGGCCAACGTCAAAAATTTGGAGGCTTAGCTCTCGCTGACGATATGTCACGACCATTCGGTAGGGTCTGGCACAGCCGCACCTTGTACTCACCACTGAACGGTGCACGTGTCACGGTCGCGCGGTTGAAATCTGCGCAGTCTGAACATGCCGAAGGGTCGTGACATATCATCAGCGAGAGCTAAGCATTCAAATGTTAGAGTCGGCTCGTGGCTGACGGTACGTGCTGCGTTTCTTCTCATATCGTGGACTTCCGTATCCGCTTTTGTGATTCTTGTCGTCTTCTCGTTTCCGGTCAAGCTCTACTCCGGAATACCCTACATATTCCGGTTAGGACCTTCTCCGAAATACTCTATTGCCCTGAGATTTCTCGAACACGGATCGTAGCAAAAACAAAGGGAACCGCATTATACGAACCCGCGAATAATTCGCACTAATCTCAGCACATGCAAGTCCCCGCACAACACAGCACGTTCCGTTATTTCACTGAGGACAGGATCGAGAGATGTCTCCCACCAGCTGCAAAGCCGTGCACGGCACTTTGAACACTGCACCGACCTGAGCCAGCGGACTCACCAGCTTGAACATGGTGGCGGTGGAGGAGGTGTGGTGATGTCGGCACAAACACACGAGTCACTGCACTCACGCGCACTGCTGCTACAGGGACTGTGAATGGTCAGCCAACGTGCCCGGGCTATATATACACCTCCACAATCACGAAAAATAATGCAAGCCTTCGCGCCCGCCGCGGCCCGCCCCTCCGCTTCCCTCCCCTCCTGTCCCCCCGGGCCAACGCAGGACCGAACGGGCGGCGGGGGCTGGCGGACGCAGCTGCGGCCGAAACTGCAGCCACGCCGCCGGCCGCGCCCCACCCGCAGCCGCGCCCTCCCCCCTCCCCGCCACAACACCCTGGCCAGACAACAGACACGCGGAGAGGGCACAAAGACGGTTTCCCACACCGGGAGGGAGACAAGGACAAGGGGGTTTGTGGTTGTGCGGGGGCCAACGAGATGGGCACGGGGCACATGCCCATCTCGCCCCCGGAGGTCCGGTCCGGTCCGGTCCAGTCTGTGGGCCTGTCCTCCACTCCTCTTGGGCGCCCCGCCGCCGAGTCCTGCTGGTACCCGTCAGTCCCGGTGTCCCGGTCCCAGCGTCCACCATTGTCTTCGAGGACGAGTGCGACCAGTGCAAAGAGTGCGCTCGCGGCGCGGACCTGCGGATACACCGGCGCGGCGGATAGGCCTGCAGCATCCTGACAACGACGACCACCCGCTGACGGCAACCACTCCCAGGACCGCTACCCCCTGACGGCAACCACTCCGACGACCACCAACCCTCCGACACGACCATCACCCTCGACCGCGTCAAAACCCGAACACGCAGAAAAAAAATTCGTTGTGACACACACACACACACACACACACACACACACACACACACACACACACACACACACACACCCGCACCGCTGCACCTGCACACACCGCGGCCAACGACCGACGGGAGACTTCGACGCCCGGCAGAACAATAGCCACTTCTGTCCGGCAGTTAGGACCGTTTACGCGGCTCGCGGCTCTCGCCAATGCCTTGGCCAACGCCTGCGGCCCCGCGGCCCCGCGGCCCACCCCCAGGACAGTGGACAGTGGACAGCGGACCGCGGATAGCGGACAGCGGACAGCGGGTCAGCGGAAGCCAGTGCTTCGGCTCTACACCAATACGTCTTCGTTCAGTTTTGAAAATTGTGTGGGCAGTGCCATGTTGGAGCGATAGTATTTTCAGGGGTTTGGGGTTTCCTACCGCGCCGTGCTTCGCCGGCTCACTCGCACGCACGCAGATACCGCGTGTCCCTAACTGTGCAGCAGACCTCCGGCCGTGTCGGTGGGGTATCGGTGGCCGACGATCGCGGGTCGCAGCGGCCGGGGAGAGATACTCGATCGACTAATGCGCCTGTGTCATCACGAGCGCCGCACCGCTGCCGCCGCCACCGCCGCCGCCGTCGCCGCATTCCGAGCGCAAGGCGCGCCGGCGGCGGCAGCGTGGGCATGCGCAGCTGGCCCAGCTGCAGCTTCTGTATGGGGACAAATGAGATTCACAATTCAAAACATTTTGAGAGGAATTGGTATACCCTGTTCTCCTATCGTCCTTTCGGCCAATGGTTTATTGACACAGTTTCTCATCCTCTGCCTTAGGCAGGGTTGTACAAGTTACATTTTAAATGTAGCTCGTTACCGTTACTTTCGTAAAATATAACGCGTCATTGTTACTCCCCTGGAAAAAATGTATCGTGACGGCGTTACCGTTATATTTCGGGGGGGGGGGGGGGAGGGAAATCTTACACAGGCACAATAGGTGAGAGAGAGAGAGAGAGAGAGAGAGAGAGAGAGAGAGAGAGAGAGAGAGAGAGAGAGAGAGAGAGAGAGAGAGAGAGAAAAAGAGAGAGAGAGACGCTTGTGGCGTTTGTGACGGCCGACAGTCTCCTCATAGCGAGCCCCTGCTTCATTTCGCATCCTGGCTCCTTATAGTCGATTCGCCTCCAGCGCCGTACGCCATATTTGCACATGCTCTGTGCGGAATACAATGCATCGTCGGGGCGTGGCCGTTCGCATATCGCGCCTGCAGCGTCCTACCCCTCGTCCACCCCGCCCCGCCCAGCCCCCATCCCTGGTCCTCGTCAACGAGTCCTCCCCAAGGGCGTGGGACTCGGAGTGCGGCGGCCGTGGGGACCGGGCGGGGACCGGCGGGGACCGGCGGGGACCGGCGGGGACGAATCTCACACGCACAGGGCCCAGAGTCCAGGGTCCGGCAGCGTGCACGGCACTGTGCATACGGTGTGCAGTCCAGGCCCCACCGGTGAGAAAGAAGAAGGTCTCTGCTGCCCACTGAAAAGGCCACAACGGCGCTGGCGCTACGGAGTGACATAGAGACACACGGTGGGCCGCGGTAGGCTATCCTAGTCCTGGCCTAGCCCTACTCTCCGCTACTTCCGCCAAAGCCTACGCTGTACGCTGCGCTTGAAGCCGGGCTTCTGCATTGAAGAGATGTGTTGCGCTTTGGCAGTAGGGAAGGTCGGTGTGAGGCGAGGCGGAGCTCTGCACCGCGCCTCTGTTATTGGGCAAGGTCAAGGCGAGCGATGCCTCGGCTCCTCTCCGCGAGCAGGTAATGAGGTAACCGGAGGTAACCGGAGGTAACGCGCAGCCCAGAGGCCGGCAGAGCGCCCCCCCCCCCCCTCTTCTCTGACTCATTACACTCCGCACTCCTCACGTCAGCCTTTTTGCCATCATCTATCGCTGTGTGCAGTCAACTTAGGAAGAGTTTTTTTTTTTTTTTTTTTTTTTTTTTTGGGGGGGGGGGGGGGTTAGGGTATTCCGGAGTCGAGCTTGACCGGAAACGAGAAGACGACAAGAATCATAAAAGCGGATACGGAAGTCTACGGTATGAAAAGTTAGGCAGCACGTGCTACGCCGTCAGCCATGAGCCGACTCAAATATTTGGAGGCATAGCTCTCGCTGACGATATGTCACGACCAGTTGGTAGGGTCAGGCAGCGCCGGCCCCACCCCGCGCGGCTTAAAGCTGTACGTTCTCGGGCCGCGCAGAGGAGTGTGTTCAGAGCTCTACTCTGTGGAGCTAGAGTGCCAGCAGCGCGCAGCAAACATCAATGTGGCTCGGTAGCCGCATGGGTTAGTAGACCGGTCGGAGACCGACAGATCCCCGGTTCAACTCTTGCCGGCCGCCTAACTTTTTCTTGTGTCACAGATTGGCGGACAGTGCCTAAAATATACTTCCGATCTTCACGTAGGTATGGCTGTCCAAGCGACCGGCCGGTCGGAAACCGACAGGTCCGCAGTTCAATTCCAAATTTTTTTCTCGATGTTCAGCTCTACTCTGTGGAGCTAGAGTGCCAGCAGCGCGCAGCCAGCATCATCGTGGCTCGGTGGCCACATGGGTTAGTGGACCGGTCGGAAACCGACAGGTCCCCGGTTCAACTCTTGCCGGCCGCCTAACTTTTTCTTGTGACACAGCTTGGCGGGCAGTGCCTAAAATATACTTCCGAACGTAACGTAGGTATGGCTGTCCAAGCGACCGTGCGGGCTAAGGCGCCGCCGGCACAAACCCCCGGTCCCGAGGGTCTAGGGTTCAATTCCCTAGATTCGAGGGTCCCGCCCGGGGGGGCGTTCTGTGCCTCTGGAGAAATCCAGGGGGGAGACTCGGGGGATGTGCAGAGCTTCTAGGGTTCGAAGCTTCTGTTTTCCTCTCTCTGAATCTGGCAGGTGCGGACATGCCGCTACTCGGTACGTAGCGAGTAGAGTACAGCGGCTTCGGCCGTGTACGAAGGGAACCTATGTCCTCCAAATCTTCGCAGGGGCGGACTCCCACGATGAGTGGGGCCAAACCAGACTGCGGTTGAAGGGCACTACAGTATGATGGAGTCCCGGAGGCCGTGGTTAGCGGAGGGGGCCTCGCGCATTAGCGCGGGCTAGGGGTTGCCGGGAGATCCGTCCGGCGCAAGCCGGGTAGCGGGTTCTAGTGCTGTGTCCCGGGGCCAACTAGCAGCCGTAAAGCACCGGTTCCCGTAAGATCACCGAAGTTGAAGGCAGGGGTCCTGGCGGAAGCCGGGACGACATAGGTTTTGTCAACAGCGGTCAAACATGCCATCAGGCTTCTTTTACTCGCTGAATTTTTTTCGGAATCATTTCGGTGTCTGGTGATTGGAATGATTGGGAAGGGACTGGACGTGATTGCACATGACACTATTCCGTATAGGGTGTACAGTGACTTTGCCATGTGTTGCACCCCTCGCCTAGGGACCGTGTGCCCCCCTGCCGACCGCCTCATTGGGGGCACACCAGCCCTAGGGACTGTGTGACCGCCTTATGGGTGCCTATCAGCTGTGACGTTCCTTATAACTAATAACTGAAATATTGTTCTTGTAATATCTTGAATGTTCTTGAATATTTATTGATTAATTACAATCAAGCGAGCGAGCGACGCGAATTTTGAACCCTATAGGACTAAAACTACCACTACGAAACACCTGACACAAATTCGCCCGCGATTGGCCTTTGGGCAGCCTAGTTTATTCAGCAAACGTGTTGTCTGGGTCAGCAAATAATTCGCCAGGCCACTAGGCTGCATCGCTGCTTCGCTGTTTCCAGGCGGCTGGCTGCGGCTTGCAGGGCCGGCGAGGCTGAGTAGGTGCGGTGTCTCCATTGTGCGTCGGGTCACGCGATGCCAGCGGCGGCAGCGGTGGCCCGGGCAAACAAAGCGTTTTCGGAATGAGATATGACGGCGGGTGTTTCTTTTTCCATGTCTTGCGCGTTCACAAAATTTAATTTCCCAAGGCCACGGGAGGTCGTGTATGCTTTCTTATTTCACTTCTCTTCCCGCCTCCCGATATGCGGAGGCTGGGGTCTCTCACGCCGGTGCCGGTCCACGCATAACCGCGTTGGATTATACCAAAACAGCACCGGACCGGCGGGGAGTGCGGGCGCGTGGCGAAACACCGACGTGACGCCCGAAAGGACAGGAATTCCGTTTTTAAATCGGCGTGCCCTTCGAGGCGATCGAGATTTCCTGGGGGAAGCGCTATGCAAATGCCGGCCTCAGTGTGTGCTGCGTGCTGCGAGCCGGGCATCCGACCGGCGTCGGACACGTTCGTCTCTGACTCCGGGGCCCAAAGCCTCGCAAATAACAAGGTCACGGCAAATTTGTGCAGAAATCTGCGCCCGAGTATTTATTAGAACCGGGGCGCTGCAACAGCGTCGGCGACGCGGTCCTCCGGGCTTCGGGGCCTCCGGGCTCCGGGACCCGGGCCTCCGGGACCCGACCGCCGAGACTGCGCCTGCGTTCCCGACCCTACGGCGTCATATCCCACACACCCTCACGTCTGCACGCACGCACGCACGCCGTATACAAACGCAGCACACACGTGCACGCATTCACGCGCGCCACACACGCATTCGCACGCGTTGCAAGACCAAAAGCCTTCGCGCTCCCACGGCCGGCAGGCTTAGGCCTCAGACCCCCCGTGGCAGCCCGTGTCCGCGCCGAAAAGAGACAAGCACGTTATGCGGCCCCGGGGATCAGCATCAGCCACTAAGTGCGTCCCCAGCGACATTCGACATTCGACATTCGACATTCCCCAGCGCAATCGTAATTTTTGTGTCCAGTCTGGGCGCACATGGCGCCTGCTGGGTAGGCAACCCACGACGTGCGCATGCACGCGTGTCGTGCGGGCTGGCCTACCGCCTGGCATTCGCAGGCGCTCGGCGTCGCGCCGGTGACCGGCTGGACTCGGCTAAGGCTACCGCCGATCTGTGTGGTCGCCATGGCGGGGCCGCGGGCCGCGCGGGCTCCCTGATGCGACATGACCGTGAGAAGGACAAAGGCGGAGACGCTCTGCTTCCCAGCCCAAGCCTGGTCCTGCCCGAGGAGTACTATGACGGTCCGGCCAGTAGCAGTAGCAGAAGGAGTAGCAGTAGCAGGGCCCGTTGTCCCCCCCACCCCGACCAGCCTCTGCCGCCCAGGTCCGGCCGGTACGGTTGCGCGCGCGCGGACGCTAACTTACTCGCTGAGCGCGTCCTCCCAGCTCCGCCCCGCGTGCAGGTCTAGGGGAAAGGGACATATTTCTGTGCTAACTGGACGCAGCCGCTGGCCTCCTGCCTCCGTCGTGGTAGCGTGGCGTGGCGTGGCGTGGCGTGGCGTGGCGTAGCGTGGCGTGGCGTCCTTCCAAATGCCTAATGGATGCAGGCACAAGGCGCAGTGCAGTTCGCCGCCCAGGCGCACGGCCCAACGCCGGGCTACGCAGCTCGGGGCCGTCCATAAATTACGAGGAGGAGCCTATACGCGACTCATATCGAACTCCCCTATCGGTCTATATCAGCTTAGTCATGTTTTGGAACTCAGTAAACAGTCAAACCGGCAAAAAAAAAAAAAAAAAAAAAAAAAAACGATAAGGCAAGCTGAGGGTAAAATGAGAAATTGCCTATGAGGCGGTGGGTGACAAAATCCGGTTATGTAAGTACTGAGAGGTGGTTGTTGTTGTGCACTTTAGGAGCCGGGAATGTTCGCGCGCGCGCGCGCGCGTGTGTGTGTGTGTGTGTGTGTGTGTGTGTGTGTGTGAGGTGCAGACGCCTGGCAGGGCAGACGCACTGACTGGCCAGCCCAGGTGGATAGCTATTTGCTCGTAACCGCCGCGTAATGGCAATAACCTCCATTCGCGGCCAGGATTATCTATGATGCGAGGCAAGTCCTCTCCCCCTCCTCTCTCTCTCTCTCTCTCTCTCTCTCTCTCTCTCTCTCTCTCTCTCTCTCTCTCTCTCTCTCTCTCTCTCTCTCTCTCTCTCTCTCTCTCTCTCTCTCTCTGTTTCTTTGGTCCTCCAGAGGTACGCCGGCCGTATCCTTGCGGTATTTGCACTTCACACCCCGCGGGCAGAAGGGGCTGGGCCTCATTTTTCGTCCTGTCCCTCTCACGCGCACGGGACGGGACGGACACACATGATTGCAGCAGCAGCCGGCCTCTAACGCGGTGCGCGCCGTGCAGCAGGTGTTGGTGTGTCCCGCCGCCGCGGCCACGTCGTGACTGCGTGCGGCGCTGCCGGCCGCTGCCTTGCCCTTGTCAGAGGGGAGAGAGTCGCGTCCAGCCGAGTGGCGTCCTTGGGACTGTGCCGGGCTGTGCCGGGCTGTGCCGGGCTGTGGCTGGGCTGGATGGGGGCCGCGCGGGCCGGGGCCAAGGCCGCCGCCGGCCGCCAACCAAAACAGCGCCACGCCGCGGGGGCCGCGGGCAGCAGCACGGTCGCCAGGTGGCCGGTGGGTGCAGGCTGCAGGGGCAGCGCAGGGCGGCACAGTGCAGCCGCTGTGAGCACCGGGCTGCACCGCGATCATCATGTTGTCCGGCGGCAAATCGCCGGGCCGGCGCTGGCATTGTCCGAGCCGGGCTCCGTCGACGCCGCTCGTCTCGAAGTCGTGCCGTTTTGGAACGGAACGGAGGGGGAGGGGGGGGCACCGAAATTCAAGGACCGTCGGCGCGCGCGGGGGGATTATTGGAGCGGTAATTGGCTTGCTAGCGTTGGCTAGGGCTCCACCAGGGCTCCACCAGGGCTCCACCAGGGCCCCACCTGCCCAGCGCCTTGCTGTTCGCCGTCGGTCCGTCGGTGCGCCCTAGATACGTCACTCCATTCTCGTTGTTGGCCCCAGCCGGGCGCGGCCAGGCGCCGCCAGAATCAGAGCCTTTACTGCTAACGCCGATCGGATCTATCACAGATCGAGCGGGCTCATGATAGTGGTGTCGGGGAGGCCCACAACAACGACCCCGCACCGGTCCCACAGCTGCTGCCGCCGCTCCGTACACACGCGGCATGCACGGCCGCTGCCGGTGCCGCTGCCGCTGCCGCTCCAGATAAGGAAGGCCACCTCCTCGATGTGTATCGCTGCGGACCGGGTGCTGCGCAGTGCTGCGGCGAGGACGGGGACGAGCCGGGCGCCGTGTACTAGTGTGCAGCGGTGGTGGCGGCGGCGGTAGTGTTCCAGCTCCAGCCGGGGACTGCGTCAGCGGTGCTCGGCCCCCGGCCAGCGAGCGGCCAGTGGCGATGCATTATTGACACTGTCGCACCGCGGAGGTGCATCTGCATGTATGCGGCCAGCCGGCCTAGGCGTCGGCGACAGGCACGGGGCCCCGCGGAGCTCCACGGCCGCCGCGCGGCTCGGTTGCCCTTTCCACCCTCGCATGGAAATGTCGATGCCTGCTGCTGCCATGCCGCCCGAATGACATCACACATTTGCACAAGGCGAGGCGCCCGCCTGCCTGTGCTCTGCCCGCGACTGTTGCTACCCGCTTAGCTGTCGTCGTTTGGACCGTCGGTCGTCAGCTCCCGGACGGTATTCTGGTATTCTGCGGCCGCTGGCCGCGCCCTCCCTCTCATGGCCCTGCGGCTAAGCTCGCCGCATTGTTTTGTTAGGGGTACAGGGACGACATGTGACGCTCCTCGAGGGAACTCATGTCCAAAAGCAGCTGGCCCGGCGGCACGCGCTGCGCACGTGTGAGTGTACGTGTAGCCGGCGCGGGGAGGACGGCACTGGCCGGCCGCGGCACTGACCGCCACGCAGCGGCCTTACCGTAGGTGTTCCACATATGCCGCGGCGCACACGCAGAAGCGCGCAGACGGCGTGCAGACGGCGTGCCCTTGGCGCTCCACAGGCCCATGAGGCCACATGAGGCGGTCGGCAGGGGGGCACACGGTCCCTAGGGCTATTGTGCCCCCAATGACCCGATAGTAAATTCAAAGTCTCTGAGAAAAAAATTTGGAGTTGAACTGCGGACCTGTCGGTTTCCGACCGGCCAACTAACCCATGCGGCTACCGAGCCACAATTATGATCGCTGCGCGTTCCTGGTACTCTAGCTCCATAGAGTAGCTTCCATTATGTAGCAGTAGCTGTAGCCGTGCCGGTTGAGGCGCTGTTTTCTAACGGACGGTGTCCCGGGATCAGCTCTTGCCTACGCCTCCAATTTTTTTTCTCGATGTTCAGCTCTACTCTGTGGAGCTAGAGTGCCAGCAGCGCGCAGCCACTATCACTGTGGCTCGGTAGCTGCATGGGTTAGTGGACCGGTCGGAAACCGACAGGTCCCCGGTTCAACTCTTGACGGCCGCCTAACTTTTTCTTGTGACACAGCTTGGCGGACAGTGCCTAAAATATACTTCCGAACGTAACGTAGGTATGGCTGTCCAAGCGACCGTGCGGGCTAAGGCGCCGCCGGCACAAACCCCCGGTCCCGAGGGTCTAGGGTTCAATTCCCTAGATTCGAGGGTCCCGCCCGGGGGGCGTTCTGTGCCTCTGGAGAAATCCAGGGGGAGACTCGGGGGACGTGCAGAGCTTCTAGGGTTCGAAGCTTCTGTTTTCCTCTCTCTGAATCTGGCAGGTGCGGACATGCCGCTACTCGGTACGTAGCGAGTAGAGTACAGCGGCTTCGGCCGTGTACGAAGGGAACCTATGTCCTCCAAATCTTCGCAGGGGCGGACTCCCACGATGAGTGGGGCCAAACCAGACTGCGGTTGAAGGGCACTACAGTATGATGGAGTCCCGGAGGCCGTGGTTAGCGGAGGGGGCCTCGCGCATTGGCGCGGGCTAGGGGTTGCCGGGAGATCCGTCCGGCGCAAGCCGGGTAGCGGGTTCTAGTGCTGTGTCCCGGGGCCAACTAGCAGCCGTAAAGCACCGGTTCCCGTAAGATCACCGAAGTTGAAGGCAGGGGTCCTGGCGGAAGCCGGGACGACATAGGTTTTGTCAACAGCGGTCAAACATGCCATCAGGCTTCTTTTACTCGCTGAATTTTTTTCGGAATCATTTCGGTGTCTGGTGATTGGAATGATTGGCTCACTAGGGGCACACCAGCCCCAGGAACCGTGTACCCCCCTGCCGACCGCCTCACTGGGGGCACACTAGCCCCAGGGACCGTGTACCCCCTCCCCTATGCGTTTTCGCCGAGCCGCGTACAGAATTCAGCCCAGG